>OZ010798.1:160160689-161360689 GCA_963932465.1 Maratus speciosus | reverse complement strand
CCTACCGGCGAATTTTTTCTAAATTCAGGGAGGACCTACTTGCCATAACCGAAAACTTAAAATAAAAATTTGGTTCAATTCTATGCATAACTTCATACACTTTTGGATGGTACAATATTCAAAATCGCACAAAAATCGCTATTACAGCGCCCTCTACCGGCGAATTTTTTTTAATTCAGAGAGGACCTACTTGCCATATCCAAAAACTTAACATAAAAATTTGGTTCAATTCTATGCATAACTTCATACACTTTTGGATGGTACAATATTCAAAATCGCACAAAAATCGCTATTACAGCGCCCCCTACTGGCGAATTTTTTCCAAATTCAGGGAGGATCTGCTTCCCCTAGGCAAAAACTTAAAATAAAAATTTGGTTCAATTCTATCCATAACTTCATACACTTTTTAATGGTACAATGGCGACAGACAGACGGACACACGGACAGACATTTTCTATAAACATGTTTTTGGGGATCTCTGACTCCTAAAACGTGTAAATCCGTCGAAAACCGGAAGTCGAAAAAACTTTCGATTACAGTACTTTCTTCTATTGAAGATAGAAGAAAGTAAAAATGTATGCGGAATTTAATCTACAAATTATATGCATTGCTTAAATTAAAGAGAAAATAGCTGTGATAAAATATTACACTCAACCCAGTAAATGATTAATGTAATTTGTTTATGGAGAAAATGTGTTTGAACGCAGTTATAACTCTAACTCTAGACATCCAATTTCAATAACAGAAGAGCGTCTGACTGATTCTTCTGTTGAAATTATATGAATTGTTCTTGAATAGGTCTGGCAGAATGTGTTAAGACACGAAAAAACTTGGGAAACGGTACTGATATATCCAGCTTTGCTATGAGAATTATCGAAAACAATTTTGCATGTCGCTCTCATACCTCGAAGTTCCAAATAGGTGAATGAAGACTAGCGTCTCTTTCGTGCGCTATTCCCTGTGGGAGCGATGGATAGGGGTTAAGTCCATTCTAAATGCAGGTGGGAAGGGTGAGAGAGCAGAGAAACTTGCTCTGCAAACCACGTGATATTTGCGCCATCATTGTTTATGTCCAGATTTACTACTCTGATTTCGGCTGTAAAAGCCATAGTTGCTATAAACCTCAAAGCAATCTCCACTACGGTGGACTTCAATCAATCGGCGTTAAGAGTGATATATGCAGCTTCTTAAAATCTTGTATATCGTCATTGATGACTATTTTATTATTGAAAACATAATTTAGAGTTTAGAAAATGTACATTTAATATTCATTCTCAAATAAAGGCTCATTATTGGCCAATAAAATCAGTTTTCCATCTTTTTAAATTTTATATTATCTTGCATTTTATTTTTCAGTTTTTCTGATCGTAAAGATAATGTATGAAAAGGAAGATTTATTGTATTGTTTACATACTTGTTTGTTGGAAAGGAAGGGGTATATGTTAGTATCTTTCATGTTATAATAAATTCTAAAATGTTAAGGTATATATAATTATATTTAGATGATATTAAAAAGATATGGTTGTTAAAATATTACTATTAACTGTATGCCGATCTAATTAATTCCATTAAGATCCTAATTATGTAAATGCTTAATAATTGTCTGAGCGATGCGAAGAATAATACTCAGCGAAACATTACTGTCTGGACACATTACAACTACGATGGATATTAACGCCATGTCCTACTAAAAAAAAAAAAAAACCTAATAAAAACCTTTCGTCAAGCATAACTCAAAAAATATTTGTCGGATTTCGTTTCGGATTGCACCAGAAGGTACCTATGAGGGCCTCCTACTGAATGCACCTACTATGAAAAATAGGTTCCAAACCGTTTAAAAATTAAATTTAAAAAACTGATAAAAAAGCACAATTTATCTGCATACGTCACAGAAATTTCGTGTGCGTCACTTTCACCGGTTGATGTTTTCGTGGACAACTGGTTTGAACACATGGAGCAAATAAAAAAAATACACACGCAGTAATATTGAATAGATCAGTTTCAACCACGTGATCACAAACCTTGCAACAACACGTGGCAACCAGTTTTGGTGGGCAAACAAATAATAATACAGTACTCCGTACCACGGTGACCGTTTTTAGCCTGTTGTATAAAATCTGTACAACAGGCTAAATTCGACTAAAAACTCAGGCTAAAAGATAGTTGTCAGTCTATCGACTAGAAATTAATAGATTTTTTTAATACTCATATAACGAAATTTAGAAACTTTTGTGGATGATTAAAAGAAAAGGCATGAGTGTTCATTTCTCCTTTAGGTAATCTTTCTCTGGATGTCTGTCTGTCTATCCTACAGCATGCAATTTTCTTGTAAAGGATGATACTATTATGCAGTAAAATCTCCATAACGGACACACCCGATTAGTGGACACCTCTATTTAGCGGGCATTTTTTCGATTAGCAACCCTTAAATAACTGTACATTTTTTACTCTCAGTAGCGGACACCTCCAAAAAGAGGACAAATTCTGCATTCTCGAGATGTCCGCTATTCAGAGGTTTTACTGTATATATTATTGATAGTTATTTTACAGGGCCGCACAAAAGAATAAGAATATATGAAATGAATGTAAACTAAATTCGGGATTGGTAGATCGCTAATGGTAATGTAATTTTAGGATGTTGTTACAGTCATCCGCAGCATGTTTTTAGAGTTTCGTTCATCTAAACAAACCCTACCTGTCTCACTCCTTTGTCTGCCTGTCTGTCTGTCTGTCCGTCTCTCACAGAGCCCGTTCTCAGAAACTATATATGTCGGAGACTTGAAAATTTGCATACTTATAGCTGAATGCAACACATCAAACGGCAAATAATAAAATTTTGAAGAAGTCTAATATTTAACCCTCTGGACTCTAACTTGTGTATTTTAAGCAATTTTTCTAACTGAGCCCCTAATTAAGTTGGAGACATGAAATTTTGCATACTTATAGCTGAACACCTCACATCAAACAACAAATAATAAAATATTTAAAAAGGTCAAATATTTAACCCTCTGGGCTCTAACTTATGTATTTTAAGCAATTTTTCTAACTCATCCCCTAATTAAGTTGGATACATGAAAGTTTGCATTCTTATAGCTTAACACTTGCGATAACATGATAAATCATAAAATTTTGAAACAGTCATATTTAACCCTCCAGTCTCTAACTTCTGTATTTTAAGCAATTTTTCTAACTCAGCCCCAAATTAATTTGGGGACGCGAAATTTTGCATACTTATAGCTGAACACCTCACATCAAACGACAAATAATAAAATTTTGAAGAAGTCTAATATTTAACTCTCTGGGCTCTAACTTGTGTATTTTAAGCAATTTTTCTAACTCAGCCCCTAATTAAGTTGGATACATGAAAGTTTGCATTCTTATAGCTGAGCACTTGCGATAACACGATAAATCATAAAAAATTGAAAAAGTCATATTTAACCCTCCGGTCTCTAACTTCTGTATTTTAAGCAATTTTTCTAACCCAGCCCCTAATTAAGTTGGAGACATGAAATTTTGCATATTTATAGCTGAACACCTTACAACAAACGACAAATAATAAAATTTTGAAAAAGTCTAATATTTAACCCTCTGGGCTCTAACTTGCGTATTTTAAGCAATTTTTCTAACTCAGCCCCTAATCAAGTTGAAGACATGAAATTTTGCATACTTATAGCTGAACACCTCACATCAAACGACAAATAATAAAATTTTGAAAAAGGTTTAATATTTAACCCTCTGAGCTCTAACTTGTGTATCTTAAACATTTTTTCTAACTCAGCCCCTAATTAAGCTGGAGAGATGAAATTTTGCATATTTATAGCTGAACATCTCACATCAAACGACAAATAATAAAATTTTGAAAAAGTCTAATATTTAACCTCTGATATTTTGTCTCACGCAATTTTTAAATTTAAACTGTTTTGCAATATTATTTTTTGTTCATTTTGCATAATAAATGTAATGTGACGTAATTTCTTCTATGTAAGACTTCTAACGAAAGTTAATGAATTTATTTTACAATATCCTTTCTCTTTTAAAATTCACATGTAAATATAGTTTTTATGGCGTAATTTCCAATAAATGCCTGCTTTTTATACCTAATTATTTAATTCTAATTTGAAGGAATTTTTTTCTGTTTATAATAGTAACGTGTAAATATTTTTTTTTATTTGAAGCAAACATTATTGTTTGCGCTGTTTATACACTTGGCAACAGTTTAAATTAATACCATTATCTAAAATATGTAAAAAATATATGCCGAAATGCTGAATATTTGAATTTAAAATAGAAATAAAACCTCAAAAAGTAAGTCAAATTTAAAAAAGTTAATGGAATCTGCACACCGGAATCTTCTATTGAATAAAATGATCTAAAAATGATTAAACTCCCATGTATAGTTTTTGCTCCTATAAAACTTTTTAATGGAACGATTTTGTCCAACTTTAACATTAAATATCTCTTAAAATAATTCTTCGATTTGAAAACTGTATGCATCAGCGTGTTGATCAAACATTTCTCTATAATACCACTGATTTTCATATTTTTGTATGCAATAGTTTTCTTAATATTAACGAAGAAAGACCTCCGGTCACAAAAAATTCAAAACCGGCGGCGGCGGCGGTGACAGCGTTAGTTACTTTTTTTAGAATAGAGAGATATATAAAAATGAAAACTTGTCTATCTGTCTGTTTGTAATTCTATAAAAATTCACAATTTGGAAGCCAAAATTGTCAAAAAAAATACGTACATGTGTATTAAAACATGGTCGAGGCAACTAAAGTAATCCGGAATCGAAATAATTTATAGTTAATGTTTAATTAATAAAAGACCACCAATTTAACAGCAATTTCTTACCAAATTTAAACATTTTTCGTTAAAGCAGTTGCCAACAATTAAAATACACAATAAAATTATTACTACTACAATTAATTTTCTACTGCACGATTTCCACGTTAAAAATGAAAATGAAATAAATAGTTTGCTGAATTTAAAAAAAGCTGAATATTACATCATAACTTTCTATTGCAAGGTTTCCACGTGAAAAAATGAAAATGAAATAAATAGTTTGATGAATTTAAATGAAAGGGAATATAACTTCATAACTTTTCTAATTCAAGGTTTCCACGTGAAAGAGGAAAATATTACGTCATATTGGAAATATAAAGGACGTGGTAGATATAGTATAACGTCATATGGGTGTGAAAAATGTATTGAAGCATGATAAAAACTCCATTAGTGAAATATTGGCGTATTTAAACTTTATTGCTCCAATTATAAATTGAAATAAGTTCATTTATATCTGTATTCTTTTGCGTCTGTTATATACATTTTTATGTAGCGTTTTCATATGATTCTTTCATACAACATTTCAACTGCTTTTTTTAATGTTTGTTTTGTGTTGTATGTTAAATTTTGAAATTGATTTTTCAGAACAAACATCCTTCAAATTCTGGGCAACGTCGGGCACTTTAGTTTGTAACAGATAAATGGCTTTTGTATCTGTACATCTATTTTTTGACGGATAAATGTAAAAATTTGACGGATAAATGTAAAAATTTCTAGAATGGTTCTAAACTATGATTTATTTAGAATACTGAAATTTTTGGGATACTGTTGAGGTTAGAAACTAGAACTTTGGCATGGTAGTAATTTATAAGATGTAAATGCTCGTTGTAGAACGAATTCTAAAAAATCGAAAGACTAAACAAAGCGGAAAAAGATCTAAAGATGATCTAAGTAACGAAGTACATGGAATTGTTAGGAATATAAACATGAAAATTGGCATGGCTGTATTTATCATGAAGTAAATTCTCGCAATAGAACAATTTCTAAAAATGTAGCTATATAAAATAGTGCAGAAACAAAGAACTTTCGAAATTTTTTATTTCTGTGTTACTGCTGAGCCCAAAATCTTGATGTTTTGCTTCGGGTTAGTTTTAAAATATACAATTGTCTCTTTGAATGGTTTCTAAAAAATTTAAAATTTAAAAAGATGAAATTAACGGAAAGCGATCTCAATTACCATTAATTTGGAATTATTAGGTATAGCAACTTTAAATATTTCATAATGCTGCATTTCCTCCGCAAAACATGCAATTTAAATGCAACAAAACTGATAGATACCCACCTAGCATTAAATAAATTGTGTAAATATTGAATAAAGACCTGTATGAAACAGTGAGTAGGTTGCCCGAAAGTACTTGTTAAAGTGTTCCTTCTCTAGGCTTTTCTCTCTCTCGCCAAGGCCACTAACAGAGGGAAGTACCGTTTTAAATGTGATATGAATTTTTTATCTGATTCATTTTTCTAGACATTTTATCATAAGGTTATATTCTCAATTATCATTAGTAGATTTTTTATATATTAACTTATTCTGATGAAATTTCATAATCGGGTTCATATTGGCGTATTTTAGCTTGCAGGATTTGCTGAATAAATATGTATGGATTTGTAAATTACTTCAAATGACACTTTGACAGCTGAAAAGTTATGCAGACGATATATTCAGATCTTGTGTCATACTTTATATTGCAATCATTGCCGATTTCTTTTATTTAATACATGCTAAATACAGCTCAACTTGTGCAGAATATGTTTGAAAACAAAACAGTACAGCGTATGTAGTGGCCAGCATACACTCATCGTTTAAATCCGATCGAGCATATCTAAAACACACTCTAACGAAGCATTGCATGCCACTGTTGATGTATTCGGAACTTTGTTACTATATCAGTTTTTGAGGAGGAAATTCCTTAAATGTTATCAACAACCTCATTGCATCCGTGGAAAACAGATATTGTACAATATTAACTATTCCGTGGGAGCCCACACCATATAAAGTATAGTCCATTCTTTTTAAACATCATATATTTGCCATTTAAAGTTGCTCAAATTGGTGCGGAGCGTCTGATTATGCTCTTGACATCATTTTATACAGTTAAAATTCCGATATAAGATAATTTAGTGTTTCATTTTTTATTTTACTTTTAATATATTGCGTATTTTCAATTTTATATCCATGCATGGCTGTCTTGCAGGGATTGATTTCTCATTTCTTTAAAAAGTGTATACGAATTTATATGTAAGATTTTGTAATTCTACGATTCGTTTATTTCCATCATTTCAATTTATCGCAGTATATGGACAATTAAAGATAACATCTCATTTTCTTTGCTTCCACATGTTATTATTAAATCTATGTTTTCAACAATATCGCTCAGACTAATCCCTCTGAGGGAAGTCCTAGTAAACATTTTATGCTTAAAGTGATAAAGGCTGCTGTTTTTAAAAAGGGCTTTTAAAGAAAAAATAAATAAATATTAGTTATTTGCGATTATAATATTCCAAAAACTTAATAAGGCCTTAAATTGATCCTTTTTTTCTCAATTTTACAGTTGTTTGGCCCTACAAAGGGCCTTTTCTGTTGATTTAAAGACATTAAGAAAAAGAAAGCTGAAAAAAGAACACAGGATAACCAGGAACGCTAAAATCTAAATAAAACCAACTCCAGCGCGATTAATCAATATTTTCAAAATCTATTAGTTCGATTAAAATCGATTGCATTCCCCCAGAATTACTGTCTATCCTTCCCACCTGCATTTAGAATGGACTTAACCCCTATCCATCGTTCCCGTAGGGAATAGCGCACGAGAGAGACGCTAGTGTGAATGAAGTAATTAACACACATTGGTATGAGAATTATCCAAAACAATTTTGCATGGCACTCTCATACCTCGAAGCTCCAAGGAGGTGAATAAAGTAATTAACACACACTGGTATGAGAATTATCCAAAACAATTTTGCATGACATTCTCATACCTCGAAGTTCCAAGGAGGTGAATGAAATAATTGACACACAAGATCAGGGTAACCAGTTTTCGCTTTTTTTTCAATTCTGAATTTTTATATTCTCACCAGAAACTCTGTATTGTATTGTTTTCTGTGTTTAATTGCAGACATTAGGTGATTACCTAAATTAAAAACTCTTCTTTCAGTATTTCTGATGAGAAATCGAAGTTTTTAAATTGAAAGTAATGGCCAACTGTTCAAGATGTACTTTTGAGTGAGTGAAGAATATTATCCCCCTCTCAGTCGCCGCATTGTGTTTAAAACTGGGGTTTGGGGAATGGATACTGCTTAACCCCTTGGGGACGAGCGACAACAGCCAAAACAGCTGGTTTTACATTTTATTATTCACAATTCTTCTTCTGGATCGTTAATATTTTTTCTGTATTCCGTTTTGGTCGTTTATTGTGTTAAATTTAACGTTTTTTTCGGAAAAGGCGCCCTCTGGTGGGCATTTTGGAACTAAAAATGTTTTCGAAAATTCCGTGAGCGCATCTCGTGTATAGTCTATATACCAAATTTCGTTGCATTCCGTTCACCCATTTGTGCTGTACCGTATTGTATATTCTTAGAGAAAAGGCTATTCTCTTAAATCGCGAAAATTTGCCGATTAAATGAAATATCATTTTCTTTAACAAAATACTGGTGTACAAATACGCGGTAATCTCATCCCTGCAATAAGAGCAACCGCCAACATCGTATTCTTTCTGGCGTCACTATTTAAAAAAAAAATTACGATTTCAAATTCAAAGGTCAATTCCATTCGTGGAAGTAAGCATTCACGAGAATTCATTATGTTTGTTTGGGTACTCACTGTTTTAAAGCACAAATTAATTAATATTGTAGTAAATCAGGAAGATTCTGGTGTGAAACTGAAATTATCGGATTTGTGATTTGAAGACTTGCATTATTATTTTCGCACAGTTCCCATTTCTCCGAGTTTGGCTCCCCCGACCGCTGGTGAAAAATTTATTCTTTTCAAAACTATCTTGAAACATTGTTCGAAGCAATAAAATTATTTCGAGAAAACACAAAAAAACATATTTCATTAAACACAATTCTTGTGAAGTAAATAAATCTTGAGATTCCTTTTGTGTTTTATTAGACAGCACCACATCACAACATTTAGAACAATTAATATTTGAATAACACTATAAATTCCGAGATTATGATAAATACATATCCCAGCCAAGAACATATATATTCTGCTCATTTCGAAGAAATATATTCAAGCATTACTTCTGTGCATTAACTCACACTTGTTCACATAAATATTATAATTCCGAGAAAATATTTTTTCCCGACCAAACATTTCAAGATTTCTTTACTAAACATTTACGAGGAAACATTTTTCCCCGTTCGAACACAGTTCAAGTTTTTATACTTAACTAAAAGAATTCTAGCATCAATCTGCGTTCTTACGCAAACACACGTAGTGAACCACGTGACCTAGGCTGGGCTATTTTTAGATTTTCCCAGCGCAATTTCGTAACACTGCCCACCCATGAACATATGGGTGTTCATCACAAATAATTACAATATATCAAATTAATACAAATACAAATAATGAAATTAATACAAATACAAATATAAAATAATGAAATGTTATACATACTTCAGGGTATTTAAACATGTTACAATGAAATTCTAACTAAAATAAGAAGAAAAAATAAGATTAATATATGAATTAATTTTTAGAGTCACAATCAGTTCCAAGTTCAAGAGGATAAATCAATTGGATGGGTCTTTTGAGAATACATTTCTCAGTTTTGACTTTACAGGACCTCACCTTGCCGTCTCTTCCAGGAAATAATTCAATAATTTTTCCTAGACTCCAGAAATTTCTGGGTAATTTATCATCTTTGATTAGTACAATGTCATTTAATTTAAATTGAGGAAAATTAGTTTTGTTCGAGCTTAAATGAGCTGACCTTAAATTTAATAAATATTCCCCTTTCCATCTAGACCAAAACAAGCGCATTAATTTTTCACGATAGTTGTAAGATCTAATTAACTCTTTCCTGGAAGAGATATTCGGGTCAAGGTGAAGCCGAACTGGTGGCAGAGAAGATATTCTTCTCCCAATTAAGAAGTGAGCAGGGGTTAATGGTAGGGGGTCTGGACCTTCCGGCGAGAAATAGGTTATAGGGCGAGAATTGACCATACCTTCAATTTCCACTAGTACAGTATTCAGTTCAATCACAGTCAGGGATGACTTGCCAAGAGTTTTCCGCAATGCGGTTTTAATAGTCCTAACCATACGTTCGTAAAATCCCCCCCACCATGCTGCTCGTTCGACTATGAACTTCCACTTAATGCAATGGGAAGAAAAAAAATCTTGTACATCTGGATGAGTTATAATGGACCAAAGTTTTTTCAAGTCTTTTTCGGCCCGTTTGAACGTCTGAGCATTATCTGTATATATAACAGCTGGCATTCCTCGTCGTGAGAGGAATCTACGGAATCCTAGTAAAAATGTTGAAGTTGACAAATTGTCTACAAGCTCCAGGTGGACATTTCTGGTTACTGCACACGTAATCAGCAAAATGTATTGCTTATTATCACAGTCTTTTACGTACAAAGGTCCTGCAAAATCACATCCTATCACACTGAATGGATTTGCCTGTTCTACACGATCAGCTGGCAATGGAGCTACCGTTTGGTCTCCTGGAGTTGAAGAAAACCTCTTGCATATAATGCAGTTTTTGAGCACACTTCTCACGGTTTGTCTAGCCTTTAGTAGCCAGAATCTTTCTCGAATTTGTAGAAGTGTATGGGCAACAGCAGAGTGAAAAACTTTATTATGAGCATCCCAAATTATTAGTTCTGCCAATTTAGTTTTTGGCGGAAGAATTATTGGATGCTTTTCATCCACCGATAAATTAGTCTTACAGAGTCTTCCAGAGACTCGCAAAACTCCTTCTGGATCGAGGTATGGGTTCAAGGAAAGTAATTTAGAATCTCTAGGAAGCGGTTTAGAATTTTTCAGGCACATGATTTCTTTCGCGAAAATTTCATTTTGACAATTTTTTATCCAAAAAATTTCTGCTTCTCGTATTTCCTCTGACGTAAGGTTACAATTTCTCTCGCGTTTTTTCTTTAACATTTTGATAAAGAGTATAACATAGCCAGTTACTCGTAATAGTTTTTTCAGGTTACTGTATTTGTTTATTTCAATTAGATTTTCCTTAACAATTGTTGCATTAACAATAATTTTACTTCTGGCTTCAATTTCAATTTCAGGGTTGACTGATTTTGTTTTATACTTATCATCCTTGGGCCAAATTTTTTCAGATTTACTAAGCCATTCAGGGCCATACCACCATTGAATTGAGTTCAATAATTCTTTAGCTGATAGCCCCCTAGTCAGCATATCCGCAGGATTATCCTTGCTAATTACATGCCTCCAAGAACTAGGGTCGCTCATTCCCTGTATTTCCGTTACCCTATTGGCAACGAATGGCTTCCATTTGGATGCAGCTCCTTGAATCCAATGTAATACTATGGTCGAGTCTGTCCACAGTACTATTTTTTCGAAATTATAGAAAATACTTTTTAAGTGATTAGCTATCCTAGCAGCTATTAGAGCACCTAAAAGTTCGAGTCTTGGCAGCGTTATTTTCTTCAGCGGGGCTACTCTAGCCTTAGCCATAACAAAACAAGTCTTAAAGAGCCCTTCGGAAGATTTAAATCGGAAGTAGGCTACCGCTCCATAAGATTTTAAGGAAGCGTCCGAAAAGATGTGAAGTTCTACCCTGTCCTGCACTTCACCCGAGTGATAATAATATCTAGGTATTTTTAATTCTTCAAGCAATTTTATTTCCTGATACCATGTTCTGTATTTAATTTTAAATTCTTCATTAAATTCGTCGTCCCAGTCCAACCCACTCTGCCATAATTCTTGTAGAAAAATCTTAATTCTAATCAAAAATGGTGACATAAATCCAATAGGATCAAATATTTTGGCGGCAGTTTGGAGAACATGCCTTTTGGTAAATTCCAAGCTGTCACCCACTGACACTAAAGATGCCAAATCTATGGCCAGAAAATCCTCTTCAATGTTCCAGTTTAACCCCAATACTTTGGATTCTGCACAATTTTCATTAATTTCTATAACCGGGTTACCATTCCACGATTCCTTTAATTCTTGTGAATTAGTAACGAACTTTCGCAATTGCATATTAGCATCTTTAAATATAGAAACTGCAGTAGTTGTTAGTTTCATGGCTTCTGCAACCGTGGATGCTCCATAAATTAAGTCATCCACATATAAATATTTATCAATCATTTCATAAGCGGTGGGTTCCGTTTCCTTATAATTACCAATATGTTTTTTAATTGTAGAGGCTAAAACATAAGGGGAGCTGGTTACACCGAAACAGTGACGGTTAAAATGGTATAAAACGGTGCGTTGATCTATGTCGCAGTCATCGAAATACAAAAAACATAAATAATTTCTATCATTTTCTGATACCTGTATTTGTAGAAAGGCTCTAGCAATATCCCCCGTGAAAGCAATTTTAAACTGTCTAAAATTTAATAGCACATCTATGAGATTTGGATTTAAATTTTCCCCCTCAAAAAGACATTGATTTAGACTTTTTTCCCCATTTTTTCGGCTACTCGCGTCAAAAACTATCCTGGTTTTTGTAGTCGAAGAACTCGGTCGGGACACTGATTGATGGGGCATTACATAATCGATAGAGCAATTATCACTACATTTCTCAATAATTCCCTCACTCAATTGCTCTTTCATAATTTCATTATATTTCAAAAACAAAGATTTATCACTCTTTAATCTTTTTTCCAAACCCGCAAAACGCTTTTTTGCAACCTCGTAATTATTAAACAAATTTTGTTTATCTAATTCATTACACCATAACAAGGGAGTCATATATCTATCATTTTTAAAAATGATTTCTTTCTGGAATTGATTAATGACCTCATAAGTCTCTTCGTGCTTTTGATCATTAGAATCGATTAAAAAAGACTCGATGTGCCATAACTTTCTAAGATCGTTTTCTGGAGGTAAACAAATTACATTTAAACAGGGACTTGTGTGAGAATTATTACTGTCAACTCGACCGACCAAGGTTTTACCAAATATTGTTGGCTGCATAAATAATTGACGATTAATTTTTTCGACAGATCCTATTATAGTTTCAAATAAATAATCTGCCCCAAGCAATATCTGAACAGGTTTCGAATGAATAAATGTGTCAGCCAATACATGTTTATCTAATCGTAATTTATCTATTAACTTATAATCAACAGAAGTCATTATCTTAGTACCGCTAATAATTTCAGAAACCAGCGCTCTTACAGTTATTTTTTCATAAGGATGATGACAACTAATAATAGTTAAATTTACGACATTAAACTCCTTTTCTATGGCTTCGCGGTTCGCAAACGTATAAACCAAAAGTGTTTCCTTAGTAACAGGTTTTAATTTTAACGCCGAGGCTAAACTTTTTGTAACGAATGTTCTAGAGGATGCAGAATCATATAAAATTCTCGTGTTTAATTTATTTCCTGTTCCCTGCACTTGTACACAGGCAGTTTGCAACAATGTTGCATACTTTTCGGGTGAATTATTTGTTTTTACTACATATGAAAACACGGCTTGACTTTTGTCATTTTTAGACGTTTCGGCTTTCACTAAGCCATCATCGGGACGCGTTTTTGTCGATTTTTTAGTGGGGCAAAATAAATAATTATGCTGATTACTTTTGCACAATTCACAAGGCGGTATTTTTACCTTACACAAAGATATTAAGTGCGATTTCAAGAAGCATCGGTAACATCTCCCATCTTTTTTCAACTTATATCTTTTCTGTTCATCGGTAATCTCGTTACACTTTAAGTTTGAATGATTCGAGTTACAAAATATACAAACATTTTTTACAACAGTATTAAGCGCGACTGAAGTGGGAACATTAGGTTTTATCCTAGGAGCCCTTTTTTCCCATCGTGTTACTTCCTGATTTTTTAAGGAAAGCCCTGACACTGCATTAGCTGCTTCGCGCGATTCTATTTCAAACTTTATGAAATTCATTAACTCATTCA
This sequence comes from Maratus speciosus, assembly GCA_963932465.1. Lineage (NCBI taxonomy): Eukaryota > Metazoa > Arthropoda > Arachnida > Araneae > Salticidae > Maratus > Maratus speciosus. The sequence goes on along the minus strand of OZ010798.1, from coordinate 161,346,778 downwards.
CGTCACCAGCTTTTTCAGCATTTTTCTTTCTCTGAAATTCTATAACTAAGTTATGTGGTAACTGTTTTAAGATAATTGGTATTAATAAATACCCAAAATTATCTGACGCCACCCCAATAGCTTTCAAGTTCCGAATGCTTACCTCGCATTCGTCATATAAATCCCGTAACAATTTTATGTTCGCGGTTGATTTTACCGGTTCTAGTTCTAACAACTTATTTATAAAACCGCTTATCAAAATTTCTGGTTTACCGTATCGATTCTGCAGTAAGTCTAAAGAGTGTTGATAATTAGTTTCGTTTAGCGTCAAACCGGAAATTGATCTAAGCGCTTCACCTGACAAAAATGATTTTAAGTAATTGAATTTGTCAATTTTGGTTAAATTCTCATTCGAATCGATTGTACTCTTAAAACTATTCATAAATTCTAAAAAAGTATTTGGTTCCCCTTTAAAAACTGGTATAGTTATTTTTGGCAAATTTATTGTTGCCGGCTTAGCACTAACATATGGAATTGTACTCCCATTAAATACAGAACTAGTATCAGGCTGATCAGAATCAAATTTAAATTTTTTCAAATTCATTTTAATTTTGAATTTAGCTTCATTAATAACATCATCGTAATCGATGCAATTTTGAATTTCAGTTTCAAAAACTGTTCCATCATCGATTAATTCCTGAATTTGATTGTTTACTACTTTCAATTCGTTTTGCTTTTCTATTATATTATTTAAATATTCATTCAACTGATCAAAATTACTTTTATTTTCAAAATCAATACTTTCTATATAAGATTCAATTTTTGTTATAAGCTTGGTTATAGAGGTCTTCATGACCTTTCGTTTACCTTTAGATTTTTCTACATCCATAATTTACAATTATAGAATAACTTTCATGCATAGAACAAAATTGGTTACAGTACCTTTTTTTATCCGCGACGAGAAGACGAATAAGCCGATGACGGGTAATCCAATATTTGCAATCCAGATTCGGAGACTGTGAAATCCTATGGAGCACACTCACTAATTTAATACTTATATAATCTTGAAGTCTACTTCAAATCTAAAGTCCAGGTGTTCGGCACCATGAAAAAATTTATTCTTTTCAAAACTATCTTGAAACATTGTTCGAAGCAATAAAATTATTTCGAGAAAACACAAAAAAACATATTTCATTAAACACAATTCTTGTGAAGTAAATAAATCTTGAGATTCCTTTTGTGTTTTATTAGACAGCACCACATCACAACATTTAGAACAATTAATATTTGAATAACACTATAAATTCCGAGATTATGATAAATACATATCCCAGCCAAGAACATATATATTCTGCTCATTTCGAAGAAATATATTCAAGCATTACTTCTGTGCATTAACTCACACTTGTTCACATAAATATTATAATTCCGAGAAAATATTTTTTCCCGACCAAACATTTCAAGATTTCTTTACTAAACATTTACGAGGAAACATTTTTCCCCGTTCGAACACAATTCAAGTTTTTATACTTAACTAAAAGAATTCTAGTATCAATCTGCGTTCTTACGCAAACACACGTAGTGAACCACGTGACTTAGGCTGGGCTATTTTTAGATTTTCCCAGCGCAATTTCGTAACAGCTGGTGTGTATCGTAACACACCACCAGATATGGTCGCTAAATTCTCCTCCTAGTTTTAGTAGTTGAATTTTGAAGTTTTTATTTGAGCTTTTTAATCTTGACTTTTCCTCATTTTAGATCTCGGTGGAAGCCAAAATACTTGTTTTTCTGTCGCTGTGGACTTTGGTGTTCAAAGAGTCTTTTTCAAGACGAAGGTCTGCGAGCACCGGGAAAAATCTTGAGGTTGGATGCCCTATGCGCCTTATTTCTGGAGGTTATATTTAACCTCGTGCTTACCACAAGAGCTTCCAAATTATACTTTTTTATACCTTGCTTTGCTCCGAAATTCATTTTTATGTTCCTTTTCAATTTAAATAGAGGTTACGCGCTGCGGCGTTTCACGCCTCGTTGGCATTCCTTAAGCACCTCGATGTCGTGTCATGTCAGTTCCCTTGTATTTTGGTATTACGGATTTTTTTTTTTCTGATGCTCCTTCAATTTATATGGAGAATTTTCAATTAGTGTGCAATGCAAATATCTTGGTCACGTTTTTTGGCAGCGCAATGGACAGATTCTGGATTTTTATGAAAATGAAACAATTCTAAAACCGAAAATGCGACTAATGACTAATGTCGCGACGATAGGAAACAAATCTTTGTTATGCAAAATTTAAATTTAAATCGACTGCTTAATGTTTCCTTATTTTTGCTTGTACGCCCAGGTAGTAATATTAATGGAAATTCATGTAAAATAAATATTTTTTATTTAATACGTTTCCCATCAGTTTATGGTATGCTCTTTCTAACAATAATACAAAAAACAATATCGTAGTGCATTTTTATATTGTTTATTTATGCATATTTGATCTTAAAGAAAGTTGTCAGCGGATGTATTGTAGTTTTTCTATAAAATGTATGTTTATATTAATGCAGTATTATCGTGAGATCAATTGGCCACACTGATCGAGAAACAGCTGTACATATAATTACATATAATTTACAAAATGGGCTGATAATAGAACATTTAAAATGTTAAGCATATTATATGATTATTTTTTAATGTCTGACAATAACTCACATGCCACGTTGGGTAATCTTGCAATCTTAAGGAGCATTTTTAGGCGATTAACAGTTTGTGTACGATGCTTAGGAAAACGTACTATTTCTACGTACGGTAGGAATATGCAAATTCTTCATTTTAAGTTTGAAGAAAATGATTCGTAATATTTTAGTTATTCAGAAGCAAGGCTAATACAGTATTTCTCACATTCACTGAATAATTATTTTTTATTGAAGCTAATAATGAATTATACAGGATGTTCGAAAAGTCCTTGACACATTTTAAAATTCAGTATAAACTCAAGTAAGTGTCGTACAGGGGGGCGGTTTAGATTAAAATGCTTCTCACGATGACAGTTTTCTGCAAGCGGATAAAAAAAAAATAGTTCCGAGTTTCGAGCATAGATGGCGTCCCTTGTCCGTATGTTTGGTTTCAAACATGCGTTTTTTCTGAATTTCAGGTTAGTTTCGATGTACCAAACTGCGCAATTAGCTTTTCGTTGGGAGTAGTCCTTTCTGTGTCGCAGTATTAAGACTTATCTGAAAATCAGAAAATACGCTTGTTTGATATCAAACATGTGAACAATACAGTAATGTCATACGATCAATTCCATCTCTGGAAGTGAAACCATGTTTAAAATCTATTTATGTTGATGACTTACTATAGATAACCACAGATAAACATTAAATATTATTTTATTTACAAAACATTCTGGTGTGAAACTTAAAATATAGGATTTGTTTACTTAAAGTTTTGCAGAATTATTTTAGTATTCAGGTTTCCATGCGTTTTGCGGTTTCAGTTAGAGCGATTTTCAGTTAGTACGCTAGTTAGCTTAGTTTTTATGAAAATTAAAGAAAATTTAAGTCACAAGATGCGTACCATGGCGCGGAAAGCGGAAAAAGGTCTTTGTTATACAGAATTAAATTTAACATCGACTTTTTAATGTTTTATGAATCTTTCTTAGAATTAGAAGAGATCAAAGTTTCAGGATACTCATATTAACCCATTAATGCCGAGTTTCTTTTACACATTTTTAATACATAGGTAGCAGTTGGCACCAGTTTTCCCATATTGTAATTTTAACTTATTTGATCTCTCAAAGTTTGAGATTAAGTAATAGGAAAATTTCCTTACTAAAATACTGGTTTTCACAGTTAAAATTGTCGTAATACGTAAGTGGCAGATATTCGTACCAGCCGGCATTAATGGGTTAAATCCACGTAACAAACTGTAATTCAGGTGTTCTAAAAATATATCCCGATTGAAATACACTTTAAAAAAAATACATGCATCGAATGTATCATATCCTAGTCAATTTTTAAAGTTAAAAACAAGTTTAAATATAGCATTATAAATAATTTCATATTACAAAAATTATGAATTATCACCTTCAATAATTTTCACATTAAATCAAAAATTGAATCAGCGTCGTCGAAAACATGATTCTGTGCTTTTATCAGTCGTTACTATAATTATTTTCCGAGATATATAGGAATTTTAATTTTCCGCAGTCAGATAGGAGCGTCTCAAGTTTCAGACCTAGCGTCGTATGTGTGTATCTTAGGTTTTTTTTTCTGTACAATGTTTTTTTACTTTAATTACATACATCTACATAATACTGCATAGAATAATTAGATTTTTCATGCAATATAAATACAAGATCATCAGTTTTCTCTCTCTCCTGTCTGATATTTCATTTCCCTCTCATTATTATTATTTAAGACAATTTAAATATTTACTGAACAGGGTATGTTGGTGCGTGATAGTAAATGTCGTAAAATGGTAATATTGTTGCGGGAAAAAAAATGATACCAAACTTACATTTTAGAAGAAAATGACATATACGAAGATTGAACTAAATTAAAGCGCAGATTATTCCAGCTACTATTAAACGAAACTCTAATTAACTAAACGTTCATTCATCCTAAACTTTACCAAACGCCTTTAAAAAAATCTTACTATTAAAAATCGATTAAAATTTGTAAGCCAATGTCGTAAAAATGATGTTACTATCTCAACATTCAGGGATATCTGTAGCTGTTCGTAAAAACAATATTACTTTTCGGACTTTTCACGATAACTATTGAAATTCAACTACTTCATAGGAATATATAACGAAGTTTGCAATTTTGATCCAAGTGACCTGAAAGTTCCGAAACACCGCCCATTTGCGTAGTTTGCATTTTAGAGCGTTTGAGGAAATGTATGCCGTGAAATTTGCATAGAAAAATCATTCCTATATACATATATACCGTAAAAATCTATACTAATATATAGAAGAAAAAATATCTTGAAATATTTTATTTATAGAAATTTACAGAGATTGCAACAGAAAAAAATTCTTTAGGAGCATTTTATATTAAAATTTATAGATATTACTAAATACAAATTTTATAAGTAAATCTTTAATTATTGCTCAAGAATTGTTTGTATTAAAAAAAAAAAAAAAAGGAAATCTAATGTAGAATATATGCCGATGTTGAAATATAACAGAAAACAAAATATATGTTTTACACTTAAAGTTCTTACATTAAAAAAAGTGTAATTTTTAAACTGATTCTTGATAACTTTTTAAAATGCTTTCGAATTTCTGACTTTTATAAGAATTTTATTTTTTATTATTCAAAGAATACAAGTTTAGCTTTAATAATAGATCATTTTAGTTAGACACTATTCATCTAAGTAACAATAAATATTATTTCATACAATGATAATAATACCGGTAACTTATATGCGTGTTAACTGGTGTGCATATTTTTACAAGGGAACAGTAAAAAGAAAAAACGCGGAACAGGCTCCTAGGAACAGTTCCTAGAGAGAAAAACGAAGGAACTGTTACTCTTCGCGAAAAAGAACCCCTCTTTTCGAACTAAAATTTCATCTGTCGCCAAAACAAACGTTGACACATTTTTATCTCACTTGCGATTGGTTGATGATGTCAAAAGGTTTCCAAACAATGAGAAACGTCATTAAAGTATCGATTGCTAGATGCCAGAAAATTGGAAAAATCGCCTGATTAACGATGACAAGTCAGAGGGGCAGTTTAAAAGGAACATATCTTTGAGAAAAAACTTCTCGTTTCTCATTATTGCGCAGCCGCAGAAAAACGTAAGGAACTGATAGTGGAATGTGGAATTGAGCAGGAACAGGAGCAGATCGAGAAACGTACTTCAGAAACATGTTACTTTTTGCTGTTTCTTCTTTGTTCTTATCATTTTAGAGGTATTTTGCTTGGATTAGTTTGTGTGTGGGACCAAGGGGGGGGGGGGGGGGGTGCGATAGTTTCCGTAAGAAGCTCTGGTAAGAAAAGAACTTTGATGCCATGTTGAAAATTCAGTTTTGACTTTGACATGAGGGCTTGACGGATAGAATTTGTCGGTCGCTGATAAATTAGAGAAATAAAGGAAAGGGGAGAAGGCCTCTTAACCGTTTTTCTAACTGAAGATACGTCAGATTAAAGATCTTTTGCATTTTCATGACTTCTTTTAAGAATAATAAGAGGTTACATAAAGGAGACATGTAATTTAGTACTATAATTTAATACATTATTAATGTAAAAAATAATTACACTTTTTAAAACATGAGATATTTATTTTGTATTTAATACATAAAAATTTCAATTTACATATTTAATACACAAAAATGTCAATTTCTTTTTTATCGTGAGTATCTAATCATGATAATAATATTAATTAGATATAAATATCAATTTTTCTTTTCGTTCTTAATATTTGTTCAACAAATGTATGAATGGGAACAGGCACATAGAAATCAATACTAGTATTAATAATAGTAATAATGAGCGTTTTCGTTTACATCTGAATGTAGGTTTCTACAAGTCCGCCCCCCCCCTTCTCTAAATTTTTTACTATAACTAAAGATTAATTTTTAACTATATTATAAACACGATTTTTTTGCAACTGAATAATAAGGATATGTTAAAATAGCAGAAGGAATAAGGTTAAAGAAATGTTAATACAATAATAATAATAAAACAGCACTAGTAAGGTTATTTGTAAGGTGAAAGTTTAAAGCTTTTTCTAGAAAATGCTTGCCTCTAACAAACGAATCAATAAAGACTTTTAATTTATGAAGAAATTCACAAAGAACGTTTAAAAGTTTAAAAAATGTAATTTTAATTAAATAAGCAACTCAATAAATGTTATTCTTCAAATTCAGTTTTTAAATTTGTTTTACAAAATATTACAGCAAAAAATTTCATTTTAAATCTTGAAATTAAAATAATTAAGGAATATTGCTGTAGATTCTTAAAAAGGGTCTTTAAAAAAATTGTAATCGAACGGTTTTTCAATTGTCGATAAATGAACTACATTTTGAGCTATAAGCTATTGTTGTATCATGATGGCCGTTTTCCCCCTTCTTTGCACTGTCACGTCCGGAAATTCGGTTCATGATATCAAATTGGCTGAATTTTCTAAAACATCTGCCTTAATTGAAAATGCGGAAAACCTATTCGATTATCCAATTTTTGAGCAAAAGTACCTGGTAATTTTCTGCGTTTGCGAATAAAAATTAAATGAAGAATGTGTCAGAAAGATTATGCGTTTGTGAATAAAAATGAAAGGAAGAATGTGTCAGAAAGAACACAGCTTAGATTTGAAAACAGACTTAAGATAATCAAGAAAGTATACATGAAGTCAGGTATTTCTAAAATTCATATAGTTTAAAAAAAAAAAAAAAGCTAGATCAGTTAAACAAAACGTTCGGAAAAAAATTATTATACATTATGCGTATTTTCAGATTTTCATAAACATCAGATAGAAAATATAGTTTATTGTATTCATATAATTTTAATTATGATGAGATGACCAATGAAACCAAATGAAAATATTCCTTAAACGTCCTTTTTTTTAAGGGCTTTTCTGGAAAAATAAATATATTTTATCATGAGTTGTTTTATGGATTCAAATCAATTTTATAAACAATCCTTTAGAAGATTTCGCAAAATAAAGTAAAATAAAACAATAAATAATAAAATAAATAAAAAGAATGCAGGAAAGAAACTGCATCTTAAATTTTAAAATGTTTCTTCATGTATTCATTCGAAATAGTTCTGGTGTCAGCTTGGTGCATGCTAAAAAAACTTTGAAGCAGTGCCAGATTTGTTCTTAATGAATTGATATCGGAATTAAGGTTTACAGAAACAGCTACTAAACACTGAGAATATCTGCATTTAAAGAGTGCCTTGAATTCTATTAGAAACAAGCTTTAGAAGTTTTTAAACGATATTTTTATGCAATTTTGAAGTAAACAACCAAAAGCGCCCGAAAAAAAAAAAAAAGAAATCACAGTGGCACTAGATTTTGGTGTTATTTATGACGGCCGATTATCTGCACGAGGGATATGGGTCCAAGGGGGAGTGCCCTCCGTTAGGGTCTTTCTAAGGGAACCTAACCGGTAATTACGCATGGAAATCAAAGGTTCGAAGAAAACAGCGAAAATCTCCGAACAATTAGGCCGACGGGCGCGATTGGGTTCGAGCACAGCACCTCCCGCCTATCACCTTCGAGAGCGGAACCTCTCAGCCAGTGGTGGGGTCACACTAGATTTTGGAAAGAATATGTCTGTTATCAATTGCCTAAGTTGTTTTTCTTTAAATCGCGTATATGGGGCATTCTCACAATCTTTTGACTTTCATGTCCCTGAATAATAATTTTTTATTTAATACACTTTTTGTGTTTTTTTTTATTTCATATACTGGGGAACATCCCATTGCATGATTGCATTACAATATTAACGAGATAAATAAGTTTTGGACGATTTTGGGGGTCCAAATACCAGGAAAACTCATCTACCGTCCCGTGTCCCTGATGCTGATTTTTAAGTTTGGAGCTGTCTGAATAAAATTGTTTCAATAAAAATAATTCGATGCAATTTTTTTCTGAAACTGGAACTATTGTTTTATATAAATATGCAGCTAAAAATTAACCTGCACACATTTTTTGGATTGTTATTATTTTTTAAACTCTGTCCCTGGGTTTTAGATTCCTTACCATCCCTCTTCTAAAATTATACAGAAAATCATTTCAGATGCAGCCACAGAATTTTTTTCAAGTTTTTTCTCATGCAGAAGTATGCTAGAGAAATAATGTCTAAAATTCTTTGGCAGGAAATTTACTGTAGAATTTAAATCAACATTTAAATATCAATTTCAAGCATCGTGGCTTTATTGGTAGTCTCACCGTCCCCAAGGTTTATGGCTGCACTTTTCGAGGTAAATTTAAAAAAAGAATTTAATTTAATCCAATGTTAACAACTCTTTCTAAAAATCAATGAACATTGTGGCTATCACTTAGTCTTAATATGATTTTCCTAAAAATGGGCGATAAGTTTCCTTACTATTCCATCCTTACCGTCTTTTTTTTACCATTTCGTCTATTTTTTCCAATACCATTCCCTTTTTTTTTACCTTACCATCCTTTCTTTAACACCCCTTTAAGACAATGTTATATAAAAATTCTGCATTAAAAGTACTACATTGTTATTATTTCTTATTTGAATGTCCTGTGGGTACTATGAAATTCATTATAAGTAAAAATTTAGAAGAAAATAAAAAGTTATAGGGGTAAAACGGTAAGGAAAATTAAACTCACAAGTTTAACTTAAACTTCAGTTGAATAAAAAAATTTTCGCTGCTGACTATTTTTAGATGCGTTCGTAATTATATAAATACTTAGCACTTATAGTTGTCGTTCAGTCCGTCCGTCTGTCCGCATATAACAGAGCAAAAACTACCCAACCGAATCGTTTAAAATTTTAATTATATAATTGTTGCATAATTTTGTCGAGTCATTTCCATTTTTATGAAAATCGGATGTATAGTTTAATTACAGGGACAATCAAAAGTTTTCCGTTACATTACGGCCAATGGGAAGAAATCATTGCAAGTGCATTTTAATGATGTTACAGCCTTCCGAATGGTCTGAAATTATAAATATATAATTGTTGCAAGATTTTGTCGAGTCATTTCATATTTTATGAAAATCGGATGTATAGTTTAATAACAGGGACAGTCAAAAGTTTTCCGTTACATTACGGCCAATGGGAAAAAATTATTTCAAGTGCAAATTAATGATGTTATAGCCTTTCGAAGTACACTAAAATATACATTCAGTACAATATGCGGCGAAAAAAATATTTATAAAACTAGTTATAGTACGAACGCACCTCATTTGCCACGTTTGACGAGCAATTTCCAACTTGTTTTCTTTATTTTGAATCATTAAGGCATTCGTCTATCAGATTAAAATGTTATTTCAGCAAGTTTAATTTCGACAGATTTTTTCCCTCAAAAGTCAAAAGATTGTGAGAATGCCCCATATACACATGAAATAGAACTTTGAAGAATTAAATCATTTTATTATATTTTTTTGTCGAGGATAATCTGCCTTTTAAGATAATTTTAAGCTCATGAACTTAAGAAAGACAGAATTAAATGCTGTCTTCAACGACAGATTTAGGAGGAGAAAGCTTACCCCTCACCAAAAAATCCTTAATTTACTTTTCTCATACTGTATAATTATTTTAAGTTACTTGATAAATCTATAAATAATATTCTTTTTTTAAATCATCTGATAAAAAGTAAATTTAGTTAATTGAACTTGGAATCCTCACTTTCCCCTCCCTTCCCCTGCCTTCCTAGAGTCATAACTATATCTCAATTCTTGGCATTATTTTCAATTTTTAGCTTGCTAATTTTAATAAGAAGTATAAAAAATTTTAGTTTATCTAATATGATTATATTCTTTTAAGTTTAGAACTAATAAGTTTGAAAAAAGGTATTTCACGGAATGTATTTATTGGATTATCTTAAAGCCAGTTTCGAGTCAAGTGCCAGCATAGTATTTATCGCAGTTGATTTAAGTATTGGCATAGCTGCCAACTTGATTTTTGCTACCACAAAAATTTAATAGAAAATTTTGCCTAATTCAATCGCCGAATTGCAGTGAATTTTGATAATTAAATACGAATTCAGAAATTTCTGTTAAATTTTAGTGGTAGCAAAAATCCGTACAAGTTGGCAGCTATGTATTGGCCATGGGTTCCATTTTTACATTACTGAAAATATTATTACATGTATTTTTTGATTATTTCATTTCTTTTGTAAGCAACATCCTCTTCATTTTTTGTATAATTAAAATTTCCACTTGAATACTCAAAAGTAAAAAAAAAAAAAAAAAAAGAAAAGAAAAGGAAAGAAAAAGAAAAAATAACATGATGCATCCAGATTTTCTTTCGTATCAGAAACCCACATTGCTTTAAATGACCTTCCTCAGTGTTATGTAAAGGGAAGAGATAAGAGATATCCCTGAAACCGAACAATCAGTGTTGAATTCAGACACTTTTCACCGGGAGGGTTTCTGTGGTTCCGGGGGGGGGGGGGCATTGCACTTTTTGACCATTGAAAACCCCAAAATCTCAAATCTTCCGGGGGGTGGGGAGCATTCCCCCCACCTCCCGGAATATATTATATTTTAAATAATCGCTTGCTGAGCATAGACAGCAATCGATTTTCGTGATGATAACAGCCCTAGAACTTGATGCCAATTCGATGTATAAAAACAAGTAAGAAATTATTACATTTTTATTCCGGTGTGAGATGTAATTTAAAATGTTCCAATTGCTAGTTTTGAATTTTTTCCTTTTTAATTCCCGAAGTATACAAATGTCTACCAACGATACTGTTGCTCAAAGTTCATTGTACAGTATTAAATTTATTACTTCATATCAAGACATGATATAAATGAAGGTAATGTAGCACAAAATACTTTTATCATCAAGTGTTTTATATCACGGGATAACAGCTGATTTCGACAGGCTTAATTTTATGAATTATTGGAAAACTCTGTCACTTGACTATCAATGTTAAAATTAACAACCGGTGCTTAAACAGAAAAAGAGTTTTGATGAGTTTCGTAGCTTAAAAACCTGTCAATGTGACTACTTACATTGGTTGGTGTAAAAGGAAAAATAAATCACAATTTAAGTAACATTGACTTAATTTAAAATTTAATAATTTGCCTAATTAGAGAAAAGGCGGCTCTTTTTAATCCCTGAAACCGAACAATCAATGAATGCCCTGTCTTTCACAGCAACAGATCTTGGTGTTTTCGTTCCTCTCCTCGTTCCATACGAGATCACGTGACCTGTTCCAGGGGGAACAGGTAAAAGGAACAGTTCGTTTTGGTTTTACAAAAGGAGCAGTAACGCCCATCCCTATGTATGTATTATTACCTCTAAGGATAATCCCATTTCAGGAGGAATCCTTCTTTTTAACACAACTACAAATGCTAGACCACGTGTAAAACGCAAGTATAAAAATATATCAGTTTTTGCTGAAAGAATTCTGGTGTGAGACTTGAAATACGGTGTTTGTAATTTTCAATCTTGGGTATATATGTTACTTCAGTTTTCCTTGCTTTTGGCGGTTTCAGATAGTGCGATTTACAGTTAGTACAGTTTTTTTTTTTTCTGACGCGATAATGTGTGTGGGGGGGGGGGGGGTAGGGTAATATGCGATTAGGGATCAATGCAAGGAATCTTGATCACGTTTTAGCAGTAAAGCACAATAAAATTTGTTATACAAGTCAAACAAAACGAAGACACAAAATGAGACCAATGCATAGCTGCCAACTTGTACGGATTTCTGCTACCACTAAAATTTAATAGAAAATTTTACTTAATTCAATCGCCGAATTGCAGTGAATGTTGATGATTAAATAAAGCAGAAATTTCTGGTAAATTTTAGTGGTAGGAAAAATCCGTACAAGTTGGCAGCTATGCCAATGCACGACTATCGGAAAATGGTCTTGGTACATAAAATTAAAACTTAAATTGATTTTTTAATGTTTCGTCATTTTTAATTATTATTTTGCAGTCCTTGAGTGATATTTCACTCCCCTGTCATTATTTTTAGAGAAAATTTAAATACTTAATGAAAAAAGTATGTTGTTGCGTGATAGCGACATCGTAAAGGCGTGAAATCAGAAATCTTTTACAATAAATAAACATTTTCACAGAAAAAACATCCATTTTAGTGAATCACGACCCATATGCAAATTGATTTAACTAAGGATGTAATGAACTAAAATGTAAACCATAAAATAAATTCTCCATAAATATACTACTTCAAGTTGTCACTTTGGTGGATTTTCAAACATGATTTCTGTATGTTCATTTATTCAAATAGCTATAAATAACCAGGCTGTAGAGTTCCTCATACTCAGAACATCGCCAAACTTTTAACTTTTTTATGTAAATAGAGCCTTAATTTTTGGAAACAGATGTATTTTGGTACCTGATTGTTCTTGCAAATATCTCCTTTTTTCCTTCAGGAAATCTATTTAAAGGTTTTATTGCTAAAATTCAATTGGAAATATTCACCTCAATTTTTTAAAACTCTCTCTAAAAAACGCTGTACCTTCTAATATCAATGAAGGGTTTGTACGGGTCCTTGAATTTCCAGATTAAGATATTCTTCAGTACCAGTATTTTCTAATAGAAAATCTTCCCCTTAATTAAGGTGAAGTTTCGCGCGTTTAAATTAGATTTATTTTTCTATAAAGAAAATGCTGATAATTGACCTTGAAAATAACGGTATCCGTACGAACACTGCACTGTTGAAATTATTTTCAATTTTCAGGCTTTTAAAAGCAGCAAATTCTTGTTACTTAAGTATACATTTATCTTTTGAGAGTTGAAACAAAAACAAGCATAACTATTCTTACATTGATCATACAATATAAATAAATAAAGGAAAAAGCTGTTTTGGATAGTTAATTGCACAGTGCGTCAAATAAAAGATTAGATTGAAAATCTGATGTTTGGTCAAACTAGGCTATTTGACTATTTTCTATTTGGCCATTGTCTTATTTTATGACTAAAACGGCCATTTTAGTTACAAAAATATATTCTAAATAGTTACCCTTTTTTATGTTGGGGAGAAGAGAGGCGGGGGATAGTTCTTCATGAGCAATTTTTATATTTTAATTTATCCACAACTCCAAACAGGCTGCTTTATAATACATACCCAAATTTGAATGCATTCAATTTGCAGATACATTAATAAAATAAAATTTCCTTGTTATATTCAAGTAACAGGAAATTAAACACAGTTTCTTATTATATTATAAATCGAAGAATATCAGAAACTGTCAAATTTGCACTTTTAAAAGTTTTGGGACCCGACATTCACTGAAAGGTTCTCATGACGGAGGCACTAATTATTATTGAAGAGGTATCACATATATAAGAGAATTAAAAACTTTGTTCGATTTCAGGCACTAAAAGGATAAAGTGCAAATTTCACGCATCTCTGTTTTAAATGACTTCGTGAGTGTAAGTATTATTTGAGTTGTTTAGTTGTATTTTTTATTTCTTTTTCTAAAAGGGGGGTTAGCAGTGACCATAGGTGACACGCATAATATATTTTAACATTAAAAAATATATTGTTGTATAAATAATCCTCATAACCGCCCACTGTGCTGTGAGAGGGTGGGGACAATAGATAATTGACTAAAAGGAGGTAACCCTCCCACCCCTAAAACTTCAATCTCATTTTAACCCTCTCGGCACCGAATTTTTTTTTTTTTCGAATTTCGGAAAAAATTACTTTTACGCTAACAAAATTAAAAGTAGCTATCGAAGCTATCGAAGTAGCTATCACAAAAGTTACAGTTTACTGAAATGTAAGGCATATGTTCTTTACAGAAACCTAACGGTTGTTGTGTGCGTATGTTGCGTGTTTTTCATATAAAAATAGTCTAAGGAAGAATTTTTTAAGACGCTTGGAAAATGTCGTATTACAACCAGATTAAACAAACAGAAAAAATTTAGTAGTATTTTTTATCTTTTATCACCAATTACAAATTCGGAAAAGCAGTCTCTAATTTAAATTTAAAGAGTGAAACATATGTTTGAATTAAAAGAATCGCCAACTGTTTACTAATAATTAATAAAACTTTTATTAATATTATTTTTATTAAATGCTGAAACATAAGTAAAGGCATAATAGTAAATGTATCGTTATATGCTATTACTATTAGGTGCTGGAATTAACAAAATAATATTTTTCTTTCGAATATTTGAATTCGAAGTAGGAGCCTCATATGAGGTTCAGGGTGACGAGAGGGTTAAAACTTGTATTCTAGATAATAATATGGCTTGGAGAATTAGTTTATTAAGGAACTATCCCGATTTTCTGTTTATTAAAAACCACTAGAAATTAAGAAATAAATATCTGTATCGGAATTAAACATATAACAGAAATAAGCTTAGATATCTGTTTATCGCAGAAAAGAGTGATTAAAGTGGTTTAAATGAAATTGTTAAGTCTATTAGGAATTTTTAATTAACTAATTGCACATTTTGAAAAACAAACTAACTGGACTTTTATTTAATTTTTTTTTAATTCTTAAAAGTTTTCCAATTTAAAAAATTCCGTGCTACTTTTTAAATACTGATGTTTTTTGGCTATAACTTTTTGTTTTTCTTTTACAAAATTACTATGTTTTATTATTATTATTTGGTAATGCAGATGAAATCTACAGCTTCTCCGTGCATTTTATTTATTTGTTTATTTCATAAAAAGAATTAAAAACCTAAATGCTAATTCGGCGTAGAGTTTTATCACAGACATACATAAAAAATATCATAGGCACATATCTAAACCCCCTCTCCTCCCCACACACTAAAATAGTTAGGGTTTTTAAAACATGAAAATATATAAAGAATGAACAAAGAAAAAAAGCAATCTAGAGTTTTTATTTATGAAAAAGAGAACACCTTGAACGGCTTTATATATGAGACATGTACTATTATTATAAACAGTTATACTATTATTATTACAGTTAAATTTTTTGTCTTCACAAGTTTAATCCGAAACACTACTACTTTTACTTCTAGTTATCTTAAGAATTATAGACTATCCCTTTTCAAACGAAGTGATATATTTGAATGAATAGAAAGGTAATTGATGAAAATTTTCCCTGACGTTGGCTGCGGGATTGTAGACCGCAAGTACTCGGAAATTTAAATAAACAGAATAATTTTTTAATTTGTAATATCTGCCTAATTATTATTTGTCACTTTTAAGTAAATGGCGAACTTTTTAAAGTTCATATTATGTAGTTTGCGATAATAAATATGTATTTTATTTAATACCATTATTCAGTTTTATGCATTACATACGAATTTGTCTTACGGATTTAGTAATTTATAAAAAGAGAAATCCTAAATTTCCACAGTGCTATAAATTTAAATAATTGTGCAGTTAACAAACAGGAATAAATAAATAACTGTAAAAGAATAAACACATAATAGGAAACTTACAGTTAGGAACTGCTACGATTTTTTTGCACCAGTAATTTCGGAGAGTTACCTTCGTCTTATTTATTCGCAGACATCTTCGAATATATAAAATGGAAATTATTTTTCAAAATTATTGGTACCAAAAAATCATAGAAATTGGTACCTTGTGAAAACGGCACATTTATTTGTGAATCAGAGAAATATAGGCTCAGAGTGTTAGTGCAAGTTGTGATCAGACTGTATTAGTTCAAGCTGTTTGTTCATAGTTAATTTGTCAGAGCGCACAAAATTATGACTTGAATAAGTAAGGGAAATTATGTACAGTCTTGGAGGAAAAAAAGAACCCCCTCTACTAACTCCGCAACAAATTATTGTCCAAGAAAGTTACTTGGAATTAATTAATCGATTGGAAATAAAATCTACTTTTGAATGATGTATATAAAATTTGCTTAGGGGGCCATATACATATAATAAAACAAACCTCACTTTTTTTTTTTTTTCAATAGCAGTGTCCAAATATAACACCATAAGTAAATTCTGCACTCTTTAATTAGCGTAAATGAAATTTTCATGAAATTCGTATAGTTAGTTTTAGAGAAATTTATTATTTTAAAACGAGCATATTTTAGGGGTTGTATCCAAATTGAAGTTAGGTATTTGATTATTTGATTGTTGAAATGCTACAGAATGGCTATAATACTTCTATTAATGTATTACTTCTTGCCAATAGAACTATAGAATTCGCTTAATGTGTTTTGACTATTGCCAGCCTAAATATATCAGTAAAATAAGTAAAATATATTTTTTCAGATTATGCTTTTATACATATAATAGACGGCCCCTTAAATCATTATTTTGCCTTTTATTAATGATAATTCGAAAACTACTTGCAAGTAAAAATTGAAATTGAGAATTCGTATAAAGCAGAACATAATAAATATAAATCTATCAAAAAAAATTGCAGATTGCAATTTATATATTTTTTTCGAATATTAATTTCATAATTCATAATATAAATTGTTTTAAATTACGAATTCGATGTATTTATGTTTGTTTTTTTTTAGTATTGTAACCACACAAAAAAATATCACATTAAGATTATAATTTCAGGAGATATTAATAAAACTGTAAGTATGTAATTTAACATTAGAAGTTCTAAATTTTGAATGTTTACAGTTCAAAAACTTATCATACAAATAACATACAAAAAGAATATGATCATACAAAAAAAAAATTTGTTGTGGTTTTGATATGTAGATGCCCCCTAATCAAATTTTACATACGTAATTTAAAAGTAGAATTTATTTGCAATCGTTTAGTACGAGTGACTTTCTTCTTCAATAACCTGTTGCAGAGTTAATAGGTGTCGTTTACTTTTTTCTTTCCATGACTGCACCTATAACATATAGATTCGGGTTTTAACAAAATTTTTATCTTTCTTGTTTGACTTATTCAAAACAGAGAACTTAATAAAGGTAAATGCTATGTTCGTAGCAAAGTTATGAATTCTTGTATTATTTATATGTAAATCTGTGGCCAAGATTTTGGACGTATAACTGTAAATAAATATCATTAATCGCTATTACGAAGGTGAATTATTTTTTTTTTTTCGTCTAAATATCCCACATTTTATAATCATGTAGTTCTACGATTTCTCAGGACTCTTAAAATTGGAAGAAATGAAAAAAAAAAGAACATTTTTAACATTTAATATTTTAAAATGTATGTAATTTTAAAACACAATTTTGATTGGAATGAAAGATATAAGTATGTTCTTTCATTTCCTCTATTTAAAAAATTTCAAGATGCAGAATTAGTATTTATAGGAGGCTCCAAACTGTCATACATTTGACGAGCAGAAAATTGGTGTAACAGTTTACACGCAGGATTACAAAATAAATTTTTAACTACAGTGAGCAGCCAAAGTTTAGACAATGATCGATTGTGCTTCTGTACTGAGAAGTATGTAACGAATTGTTGTAACTCAACTTTCATATATTACTGGGGACTTATTCTTTATTCACAAACAATAAATTTTAATTTATACACTTTACATAATATATAATAACAAAAAAACAAATTTAACATTGTGGCAAAAGTATAGGCAATCTTTCTATTTACAGAATTATTATCCGTCAATTAAAATCGAACTGCACATACATTGTCTGCTATTAGTGCAAAAATGTGACTTTCCATCGAAGAAACTAAATCCTGATTCTCTTGGGGGTCTATTTCCTGCCAAACACGTTCAACAGCAGACCAAAGTTCATTTACAGAAGGGTATTGTCAAAAAATTTCATAAATCGTATGAGATATGATGCCACAAAAGTTTTCGACTGAGTTCAGATCAGTGCTGCACGCGGACCAACCGAGAACAGTAATATTTTTGTTAGTTAAACCCATTTTTAGGTGCGTTCGTAATTATATAAATACGTAGCACCTATAGTCATCGTTCAGTCCGTCCGTCTGTCCGCATGTAACAGAGCAAAAACTACCCAACCGAATGGTCTGAAATTTCAAATATATGATTGTTGCAAAATTTTGTCGAGCCATTTCAAATTTTATGAAAATCGGATGTATAGTTTAATTACAGGGACAGTCAAAAGTTTTTCTTTACATTACGGCCAATGGGAAAAATTATTGCAAGTGCATTTTAATGATATTACAGCCTTCCGAATGATCTGAAATTTTAAAGATATAACTGTTGCAAAATTTTGTCGAGCCCTTTCAAATTTTAGGAAAATCGGATGTATAGTTTAATTACAGGGACAGTCAAAAGTCTTTCCTTACATTACGGCCAATGGGAAAAATTATTGCAAGTGCATTTTAATGATATTAGAGCCTTCCGAATGATCTGAAATTTTAAAGATATAACTGTTGCAAAATTTTGTCGAGCCCTTTCAAATTTTAGGAAAATCGGATGTATAGTTTAATTACAGGGACAGTCAAAAGTTTTTCTTTACATTACGGCCAATGGGAAAAATTATTGCAAGTGCATTTTAATGATATGAGAGCCTTCCGAATGATCTGAAATTTTAAAGATATAACTGTTGCAAAATTTTGTCGAGCCCTTTCAAATTTTAGAAAAATCGGATGTATAGTTTAATTACAGGGACAGTCAAAAGTTTTTCTTTACATTACGGCCAATGGGAAAAATTATTGCAAGTGCATTTTAATGATATGAGAGCCTTCCGAATGATCTGAAATTTTAAAGATATAATTGTTGCAAAAATTTGTTGAGCTATTTAAAATTTTAGGAAAATCGGATGTATAGTTTAATTACAGGGACAGTCAAAAGTTTTTCTTTACATTACGGCCAATGGGAAAAATTATTGCAAGTGCATTTTAATGATATGAGAGCCTTCCGAATGATCTGAAATTTTAAAGATATAACTGTTGCAAAATTTTGTCGAGCCCTTTCAAATTTTAGAAAAATCGGATGTATAGTTTAATTACAGGGACAGTCAAAAATTTTTCTTTACATTACGGCCAATGGGAAAAATTATTGCAAGTGCATTTTAATGATATGAGAGCCTTCCGAATGATCTGAAATTTTAAAGATATAACTGTTGCAAAATTTTGTCGAGCCCTTTCAAATTTTAGAAAAATCGGATGTATAGTTTAATTACAGGGACAGTGAAAAGTTTTTCTTTACATTACGGCCAATGGGAAAAATTATTGCAAGTGGATTTTAATGATATTAGAGCCTTCCGAATGATCTGAAATTTTAAAGATATAACTGTTGCAAAATTTTGTCGAGCCCTTTCAAATTTTAGGAAAATCGAATGCATAGTTTAATTACAGGGACAGTCAAAAGTTTTTCTTTACATTACGGCCAATGGGAAAAATTATTGCAAGTGCATTTTAATGATATTACAGCCTTCCGAATGGTCTGAAATTTTAAAGATATAATTGTTGCAAAAATTTGTTGAGCTATTTCAAATTTTAGGAAAATCGGATGTATAGTTTAATTACAGGGACAGTCAAAAGTGTTCCGTTACATTACGGGGAATGGGAAAAAAATATTGGAAGTGCATTTTAATGATGTATCAGACTATGCGCTTTATGAAGTGCAAAAAATTATACATTCAGTACAATATGGGGTGCAAAAAATAATTATAAAACTAGTTATAGTACGAACGCACCTCATTTGCCACGTTTGACGAGCAATTTCCAACTTGTTTTATTTGTATGCAACATAAATGGACACATTATTTTGCTCAAATACATACTTTGGAAAAGCTAAAGGTTCACCAAATGGCTATAAATTGTTTTCCAATGTATGTATGTAGTCTTACGCTGCTTGGCGACCATTGAGAAGCTCCAGAGATACTTGAGCATTAAAACAAAGTGAGACCCAAATCATTAAGCCTTTCGAGGGCGGTGTCCTTAAAAAAGGCCACCTAATTTTAATTTCAAAACTGATAAATGCCACCAAGAATATTTAATTAAAATTTTTCTTTTACAATGTACGTGAAAATAAGCAAGTTCGTATTTTTTAATAAATTCGTTTAAAAATTGTGGTGTCAGTCCATTATTTCACCAGTTTAAAAACAGATTTACTCCACGACGGAAAAGGTTAAAGAGCCCGCTGCATTCTCGTCAATTTGTTGCGAGATTTTAAGGCTGGTTGTTTTATGATTTTTATGTAAACTAATTTACATCTAAGCTCTGATTCACTTTTAATGCGACTAGCAGTATTAATTTATCTAGATGCCAGTTTATGTATCCTTCTACCATTCAGTTTTCTGGCCACATGAATCCTTCCAGATCTATGTTTTGCTTTGAAAGAGTCACCCTTAGACAGTGCTTGATAGACAGACTTCTGTTGACAATTCAAAGTAGCTTAAATTTCTGCGACAGTCTTCCCTTTCGATTTCAGCTTCCATTATTTCATCTGACTGAAAATTTCCAGCTCGCTGCATCTTCACTAACAGATACTTTCGCGATGTGCACTTAAATACTTCATGTATGTGACGTCATAAGTTTGAAAATCGCGTTTTTCCGTGAACAGTTGCCAAAAATCACGAAAGTGTCTAAATTTTTGCAATATGCAAATTTCACTTTTTTCAGTTAAATTAGATAATATACTACATTAAAACCGTTATTCCCATCTTAAAATGTTTAAAATATATTTAAAAATGAATACAAACATTTGTTTAACACAAGTGTTCGTTTTTATTATTTAAACGTTAAATATCACCAGCGCCTAAACTTTTGCTGAGGAATGTAGATTGAAAATTTTGATGCCTACTTATACTTCAGATTATAATAGTTAACCCGAGCTTAAATAAATTTGTATATAAAGCATTTTTATATATTTAATACGAAGTTTTATTTAGTTAATACAAAATTTTTAAAATTTCAACATTATAATCACCTGAAAAAATATTTTTTTGAACAATAAAAAGGAAATATTAGATTCAGTTTATACAGACCAACATGAAACGTATGTTTGGAAAATTTCCAGAAAAAATTTTCAGAAGTTTTTGAGCTATCCTGCGCGTTATGCTCTAAAACGTCATTTGGAGAAAAATTACTTTAAATTTTCGGAAACACCGTTTCAGCTATTGAGCGGATATAATTCAAAAAGCCATTACTTTTGTTCTAATGGAAATTTCTTGGAAACAATGATATCAAAATGTTCATAAAAAATAGGAGTATAACATGTAAAAAAAAAAAAAATGAAAATTTCGAAAGTTTTTAAGCTTTAAGAATCCTGTGACCCCTTATACGAATTGTGTCGTTTGAAAGTAAAAGGGGTGTTATTTAAGTGCATACTTTAATTTTTTTTATGTAAAGGGTTTGGCCGATGGAGCTTTGAAAGATGTCTGAATTTTTTTTTCTGACATTCTTTTCTTTTCCCTCAGTTATATTTTAGAAAAGGTGTTTGGACTACCCTCACAACGATTTTCAGGTGTCTACGCGAAGTAGATTTTCGTAGCGATCGTTAGCAGACACAGATACTAACTTTTTTCTTTTATTGTGAGCATAAACCCGAGGTTCCCGGATTACAGGATATAAGAGAAAACCGTCATATACAGTCAAACTTCCCTTTAACCCCTTAATTCTCGCTCCCGTCATATTCTCGGGCTGTGTCTTTTACGCAAATTGTTTGATTCTCACCAGTTTTATAAAATAAAGAAATTGGCTATATTTTAGTATCGTTTTTACTGTCATTAAATAAGGTGAATATTTCTGTTTCATAAAAGTGGTGCGAATAAGCAATTTGAATTATTCAACCGTAATTTAATTCGAACGTTAAGGGGTTAAGGGGACCGGAAAAACCCTATCTCTGCCATGTTAAATTCACCAAATTTATGTGCCTTTTTCTCAGAAATGGTGAAAGACAGAGGTCTAGATTTTTTAGAGTAGTTAAAATAACATGATTTACATATTTTAACAGACCATTTTCTTTCTAATCGAAAATCAAAATTAATTATTAATTATTTATTGAAAGTCATTTTTAAATCAGCATTTTTGGAAAGATTTCACTGCCTAAAATAAATAACTCTCAACAATTCATTATATCCCTGCGTTAAAATACACAATATATCATAATATAAGTGTTAAATAAAAATCTGAGTTCTTAAGTTTAATTGATATTGAAAAAAAAGGAACATAAACATGAAAAATCTAAGTTTTCAGAAAAAGTCAATTAAAGATTTAAATGGCCATTAAACTGCGAAGTACTCTTAGAAAGAATGGTTAATTTCAACACTTATTTTTTTATATATATATAAACATGTGTGACACATCGTTGGAAAGATAAAAATTTAAACTATTTAATGATATAAAAAAGTAAAAATCGATTTTTTAGTTGAATTTTGCTTTCCCAGTCGAAGTTTTCTGCTTAACGAAATTTTCTGCTGAACCTTATCTTTGAGCACTATTAGCATGCAAATTAATTTCCATATAACGAAAACTATATTCTACATAACGAAGTTTATTCCACTTTCGTGCGTGTACAACATCTAAACGGAGAGGTTGCTGTGGCGATAGATGTATGAATTTATTTCAGTTGATTGTATGAAAATGAAGTAATTTATATATTTTTAATCAGTTCCATTCAAAAGAAGAAATTAGAGTTGGCCGAAGAGTCGAAGAGTCGACTCAAAATCTCGACTCCTTCCAAGAGAGTCGAACTGTCGACTCCTTGCTAGTGGACTGTCTCGACTCAAAAGAGTCGAACTTTCATTTTCAGTCAGTTTGGGATTAGGAGTCGAAGAATCGAAGTCGACTCACTCAAAGAGTGGTTGGACGAGTTTAACACAGTGTCGGACTGGAGAGTCGAGAGTCGAAGAGTGGATTTTCGATTCTTCGACTCTTCGATACTTCGACTTTTCGAAAACCACTCTTTCAACTCAGTATCGGATTTCAACTCTTCGAATCCGGGCTGGGTTGTTTAGGGAGAACGGAGATCTTGGTTTATGTATTGGCGGTTTTGGGAAAGGAGAAAGCCGTGTAGATGTATGTTTAGGAAGATGACGGTATGAATGAAAGGAGAGGGAGGGACTGAGACAAGGGGGCGGGCAGCATGATATTTCGTTAAAGGTTATTTGAATTTGCGATATGCTTAGGGAAAAGAAGATTTTAAAAATGCAGATGTTACCTTTGTATTTTTTGGCAAAAAAAAAAAAAAAAAAAAAAAGGAGAGAAGTAGGACTAGTTAGGGGAATATTTTCAACTGTTTTAATATCATGCAATATTAAGAAAATCTTTGAAGAAAGAGAAATAAAATTCTACTTTAGTAGCAGGTTGTTTAAAATATACTAAGTTACTGAATATATTTTATAATAGATGTATTTTAAATATAAGTTAATATCCTTTATTTGTTTGCGTATATAATGTTATTTTAATTCCGTTTTATAAATAAAAATGTTCGCAGGTAATATTAAATGGATATAATTTACATATATTTTTTAAAAGTTTAGCCAAACGTTTTTTTTTTTAGCGTTCCTTATTTAAACCAAGATATGGAAGATATTTTCGGAATCCTGTCACTTCCGCGCCCCCCCCTTTTTTTTTCGTAAACAGCAAGGCTGTGTGTCTCTCTCTACGGCTATACCTGAGTATATAATCACGGTTTAAAAAATAAAATTTTAAAAGGGAGTAAATCAAAAACTATAAACATGAGAAAAACAGAACTTTTAAAACTTACTCCCAGCCCCCTCCCGGTGGGCGGGGGGCTAATTATTGAATTATTTTTTGTTAGGAAACGCGTAAAATTGACAGGTGTTCTTATTCAGGAACTAAGTAATCGAATGGCGTTTTCCTTTTTTTTTGCCGAAATATCCTTCAAAAAATACTGTCAAAATTCAAGTTTTTAAACGAAGTTCGGGACATGGTAGCACGAGGAAAAGAGAAAAACTTGTCGTTACGTGACAATAATTGCATTTTTCTTGATAAGCAATTTATTTATGTAAAAAGGTGGAAAACGCTATTTGATTCCAAATCGCCACAATAGTCAGGCCTGTCAATTTTATAAATTTGGAAGTTAAAAATACTGCCGCTGAGCTCCGCAAAGTAAAGTTTGTGTGTAACGTAAAAATGCGATTTTCTTCAAAACTATGTGACCGAGGATAATCGCTATAATTTTCCCGCAAAGTTTGAATAAATTACTATTGCCCCTAGTTTTTTTTCCATCATTTTAGTTTTAGTAGTTTCGGAAATAGGCTGAAGGGGGGGGGGGGGGGACATATATCAGATTTTTTACACTATCTAAAATTAGAACAAATATATTTTTGGTTTCCGTGTTACGAGGTCTTTCCAACAATAAACAAACGAAACACATACACACACGCATTAAAAAAAAAAAAAAAAAAAAAAAATCAAGTAACTAAATTAGTTCCCTTTTTTTCGAAAAATATTTATGAATAGCTTTTAATCTATGAATTTGTTAACACGATCAACTTATAATAGCTCCGTTTTCACTTTTTAAGGAGGTCCGGGACACATTTTAAAATAATTTTTACTTATTGATTTAAAAATCTGAATTTTTTTTTTTTGATGATTAACTATAGCATTTTAAACAAAATCGTATGATAAAACTTCCCATATTTTTTTACTTTCTTCTATCTTCAATAGAAGAAAGTATTGTAATCGAAATTTTTTTCGACTTCCGGTTTTCGACGGATTTGCATGTTTTAGGGGTCAGAGATTCCAAAAAACATGTTTATAGAAAATGTCTGTCTGTCTGTGTGTCCGTCTGTCCGTCTGTCCGTCCGTCCGTCTGTCCGTCTGTCCGTCTGTCCGTCTGTCCGTCTGTCTGTCGCCATTGTACCATCAAAAAGTGTATGAAGTTATGTATAGAATTAAACCAAAATTTTATTATAAGTTTTTGGTTATGGCAAGCAGGTCCTCCCGGAATTTGGAAAAAATTCGCCGGTAGGGGGCGCTGATATAACAATTTTTGTGCGATTTTGAATATTGTACCATCCAAAAGTGTATGGAGTTATGCATAGAATTGAACCAAATTTTTTGTTTAAGTTTTTGAATATGACAAGCAGGTCCTCTCTGAATTTGGAAAAAATTCGCCGGTAGGGGGCGCTGTAAATGCGTTTTTTGTGCGATTTTGAATATTGTACCATCGAAAAGTGTATGAAGTTATGCATAGAATTGAACCAAATATTTAGTTTAAGTTTTTGGATATGACAAGCAGGTCCTCTCTGAATTTGGAAAAAATTCGCCGTTAGGGGTGCTGTAATAGCGATTTTTGTGCGATTTTGAATATTGTACCGTCCAAAAGTGTATGAAGTTATGCATAGAATTAAACCAAATTTTTATTTTAAGTTTTTGGCTATGGCAAGCAGGTCCTCCCTGAATTTGGAAAATATTCGCCGGTAGGGGGCGCTGTAATAGCGATTTTTGTGCGATTTTGAATATTGTACCGTCCAAAAGTGTATGAAGTTATGCATAGAATTAAACCAAATTTTTATTTTAAGTTTTTGGATATGGCAAGCAGGTCCTCCATGAATTTGCAAAAAATTCGCCGTTAGGGGGCGCTGTAATAGCGATTTTTGTGCGATTTTGAATATTGCACCATCGAAAAGTGTATGAAGTTATGCATAGAATTGAACCAAAAAAAATTTTAAGTTCTTGGCTATGGCAAGGAGGTCTTCCCTTAATTTGTAAAAAAATCGCTCGTAGAGGGCGCTGTAATAGCGATTTTTGTACAATTTTTGTGCCATTTTGAATATTGTACCGCCTAAAAGTGTATGAAATTATGCATAGAATTGAACCAAATTTTATGTGTTTATTTTTGGTCATGTCACGAAGGTCCTCCCTGAATTTGGAAAATTTCTGCCGGAAGGGGGCACTATAATTGCGATGTCTGTACCATTTTCATTATTGTACCATTGAAAAGTGTATGAAGTTATCCATATAATTGAACCAAATTTTTTGTGCATGTTTCTGGCTATGGCAAACAAGTCCTCCCTGAACTTGAAAAAATTCCGAAAGAAGGGGGCGCTATAATTCCGATCTCTGTGCCATTTTCATTATTGTACCATCGAACAGCGTATAAAATTATGCATACAATTGAACCAAAATGTTTGTGCTTGTTTTTGGCTTTGGCCAACAGGCTCTCCTTGAATTTGGAAATATTGCGCGGTAAAATGGCTCCATACTAGCGATTTTTGTATACTTTTCTTGATTTTTCGTAGTTCTATTGTGCATCGGCGGCTCATGCAGCGGCGGGAACTCGCTTCCTGCTATGCCGGCTATTCTCAAACAGCTGATAACGACAGAATAAGGAAAAATTAATAATTTTAACAAATATCATGATATAGATTAACTCGTTTTTAGTCCGTTTAATTGACTTGAGCAGAAATTTAAGATGAAAATCAAAGTTGGTATAGTATTGAACTAATAATATTGAAGTATTAACATGTGTAACTAGGTTTTGAAATATTAAGATGCATAAGATAGAAGAAAGTTTTGGGATTGGCACATCCAACTAGTTTTTAATTATTATTTAAAATTTATTAAAAAAGTGGGGTAATAAGCAATTTCGTCTTAGGCGATTTTTATTGTGTATTAGCTATCAGATTCTTAAGCCTCCAAAACATATAATATGGATTAACGATATTAATGTTAACTGAATCATTTACATACAGATAGAGATTCATTAAAAAAAAAAATAAATATCACCGTACACAATGTTTGTTTAAAAATGAAGATTATAAAAATGAAAAGAAAAAAGGATAAAATAAATATTTTTAGTCAGAACTCCTCCTACGAAACAATTTTTAATCCTATCGACATAAAAATCCATGTTTTCTATGTTTTAGTACCTAGATTTTAGCTTTTTTTTGGGGGGGGGGGGGGGGGCGGTCGGGCCAAGACGGGATCGGCCCGAACTTTTAAGTTTTCTACCGGGGCGGCCCAGTAATTTTTTTGTACGGAATGAAATTTTAGATTTTATACCGAGGCGGGTATTTGATTATTTTTCTACGGGCCGGGCCAAACATTTTTTTATGAGCAAGCCGAACTTTTTTTCCGTGGGCGGGACTAGGCAGGACCTGGAAATTTCGGCCAATAGAGGCATCTAGTGTGGCTGTTTCCAGTTACCATCCAACAAAGTTTAATATAAAAAAAATTCTTCTATATAAAATCAAAACCAAAATAATTCAAGCTTACGCTCAAATATTTTTTCCTGCGCAATAAATTTGATACGAAAAGTGGAATTGCGTCATCTTTACAACCAACCAATCCTACTTCGGCAAGTGAGTCGAGAGTCGAGTCAGTATGTCGACTCATCAATGAAGTGAATCGACTCAGCGTCGACTCCTCAAAATGAGTCGAAATGCCCATCCCTAGAAGAAATGCTAAAAGCCTTCGATTCAATAAGAAGGGGATTCCAGTATCACGAAACTGTTACAGATGAATTGTTGGGATACATACAATAGTGCGAAAATTTTTATAAACAGTATATTTTTTATAAGAAACCTGTTCAAAGTAAAAATTACAGACTTTTTTAAAGTTAAGAATTGGAAATACTGAGAAAGAATACGGCAAGTCTGCGCAGCGTAAGCGCTTGAGGTTCTTAGGTTATTTCCATTTTGGAAACAACCTTTCAAGATTTCAGCTGTATGCTTTTAATACGATAAAATCTGTGCAGTACTTTAAAAAATAAATTTCTTTCCTTCAAATAAATTCTGGTGTGAATTTTAAAATATTTTGTTTCCGACTTAAAGCTTTTAAAGCCGACTTATTTCATTCAGAGCGAGATGTATAAAATCGTACACAAAGTACGGTCAATGGCGCGCCTTTCGGAAAACGGTCTTTGTAGTGAATAATTAAACTAAATTCGTCACTTTAATGATGTTTCATTGTCACTTATTAAAAATGCTTAGGTTGTAATGTTAATAGATATTCATGTAAATTAGATAATTTTTTAATTTAAAAGTTTCAAATTTATATATGACAGGTACTTTCTAACAGTAATATGTCAAAAGCAATATCATAATAGATTTTTATATATTCTTTATTTATATTATTATGGATTTTAAAGAAAGTTAGCTTTGATCTATTGTCGTTTTTACACGCTTTTATTTGACCTAAATCGGTTTTTGTATGTACAGATGTAATTTTCTTATCGATTTTCACTCACTTCCTTATATATGATATGCCTGATGTTAAAAGTGGCGTGTTTAAAATGTATAGTATAACATTTTAAGATTTTTAGAAAAATAATTAAAAATTGATAAATTATTTTTAAGACATTTTCCCAATAGCTTGTGATAAATCGTCAAATATTCTTTATGGTTATTAGTTATACGAGTTGCAACAACAATAGACTTAATTATGAGCCAAAACATGTTCGCCAAAATATGCGAACTGGCTGTAGAACTGTAACAAAAAATATTTTAAATACTAAACAGTAGAAAATATAAATTATAAAACGACTTAATATATATTTTAAATACACTTTTATTATTTACTAGCAAACCCCGCGGCTTTGCTAGCGTAATATTTTAAATATGCCAAGTGATATTTATATGTCTAATTTTTATTAAAAGGTACTAACTAAATTTTATTTTATTAAAAGGTAATATTTAATTTTATTAAAAGGCACTTATTACTTTTAGGAATAAATCAAAAATTACTATTTAAAACACAGTTTGACTAAACATCATTATTACACTGCATTAGGCAGAAATGAGACTTAAATTAATAAAGCCAAATAAAACTAAATAAATGATAATTTAGAAAATATTTTGAAACTTTTATGCTCAATTAATATGGTCATTTCAGTATTCATTTGAAGTTTTGAATTTTTTAGAAACCATCTTGTTACATCTTAAAATATATATCATGTCAAATTCCAAGTCCTACCACCTCTCTCAACATAAAGGGCTATGTTGAAATAGGAACTGTCACCATTAATTTGCCAACATTAATTTTTAAATCAGTTTGTTATTTCCTAATATTCCACAGAAACGTAATTTAGAAAGCTTGTAAAGGCCTTTTTTAGAACGTTTGTTGTTCCTGTGAACCCCAGGTGGCAGAATCATCGGCATAAAATATAGCCTGTGTAGGATCCGAGACTGTTACCATTGATTCGCAACTATTACTTTTATAATCGGTTTATATTCCCTGAAATTGTATAGAAACAGTAATTTAGGACTTTTTTAGAATGCTTTTCGCACCTCCCCTTTGCTTCGCCCCTTTTTAATTCGAATTTATTTTCGACAGTCCTTCAGGGACATTTATATTTTATAAGTAACTACCATTCCATATTTAAAGTATCTAGCCTTTTCAGCATAACAGAAATCGCAATTTAGAAAGTTTTTTGCTCCTGCAAACCTCTAGTGGTAGTGGCACAGACATAAAATATAGCTTATATTTGAGCAGGTTCTATCACCAACAATTTGTCATCATTATTTTTATATCGGTTTGGTATTTAATAAGATTGCATAAAAATTGTAATTTAGAACGCTTTTCGCTCACTTCATCCATTTAAATTTGGAATTTTCTTCCGACTGTTCTTAGAAAGCAGTTGCAACTTAAAAGTTAATATCATGCCATATTTCAAAATGTTTGACCCCTCAGTTATGCAAAAATTGCAAATTAGAACATGTTTTGCTCTTGCAACCCCCAGATGGTAGTGACAGCAACATAAAATATAGCCAATGTTGTAGTAGGGACTGTTACCATCAATTTGCAACCATTACTTTTGAAATAGCTTTGGTATATCCTGGGATTGAGTAGAAATCGCAATTTAGAACGTTTTTAGAACGCTTTTCGCGCATTTTTACCCCCCCCCCCTTTTTAAATTTCCAATCGTTTCGAAACTTTTCTTAAAGATCATTTATGTCTAAATAAATAGGTACCTTTCCTAATTTCCAGTTGCTAGCCCCAACCGATCACGAAAATCGAAATTTAGAATGTTTTTTGCTCCTGCAACCTCCAGGTGATAATGACACTGACATGAAATAGCGTCTATATTAGACCAGAGGCTGTCAGCATCAATTTCCTACCAATACTTTTGAAATCAATTTGATTCTTCCTGAGATTGCTCACAAATCGACATTTAGAACGTTTTTAGAACGCTTTTCGCGCATTTTCACCCCGTTTAATTTTCAAATTTTTAAAAAAATGTTCTTAGAGATCATTTTTATCTAATAAATATATACCATGCAAAATTTCATGAATCTAAGTCCTTCCATAATTCAAAAATCACATTTTTAGAACGCTTTTTGCTCCTGCACCCCCTTTGCTCCGACATAAAACATAGCCTATGTTAGAGCAGGGGTTGTCACCATCATTTTGTCACCATTATTGTTTAAATCGGTTTGGTATTTCCCTAGATTGTGTAGAAACCTCCATTTAGAACGCTTTCGGGGCATTTTCGCCTCTTTTAAATTTCGAAGATATCCTTTATGTCTAATAAGTAACTAATATTTAAAATTTCGTATTTCTAGGCCCTTCAGTAATGCAAAAATCGCATTTTTAGAACGTTTTTTGCTCCTGCACACCCCTTTGGGGTAGTGGCGCCGACATAAAACATAGCCTATGTTAGAGCAAGGGTTGTTACCATCATTTTAACACCATTATTTTTTAAATCGGTTTGGTATTTCCCGAGATTGTGTAGAAACCACCATTTAGAACGCTTTTTAGAAGGCTTTTTGTGCATTTTTACCCCTTTTAAATTTCTAATTGTTTAGGAACTGTTCGTAGAAATCCTTTATATCTAATAAGTGACTAATATTTAAAATTTCGTATTTCTAGGCCCTTCAGTAATGTCAAAATCGAAATTTTTAGAACGTTTTTTGCTCCTGTACCCCCTTTGGGGTAGTGGCACCGACATAAAACATAGCCTATGTTAAAGCAAGGGTTGTCACCATCATTTTGTCACCATTATTTTTTAAATCGGTTTGGTATTTCCCGAGATTGTGTCGAAACCACCATTTAGAACGCCTTTTTGTTTATTTTCGCCCCTTTTAAATTTCGAATTGTTTAAGAACTGTTCTTAGAAATCCTTTGTGTCTAAAAAGTAACTAATATTTAAAATTTCGTATTTCTAGACTCTTCAGTAATGTAAAAATCGCATTTTTAGAACGTTTTTTTGCTCCTGCACCCCCTTTGGGATAGTGGCGCCGACATAAAACATAGCCTATGTTAGAGCAAGGGTTGTCACCATCATTTTGACACCATTATTTTTTAAATCGATTTGGTATTTCCCGAGATTGTGTTGAAACCACCATTTAGAACTTTTTTTAGAACTTTTTTGTGCATTTTCGCCCCTTTTACATTTCGAATTGTTTAAGAACTGTTCTTAGAAATCCTTTATGACTAATAGGTAACTAATATTTAAAATTTCGTATTTCTAGGCCCTTCGGCAATGCAAAAATAGCATTTTTAGAACGTTTTTTGCTCCTGCACCCCCTTTGGGGTAGTGGCACCGATATAAAATATAGCCTATGTTCTAAGTTAGACTAACACCATCATTTTGTACCATTACTTTTGAAATCGGTTCGGTAGCTCCAGAGATTACCTCTAACAAACAAACAAACTTTACTTCTTTATAATATTAGTATAGATTAGTTTAATATTAATTAAATTATGATTATACGTTGACAACAGTTAAGAAATATTTAATAGATAGTTTTAATAATGCTTCTTTTTTCTCTTGCCGTTTCTCGAAATAGGAACAGAATCAAAATTACAATTTTTTAACACTAGAACGGCGGGAAATTTTGCTCAAGTTTTATAAAAATATTTCACATCAGAATTTTTATTTAGAACTGTTAAACTTATTTATTTAAGTTATTTTTGTGCAGCATATATCAATCTCTTATTATAAAAAAAATTCTGGTTCGATTCGAAATGTTTTCATTCGGCAAGGGTCAAAATGACCCCTCGCCGCCGTTCTAGTGTTAATAAACTAGGTGGCTCTGACCCCTACGAGCTTCGCTTGCCAACCCCCGTTCAGGCTCTAAAAATCCGTTAA
Source organism: Maratus speciosus (assembly GCA_963932465.1). Lineage (NCBI taxonomy): Eukaryota > Metazoa > Arthropoda > Arachnida > Araneae > Salticidae > Maratus > Maratus speciosus. The sequence continues at coordinate 161,314,332 of OZ010798.1, read as the reverse complement.
TTTGATCGGTTTAATAAAGATAACGGAAGATTGAATTTTAATTAAAAAAACAGTTGCGATATCCCTGTAAACGGTTTCCATTTATTTCTCTTTTAATGGAGGATTTTAAGGCCAAAAAAGCTGCCCTGAATTGCTGTTTTCATGTTTGATTAAATAAGATTACTTAAACGTCTGCAAATTAGCTAAAGTAAAATGAACTAAGTCAACAGAGTTTTTGCTTCAAGGTATTTTTTTAATAGAGCTATAAGAAAATTATTTTAAATCACACGTTTTAAATCTGACGTAAATTTAACCAAACTTTTCTTTTTGTTATATTCACCTGGAAATATTTCAATTTCTAGAAAGGAAATATTATTATTTGCGCTGTCTTTGGCAACAGTAGTTAAAAAGATTATCTCGAAATATGAAATACATCTCACGTATACGTGTAAATATGTATTTCAATTTAAACTGTTTGGCAATATTATTTGGCTACTTGAAATAGGACATAATTCCACCCGTATTTACAGCTTTTAACACATATTAAATAATTTTATAGTTTTATAGTTTTTTTTTTCTTTTTAAATATTCACGTGTATAAATAATTTTTATGACGTAATTTCTTATATTTTCCTGCTTTTAACACGTAATCATATATTTCTAATTTCATAGGTTTTTTTCTGTATATAATAGCCATGTGTAAATAAATTTCCAGTTTAAAAGAAATATTATTATTTGAAAAGTTTTTACAATTTTGGCAACAATTTAAAAGAATAATCTTTCCTAAAATATGTAAAAAATATCTCTGGAAATGCTGAAAATTTGAATTTAAAATAGGAATAAACCCTCAAAAATGAGTCAAATAAAAAAAATAAATTCAGTCTGCACACCGGGAACTTCAAATGTATAAAATGGTCTAAAAATGATTAAATTCCTAGGTATAGTTTTTACTCCTATAAAACTTTTTTAATGGAACGATTTTGACCAAATTTAACATTAAATATCTCTTAAAATAGTTCTGCGATTTGAAAACTATCTGCATCAGCGTGTTTATCAAACATTTCTCTGTAATACCATTGATTTTCGTATTTTTGCATAGAGTAGTTTTCTTAACCCTTTCAGGGGCAAGGTGCTTGTATTCGTAAAATGTTCAAATAATTTATTGACACCAGAGACACAAGAGATTTTATTTCTAAACAAGTAAAAGTAAATTTTCGCGTACATAAAAAAGATGACCATTTTCATCATAAAATTCTGGTGTCAATGAAGCAATTTGGGATTAAAATTATGTGATGCCGTGACGGCATCACCCCCCTTACTTAGTAAGTAACAATACACTCATTTATCAGACATATTATTCTCTAAATGTTGTAAATATGATAATATTTTGTGATTATTTATCCATTAATCTATCAACAGGATAAACAACATAATCCGGGTTACCACATCAAGCAATTTAGCGCAAGTTAAGTACCCGTTGCCTATATGATATTGGCGACAGAAAAAAATCGCGCCAATATGGGGCGAATATGACATCTGTACCAAAAAAACACTCATCAAGTTTGTTTTCATAGCTGTTTATATGATTTGACAACAATTCTCAATATTTTTCCGTTATACGGACACCATGCCAAAATGTATGCGGTACTTTTCCATTATACGGACAGCATTGTCGCCAAGCGCAATAGTTGGCGCAAAATGAAAATAAGGTGAATTGAAACATTTGAAAAATAAAAGAAAAAACATTCTCGATAGTAAAGTGGGCATTTTAAAAATATAACATTTGAAAATTACAAACTTTTACGAACTATTTTATTAAATCACAAATATATACTTAAAATAAATGAACAAATAACTGTTATATACTATAAAGTAATAAAATAAAAAATCATATTAAACTGCTGCCATAAAATTATAAATATCTTTCAGCATTGCAGTAAACATTTCATTTTTTGAATGAAGGCGTAGCCACATAAAATCTATGAGATACGACTCTAAATGATGACGAACAGCTTCCCGATGTCTTTTGTTGCGCCATTTTGCGATGCCCCATAATCTTTCAACATTTGGAGTATGACATCCAGTATTAGGGTCGACAAAATTGTATTTGTGATTTACTGTGAAATGATCATAACCAGCACTTAGCAGTTCATCTGTTTTATATCCTTTCCAACAATCTGTATAAATAATACATGACTTTCATCTACTTCTATAATTTTATTAGGTCCACCGATTTTTGTATTTGGTCGAGAACATAAAGCATTTGCACAAACTTCTCTCGAATAACTATTCCATTCCACTGTTGTGTTGTGGTTCATATCAAGTTGCAGCTCACAAAACTCAATCGATGTCAACTCTTTGCACGATAAATATATAAACCTCAAAGCATTAAGAAAAGTCACCCGCGATCCTTTAAACCAAGTTTTTTGTCGTATTTCTACGCTTTCTTCGCATGATCGTAAGCTACAACTCAATTTCGGATTTCCAGAACTCATCCATAATTTCATTTCATGATTTTTTGAACACAATCTTTTATTATGGAGAATTCCAAATTCCTGAAACAGTTTTATCACAACTTTCTCATCATCTGGTAATTGCCAAATGATAAAATCCATCTCAGCATCAGCAGTAAAAGTAAACTACAACTTTATATAAAAAAAGCATTTTTAATTCGATTAATAGCAGATTAAAAAGCTTTCCAAGGTTAAGGTTAAACAATAATCATTCACGTGATTCACGTTTCATAAATAACAAATCGCAATGTTTCGCATGGTTTACAATAAAAATCTACGATCAAGGTTGAAATAATTGGCGCATTAGCATGCATTTTAGCATGCTGTCCGTATAACGGAAAAGTACCATGTATGCTAATGCGCCAATTATTTCAAAATGCTAAAAGATATTTGTAATTTTATGCCAGCAGTTTAATATGAGTTTTATTTTATGGCTTTATTTTATAACAGTTATTTGTTCAATTATTTTAAGTATATATTTGTGATTTATCGAAATAGTTCGTAAAAATCTGGAATTTTCAAATGTTATATTTTTTAAATGCTCACTTTAGTACGACAACATTTTTTCTTTTATTTTTCAAATGCCTTAATTCACGTGACTTTCATTTTGCGCCAACTATTACGCTTGGCGACAATGGTATCCGCATAACGGAAAAGTACCGAAATCTCACTTTCTGATGCCCAAATTACACCAAACTTTTTTTAAAAAATGCCAAAGCCCCTACACTGGAAAAGTATCAAACTGTCTATTATTTTGCGCTATCTGTGTTATAGTTTATACTATATGCAAGGTGAGTGGAGCGAAGAGTTTAAACATTAAATATTAAAGTTTCGGCACAGATGTCATATACACAACGGGTACTTAACTGTCATCAAAGTGTCGTTATTTTGCTTGATATGGTAACCCGGATGTTGTTGTTTATGCTGTTGATGTTTTCGCCAAATTGGCGTCGGAAAAAATCGCTCCAATATGGGGTATATATGACAACTGTGCCAAAGTTTCTATAAAGCAGTATAAGACTAAAAATTAAGAATAAAATAAATGCAAAATAAGACTAAAGAAGAAAGAAAAATCATCCGTTAAGCCTAGAATATGAAACACTTTCCAACACATCCTGAATGCTTTAACAAAACTTCGTTATTTAGGGAAATAAGGTAAATAAGATAACTAAGTAAACATTTTAGAAAACGCATATTTTTTTTTAAGAAATTGATTTCAGCAGTTACCGTCCATAGCAATAGTACCGTTATTACACGCCACTGTTTAGCTAAAATTTAATTTAAGCTACTCTTAAAGCTACTGAAATCATATTTCCAGATATTATCATCCATAGACGGTTATGTATCCAATTCTTTGCGTGACCCTGTATATCATTTTATCTATATTCTATAAACATTTCTTAGTAATCTAAATGCAGTTCAGCGTAAAACTGCATAACTCCTTTAAAAACCACCTTTAAGCAATTTATTCTCATACTCAGGAACCCTTAAGAATTCTTTTGTGTAGCCCTGCATATGAACTGTAGCATTTATACACACGGTATAGTATGCATAAATGTAGTGAAACATAAAAGCGCATATCATAATTAAAAATGCATTTCTAGCAATCATTACTTATGTACGTACAATACTTCGGAGAAAAGTTTCTTGGCGAGAAAGAAGTTTGCCAACGTACTTTCTGACAACCTATTTACTGCTTCATACTCACAAGCAATTTTTTGCATATGTATACAATTTATTTAATGTAAAAAAAACTATTTATCCATTTTTATAAAGAAACAGAAGTATTTTTTGCACAGATGTCATATACGCATCGGTGTTGGCGTGATTTTTCTCTGACGCCAATTCGGCAGAAATCTCGCTTTCGAATACCAGTTACTTATATATTTTTAAATTATTTGCTATCATTTTGAAAAGGAAATAACTATAAATAAATAAAAGTTTGAATAATAACTATAGAACAAAACAGTTTATATAATTTAAAAACAGAAAATAAAAGTAAATAAACAATGGCACAGATGTCATATTCGCCCCATATTGGCGCGATTTTTTTCTGACGCCAATGTCATATACGCAATGTATACTTAACCGGCGCGAAAGTGTCGTTATTTTGCTTGATATGGTAACCCGGATGTTGTTGCTTAAGCTGTTGATGTTTTCGCCAAATCGGCGTCGGAAAAAAATCGCGCCAATATGGGGCGAATATGACATCTGTGCCTAAACAATTTATTAATAAATAAAAAAGAAAAGTGCCCAGCTAAACTGATGGCATTGAGCTCACAGGCTATTCACACTAATTGTATATTATACTCTTATTTTAAAGAATAATGCCCCTCAAAAAAATAAGTGAAGGGGAATTAGCCCCCGTTTCCCCCTTTATACTTAACCAGTGAACTTCCAAATCTAATCAGGGAAACTCCTTATCATAATAAACCGGTATACCAAATTTGGAGCAAATCGAATAATCCTGCAAAAAAAAAAACATTTATCTAAATTAAGAGGGTGGACTAGCCCCCCTTTATCCTTAACCAATGAATCCCCAAAACAAATCAGGGAAGCTCCTTAACATAATAAACCGGTATACCAAATTTGGAGCAAAGCCAATAATTCTGCATGAAAAACCCGTTTATATAAATTAAGGGGGTGGACTAGCCCCCTTCCCCCTTTATCCTTAACCAATGAACCTCCAAAACTAATCAGGGAAGTTCCTTAACATAATAAACCGGTATACCAACTTCGGAGCAAATCGAATCATTCTGCATGAAAAACGCATTTATCTAAATTAAGAGGGGCGGTCTAACCCCCCTTTTCCCCCTTTATCCTTAACCAGTGAACCCCCAAAACTAATCAGGGAAGTTCCTTAACATAATAAACCGGTATACCAAATTCGGAGCAAATCGAATGATTCTTCATGAAAAACCCATTTATCTGAATTAAGGGGGTGGACTAACTCCCCTTTTCCCCCCTTTATCCTTAACCAATGAACCCCCAAAACTTATCAGGGAAGTTCCGTAACATAATAAATCGGTATACCAAATCCGGAGCAAATCGAATCAATCTGCATGAAAAACCCATTTATCTGAATTAAGGGGGTGGACTAACCCCGTTTTTCCCCCTTTATCCTTAACCAATGAACTACCAAAACTAATCAGGGAAGCGCCTTATCACAATGAACCTAGAAAATTTTTTTGAAGCAAATCGGATGTTTCTATCAAGAGTTATCGCGTTACGTACATACATACATACATACATACATACATACGTACATACATACATACAGAACGGACGGGCACATTAGCTCTCAGGCTTTGATAGCCTGTGAGCTAATAAAAAACAATAGTCGGCAAAATAACACCAATTTAGCGCCATAGGTATCCCGGTTCATATCTGAAATCTGTGTCGTAATTTGTATATAAAAAAATATTATATATATTTAGAAACGATTTTTTCATGTATATAAGTGCATATATAAACAAAAATAAAAGTTCATTAGATTTGTTTTCATAGCTGTATATTTTGGCAACATATCTCACTTTCTGATGCCCGAATTACGCCAAGCTTTTTTTTTTTTTTTTAATGCGCTATAATGGAAAAGTACCTAAATAAATAATTAACAGAAATAACCAATTATACAAACTAAAACATTTTATTTCGAGATTAAAGCACTGTTTTTAATTTCGATTAAAAATACATATATCTTTGGACAACTTTAATTGAAATTGGGTTCACGGCTTAATATCTCATTCCATAAACCTAAACAAACACAAGTGATTCATTCATCGTGAACCGTAAAAAATATTAAATCATTGAGGTAATCATTCACAAAGTAAGTTCTCCAACAATCAATGGACAATATTCTAATGACGTCATAGTATGTAAAATGGTGGCGGTATCATTTGTTTATGGTTTGAAATCACTAAGATTTAATTTTGCAATGTCTCTTAGTTACATTATTTTATTGTCGTATTTATGAGATCAGAACAAAAGCATATTTTTTCATTATTTAGTTATTAAAGACGGAAAAAAATTATAAATGTGCATGATTTGAAAAATTTAAATAATTTTCTTTCTTAATACTAAAAAATAACATCGGGAAGTAACAGCGAGTTTAAGTTAAATAAGTTTAGCTGTTTAATTCTGTTGTAATATTCAAAATAACTGTATTTATTAGATTTCAGTAAACAACATCAGGGCCCGATTAAACTTTGAAGTTAGAGGAATCACAATGTCATTTCAGGACCTTTCTTTTGGAGAAGCTTTTCTAAATTCCACATATACATGGAAACTCTTCAGTGTTAGAAATATTATTCCCAGGACTGGCATAACATGAGAACTGCCTGCAATTTTACACAAGTTTTTGAAAACTACTTTATATCAGAAATTTTACTAAAAACTGGTTACTTTTTTGTTATAGAGGCCCACACTATTAGAATTATGACAAGTTGCAGCCAATTTCGCCAAAGTCGTAACCAAGATCGTGAAGCACACACATATAATACCATATAATACCATTTTATGAAATCGTATACGATAATTTAATAGTTTTTACCTTACTTCAAGTGTGTAATTTATTTATTTTTAAGGCTTAATAATCTAAATTGTCCAATATATGAATTAAAAAAAAATGTAAACAAAGACTGAATAGACATGACCGCAAAAATCTGCAGAAAACTTGGAATTGTGCAGATTAGTGGTCTTCTACTGTACACAGTTTTTCATAAATGTGTTTCTTTCTTAAAATGTGTTATTTTCATCTATCACTGCGGAACAAATGAGAAAACTCATATTCTTGCACATGAGTTGTATATATCTTTATATCTAAATTTCCGTCATTTTTGACGGGCTACCTTTCTAGTCTATTTATATATATAAAATCCAAACGGAAATTTCGTTCCGAACGCCGAGATTTCGAGTTCTACCGCATGTATTTTGACGGAACTTATACCGTTAGATAGGTATCGTCCCAGGGAAGGTTTTAAGCTATAACACATCATTCTACCTAGATTAGTTATAGAATTATTACAGAAAATTCTATTATTTTGTACTTTGTTACTTCATATTTCCTTAAATATCTGGGCTCCTATTGGTCGTAGAGCTTAGATCTCGCGCCAAAAGTAGCTCCAAAGCACCCAAGCAAACTTTTCCCCGCGATTATTTTGCCGTCTTCCGATTTCCTCTAACTCTATTAGGGGCTCGCGTAGAGCCCCTTTAAAATATTTTTCGTAGTAATTTCAGCAATTATCTTAAATTATTGGTTAAGACCGCCACCCTCCCGATTCATGTATCTACGGAAAGGTTGCATGAAGGAGTTTCGTTCAGATACGCTTTCGTTAAGAATAGAGTGTGCTCCCTGGTGGTGGAATGTGGAACTAACATAACGCGATATTGTTAAAATTAGGAAATCTAACAATGCGATATGTTTTAAACTTTGAGATAGTTCATAACACATAATCTATTATCTATTCTATTATATATATAAAATCTATTATCTATTCCATTATCTATTATCTATTATATATATAAAATCCAAACGGAAATTTCGTTCCGAATGCCTAGATTTCGAGTTCTACTGCATGGATTTTTACGGAACTTATACCGTTAGATAGGTATTGTTTCAGGGAATGTTTTAAGCTATAACACATTATTCTACCTGCATTAGTTTTAGAATTATGACGGAAAATTCTGTTATTTTGGGCGATAAGGTTAACATTTTATTTCTTGGCGCAATTCATCGTTGATAAAAAAAAAATTGAAACGGCTATTAAACCTCGAAAAATAAAATAAAAACTGTTACTAATTTTATTTAAATGAAAAAAAAAGAAAAAAGAAGAAGAAAATCCGTTTTAATGAGTGATAATATTAAAAACGGAAACATTTAATCAAAGCCTGAAAGAAATATTTGTAATGCTTAAAAATTAATTTATTAAGAAATATTACACTTGATACGCAATATTTAGCTCTTTATCGCTTGCGTTAGATATGGAAACGAATCTGAAAATTTGATTAGATGAAATTTTAACGACATTTTCTTTCTGTTCTGTTCTTTTCTTTTATATATATATATATATATATCTAATTGTCTCATCACGTGACTTATAGAAGAAACAAGCAGATGTAATTGTGAGTCACATGTGTAATTACTATTTGTTTCTTTACAATTTTTTATTTTTCTTTTGTCGCCAAACAATGCGATTTTAAGCCAAAAATGCATAAGCGTGACATTAGCTTGAGGATGTTCTCACAAATGGTGTTTTTTTAGGTGAAAGAGATCATTTTTTGAGTACATTTTCATATTCAATTGTAACTTATATAGATATCAGTTAATATTTTAAAAATGGAATCGAATACTTAAATTTCAGTGTGAATTTCTGCCACACATACATATTGTAAAATAATTTCATACTTTTTAAAATGTTTTTCGCCGTAATTCCGAAAGCATGTGATATTTATAAACTCGAACTCAGATCAACGAATATTACCCATTTTAATTAAGCAAATATTATCTATTGTTTATTTCATTTTTTCTCAAGTCTTATCGCCAATTTCATTTATAGGAAAATTCACAGATTCGAAATCTAGGAAATAAAGATAATTTTTAAGGAAATTTATGTTTTAATACGTTATTACTATCGAAAAATTCAACATTTTGAAAAAAAAAAAAATTACAAGTCTTTTGTAATTCGTCATTTCTTCTTCGTCTTTCTTCGTACTTTCTCCTCTGTTATGTAATATTTCAAATGATATTGGACTAATTTTCGTCATCGATTCACCGCAAAATCGCATATCTAATATAGTATATAAAATAAAGTCTGGATTAGGAGACTAATTAACGCACAGCGCAAACTACTGAACCTAAAATCTTGAAAATCGTGGTAAAAATACTTCTTATGACATAAACTTCTGCTAAGAAAGGATTTTCTAAAGTGTCACCCCTAATGGTTTTTGCACGGGGAGGGGAAAAAAATCGAATATCAAAATTATGCGTCAAATGATAGCATATTTTAATGTAGTTTTGTATGCTGAATCGAATGCTACCAAATAAATTTTTATAAGTCCAACAGTTCATGACACACTTCATATTTTTCTAATTTGGCGGTGTCTTTGGCATCTAAACCTCAAAATATCTATCATTACATCCGTTACTCTAGCAACGGAAAAAAATTCAAATCAACCCTTTTGGCTAAAAAATAAAAACGGCTCTATGAGTTTGAAATAAAAATGCAAGCATCTTAATTTTTTAAAAAAATAGTGATTTTATGTAAAATAAAAGGGAAAAAATTACTGAGAATTTAGCGTTATAAAACAAGAATGGAAAAGGTACTACTTAGATATTCCGTCGACCAAAAATCTATCGTCAAACTATAAGATTAAATGCCAATAATGGTTGATCGTAAATATCAAATTCACTTGAATTTAAACAAACTACACGTGTTTACGTCATCAAGTGATTTTAATTTCGACGTTTTATTTGTATTTTTATTAATGTTATACTAATTTATCTGTTATTTCGTTATTTAAAATAAAGATTATGTCAATTTATATAATTTGGCGAACGGTTTGGTGATTTATATAATTTGGCGAAATTGGTCGACGGGATAACAAGTAGTACCAATGAAAATATTTAAGTATGAAAGCAATGTTTGTAACGACTTAAAAATTATTTTCATATATATAAACTCGGTTTATGACGTCAGATGCAGTCATCCGAAGAATCTACAAGAGTCTTTTTCCATTTTTTCCGGTCATAGGTTCCTCAATGAAAGAAATTGGAATTGGAATAATATTGTGCGTTTTATAAATTGCTCCTCGATAAGAAGAAAAAATGGGTACATTTATAACAACCGTGCGCACATCTCGCTGATAGCATTTTTAAAATTCCCAGTAGCAGTAGTTACATTTTACGTATGTAAATTAAAAATATTTTTTTTGCTTTTAATTATGGCATTATTTCCTGTTATTGTTTATCTTTTCAGTTTTTTAAATGAAATTAGTATAAGGCATGCATTTTAAATTAAATGAGTGAAAGGTTTGTGTTTTAAATGAAAATAATAAAATAAGAATATGCTATGAAAACAATCTTTATTGATTTATTACCTGCGCCCGGCTGACATAAAAGTATCACAAAAGCCACATATTCACTTTTCTTTGAGTAGTTGCTCATGAGAATTCAAGTTAACCTTCCGTAATCGGATACTTCACATATTGGTGTATTAGCTTTAATGTTGAAAGCATCGTTTTTGTTTGAAGCGAAAACTTTACTATGAATTCTATTACACAAAATCGCATCATCACCATCTACTATATATTTACAACGGAAATTTGTATTTCATTCCGATTGTTTATAATACTTTCGTAGGATATACCACAATTAGTTAGGTAATAATTTTGGAAAGGTTTTAGTGTATACATATTGTTCAAGGGTACTTAGTTATAGAGCAACAGTAAAAGTTCAAAAATTAAGTGAGCCTGATTATGAAAGTTTAGCCTTTTTAAAAAAATCTACAGAACATATTTTGTTACAAATGGCCCTGTTGCATGACTTTTAGGAATGGTGTTAGTATATACGAGTTCATTATATGTTGATTAATTACAGAGGTATTAATTCCTCTTGTCATAACGGTCTCATTACCCGACCATAAGTGCGCTGTTTATAATCAACTAAAACAATTACTTCTTAATTGCTAAATTTTGTCCAACGCTTAAGATAACATTATATCGCAATGGCGTTCGCATCGTTTTCAGTAATGTGCAAGGTCAAGCTGAAGATCCACATTGTTTAAAATACAATTTCAAATTCACCATTTAGTTTAATCCAAGGTTCATTTGGAAATATTGACCAGCGCAGCGGGCATAGCCTGCTAGTAGGTAATAAAATGTAAAATAAGAAAGCACTAACATTTTACCACATTTTCAGGGTAACTTTGAGCCGGCTCAAAGTTATACTGATGTTTATAATTTACTGATTATAGGTGCTACTGTCAAAAAATTCCCATATTTGCACGTATATTTTATATAAATGCCGAAAATGAACATTAGATATAACATGTACATATTTTTATAAATATGTGTAAAATACATACAATTCATTCAAAGGCGTTTTTTGGGGCGGAGCTACTCAAAGTTGACATTTCATACATTAGACATTTTTTATTCTTGTTTGAATAATACTAGTACTAGTATGTATTACTGTAACTATGGATATATTATTGAGATAAAACATTGAAAATTGTTTTCCAATGCATTTTTATGTTTTATATGAACAATAAACAGTTTTTTTTTTTTTCTTTTTTTTAAATGTTTATGGTTCTCTTCTTCCACTTTTCTTATGCCTGATATTTGTTGTAATATCATAAATTATACAAACTTGTGATGTTGGGAAATGTAAATTCGGAGTCTTTACATATCTGAAAACATTTTTGGGGTTCAAAGTGTTCCTAACTATAATACTTTTTTTATAATGAAATATTTTAGATGATATTTATAAATGGTGCAAAGTTACCCTAAATGGCTGGGTAACTTTGAACCAGGATAAAAATTAATTTTTTATAGCTTTTATCATTATTATTCCTTAATTTTTGATTGTCATACAATAATTTAGGATCATTTCTTCTCTTTTATGCCCCTAGTTGCAGCAATATTCTTAAAATAAGAGTGTGGCATATAAAAATAGAAAAAATGCGGATCAAAGTTACCCTGAATGACTGTATTTATTTCAGTATACTGCATGACATCACAAACTAAATAAATCTGAAACAAAATTTCTTTAAAGTAAAAGCACAATAAAATATATAACAAATAAATAAAAACATGCCAATGTTAACGGATGCCTGTCCCAAGTCTAGTTAAAGTACAAAGAGATTTTTTTTTTTTTTTTTTTTTTTTTTTTTTTTTCAGATTTCAGGAAAGAAAATTATTTATGATATATATTGCTGTATACGTATACACTTATACTTAAATATAACTGTTTAGGTAAAATTATTAGAACTTAATTGTTAATATTATTAAAATTTATTTTTTCTCTCCCTTTTCCATTTTTTATTAAGTAAAAATTGAAAATCTTATTATAAAAAATAAGATCCTAGGGAAGTGTTTCCCAACCTTTTATAGGCCACGTCCACCAAAGCAAATGTAAAATTACGATCCCCCCCCCCCCTTCCCCACTCTGTAACATACTCTTATTATTTAAAATTAGAGAACACTATTCCCATGGGATAACTTCAGAGAACATAAAAACAACTATTCTTCACATTTTTAAACTCCTGAAATTTTGTCTTTTTGCCAAAAAGAGTTTTGTTGTTCCTTTCCGGCTTACCTCAGTGTCAAACAAAAGTGTGATATAGTAAACATTTTCAGCTTCATAAAAAAGACTCTTACATTTAGCATTAAAACTGATAACATTGATACATTTTATAATTCATTTTAATAATTTATTAAAAGTTCATTTAAAAGCTTTGGGCAATAAATTTTCTTTCTGTGGAAATACAATACGCAGGAAACATTTCAAGATTCTCATCTTTATCAATTTTAAGTAGAAAGTAGCCATTGTCCCCATCAAAGCACATTTCTCTGTCTTCCCTTTCGAATTATCGTTGATTGACTGCCATGTATTATCTGATTTTAAAATTCAACATGTATATGTTAAACGTTTATTTATTGTGTAGCAAGGTCTGCACTACAGCCATGGCCATTTACTATTTATAATCCTACATTTCCTTTTCTTACTGTTTAAGAAATATAAGTTTTATAAAGTTAGTTGTACTCGATAAGATTATTTCAGATATTTTAAATGTTAAATATATTCGAGGTAGTTAGATTCAGATATAGCTTTAAATACTTTCAGGTGTGAAAGTTTTTTCATGAGACATATAGCAGAGCAAATAGAAATACAATGCGCATTCAATAATACTTAATTTAAAAAGTTTCGAAAATTGTAAAATACATCAATATCGAAAACAATTATAGAATTTTTTGATTATGAGAGAAAAAAAAAGATGGAGAAGTTGATAATTTTATATGAATTCTTCATGTAACTATTCTCAATTTAGTTCTATTTTTAAATTTTGATTGGGTATTTCTTTTTTAATTCAGCGAAAAACTTGCTTTTCAAATTTTCTTTTTAAATTTTGCATGTATTACTTTTATTTTTAGACTACAACATCAGTTTTTCAAAGACACGGGCAGCAAATGCGAAAATTTATAAATTTAAAATTTCCCCCTTAAAATGCTACATTTCTATTCCCACTAGACTTCTGTTGTAGTGTACTTCAGAGTCATTCTTATTGGCTCGCCAGATTCAGATAAACAGACCTTATTGATTTTTAATGTCTTGGAAGCGGTGATCGGTAAAAATTTTGTTCTAAGCTGTTTTGTAGTGCGTTCGTAGTAGCTATGTGGTATGTAGTTTATCTCTAGTACTAAAAAAAGAAAAGAATATAAGTTAAAACTGGTGTGAAACAGTAAGAACTAAAAGATCTTCTTAAAACACCTTCTTTAAAAAAAAATGGTGATGTTTTAAGAAAATATTTTAGTTCTTATCTCTAGTACTATTGAACCCCAGTTCGGATCCCAGCGGCGAAAAGTTTGAAAAAAAAAATGAAAGGCTTCTACAATTTTTCAAAATTTTATTAAATTATAAAAATAATTTAAAAGAATATTAAAAATATGTATAATAAGAATTTCTATATGATTTGTTATAGTAACTGCAGTTTTAACGAATTTCATGTTTTTTTTTTTTTTTTTTTTTTTTTTTTTTTTTTTTTTAAGATTGCAACACAATGAAGTTGATGCATCCAGTGATGTTTTTTTTATTATTAATCTTTTTTAGGTTTTTACTGGCTCAAAGCTCTTATACGTGTATTAGTGATCAGGTACATGATAAAAAAAATAATAATTTGCAAAGTTTACAGACTCTTGCACAAACAATATTGACATTATTAAGAGCTATTACTTTGCAAACATTGTAAAAAATTGATAAATATATGTAAATTATTCATGTACGTATTTTTTTAATTATTCCAAATCATCACTAAACCGTGTTATAATTTAATGGTGTGCAACAAAAATACGCGTTGCATGATGCAATCAATCACCGCTTCCAAGACATTAAAAGTCAGTATGGTCTGGATATCTGAATCGGGTAAGCCAATCAGAACGACTCTGAAGTACGCTAGAACAAAAGTCTAGTGGCAATAGATATGTCGCCCTTAAAATGTGAAATTGCCCCCAAGTGGGACATACGCCCCACGTTGGGAACCACTGTCCTAGAGGGTTCTTTAAATGAAACTTTTCTTGTTTTTTAACAAGATACAAAAATAATGAATTAAAACAACTCTTCCCTGAATTCTTAAATAACAATAATAACCTCGATAAAGTGTAAAGGGAATTTTTTTCCCTCACGTTTTCAGTGAAGAAGATTATACATAATACATATAGCAGTACATGTACACACATCCCAACAACACAAAAAATCTGGCCGCATTCTGGCAGTTTTGGGGCCAAACAGAATCCCGACCATTTGTATCAAACCACCGTTTTTTATTAACTGATGCGCCATTACATTCGGTAGCCATCGTCTAACTTATAACGGGCGAGTGTGGGATAATTGTGAACCCAAAGAAACAAGTTATTTTTATTAAATTTTGATTGTTAAAACAATTTTAATAGTATATTCTCTCCCCCTACCCCCTCCATTAGATTTTGAAATTTTATAAAAACTTTCGTTATCTTTCAAAAACAGAGGAAAAGAAAATCCAAGCAACAAAAGAAATAAGTATGAAAAAGATATGTTTGAAGGCAAAAGCTTTTCTTTTAATTTGTTATAATAAAAACTGATAACAACTATTAAAAATATCCTCCTAAATATTTTTGCACCCTTCTATTTCTTGAGCTTTCTTCAGTATAGAGATATGTACTTTCGAAAAAACATTTAGGAAAGACATAGGGGCATACTTGCCAACCTTCCGCTTTTTTAAAATCAACATAACATACTTTAAACCGGAAATTTTATTTAATATTTGAAATCATTTCGGTTTAAAATAATTACCGCATACAACCAAGAAACATTTATTTTAAGAAATTTTCTGGTTGAAAGCATGTTTTTTTCTTTTTAAAATAGCGGGAGGGTGCCAAGTATGCATAGGGGGAATGAGAGGAATACTCCTCAAGGTCATGGGTGCTTGGAGGCATTTCTTAGAAATTCATTCCATGACTACTTTGAATCTTGCTTTGTCATTCACTCCTCTGTAGTTTGCATTCAGCGAATGCAGAAGAAAGGTTGTTTACAGAACATGATTTATGTTAGTAAGTCTTTAAGTCTTTTCAAATGAAAATCAAATTTCAAATTATTTTTGCTTAAAAGGCGCAAAGACCAACTTAGTGAAAAATATTCCATGCCGGGAATCGAACCCGGGTCATCAGTATAGAGCACTGACGTTCTACCGCTAAACCACATGGGACGATACCCAGCCTGGAACTTCTCACTATTACAAGTTGGCAAGGCTACAAACGCAGCACAAGATGGAATATTTTCCGTGAGCCACCAACACGGGGCAAACACAGACACTTAATTAAATCCAGCATCGATGAATCTATATTAATATTTGGAAATTTTTCCAGAGAGAAACACTCGCCTTGAATACAATATTTCAAATGAAAATCAAATTTCAAATTATTTTTGCTTAAAAGGCGCAAAGACCAACTTAGTGAAAAATATTCCATGCCGGGAATCGAACCCGGGTCATCAGTATAGCGCAAGATACCTTTTCGAAATAATGATTGTCAGTTTCTGTTCATGCATGTAATAAAAAAAATTTGCAAAAGCTGGAATAGTTTAATTTAAGTAAAGTTTATTTTTACTATAAAGATAAAATATACATTTTTTTTTTTTTTTTAGAAAAAATTGTTAAAATAGTGATGAAATTTTAAATTACTGCAAATAATTTTCAAAGTTTTTGAAAGACTAAAGTAACATATTGTTGTAAAGTTTGACCACTGGTGGGTCATCACTCATACGCGAAAATATCCTCTTGCTAATGTTAATCCTATGGAAGAAATTATTTTAAATATTTCGTTCGCATTTAATTTTTTTTTTTTCGTATTGGACAGCTAAGACTGATCTTTACGAAGACCTTTTTAACTCTTTCGATTTTGTTTAGTGACTAAAGTATCCTAGTAAAAAAAGAATGTCTTTATAGAGGCAGACCTCAGCTACCAATTCAAAAAATATTATAAAATATTAAATTCAAACGAGATATTTCTAAAAATTTTCCCCTTCGGATAAACATTAGAGAGCGTGTGTTTTCGCGTGAGTGACATATCCTCTTAAGCTGTGAGAGAAAAATCTAGATGTAAAATTTTGAAATATTTAAATGATGCAAAAATATTCATTGTGTTTCAGATTATGATTTGCTTTAATAAACAAACATATACTGGTAACAGGCTTATTAATAAGTTTGAAAACCAGATAAAATGAAAGTAATGTACATATATATATTCACAAACACATTCTTTTAATATAAAACACATAATTAAACATAAATTATAAAACACATAATTAAATATAAATTATAAAACAAATATATCAAGATTATATAAATTGTTTAGGCGTGAATTCAGAATTTGTTCCATAAAAATACTTGTTGGAAGTTCATTTAAATGATTAAGTATTTTTGCATGAAAAATAATATATTAATAATCATTTAGGTACATTTCTAAAAAAATTATAAATTTATTTATCTTGAACTTTTTCGAAGATTTTCGAAATGCAATGCTTTACAAAGTGAATTCATTAATTATTTTATTTTTTCAATTATCATTTTAAAAATGTTTATGAAATGATATTATTTAAAAATGGCATTACATATACATTTTTTAAATGCATAATTGAATAAATAAACAAATTAATAAATTCACTATGTCAAGTATTGTATTTTAGGAATTTTTAAAAATATTCAAGATAAGTAAATTTATAATTTTTTTCAAAGTGTACCTAGATGATTAATAATATATTATTTTGTCATGTAAAAACATTTTATCGTTTAACCATTTTTTCAACAAGTATTTTTTATACAACAAATTTTAAATTTATGCTTAAATAATCTTTATGGCATGATAGTGGCATTTTTGCGGGCAGTTTGGGCTAAATTTAATTCTTGCAAAAGCAAATGGCTCGACTAAGGTGAGCTTTTGGCTATCTATATTTAGTTGCCATTAAAAGAATAAATGTGGCCAGTTTGAGGTTATCTATCATTATTCAGAGTTTCGACGCTTCAGAGAATTTCCAGACCAGGAAATTCTTCGGTACCAATGTTTTCTTATAGAAAATCTCTCCTTAAATAAGGCGAAATTTCGTTCGTTTAACCTAGGTTTATTTTTCTATAAACAAATACTGATATTTCATCTGAAAAATTCCCTGAAGCGTGGGAACTCGGTTATGGCTGAAAAGTTAATGGCATGATTATGGGCAACTTCTTGTATTTACGGTCAATTTTCTTGCGGCCTCATTGTGTGGGGCGTGAAAATTTTTTACAGAGCCGTCATGGGCAATGATAGCGGACCCATATCGAACACTTTGGGCCAAGGTTAACATTGCCTAGAGTGGCCCACAAGTTGTGTGTCTGTTGGGGTATTTTATTTTTCTTGAAGCTTACACAGTGTGGGACACCTAAATTGCGCTTACCTTTGTATTATTACGAATATGCACCACTACTGCATTCTATTACTCTTAAAGTATGTAAATATTATTTCTCTGTTATATTACAGTAGAGCGCCGATTATCCGAAGGCCGATTAACCAGATTGTCCAATTAACATGATCGTTCAAGGACGATACGATTCGTTCTCGCCTTCTCCAAAATTTTTGAAGTGAAACTTCTTTACGGTAGGGTAAATTCGGTTGGATATCACTAAAGTCAGCCGATAAATAACCATTTCCTAATCCTGAAGTAATAACATAGCCAAAATATGCAAAGAGGGCAATACATAAAATCAACTGTTTTTAGAACCTAAGAAGAGTCACTTCTAACGCGCGAGAGTCCCACGCATATTCCCCCCCCCCCCCAGGATTATCCCTCTTTATCTCTGAATTCTCTGAAGGGGTCAAAAAAGGCTTCTTTTGTTCCTTGGTGTCCTCGGAAAGTAGAACGCCGCACTGCGCTCGCGTTTGTCTGTACAGTATATGCAATACAGTACATGCAATAATTTCTATGTATAACTTTGTATCAATTTCTAGAAAATAAAATTTAAAAAAAGTTAAAAAAAAAAAACTTTTAAACACGCCATTTGTAATATGCTAAAATATGCACTACTATAATTGCCAGTCCTAAGTCTGAAGAAACTGTGAAGGGAAATTACGTAAAAAACATTGTCTTAGCCGTTTTTTTAAATTGTCCAATTATACGGAATTTTCATTAACTTGATCGGCCTCAGTCCAGATTGGTTCGGATAATCGACGTTCTGCTGTATAGGCATTCTGTTACATTTAAAAGGAAGCCGCTTGGCGTGGGGTCCAGTGCGTCGGCTACCTCGATTACAGGTCCAGGGTTCGGACTCGGGCACGACCAGATTCACTCAGCTTTCACCTCTTCTGGGGCGATAAAATGAGTACCAATCTTGCTTGGAAACTAAACAATAGGGCTGATCACCTGATTGGGACCTATGCTTTGTATCACCCTAGGACCGATTGTCAAGAAAACAGGGTTGGACACTGTAGACGCTGATGCTCAATGGATCGTAACGCAGCAGGATTTTTATTTTTTTTAGTTATTTTAATATAAACTATTTAATAAATTATCTAGGAGTACCGGCTCAATCCCCATTATTATGCACGGTGTATCATTTCCATGGCCAGATTAAGGCACAATACGTGAGTCACACGAACAGGGTGCCAAAATGTAGGGATCGTGAAATTTGTACACAAGGTTTCTAAAACTGAAGCAGAATTTTAGCATTTACATAATTTTATGCTGTACTCTAAAAAGATATAAATGCCAGATTATAAAAATATTTTTTACTTATTGTGTGGCATATTTAAAGTGCTATTATTGATACTATACTTTTATTACGAATATTCGTCGTTGCAACGTTCAAATATTTTTTCTTTCTTACTTTTTTTTTTTTTTTTTTTGTATGTAAATGTGACTTTCTGTTATTTTGAAAGTAAACATTTCTCAGTTGTTTTTGGAAAATAATATATTAATTTCTATACTGATCTAACAAGGTGTGCATCGCTCCCTTCTCCGCCTCCCGTATTATGTCTGTGCCCAGAGTACGCAAAATGACCTTGTTCAAATTTAGTAGATGATGACATTCTCATGCATGCATTATTTTTAAATAAAGGAAAATGTTTTTCACTAAAAATAGATTTAAAATGAATTGCAAATGATATTGAACTTTTTAAAATTTTACATTTATTATAAAAGTTGATAAAACTATCTTGTAGGAAATTGAAGTGCATTAAAAATTCATTAATATCATTTATTTTTTAATTTTTAATTTAATTATAAACAAGTAATATAAAACTTTTGTTTTTAAAGTCAATTCCTACTTAGGCCATCAAAGAAAAAATTAATATAATCAAGCTAATATGAGTTTTTGTTGCATTAAAATATCTCAATTTGTTGATTTTCTATATGCAAGTAGGTTTACAATGGAACTCTATGGGAATTTGGCGAAATATTACAGATATCGCCAAGTTGGCGTCGCTTTTGGCGACACATTTTGGCCGCCAAATTTGGCGATATATCGCCAAGTTGGCGAGAAAGTTGGCGGTATTTGGCGACAGAACAGGGTCCCCCCCCCCCCCCCCTTAGGTAACCCTTATTGAAAATACTTTCATTGAAATTCAATAACCAATGGCGGCCATTTTGTTTCCCATGCAAAACTAAAATTAATTAATTAAAATTTAATTAATTAATTAATATTTGAAAGAAACTGTATTAACATCAATTGTCATCCAGTACAAGTTTAAAAAAATTATTTCAACTTGATAGGATGAATAATGAGTATTTTATTAACGATTGAAAATTTGTACAAGATAAATATATAAATACTAGCCGCCTTCGCCCGCTACGCTGGTCGGTTTTTCTAAAGAAATGTTGAATGAAACAAAATATATCTGTGAATTTGATCATGCGTTTTAAAGCAATATGGATATATACCTGGTGTATCCAACCGAATTGCTGAAAGCAACATGAATGTCATTACGGTATTATATCTTTGATTGAGTCATACAAAATTTAGACTGTTAAGGACCAATTTTTTTATTTGATCTGTTAATGTAGGATTCGGTAAAGAACAATAGAACAATATGTAATATACTAAAAGCGTTCATGAAAAATTATCAATGCAAGTCTCATCAGAATCTCTTAATTGGACTTATTGAAAAGGCTGATCGTTCATAATAATTGGGTTCGCCTGATTCTAGAACTTTCATCTATAATTCTACAATCAAGCAACCTAACAACCAAGCAACAGCAAATGATATGTGCTTTATACTAAAACATTGACTGAAAAATTAACTAACCGATCAAGTTGCATCGAAATCCACTTAGCAGAATCTTTCAAAACGGAAAATATACCGAAACCTTCCCTAAAAATGATCTAATTAACAGTTTAAATCCCATAAAAATTCATTCAGTGAACCTTTAAAAAAAGCAAATCTTTCAAAATTGGGTTCATCTGATTTAGAACTTTCCCCATAGTTATTTAACTAAGCAACGTAGAACGTTATGTTTTATACTAACATCTTTTCTGAAAAATTATCTAACTAACAATGTAAATCCCGTCAAAATTTATTCAGCAGAACTCAAGATATAAGCGGCCGGAATGAAATTTCTCTTTGCATTATATATATATATATATATTGAGATAGTTAAATATAACTTTCATAATTGCGTTAACCTGATTATAGAACTCTCTGGGAGGTAGGGGTAGGTATATACTGCATCACTTATGCATTTTTTAATGAACTCAGCTCAACTTCCATAACTATAGCATATATACTCTCTAGTATATCCTATCTCTCTAGCGTATATTTTCCAATTTTCTTTACTGTACCACTGAGACCTTTTTCCGCATAGCTCCGTAACTAAACAACACAAAATGATATGATAAATATTGAAAAAATCCCTGAAATATTATCCAACTTACTGTGCATTTAATTAGTTGACTTGAAATCTTTAATAATCGAGTTCACCTAATTTTAGAACTCCCGTTGCAACTTAGAATGATGGTTTGTACATTAAACCATTTATAAACCAAATTTACTATTTAACAGTGTAAGTTCTACAAAATTCTGTTCAGTAGAATCTGAGTTATAGTCATATTTACAATATTTGTTGCTCATTAAACCTTTTTTCATTACATTTGAAATAAAATCAGTAACTGTTTTGGTATTTCCCTGTTATGCCAACACCATTGTCACCAAGCGTAATAGTTGGCACAAAAATGAAATGATACATTTGAAAAAAAAAAAAAAATATTGATAAAAAAAATGAGCATTTAAAAAATATAACTTTTTAAAATTACATTCTTTGACCTACCATTTTTTAAATCAATAAAAATAATGGCACTACTTTGTTATCCCGCCGACCAAAAATCTATTGTCAAACTATAAGATTAAAGGTCAGTAATGGTTGGTCGTAAATGTCACATTCACTTGACTTTAAGCAAGTTACACGTATTTACGTCATCAGGTGATTTTTATTTCGACTTTTTAAATGTATTTTTATGAATGTTATACTAATTTATTTGTTCTTTCGTTATTTAAAATAAAAATTATGTCAATTTGTATAATTTGGCAAGTGGTTTGGCGATTTATATAATTTGGAGAAATTGGTCGACGGATACCAGAATAAATACTTAAAATATAAGAATAAATAAATATTTTGCAAGTAATAAAATATAGCCAATTTAAACTGCAGTCTTGTAATTGTAAATGTCTTTTACTACTGAAGCATGGCGTACGCAATACGTATGTCTCACATTTCAGTAAACATTTCATTCTTTCAATGAAGGTATTCATGGTTTTTTGAACAAAACATTTTTATATGTATACTTCCTAACATCTGAAATAATTTTATTGTAGCTTCCTCATCATCAGATAACTGCGAAATGGTAAAATCTATATCAGTATCAGTAATAAATATTTTCTATTAAAAAAATAACAAATTAAAAAGTTTTGCGAGATTATGATGGAATAAAATGAATTCCATCATTAAAAATTCCTGCATAAAAATATTCACGTTCAATAATTAGTAAATGTTAATGTGTGGCACGGTTTGCAATAAAAATCGTTTGCACGATTAGGGTTAAAATAAATGGCTCGATGCCATACATTTTGGCATTGTATCGCGACGAGAATTAGAACTAAAAACTACCACAAGTTTTTTTTTTTAATTATTTATTTAGTTTTAGTTTTTGAGGGGTTTGTAATATTTTTCCTAACTGATATAGTTGTTTTAATTATTTAACCAAAAGATTGGTTAAAAAATTATTCAATTTGAATTTCTTCCCTTGCTATAGTAACAGGATGAAGAGAATGAGTTTTTAGAAATTATTACTTGAAAAATTCAGGTTTTGGTGCCAAAGATAGTGCCAAATTAGAAAATATGAAATATCTCTCGAACTATTGGGCTTCAAAGAATTTAGTTAGTACCATTCGATTCAGCATACAAAAATACACCACAATATGTTATCAGTTAAAAAAATAACTATAAAATCAGATTTTTAAGGAATTTTTTTAAAGTTCGTTCTCTTTTTTACCCCCCTTAGGGGTGGAATTTTAGAAAATCCTTTCTTAGCGGCACTCAATGCCATAAGAACTATATTTACCCCGATTTTCAAAATTTTAGGTTCAGTAGTTTTGGCTGCGCGTTGATTAATACGAAATTCAGACTTTCTTTTATATATATAGATATAAATAAATATAGGGAGAGTGTGAGCTAATAGTAGGAATTGAAAAACAGTATGGTAATTGTAGGAGTACATGAAGAATCCTACTTAGACGTATGAGTAAAAGATTTTTGATAAAAGAATCGCATAGCATCAGAACAGAACCAAATTTGTCAAATGCAAATTTCCAGATGAATATTCAAAATAAATACATTCTGCTAAGTACTGCAGAATTAAACAAGCATTTTCGAATTATTATAAGATTTATCTATATTAATAAAAGAACAGATCGCTCTCTCTCTCACGCTGTGTGTGTGTGTGTGTGTGTGTGTGTGTGTCGGCGATGGCTAGCAAAGTCTACGGCACGTACGAGGTTCAAAATTTTTCTGAAGAGAGTCCAAGGCCTCTCCTAATGCACCTGGCCCTCAGAATTTTAATATTCTAATTATTAGCTGAGTAATTAATTTACAAACGCAACTCACTTTCACCAAAAATACACTTTTTTTCTCGGCTTTTTTTAATCCGCTTGCTTTCGGTTGGTTGGTTGTATAAAGTTTTCTCAGAAGAAATTAAATAAACCGTGATAGCAATGACATTGGGTCTGTTCAGAAGTGCAGTTCGCGCCGAGCGCGCGCTCAGAAGTTTTACCATGGAGTAGGTCTTATAGAAGAAAGGAATTTTAAAATAATTCAATTATTTCATTATTTTTATGTTTCAAAACAGATATAACCAACGACTATATTTCTTTATCCTTCCAAAAAATTGTTTTCGTAACAGAAGTACATTCCTATGTTCGCTCAGATAAAATCCAAAATATTCTGGAAAAGCATCACGTGACCTACATCATCCAATTTAGCCCGTTCAGTGTTTAAAATTTGACAACCAACTACTCAGAAAATTTTTATCGGCGATTTGATAACGTGATTGTGCATTTTCTTTATGTTTTATTGATTGTGCTTTGTCTGGTAGGTTGATTGGTACAATTTAACAATTCAACTGGTGATCTAAAAATTTTAACTTTTTAACAATTTTCTTTTTATTTATTTAAAAATGATTTATCAATTGCTTTATATCTTCCGTGATAAATAGAATGTTGTTAATAAACCAAGATTGTGATATCAAAATTTGAGATTTGTTTTTAATCTACTATACTGGATGGATTTCAGTGGAATTTGAACTGTTAGTCAGACAGTTTTTCAGAGAAGGTTTTAATATATCTATACTAATAAAAGAACAAAATCGCTTTGTGCGTATGTGTCGGCAATGGCTAGCGAAATCTACCGCACGTAGAAGCCTAAAAATTCAGGAGTGATTAGTCAAGACAGGTCCTAATGCACCTGAGGCTTAGAATTTAAATTTTTTTAAGGGCCGGAGCCTCTGGGCCCCTTTAAGTTTTTATGCACTAAATTGTTAATAACATGCCTCTTTTCTATCTGATCGTCTTCGTTTTTGGGGTGAATTCTCCTTTCAGTTTCTACCCCATTTCTAAATTGCAGTTAAGACCTTGGCACTCTTGCAAGGGGCCCGGTACAGGGCCCCTTTATGTTTAGGGCACTAAATTGTTAATAAATTGCTTCCATTTTATCCGATCTTCATTTTAGGGATACTTTCTCCATTTAGTTATTCTCCCGTTTCTACATTTCAGTTAAGACCATGGGCCCGTCTAGGGTCCCGTAGGGGCCGGTCCAGGGCGCCTTGAATTTTTTGTGTGCCATGAGTTTTTCACACCCCAATTTTCTCACTTTCGCAGTGCGTAATTTTAAAGTTGAGTCTTAAACTCTTCTCCCTGGACCAACACTCATATAATTTTATTGGGGCCCCAGGGCCCTTTTTTAAGCATTTCTCTATTTTTTTGCGCATTTCTTTCAAATTATATTCTAATGATTAATTCATACTTTATGCTTAAACTTGACTAATCGAAGATGTAATACGCTAAGTACTAAAACGCTAAGTACTAAACTTTAACATGTTTTCATGTTAGGGCCCTGTTTTCAACTATCAGTTGGCCCCTTTTAGGCCCCCTATTATAACTTCCTTAAAAATAGTCCGATTCCCTAGCTTTTTTTTCTAACAACATCTTAGGTTCTCCAGCTATTACATGAACGACAAAAAAAAATTCAGACTTCATCTACCACAAATTTTGAATATTAATCGCCCTCTTGGGCCCTTGGTGAAGCTTTCTCAAAAATGATCCGAATGCCATGCAATTTTCTTTAATATAGTTCTAGCATCATCTGATTACTTTTGAAAATACTAAAAAGTATATTTATACCAAACTGCATGCCACTTAAGTCCCTAACACCTTGGGATCCAGTACATGGCCCCCCGAAGCTCTTGCACCATAAAGTGTTAACAGATTGCCCCTCTTAATCCAATCTTCATTTTTGGAACCATTTTTTCAATTTATTTATTCTCCCGTTTCTATATTCCAGTTAAAATCCTGGGGCACCCTAGGGTCCCGTAGGGCTCGATCCGGGGCCCCTCGAACTTTTTGCTTGCCATGCAGTTTTCACCCCCTAATTTTCTCCCCTTTTATTGCATAATTTAAAAACTGAATTTTGGACTCTTCTTCCTGGACCAACACCTTCATATTTGTATTGGGGTCCTAGGGCTCTTTTTAAGCATTTACCCCATTTTGTGCGCATTTCTTTAAAATATTATTCTAATGATTAATTCATACCCTATACTTAATTTTGACTAATTGAAGATATAAAACGCTAAATAATAAAACATTTAAACATGTTTTCGAGTTAGGGCCCTATTCTCAACTATCAGTTGGCACCTTTGGAGCCCCCTATTATAGTTCCCTTAAAAATATTCCGATTCACTAGCTTTTTTTTGACAACATCTTAGGCTCCCGAGCTATTACATGAACGACAAAAAAAAGCAAAAAAATCAAACTTCAACTACCATTAATTTTGAATATTAATCACCTTCTTGGGCCCCTTGATGCAATTTCTTTAAAAATTATCCGAATTCCTTGCAATTTTCTTTACCATAGTTCTAGCGATCTGATTACTTTAAAAACTACTAAAAAGTGTCTTTATACCAATCTACATGCCACTTAAGTCCCTCCCCCCTTGGGGCCAGGTACAAGGCCCCTTGAATCTTTTGCACCATAAATTATTAATAAATTGCCCCTCTTAATCCGATCTTTATTTTTGGAACCATTTTTGCATTTAGTTATTCTCCTTTTACTATATTCCATTTAAAATCCTGGGGCACCTTAGGGTTCTGTATGGCTCGATCCAGGGCCCCTTGAACTTTTTGTGTGCAATGCATTTTTTGCACCCTAATTTTCTCACAATCTCATTGCATAACTTTAAAATTTAGTCTTGGACTCTTCTCCTTAGACTAACACCCTCATATATTTATTGGGGCTAGGGCCCTTTTTAAGCATTTACCGCATTTCAGCGCATTTCTTTAAAATATTATTCTAATGATTATTTCATACCTTATGATTCATTTTGACTTATTGAAGATCTAAAACGCTAAGTACTACAACATTTAAACATGTTTTCATGTTAGGGCCCTGCTCTCAACTATCACTTGGACCCTTTTTGGCCCCCTGTTATAGCTCATTTAACACGTTGAGTGCTACGGTGACTGACACTGAAGCGCTGAAAAATTTACAATGTTTTAAGTAATTTTTAAGAAAGTATAATCCTGTAATAAATAAAAGGTTGGTAAATTTTAAATAAATTTTCAGTAATTACTTATAGTCCAGGCAATAGGGAATTTTACCTAGCAAAATTAATGGTAGTACTGGAAATTGGCTTTCTAGATGTTTTTTGGGTCGCTGAATCCGAATTTGTAACTTCCCACCAAAATTTCACCCGGCAACCTCCCCAAATTTTGGAAAAAAGCCCCCCCAAAAAGGTTTTTATTAAAGAAATCAATTTTTTTATTGGTTTAGAGAAAAAGTATCTAGAAATTCAGAAAGTAGATAAAATATCCAACAAATTAGATATATGACATAATGACTTAGGATGAAGGGGAAGGGGGATCAGCCTCGGAACATGCGCGCGGTGCTGCGTAAACTAAGTTGCGCAATTCCACTTAACCACTCACACGTTTACATTCGCCCTCCCATCTCCCCTCTGAACTTTCTCTATAAGGTTTACTTTAAGATTTTTGGGTCGCTGAATCCGAATTTTTAACTTTCCCCAAAAAATCCCCCCCCCCCAAAATAGTTGTTTTGAACTTAAATTTCTTATCATTTTAAGGGAAAAGCATTACAAAATTCAGAAACTAGACAAAATTTGCAACAAATAGGATATATGACATTATGAATTAGGATGAATGGGGAGGGTGAGGGCTGCCTCGGAACATGCATTGCGGCGCTACGTGCACTAAATGATGAAGTCCAGGCAATAGGGGATTTTATCTGGCAAAATTAATCGTAGTACTGGAAATCAGCTTTCTAGATGTTTTTTGGGTCGCTGAATCCGAATTTGTAACTTCCCACCAAAATTTCACCCGGCAACCCCTTAAAAAATTGATTTTTTGAAAAAATTTGGTTTTTGAGAAAAGCTCGCGGGGAATATTCCGAGGCAGCCCCCTCTCTCCCCGTTTATCCTACGTCATAATGTCATATATCCTATTTGTTGCAAATTTTGTCTAGTTTCTGAATTTCGTAATGCTTTTCCCCTAAAATAATAAGAAAGTTAACTTAAAAAGAACTATTTGGGGGTGTTCGGGGGGGAAAATTTTGGGGGTAAGTTAAAAATTCGGATTCAGCGACCCAAAAAACTTAAAGTAAACCTTATAGAGAAAGTTCGGAGGGAAGATGGGAGGGCCAATGTAAACGTGTGAGTGGTTAAGTGGAATTGCGCAACTTAGTCCACGCAGCACTGCGGCGCATGTTCCGTGGCAGATACCCCCTTCCCCTTCATCCTAAGTCATAATGTCATATATCTAATTTGTTGCAAATTTTGTCTACTTTCTGAATTTCTAGATACTTTTCCCCTAAAATAATAAAAAAATTGATTTTTTTAATAAAAACCATGTTTGGGGGACTTTTTACTAAAATTTGGGGGGGGGGGGTTGCAGGGGGAAATTTTGGTGGGAAGTTACAAATTCGGATTCAGCGACCCCAAAAACATCTAGAAAGCCGATTCCCGGTACTACCATTAATTTTGCTAGGTAGAGTCCCTATACGGTCTCTATTGCCTGGACTATTAAAACTATATATATTTTTTTAGTTTTATATCATATTTTAGATTTCAGTCATCGGTGAATGAAGCGTTTTAAACGGAAAGTTCAGTGTCAGTCACCGGTGACTGACGTGGCGCTTAACGTGTTAAAAATGGTCCGAATCACCATTTTTTTTCCTAACAACATCTTAGGTTCTCCAGCTACTACACGAGCAACAAAAAAAAAATTGCAGACTACCAATTTTGAATATTAATCGTCTTCTTGGGGCCTTTGTTGCAGCTTCTTTAAAAACTATCCTATTATATTGCAATTTTCTTTAACTTAGTTTTAGCGTCTTTCAGCTACTTTAAAACCAGTACAAAATTTTCGTATACCCAACTACATTCCAGTTAACACTCTGGCCCCCAGTGTCCGGTATTTCTTTATACTTCAGCTACCACCTTTTTCAAACATTAATGTCCTTTTCCAGCATCATCTTACGTCTACTCACTACAGCCGTAAATTAAAAATCGCATCATTTTAAAGGTAACTTTAGATAAGATATTTCATCCGTTTATTAAATATCGTGTTAATGCTAACAGTAATTCATGAAATTTACAAGGGGAGGGGGAATCTTCCACCGCTTGGGGGAGCTTTATTGCCTCCGGTTTAAGGGCCCAATTTCAATTGGATTTGCTTCCTTCAACTTAGATTACAATTCAGCTACTTTCTGTATTATGAAATTCTATGTTAGACTTTAGTTACCAACATTTTCTAACATTAATTGTGCATTCTTTTTTTTATTATTATTATTCTAAGGGCTTGATTCCTACGAGGTTTGGCTCACTCAACTTGGTTTTCGATAGTCTCCGGCACGTGCGGGCACTTCCAGTAAATGCTGTCATAGGTAGCGAGGATCTAGATTACAGGTTCATTTGGAAAGAAGTTTGATGTGAACACACTAGGCGTTGCGGAAGGAAATGTGTCCTCCGAAATTAGGTTCATTTAAAAGAATTTCCAAAGATATAAAATCATGCAAACTTAAGTTTTGTTTAAGGTTATTAATTACAAACCCCGTGCAACGCCGGGCTAGTCTGCTAGTATTTAATAAATAAGCAAAAAGAAAAAAAGAAATTTGTACATTTATCTGTTACCTTATATTATGGTGTCATACGTGGGCGAGTGAATTGCGATTCAGCTCAAAATTCAATACTTTATGTACTAAATATTTCTACCCACCCCTCAAATGCACGAAATTAATCTTTAGAACAAAGTGGCGGAGAAACTGATAATTTTCACAAGTATCATTTAAAAAATCATTGGAGTACTATTTCTTTCGGTTACCCTATATATAATAAAATATCTCTAAAAAAGATTTTTTTACGGTTCATTTCCGTGATTACAAATTGGTTTAAATACATGGGCTCTCCCTATCAAGGCCAGATTAAAGTATGGACACATGGAACACACGGTCAAAGCTCCGAAATCTATAGCAGCTCATAATTTTACATAATATTTTTGAAAATGCTGTAGCATTTAGTATTTATTTAATTTATTTTATGCTGTATTATAGAAAGGAGCGAATACTAGATTACAAACTCTTCAAGTTTATCAAGTGTGGGACACCTAAATTGTCTTTATTTTGACTTCATTAGTTTTACTATCATACCACATTATTGCGTATTTGTACTCTAGGACGTAGTAATGGATACTAAACCTAATACTAGTAAAATAAGTCATTCTACTATTTTTAAAATAAGCATTCCTCATATTTTTGGAAAGGAATACGTTAATTTTTATTACATTTAACATTTAAACATGAGCTACACACATGAAAAAAAATCTGTCTCATGGTCTGAACACAACGTTAACAAATACCATAGTCAAGTCGTGCATACATTGGGGCAGATTTTAACTTTCCCGTGTACGTTTTATTGTTACATAAATTAAAGAAAAAAAAAAACAAAAAAAAAACAAGCACTTTAAATAGATTTAGAATGCATTATTATTATGAACAAATAATATTGAACGTTTTAACACACTCACGCAGTGAAACCAGAATTATCGTTTTCATTCAAAAATCCTCATTGATGAAGGGCGTGGTTTCTACCTTACAGAAAATGCATTTATATGATGTTGTCAATATTTTTTTAGATTGTAAGACATTTTATATTAAATTCGTACATGGAAAGATATTTGGATGAAACCCAAAATACATGTGTTTTCCATGTCCAAAACTATAATATATCTATATTTTTCGTTTAATATACAAACAAATTCCAATTTTTTATGCCATTTTTTAGAAAAATGCATTTTTAACTGGTCCAAAATTCACTCTCGCTAATGTTATTGTGTTTATTGCACAATTTATGAAATTTATCCATTAACTACATTAACATCCAATATGAAAATTAGCTGTCCAATTAACTAGAGAGGAACCTTTAAACAGATTACAATTAGAAATATTATGAACAACCCAAAATTTATCTGTTTTAATTTAAAATCCCTGCCGGCCCCGCCTACCGGCAGAGGTAGATTTCGAAGTTAAGTATACTAATTTCACCAACAAAAACTAAATCATTATTACATATAAATCCACTTTAACAGTTTTATCTGTCTGCTTTTGACGAGTTTTTATTTCCTTTTTATAAAATAGCTGGTTTTATCAGAATCATGTTAAGGCGATATTTAAAAAAATATTTTTCCATACTCAACAACTCGAATTTTTCTGGCACATTTTCAAATTCATTTTTAATAAAAAAAAAAAAAAAAAAAAAAAAAAAAAAATATGAAACATGCTGACGTGATTTTTGAAAAGATTTATAAGCGACCTGTCTTTTTATTTTTCTTTCAATTAATTAAAACTTGATTAATAAACAATTATTTTCTCAGCAGAGCAATATTTTTCGTTTCTAACACAATCGCTTCGGGAAATTCTGTTCAAAATGCCCACTTTGACATCATTTTTTGAAATATATTCTGCCTCTATCAAAAAATCGATCATTACTGTACATTATATAATTTCTGAATAAGAGAATCTAGCAACTGGATGCGTTTGAGAGCAAAAATGAATTTAAAAATGAGTAAGAAAATAGACAGTTTGGATTTGAATGCACTCTTAATAAGATGATTTTTTTCTTCAACCGCTATGTATTTTTAATTTGTTTTTGCTGTAAGAATTGGCCCTATCAAAAACTTGTCTATATAAATGTTGAAGACAATATTAAGAAGATATATGATAAATCCATGGAGATTTTATATCTTGTGAATTGACGGAGTTATGAAAATTTTTCTTCTTCAACCCCACTTTTTTGTTTTCGTTTTTAAATTTTTTTTTGCGGTACGAATTGGTCCTATCAAAAACTTGTGAATGTAAAAGATGTAGATAATATTAAGGAGATGCATAATAAAATTATTGGATTTAATATCGTGAGAATTGACGAAGTAAGGAATTTTTTTTTCTCCCAAAAACCTTATTTTTTGCGCCCCTTGAGCCCATTTTTAACTTTATCAAAAATCTGTGATACATAAATTTTTGGCCATATTTTTAAAAGTAATAAAAACTTAAAACTGATTTGATATGTACAAAAATTAAGAAGTTATGGGGGGTTCCCTGTTTTCACAAAATCCCTCCCTATTTCCATCCCCTTTGTCCGCTTTTGCCCATTAACGAACTTGACCGAGATTTTATGTCCCTTGATTTTATGTATCAGTTTGGAAGAGATTTGTGCAGAATTGCGGAAGTTATCGTGTCCAGAAGAAAGTGATAACACAATTGCTTCGGGAAATTCCGTTCAAAATGCCCACTTTGACATCATTTTTTGAAATATATTCTGCCTCTATCAAAAAATCGATCATTGCGGTACATTATATAGTTTCTGAATAAGCGAATCTACCAATTAAATGCGTTTGAGAGCAAAAATGAATTTAAAAATGAATCAGAAAATAAGCAGTTTGGATTTGACTGCATCCTTAATGCAATGATTTTTCCAACACAATCCGCTTCGGGAAATTCGGTTCAAAATGCCCACTTTAACAGCATTTTTAAAAATATATTCTGCCTCTATAAAAAAAAATCGACTATTACGGTACATTATATAGATTCTGGGTAAGAAAACGTACCAATTGGAAGGCCTTGAGAGCAAAAATGAATTGTAAACTGAGTCAGAAAATACGCAGTTTGGATTTGAATACACGCTTACTTAGATGATTTTTTTCTTCAACCCCTATGTACTTTTAATTTGTTTTTGCTGTAAGAATTGGTCCTATCCAAAACTTGTCTATATAGATGTTGTAGACAATATTAAGAAGATATATGATAAATTCATGGGGATTTTATATCTTTTGAATTGACGGAGTTATGGATATTTTACTTTTTCAAACCCCCTTTTTGTTTTCGTTTTTAATTTTTTTTTTGCGATACGAATTGGTCTTATCAAAAACTTGTGAATATAAAAGTTGTAGATAATATTAAGGAGATTTATAATAAAATTAATTAGAATTGCTATCTTGAGAATTGACGAAGTTATGAATTTTTTCCTCCCCCAAAACCCTATTTTTTGCGCCCCTTGAGCCCATTTTTAACTTTATCAAAAATCTGTGATACATAAATTTTTGGCCCTATTTTTAGAAGTAATAAAAACTTTAAACTTATTTGATATGTACAAAAATTAAGAAGTTATGGGGGGTTTTCTGTTTTCACAAAACCCCTCCCTATTTCCGTCCCTTTGGTTGGATTTTGCCTATTAACGAACTTGACCGAGATTTTATGCCCATGGATTTTATGTATCAGTTTGGAACAGATTGGTGCAGAATTATGAAAGTTATCGTGTCCAGAAGAAAGTGATATATATATATATATAGATAGATAGATAGATAGATAGATAGATAGATAGATAAAGTTTTTTACTGAGGGTGGTTTTGGGTTCTAGGGGTCATGATCGGTGTAGATCTGCAAAAATTTTTCAGAAATTCCAACATAGGAACGATCCCAATAGGTAGTATTTCATACGAAATCTACCTAATTAACAGATTTAGTAGTTTAATAAATTTGTACTAATGAATTCAGATAAGTTTTTGTAACTGCATGAGTTTAATTTAAGATTTGCCCATGATAATGAAACCTCAGAAACTTTCTTTATATTTAGTAGAATAAATAATAAAAATTTTTTTCAACAAAGCTGGACTACTAATCTGTATTTCTCAAATAACTTTCTAGAATAGAAGTCAAGTGCCATTGTCACTTTGTCAGTTATTTTTTAGAATGTTATCATTTAAGAAAAAAAAAATGTTTTTCCGTAAATGTAACCTCTGTTACGTTTTGGTAACAGATGCTACTTACAAATAACAGAGGTTATATTTTATCTCAGAATATACATTTTTTTGGTAATAATATATATTTATTTATTCATAGTGCTAAATCCACTTATTATCATTATTATTATTTATTTATATTTATTTTGGCAGTAGTAAGTATTATTTATTTGTGATATTTTCCAGATGTAAAAGTATCTCTTTAGAACACAAATTTTCAAATTTTTGAATCCACTGCAGAAGAAAATGAAATTACAGGAATAGCGCCAGATAAAATAATTCGCGGAATATACATAAAAGTAGAATTTGTAACTGAAAAAAAGAGAAAAATGAAGTATTACTACATAGCCGATACATAAGATGATTTAGAAGAAGGTGAAGTGCAAGTTATGTTTTTGAAAGCTTGTGATGATACAGCATCTATTTTTAAAGTAGATGGCAATAATATTGCATACATACAGTTCGAACAAATCCAAAAAATTTTGCCCATGCCAACTGTAGTACAGAAAGGAGACAGATTATTTTGCAAGTTACCACACCCTGGTGAAATATTTAAAAAATAGTTGCAGTGTTAAAAATTTGTGGGAATTTCTTTGGAAAATAAAATTATGTCAGATTTATTCAGTGTGTTTTTGTTAGTTGCTAAAAAGTCAGTTTGTTTACATCTTGTAAAATTTTAATAATTGTAAACTGAAAATAAATCAAATGTATTTAAAATAAAGAATATTTTATGTACTTTTAATACAATTTTAAAAAATGTTCTCTTTAAAAATAAAATAAGTGGTAATTGTAAACTTTTACTTAGTTTTTTTTTCCCTCTAAACGGGATAAAATTACACATGTGATGGTAATTAAATTTTATTATTTATTATTCATCTTTCTAAAAGTATTATTTTGAACCAAAGGACATTTTTGCTAAAGTAATTTATAAAAGTTATATATTTTGCTGAAATATTTGTATCATAAATTAAGCAAATACTGCCCGGTAACAGAGGTTATATATTTCACGCTAGATATGATTATGAAAGGTTATAATTTAAGTGTAACATTAAATTTTTTCTGTGCGGATGCTAATTTTGTGCAGCTTAAATATATATTCAAAAAATATTATTGTTATTTTGTAAAATCTAGAACCTAAAAAAAGACGAAAAAAAAACCATCTTGAAAAGCACAAAAAAAATTGGTTTTACCCTTTTACCGATGCATAAACTTGAGAAATCTATTTAGAACACCAATTAACAAAAGACTTTCAGAACAGGGAGGTGCTTCTACTGTTTTAAAATTCAGATTTGATAAAAATTGCCCGTCGGCAATGTGTTAAAATTTTATATTTATTGAAAAATTACATAATAAATTTTGAATGGGATTACTGCGCATGAAAATTTTACTATAGTTATTTATTTATAGATTGGTGTATTAATTAAAATATGAAATGCGTTAGGATACTTGTAGTAGTACAGTGAGAATGTTCCCCAGGTCCTAGAGTTGAAATGCTTTTAGGAAAATCCCACTCCAGCAGAATAGATAAATTTGCCAAGAAGAATTTATCAACTTAATATTTCAGAAGAAAAAGATTTTCCCAATTATTGGTATATTTTTATTGCATCTTTGAAATTATAGAAGGTTTACATTCTGTAAAGGAAATTTTTTAAATGGTTTTCACTATTCTCTTATGATGGTATATATATTTTTCATACGAAAGAGAGCTAATTGCTGATCAACTACAAAGTGTGGATATTTTATTTGGGTGTTTTTTCATTGCCCTCAAATACAAAAAAGTTTACATTTTGAAAAGGAATTTCAAAAATTCTATGCACTATTCTCTTATGATGGTATAGATTATACAAAAGAGAGTATAATCTGAGTAGTCTAAGGGATCTAGATCTAAGAGAGTAGTACTGATGAAGCACAAAGTGTGAATATGTCACTTGAACATTTTTTTACAGCCCTCACTTGCCAAAACATTATTTTTAGAGCGCAATAGACGGAGAAATTGGTAACTCTGATCAGTACCGTACCTTTAGAAGTTCAATATCTTTCCGAAAATGTATAAGTAGAGATATAATTCTTAAAAATGATACTACATATTTCTAGTTTTAGACAGGCTTAGAAGACAGAGATACGTAGAAAACGCAAGTATAGTAATTTAAGACGTGTTTATGTAAGAATTTTGGTGTGAAACTTAAAAAATTGCGTTTGTAATTTTCAATTCTGCGTATATATCTTACTTTAAGTTTTCCTTGCTTTTGGCGGTTTCAGTTAGTGCCATTTACAGTTAGTACAATTTTTTTTTCTGACGGTCATTTGCATAATGTGTGTGTACACATTGTGTGTGTGTGGGGGGGGGGGGGGGGAGAATTTGCGATTAGTGTTCAGTGCAAGGAATCTTGATCACGTTTTAGCAGTAAAGCGCAATAAAAAATTTTATACAAGTCAAACCAAACGAAGGAACAAAATGAGACCTATGCACAACTATCGGAAAATGGTCTTTGTTACATAAAATTAAAACTGAAATTGATTTTGTAATATTTCGTCATTTTTAATTATTATTTTACACTCCTTGAGTGATATACCACTCCTCTGTCATTATTTTTAGAGAAAATTTAAATACTTAATGAAAAAAAAGTATGTTGTTGCATGATAGCTACATCGCAAAGTCGTGAAATCAGAAATCTTTTACAAAAATTCAAACATTTTCTCTGGAAACATACATTTTAGTGAATCATGACCCATATGCAAATTGATTTAACTAAGGATGTAATGAACTAAAATGTAAACCATAAAATAAATTCTCCATAAATATAGTACTTCAAGTTGTCACTTTGTTGGATTTTTAGGGTTCTGTACTTAAAAAGTAAAAACGGAACCATTATAAGATCACTCGTGTGTTCAAGCATTTTACTCGTTAACTATGGAACGTGGAAATTTCAAATTCGGGGAAGTAATAAAGACTACTGACCCACCTATTTTCAGATCATTAAACATTCATAAATATATTTAGTAAAATTGTATAGGGGCTAATTAAGCTACTTGAAAAATTTTTTTTTTTTATATCGTGTGGCGTATCGTGTGAAAGCTTTCGTAACGCTGAACTCAAAAATGCACACCTTTTTAGGTAGTTTCGTAAGAAATACTACCTATTGCAGTCGTTACCGTGGTGCGACTTTTGAAAAATTCCTTCATAACTTTTCATTATAGGACCCCAGGAACCCAAAACCACCCCATCTAAAAAGTTTATACATATATATATATATATATATATATATATATATGTACTAGATTTTGTCCGCACGATAAAAGTCGCATTTATGCACGGATCGTCTTCAAACTCGCCAACAACTTTGAGATGGCTAATATCTCGGCGGGGATTGAAAATGGGCAAAATCGGCCCAAGGGAATGGAAATGGGGAGGGTTCAAAATTTTGAATACCGCCTTAACATGATTCTGATAAAATTAGCTTTTACACAACAATGACAGGAAAAAATAAAAAATCCCTGCCGGCTCGGGCCTACAGGCGGAGGTAGATTTCGATGTTAAGTACTAAATTCTCCAACAAAACTTAAATCAAGATTAGAGATAAAACCCAGTTTCTTCACAAAGAGCGAGCTGTAGGGAACTAAACTTTTTGTGAAAATTGTAATATACACGAATACACACACACATATATATGGAATAGGTTTAAAAAATGGCTACAAAAAATTCAGAGAACCTTAAAGTGTTAAAATATGTTAATGTTTCCATAGTCGGGTTTTTATCATGTTTTAATACGTTTCTTCAAACTTACATGGCTTTACATATTCACCTGCTGACGCTAAGGTCCATTATATTTCCAATATGACGCAATATACATATTTTTTTAATTCGTCAAACTATTTATTTTGAGTTTTCATGCTGAAATCTTGCTCTAGGAAACTTATGACGTAATATTCAATTTGTTTTCAATTTGTCAAACTATTTAATTTTACACGTGAAAATTTTGCAAAAGAAAAGTAATTGTTGTGGTGAGAATTTTATTATTTGTTTTTTTTTTTTTTTTTTTTTTTTATTGTTGGCAACTGCTATAACGAAAAACGTTTATTTTTTTCCTGCCATTGTTGTGTAAGAGCTGGTTTTATCAGAATCATGTTAAGACAGTATTCAAAATTTTGAACCCTCCCCATTTCCGCCCTCTTGGGCCGATTTCGCCCATT
Source organism: Maratus speciosus (assembly GCA_963932465.1). Classification (NCBI taxonomy): domain Eukaryota; kingdom Metazoa; phylum Arthropoda; class Arachnida; order Araneae; family Salticidae; genus Maratus; species Maratus speciosus. Next base: position 161,276,312 of record OZ010798.1, on the reverse strand, counting down.
TTCAATCCCCGCCGAGATATTAGCCATCTCAAAGTTGTTGGCGAGTTTGAAGATGATTCGTGCATAATTGCGACTTTTATCGTGCGGACAAAATTTAGTACATACATACATATATATATATATATATATATATATATATATATAAACTTTTTAGGTGGGGGTGGTTTTGGGTTCCTGGGGTCCTATAATGAAAAGTTATGAAGGAATTTTTCAAAAGTCGCACCATGGTAACGACTGCAATAGGTAGTATTTCTTACGAAATCTACCTAATATTTTTCGTTATAGCAGTTGCCAACAATAAAAAAAAGCAATAAAATTCTCACCACAACAATTGCTTTTCTATTGCAAGGTTTCACATGAAAAGTTAAATTAAATAAATAGTTTGAATAAGTGAAACAAATTGAACATTACGTCATAAGTTTTCTAGAGCAAGATTTCGTCATGAAAACTCAAAATGAAATAAATAGTTTGACGAATTAAAAAAAATATATATATTGCATCAAATTGGAAATAAAACGGACCTCAAAAGGTAAATATGTAACGTCATGTGAGTTTGAAGAAACGTATTAAAACATGATGAAAACACGACAAGGGAAATATTAACTTATTTTAACACTCTGAGGTTCTCTGAATTTGTTTTAGCTATTTTTTTAACCTATCCCATATACATACGTGTATGTATTCGTGTATATTAGAATTTTCCTAAAATGTTTAGCTCTCTAGAGCTCATTCTTAGTGAAGATCTTGATTTAAGTTTTGTTGGTGAATTTAGTCTTAACTTCGAAATCTAACTCCGCCTGTAGGCCCGAGCCGGCAGGGATTTTATTTTAGGTATTATTTTTTCGAAAGATATCGTCGAAAATGTAGCGCAAAAATATGTCCCCGCCCCCCATCTAATTCCGGATCTACAGAAACTGAAATTATGAAAAAATTAGAGGTAGTAGACGCTAACTTAAACCTTGAAGGAAAATTATAGCGATTACCCTAAGTCACATAGTTTTTGAGAAAATCGCATTTTTCTGTTACACACAAATTTCGATTTACGGTCATTCAGCAAAAGTGTTAAGCAGCGCTGGAGGTACCTATCGTAGCAAAAGTATAAAAGCATTGTTGATAATGATTTTTGAAAAAAATTGACAGTAATTAGCCGAGATAGATAAGGCCCTTAAAGATAAGGACAGTTTGGACATACATAATGACAAAGGTGGCGTACTCTATGCCTAGTTAACAACTTTTAATGATATGTAAGTGTAATGTAATGTCCAGTAGCAGTATAAAAGCAATAAACGCCAAATTGTTAAAAACAGACTAATTTAAGGGGTCTCAGGACTCTTAAAATTGGAAAAAATGAAAAAAAAAAAAGACCATTTGCAATATTTAATGTCTTAAAATGCATATGATTTAAAAACACAATTTTTTGGGGATGGAAGATATAAATATGTTCTTTCATTTTATGTATTTAAAAAATTGCAAGATGCAGAATTAGTCTTTACAGGGGCTCGAAACTGTTAGACATTTGTCGAGCAGAAAATTGACATAAGATCTTACGAGCAGGATTACAAAATAAATATTACAACTAGAATGAAAATTTGTGTCTATATACTTCAGATTGTAATAATTACCTTTTATTAAAAACTTTTTTATATTTTTAATGCAAAGTCGTATTTAGCTAATACAAAATTTTGAAAATTTCAATAGTATAATGACCTAAAAAAAAATATTTTTTTAACAATAAAAAGGAAATTTTAGGTTCAGTTTATACAGACTAACATGAATTATATGATTCGAAAATTTCATGAAAAAATATTCAGAATTTTTTGAGGTATTCTGCGCGTTATGCCCAAAAACTTGTTTTGCAGAAAAATGACTTCAAAATTTCGGAAACGCCGCTTCAGCTATTAAGCGGGTATAATTCTAAAAGCCACAACTTCTGTTCTAATGGGAATTTCAAGGAAACAATTTTATAAAAATGTTCAGAAAAAATAGGAGTTTAACATGTAATAAAATTAAAATTTCTAATATTTTGAAGAGACCAGATACCACTTAATTAGAATGAATCTCATAAATACTATGGGATTCGAGACTAGTTTACATTGAGTGGATCTCTCAATACGTCTCGAGTGACTTCAAATGTTAATTAAAAACCTATCTGGAAAAACGCGGCACGGACCAAGGCGTCGTTGCAACTTTGCGACCTTCTTTTGAAGCGCGCTTAGCACAAAGCCAAATTAATTCTTTGAACAAAGCTTTTGTTTTAGCTACATTGTAGAAAAAAAGATTATTACTGCGCTGAATTTAGTTTTAGGAAATGCCAAATGAAGTTTAAATATCCACTGCTTTTATTGTCAGTGCCGAATTAAGCTCATCATAAAAAATAGGATAATATTAAAAAATGAGTTGGACAGAATAGCTATATTTGATATTATTTAGGTTCCATACCTCTTTGAACTTTCATGGTACCCAAGATTCATGTATTATCAGTTATACCCAACTCTACGTTGTATAGTTTTTTACAAAGCCTTAGTATTCTTTTAGCAACAATTACAAATTCATATACTTATTCTATGGAACCCTCTGTACGCGAGTAATACTTGCACTTGACTGTTTATTAAACATGATTTCTGTATGTTAATTTATTCAAATAGCTATAAATAACCAGGCTGTAGCGTTCATCACACTCAGAACATCGCCAAACTTGTAGGCTAACTTTTTTATGTAAATAGAGTCTTAATTTTTGGAAAAAGATGGCCTTAATTTTTGGTAACTGATTGTTCATGCGAATATCTCTCTCTGTCGCTCTCTTTTTTCCTTCAGAAAATCTATTTAAAGATTTCATTGCTAAAATTCAATTGGAAATATTCACCTCAATATTTTAATATTATCTCTTAACCCTCTCGTCACCCTGAGCCTCATATGAGGCTCTTACTTCGAATTGCAATATTTGAAAGAAAAAAAATTATTTTTGTTAATTCCATCACCTAATAGTGATAGCATATGTCGATACATTTACTATTATGACTTTACTTATGTTTCAGCATTTAATAATAATAATATTAATAAAAGTTTTATTAATTATTAGTAAACCGTTGGCGTTTCTTTTAATTCAAACATATGTTTCACTCTTTAAATTTAAATTAGGGACTTCTTTTCCTTATTAGTAATTAGTGATAAAAGATAAAAAATACTACTACATTTTTTATGTTTGTTTAATCTGGTTGTAATACGACATTTTCCAAACGTCTTAGAAAATTCTTCCTTTGACTATTTTTGTATGAAAAACAAGCAACATAATTACATTCGTTAAATTTCAGTAAACTGTAACTTCTGTAATTTCGAAAGCTACTTTTAATTTTGTTAGCGTAAAAGTATTTTTTCCCAAAATTTGAAAAAAAATTCGGTGCCGAGAGGGTTAAAAATGCTGTACCTTATAATCAATGCCCGGTTCGTACGGGCTATGAATTTCCAGATTAAGAAATTCTTCGGAAATAGAAAATCTTCCCCTTAATTAAGGCGAAATTTCGCGCATTTAACCCCTTGAAGGGCGGTGGTATGTTTATGAAACCGCTTAATTTTAATTACCAAATGCTACATTTGCACCAGAATTTTGATAAAAATAATTTCTGTTCATTACGTGTGTGTAATGTAGTTTTCTCTTATTTAAAAATAAATTTGTTTTTAAATTCCGGTATCATTCATTAATTTCTACACTTTAGCAATGGGATGGCTCTGCCCCTGAAAGAGTTAAACTAGATTTATTTTTCTGTTAAAAAAAAATACTGATATTTGGGTTTGAAAATAACGGCATCCGTACGAACCCTGCAATATTGAAATTATTTTATTTTTTCAGGCTTTCAAAAACGGCAAATTCCTGTTACATAGGTATATATTTATCTTTTGAGAGTTGAAATAAAAACAAGCATAAATATTCTTACACTTATCATAAAAAAAAAAAAAAAAAAAAAAAAAAAGGAAAAGCTCTTTTGGATAGTTAATTGCACAGTGTGGCAAATAACACAATAAATCAAAAATCTTATATTTGGTCAAACTGGACTATTTGACTATTTTTTATTTGGCTATCGACTTATTTTATGACTAAAACGACCATTTTAGCTACTAAAATATATTCTAAGTAGTTACCTTTTTTATGGTGGGGAGAAGAAAGGCGGGGGACGTTTCTTCATGAGCAATTTTTATATTTTAATTTGTCCACGACTCCAAACAGGCTGATTTATAATACGCAATTAAATTTTAAATTACTAAATTTGCAGTAACACTAATAAAATAAAATTTTCTTGTTATACTGAAATACCAAGAAATTAAACACAGTTTCTTATTATATTATAAATCGAAGAATCACAGAAAATGCCTAATTTGTACTTTTAAAAGTTTCGGGAACCGACATCTACTGAAATGTTCTCATGACGGAGATATTAGTTATTATTCTTGAAGATGTAGTATCACATATATAAGAGAATCAAAAACTTTGTTCGATTTCAGGTAATTTAAGTAATATTTGCGTTGTTCAGTTGTATCTTTTTCTTTTATTTTTTCTAAAAGGAGGTTAGCGGTTACACATATAATATGTATCAACATTAAGAAATATATTGTTGTATAAATAATCCTCATAACCGCCTCCTGTGCTGTGAGAGGGCGTGGAGAATAGAAAATTGATTAAAGGGAGATAACCTTCCCACCCCTAAAACTTCAATTTCATTTTAAAACTTGTATTCTAGATATAATAATATGACTTGGAGAATTAGTTTATTAAAGAACTATCCGGACTTTCTACTTACTAAAAACTACTAGAAATTAAGAAATAAATATCTGTATCGGAATTGAACACATAACAGAAATAGGCTTAAACATTTGTTTATCGCAGAAAAGAGAGATTAAAGGGGTTTAAAGGAAACTGTTAAGTCCATTTGGAATTTTTAAAAATAAATAAGATTCACTGATTCGATAATTAATTTCTGGCAGATTTTATTGCTAAATAATTGTTGATTTTATAGGGAATGTTTTATTTTTGATTTTCTGAGAAAAACTCATAAATACTCTTCTCCTAAAGTTGTACTTCAAACACATATAAAGGCCACACGGTACTTTTTCAAAAAGTATTTTATTTTATGATTTAGGTAAAAAAAAAAAAATTAATTTCATTGAACTATAATATTTAACTAATTGCACCTTTTGGAAAACAAACTTACTGGACATTTATTTTTTTTAATTCTTAAAAGTTTTTTAATTTTAAAAATTCCGTGCTACTTTTTAAATACTGATATTTTGGTTATATTTTATTGTTTTTACTTTTAGTAAACTACTGGGCTTCTATAAAAATTATTTGTAATCAGATGAAATTTGCAGCTTTTTCATGTATTTTGTTTTTTTATTTATTTATTTTATAAAAATTATTCAAAATCTAAATGCTAATTTGGTGTAGAGCTTTATCACAGACATACATAGAAAAATAATAGACATGTATCATGTATATAACCCCCCCCCCCAAAAAAAAAAAACACTAAAAAAGTTAGGATTTTTAAAACATGAAAATATATAAAGAATGAACAAAGAAAAAAGCAATCTAGAGTTAAAAGAGAACACCTTGGACGTCTTTACATATGAGACGTATACTATTATTATAAACAGTTATACTATTAGTATTACAGTTAAATCTTTCTTCTACACAAGTTTAATCTGAAAGTATAGTACTTTTACTTCCAGTTACCGTAAGAATTATAGACTATCCCTTTTCAAACGAAGTGATGTAGTTGAATGAATGGAAAGGTAATTGATGAAAATTTTCCCTGACGATGGCTGCGGGATTGCAAGCCGAAAGTACTCAGAAATTTATATAAAAAGAATTTTTTTAATTTGTAATATCTGTATTATTATTATTTTTTTTGTCACTTTTATGTAAACGGCGAACTTTTTAACGTTCATATTATGTGGTTTTTGATATTAAATATGTATTTTATTTAATACCAATATTCATTTTTATGCATTACATACGAATTTGTCTTACGAATTTAGTAATATATCAAAGAACTATCCTAAATTTCTACAATGCTCTAAATTGAAATAATTGCGCAATTAACAAAAAGGAATACAAAAATAACTATAAAAGAATAAACACATAATAGAAACCTTATAGTTAGCAACTGCAACGATATTTTGCACCAGTAACTTCGGAGACTTACCTTCGTCTTATTTAATCTCATATTTCTTCGAATACATAAAATGGAGGTTACTTTTCAAAACTATTGTTGCCAAAAAATCATAGAAATTGGCACCTTATGAAAACGGCACATCTATTTGTGTATCAGAGAAATATGGCATCAGACTGTATTACTCCAAGCTGTTATCAGACTGTATTAGTTCAAGCTATTTGTTCATAGCTCATTTGTTAGATTTGTTGTAGTCATTGTTGATTTTATAGGGATTGTTTTATTTTTGATTTTCTGAGAAAAACTCATAAATACTCTTCTCCCAAAGCTGTACTTCAAACAGATATAAAGGCCACACGGTACTTTTTCAAAAAGTATTTTATTTTATGATTTAGGTAAAAAAAAAATTAATTTCATTGAACTATAATATTTAACTAATTGCACCTTTTGGAAAACAAACTTACTGGACATTTATTTTTTTTAATTCTTAAAAGTTTTTTAATTTTAAAAATTCCGTGCTACTTTTTAAATACTGATATTTTGGCTATATTTTATTGTTTTTACTTTTAGTAAACTACTGGGTTTTTATAAAAATTATTTGTAATCAGATGAAATTTGCAGCTTTTTCATGTATTTTGTTTTTTTCTTTATTTATTTTATAAAAATTATTCAAAATCTAAATGCTAATTCGGTGTAGAGCTTTATCACAGACATACATAGAAAAATTATAGACATGTATCATGTATGTAGCCCCCCCCCCCCAAAAAAAAAAAACACACACTAAAAAAGTTAGGATTTTTAAAACATGAAAATATATAAAGAATGAACAAAGAAAAAGCAATCTAGAGTTTTTATTTCTGAAAAAGAGAACACCTTGGACGTCTTTACATATGAGACGTATACTATTATTATAAACAGTTATACTATTAGTATTACAGTTAAATCTTTCTTCTACACAAGTTTAATCTGAAAGTATAGTACTTTTACTTCCAGTTACCGTAAGAATTATAGACTATCCCTTTTCAAACGAAGTGATGTAGTTGAATGAATGGAAAGGTAATTGATGAAAATTTTCCCTGACGATGGCTGCGGGATTGCAAGCCGAAAGTACTCAGTAATTTATATAAAAAGAATTTTTTTAATTTGTAATATCTGTATTATTATTTTTTTTGTCACTTTTATGTAAACGGCGAACTTTTTAACGTTCATATTATGTGGTTTTTTATATTAAATATGCATTTTATTTAATACCAATATTCATTTTTATGCATTACATACGAATTTGTCTTACGAATTTAGTAATATATCAAAGAACTATCCTAAATTTCTACAATGCTCTAAATTGAAATAATTGCGCAATTAACAAAAAGGAATAAAAAAATAACTATAAAAGAATAAACACATAATAGAAACCTTATAGTTAGCAACTGCAACGATATTTTGCACCAGTAACTTCGGAGACTTACCTTCGTCTTATTTAATCTCATATTTCTTCGAATAAATAAAATGGAGGTTACTTTTCAAAACTATTGTTGCCAAAAAATCATAGAAATTGGCACCTTATGAAAACGGCACATCTATTTGTGTATCAGAGAAATATGGCATCAGACTGTATTACTCCAAGCTGTTATCAGACTGTATTAGTTCAAGCTATTTGTTCATAGCTCATTTGTTAGATTTGTTGTAGTCATTGTTGATTTTATAGGGATTGTTTTATTTTTGATTTTCTGAGAAAAACTCATAAATACTCTTCTCCCAAAGCTGTACTTCAAACAGATATAAAGGCCACACGGTACTTTTTCAAAAAGTATTTTATTTTATGATTTAGGTAAAAAAAAAATTAATTTCATTGAACTATAATATTTAACTAATTGCACCTTTTGGAAAACAAACTTACTGGACATTTATTTTTTTTTAATTCTTAAAAGTTTTTTAATTTTAAAAATTCCGTGCTACTTTTTAAATACTGATATTTTGGCTATATTTTATTGTTTTTACTTTTAGTAAACTACTGGGTTTTTATAAAAATTATTTGTAATCAGATGAAATTTGCAGCTTTTTCATGTATTTTGTTTTTTTCTTTATTTATTTTATAAAAATTATTCAAAATCTAAATGCTAATTCGGTGTAGAGCTTTATCACAGACATACATAGAAAAATTATAGACATGTATCATGTATGTAGCCCCCCCCCCAAAAAAAAAAAAAACACACACTAAAAAAGTTAGGATTTTTAAAACATGAAAATATATAAAGAATGAACAAAGAAAAAGCAATCTAGAGTTTTTATTTCTGAAAAAGAGAACACCTTGGACGTCTTTACATATGAGACGTATACTATTATTATAAACAGTTATACTATTAGTATTACAGTTAAATCTTTCTTCTACACAAGTTTAATCTGAAAGTATAGTACTTTTACTTCCAGTTACCGTAAGAATTATAGACTATCCCTTTTCAAACGAAGTGATGTAGTTGAATGAATGGAAAGGTAATTGATGAAAATTTTCCCTGACGATGGCTGCGGGATTGCAAGCCGAAAGTACTCAGTAATTTATATAAAAAGAATTTTTTTAATTTGTAATACCTGTATTATTATTTTTTTTGTCACTTTTATGTAAACGGCGAACTTTTTAACGTTCATATTATGTGGTTTTTTATATTAAATATGCATTTTATTTAATACCAATATTCATTTTTATGCATTACATACGAATTTGTCTTACGAATTTAGTAATATATCAAAGAACTATCCTAAATTTCTACAATGCTCTAAATTGAAATAATTGCGCAATTAACAAAAAGGAATAAAAAAATAACTATAAAAGAATAAACACATAATAGAAACCTTATAGTTAGCAACTGCAACGATATTTTGCACCAGTAACTTCGGAGACTTACCTTCGTCTTATTTAATCTCATATTTCTTCGAATAAATAAAATGGAGGTTACTTTTCAAAACTATTGTTGCCAAAAAATCATAGAAATTGGCACCTTATGAAAACGGCACATCTATTTGTGTATCAGAGAAATATGGCATCAGACTGTATTACTCCAAGCTGTTATCAGACTGTATTAGTTCAAGCTATTTGTTCATAGCTCATTTGTTAGAGCGGACAATGTTATGATTTCAATAATTCAATAAGTAAGGGAAATGCATATTCGGATTATTTGCAGACACACATTATTCCATATAATTGTATTTATAAATTTATGTTAACACATTAAATATGAATTTCGAGTTTTTTAGAAACAGTTCTTAGAAAACATTAATATAATATATCAGAAGAAACTACCATACCAAATTTCAAGTTTTTAGGACCTTCAGTAGCACAAAAATCGCATTATTAGAACTTTTTTCCTCCTGCACCCCCTTGGAGGTAATGGTACCGACATAAAATATAGTCTATGTCTTAACAGGGACTGTCACTATCAATTGGGTACCATTAATTCTGAAATTTGTTCGGTAGTTCCACACATTACCCCCTAGAAACAAACAAAAGTTACTTCTTTATAATATAGATTTAATATATTTTTTGACAACCCACCAATAACACCCTACAGCATTTTTATATGAAATCTATTATTCATGTTTGCAATAAAGTTTCGAAATACTTAAAATCTACTGCAATAAAAAATATACAATAATAACTACTATAAAAAATGCATAGTTGCCGAAGAAATTGCCGAAGATTTCGGTATTACAGCAGCCTTTTTGATTCTAATAATTTCACTGTTTTTAGCACGTTCTTCGATTATACGTCTGTTAAATTTGTGTTTAATTTATATTATTTTATTTCTTTATTGATGAAGTTTTATTTTCTTTATGGATTTTTAGATGGAAATAAATGCTAAATTATTTGTACTGCTTTAAGTTCAAATAGGTTAATGTTATAGCAGGAGAACTGTTAAACGTTTTAGTGTAGTTATTTGAGACACCATGAAAATTTTTGTAACATTTCTTTTGCAATGTTTGAATACAAAATCGAATGTCTGGCTGAAGGATCGTGGCACTTAGCCGACCTGTGAATTTTTAAATTTCCAAAATTTTCGTTGCAAAAAAATATCCTTGAGGAATTTTGATTTTTAATACCTTCAAATTTAGCATTTGATGAAATAAAAAGTATAAAAGTCAGACACTTTAGTCGGCCCTAAAACTGTGCCAGACACGTGTCAAGTGGTATTGTATGACTACCGAAAAAAGGTATTTGGGGCAGGCTGAGATTGAGACAGAATAATATTTATGCTTAGAAAAAAATATTTTGAAAATGACAGACACTTTTGTTGGCACTTTCTATTTGCCAGACAACAGGGAATGTTGCAAAGGTGCATAAACGCAAGTGCCAGTAAAGCTGAACTTGCGGTGCCGTACTGAAGATCCATTTACTGACTTACAATACAAAAAAAAGCGTAAACCGCGTTGAAGTGCCTCGCGAAAGCTATCTTAAGATGAATTTCAACTGGATGCCCGCGCAATCATAACAAATCTAACTGCGACAGGCTCTCGCAAGACCACGTGACACATAGCAAGCGTGCAGTTTTTCGGAAAATTTTGGAGTAATTAAAAAATTCTTATTCGTAATGAAATATGTGCAGCTTTAAAAGTAAGCTCTCGGACTATTACCTTATCGTCTGCACGCTCTAGGGATGATAGACATTTAAAAAAATAATAATAATGGTTTAAATGATTTTTTAAAATATAAAAATCAGTAAATTGTGATTAAGTTTTCAAATAAATTGCCTGTGAAGGAATATTTTTCTCTATTTGCCGGTGTAAAAATTGAAATTTTGCGGTGCTTACAATTTTAAAGATTGCACTAAAAGTAAAATTTAATCATCAGGTGCATAGGCGGGATCTCATAGATGGTGCACTGTGCTTTTTTACCGGAAAAAAGCACACAGCGGCATCTCGGAGGCTCCGGCATCGCCCGCTTTGTGGCAACTTTGTATCAGATATTTCAACATCAAAATGACAGCAGAATTATCAACGGATACATTTGTCACTTAAAATATAGATAGTTTATATTCAGCAGACAATCTAAATAGCTCATTAATACCTTTTTAAACAGAACATACATAACTTAGTTAAAAAAAAACTCACCTCAAGAAGTAACATTAACCTGAAGTAATAAAAGAATACGTTTCTCACATCAAAAATCTAACACGTATGGCAAAATGCAAAAGTAAACAAAAGACTTCTTTCAAACAAATTTTGATTCAAAGTTACCTCAATGGCAAATTTAAAATTTACGTTTCATAAATTAAAATTTTCGTACTTTATATGCCCATCTTTTTATTTATTTTTATTTATTTATTTATTTATTTTTTTGGATAAAATATATTTCCAAGCAAAAATGGTGCTAAAAATGAAGTAAAATAAATGCATAAATAAACACGTTCATCCAGAAAAAAAAGATGCAGTTAAAGAATTTTGAATTGCATTTTTCTACTGACAGGTAACAAAAACGAAATTCAGAAATCATCTGTTCTAACAAATTTACCGAAAATTTCTTAAATAAACTATCTGTCATTTTTTTTTAGCCTTTAATATTATATTGTAAACGAAAATTTTGGAAGTAGTCTCGTTAAATAAACTGCTCATAATTCATAAAAGAAAAAAAGAAAGATGAACGTTACATTGCATTCTCGTTACAAAATGATTATGTGTGTAAACGTTCCCTTTATACTACACAAAAAAAAAAAAAAAAACGATAATTAACGTTATAAGAAAACAGGCTACAATTATTATATTTTGTGTAAAATTTTCGGTGCTTCGTTATATTTTCTACTGGTTTATAAGATATTCAAAGGGTAAAAAGGTACGAAAGCAAGGCAGAATAGTTAAGGAACAGAAAATTATTTCACCAAAGCACTTGGTTCTTTTTTTTTTTTCTTTATTCATCGTTTTCTTTTCATAATACATATTTTTATTTCTTTCTTCCTTTATTCTTAGAGAGATGGTTCAATTTTTCGTTTTTTATCTATTTTAATTTTGGTTATAGCATTTTAAGAACTTCATCACTCAATTAAAAAGTGTTTAAGACTTTTAATCAGTAAAATGTGATACACTTAAAAAAAAAAAAGTTTGAAAGTACACGTTTTCCCCAATTCTGCTGTGTAGAAATTGGAATTGTTCGATTACATATATGTTAAATTTGTGTTTTAAATATATTATATTCTTTCATTTATTTATTGATGAAGTTTTAATTCCGTGACGGCAAATTAAGAGGAAACAAAGGATCAAGTATTTATATTGTTTCAACTGCTAACAGATAATTCCTCTTTAATGGAGCAGGCACGCGATAAAGATAGATTTTTTTTAAAAAATCATTCCTAATTTTTTTTTTTTTTTTAACAATAATAGTCCAATGAATTAAGAAACAGCTTTTTAAAAAATTGCATTTAAAAGTGGATTTTATTTTCTACTATACGACGGTGAAAAAATTTAAAATATGCAATGTTTATAAGTTTAACTAGGGGGCTCTGCCCCCTGCAAGCTACGCTCGCCAACCCCCTTTCAGACACCGCAGAATCTAAAAACACGCTAATCTGATCGGTTTAAAAAATATTATAAAAGATTGAATTATACTGAAAAAAGCTGTGCAGATCTCCCTATAAACGGGTTTCCATTCAATTTCCTTTTATTTCAAAAATTTAAGGCCGAATCAGTTGCTGTTAAGACATCCAATGGTTGTTTTGGTGCTTGATTAAAGAGGATCACTTAAACATTTGAAAAGAAGCTAAACATAAAAGGAATTAAGTGTACAGAGTCTTTGTCTCCCGGTATTTTAAAACAATTTCTATAACAACAGCCTAAGTCACGTGACTATCATCAAGAGTTCAGGGCGAATCACTTCGCTTTTTATGTTCCTGGTGCTATTTTGGTACTTTAATATTAGCCAGGTACAGGTGATAAGTCGCCAAATATTATTCTATCGCCATCATTTCATCTATATTATAATAGTCCAAGTCATGTAACTGCCATAAATAAATACGCTCTGATCCCTTCGCTTTTCATATGAAAGTTTGGCCCATATATCATATACGGCCCCATATTGGCGCGATTTTTTTCCGACGCTAATTTGGGGGAAAGATCAACAGCATAAACAACAACATCCGGCTTATCAAATCAAGCAAAATAATGATACTATGGCGCCAGTTAAGTTTCCGTTGCGTATATGACATTGGCGTCAGAAAAAAATAGCGCCAGTATGGGGCCGTATGTGGCACCTGTGCCGAAAGTTTTATATTTCGATTTAAAAAAATTTTTTTTTTTCGAATGATACTACATAAAAGCATTGTCGCAAAAAATTCTTTTTACTGTTACGCTAGCCTGGTGCAAATCTTGCCAATAACTAATTTTCAACTCGCCAGTTAGCATTTTTTTTTATTTTTCGAGTGGTAAATTAAAACATTGGTTTGAAGTTGAAATTAAGTGTCATCGTTTGTTACATCGTTTAATATTTGGCCAGATGCAATCTACGCACACGGTTTGGCGTGATTTTTTTAACGAAAATTTGGCGAAATCCTCGTTTTCGAATACCAGTTACATATGTATTTTTGGCACTACTTAGTTATCCCGTCGAACAAAAATCTATCACCAAACTATATGATTAAATGCCAATAATGGTTGATAAATACAGGGTTCGCACAATTTTACCACTAAATTTTAACAGTATTTTCAAAGTACTTCACAGCAGAAAAATATTCCAAAATCTGCGAATAAAGGCGGTAGTTGCGAATTCTGCGTTTTAAAAATTAAATGAAATTTTTTTTATCGTTAATAGTGGTGCCAGAGTCCTTGGAAAATCCAAGGAGTGTGCGAACCTTGATAAATATCACATTCACTTGACTTTAAGCAAGTTGCATGTCTTTACGTCATCAAGTGATTTTTATTTCGACGTTTTATTTGTATATTTATTAATGTTACACTATTTTCTTTGTTCTTTCGTTATTTAAAATAAAAATTATGTCAATTTGTATAATTCGGCGATTTATATAATTTGGCGAAATGGGTCGATGGAATAACTAAGTAGGTTCCGTATTTTTTAATTATTTTCTATTATTTTTTATTTTTAAAGGAAAATAACCCAAAAAATAATTAACTATAGAACAAAACAATTTATGTAATTTAAAAAAAGAAAATAAAGTAAATAAACACTTATTATTAAATAAACAACAACAGCCGGGTTACCATGTCAACCAAAATAATGCCATATTGGCGCCAATTAGGTACCCCTGTGCGTATATGACATCTGTCCCTAATATTTTTCTTTTCATTTCGTTTAAAAAAAATAATGAAGTGAAAGCCATTTATTTTAAATGTTTCTGTTTGTATTAAATAAAATGATAATGAAATACAAACTGAATTATGAATAAAAGTAACATGATACATTTCTTAGCATACATTTAAGGGAGGCCAAACTTCTCGCCAAATTAGTTTAAAATAGTAACCTTTTCAAAAATCTGAAAAAAAAATATCTGTTTGATTAAAATTTGTGTTGCCATCATTTGAAAAATGTATATAAAATTAGAAAAAAATTAATATTTCGAAAACTAATTCGAATTTAAAAATTCTAATACCAGTTTTAAAATCTGCGGATTAATATTGATATTTGGTGTTAATTTCATCGCAAAGTATTCCATATTTTAGGAGAAATCGCTGTGAAACATAATCAGTTGTTTAATCAGCCGATTCAAAGAATCGTTACATTTCAGCCGTTTCATATATTCGTTTCATAAATTCGTTTCATTAGGATTTTATATATATAGAGTAGATAAATTGCAATATAGGTAATTCTAAAACCAAAATTTCATTGACAAGTGTTGCCATTCGAAAAATGACATCACTATAACGGACGGACACGATTGTTCTTCATAGATAAGAAGTAAACAGAAAATAAGTAAGATTTCATATTTTGAAAAAACATAATCTCATTAGTTTCATTAAAATATTTCATTACCCTATGAGTTTGTTTAACAAGGTTGACATTTTCTGATAACCGTTACTATGATACTTCCGCGAAATAAACGAAAATTTTAAAGGTTACATTTCAGGTCGTGAAATCAGTAGAAAGAGATTATCGCGCGATGCCTCGCCCACTACCCCAGTGGTTAACGCGTTAAGCGCCACGGTAGTCACCGGTGACTGACACCGAACTTTCCGTTTAGAAAACGTCATTCACCGATGACTGACGGTCTAAAATAGGATATAAGACTATATATATATATATATATATTGTTTTAATTACTGAAAATTTATTTAAAATTTACTTACCTTTTATTTAATACAAGATTATACTTTCTTCATACAGCTTCTGTGTCAGTCATCGTGGGACTCAGCGTGTTAACTCCGTAAAGAGGTTTGACTGCCACAGGCATAATGTAAATGAGTCGAATCAACTTTGTTCCTCAATATGTAATGTGTGATAGACAGCAGGGGAGTAGCGTAAACCAACCGGGATTTTTTCTTTACATTCCCACCCCCCGGCCCTTTTGCTTTTCGCCAATTTTTATTCTGCAATTCTAAATTACGGACATATTTATTTAATTTAAGTAGAAACTATTTTCAAAACATCAGATACTATTAACAATTTAATAACCATCGTTAAATCCTTATAATATTATAAATCTCAATGTGTGTTCGAATGTTTGAATGAAGACAGCGTCTAAACGGATGAATTAATGCTTTTGTATTTTTGGTTATAGATGGATTACAACCCGGAAATGAACATAGGCTATGTTTAATTTATTTTATTCAAATATTTTGCTTAATAATCCAAAATTTCATTATTTTTCATACACAATGAATTGAAATTTTTCTGATAAAATTTAACCATCTTCCTTTTTTCGTTGCCATAAAATAAAAACCCAGAATAATAATTTAATTTCTAATTGAAAGATTAAAGCGGAAATTTTCAAGTATTTTTAATAATACAAGGTGCATGGATTTTGAGTAAGTGCGGGAAGAAGGCAAATGTGACGTCACATATGGAAAATAAAACGGATATGCTTTGATGTTGAAATAAAATGAGATCGTGTTATGGTAATTAATTCTTATTATTTAAAGAAAATTGTTATGAATGCTTACGGTTTATCGTCTGCGCGCGGTTAGCATAAAGATGGAATTTTTAATATAAAATTTAAAAATAAGAAAAACTTTTGAAGAGCAAATGTCAATAATATGCACAGTAAAAATATCAATATCGAAAATGACGTAATGATTAGCAGGAAATGTATTTTCATTCTTAAAAAGTAAAAAGTTAACTAGATTATCTGAATAAAACAATTTTTTGTGAGTGTTAATTTTTAAGCGTTCATTCCAGGAAATTTAAATAACAGTTATTTTATTTTTATATGAATTTACATTTTCGTTCAAAGAACATAAATGTTTAATATGACTGCGTCATCAAAGTAACATTCAGTATAAATTTTTTTATTGGTTGGTTGGTTGGTTGTATTTATGACGGCCAATTATCTGCACGAGGGATATAGGCCCAGGGGGGAGTGCCCTTCGTGGGGGTCTTTCTAAGGGAACCTAACCCGTATTAACGCTTGGAAACCCAAGGTTCGAAGAAAACCACGAAAACTCCGAACGATTAGGCCGACGGGCGCGACTGGGTTCGAACCCAGCACCTCCCGTCTACCAGCCTCGAGAGCAGAACCTCTCAGCCGCTGGTGGGCAATTTTTTTTTTTTTTTTTTTTTTTTTTTTTTTTTTTTTTTTTTTATTGGAGAAACGTTTGTAAATCGTAGTGTGGCAGCTGAATTTTAATTCTACATTTCTTTTAGCTTTAAAAGGGTAAAATATTTGTTGACATTTTAAAAAGTAGCTCTTTTTAGTACTCATTTTTAGGAACAGATGTTATATATTCCAGCGGCCGCCATCTTGGATCTTTTCTTGGCGTGAACACTCCTTTTCCGCCAAGTAGTAAATGTCGCCAAGCAGTGTTTTATGCTCAAGTTAGGCTTAACGAAAATAAAATGTAAAACATCGCCAACAAAAAAACGCCAAGAAATCTCAAAATATCCAAGATGGCGGCCGCGGGAATATGCTGCATCTAAGCCCTTTTGGATAATAGTTTTTTGTGAAGTATGATAGATTGAGATAAATATGCCTTAGCTTTTAATACAATGTCTAACTGAATTTAAAATGTTATAAAAATTTAAAGAGAGGAATGTCATCAAAGCGAAATCAAATTTATCGAAAAATTCACGTAATGCAAGAGCACTGAAAATATCAACAATTAATGAAACTTTTCCTCAAGCAGAATTGCGTAGACATGAACAAGCCGATCGTCAGGCTAATCTTAGAGATGCTGATACAGCTGAAAAGTCCCAACTGCGTCACCATTATAACGCTGCTTATTTGGCTTAAAGGAAAGAATGTGGATCACCTGAACTGTCGCAACATAGGTTAAAAGAAGACACTGACCGCAAGTAAATAAACAATTTATTAATAAATAAACAACAATAGCCGGCGTTACCATGTCAAGCAAAATAAGCTATTTTGGCGACAATTAGGTACCCCGGTGCGTATATGTCATCTGTGCCATTTTCTTATTACTTCATGATATAAACAGACATCCTACTGGTTCAACGTATAAACCTGAGTTATGTCAATGACCTTATAATAAAGAAATATCTTATACTAGCCGCCCTTGGCGACCAGTTTGGTTTCCTTTAAATTTATGTTTGGGAAAGCATGTTAAGCATTCTATAATGTTACTTTTATTCATAATTTAACTTACGTGGACTCCCCTAACCCTCTCGCTGTGCAACCCGAGATTTCCTCGGTAAACATAAAAGTAGCAAAATTTGTGCAATCCGAGATTTCCTCGAGGATTCAATTTTTCCACTGGCGACTATTTTTTAATTCAACTTGGACCACTTTTTAAGTAAAAAAAATTCCATTTAGACGATAATAACATCTACATGAAAAATAAACTGCAAAATTGATTTTCTTAAAATAGTGGTGCGAAACTATAAAAATAGTCTCCAGTGACAGCCCTAATTTCGCTTTAGGCTGCAAAAGGGTTAACTATAATTAATATAATCCCCTAAGCTAATATTAATTTTTGTTGCATTAAAATATCTTAATTTGTTGATTTTCTCTAAGCAAGTAAAACCTATTGGTTTACAATGGAAGTCTATGGGAATTCGGAGAAATATTAGAGATATTAACCAATGTTCAATAACCAATGAGATGCGTTTCATTTGGGCGTTGCTATTAAACAATTAGCAAATAACTGCGATTTCTATGCCAGGTACGATAGCGTAATATATAAATAGATTGTCTGCTGTAAAATGTGATAAAGAATTGGTTTATTATATATGTTTTTAATTATCGGAAGAGGAAATGCTTTGCTTAATTAACTCATTTCTTCTTCTTTATATGTTACGTGAACAACGTCACGGGTAACAGCTAGTTAATAATAAATTTTTCTTATCTGCAAACTGATTAGTATTTAGTATCATTTTTGGTATTATTATTATTTTGTGTTAGCTATAGTGCAGAGAAATTAATTTAGTTCTTGCTCCCCCTTCCCCTAAATTGAATAAGGAATAATCTTTGACCTCTGAGAATTAAATACTTTCACGTAACTCAATACTCAATCCTACCATCAACAAGTCACAATGTTAAACGTTTACAGTTTTTTATTATTATAATGTTTACATGTTGTATTATATTGGGGACTCACAAAACATTTTTCAAGATAAGATATAATTATAAATGTCGAATTATAATTTCAAGAATTATGATTTATTCAATTTGTTAATAATTCATGCAACGTAATCAGGTATATTTTTAGTTCATTTCAAGATTACAGCCGAAACTGTCAACACGAAAATTCTAATAATATGTCGTAAAATACGTCAAATAAAGGTATTACAGCAGTTCTAGAAAAATATGTTAAGCAGACATTCATGATAATACAACATGTCAAAAGGTAACAAACACTGGAAAACATTTCACATACCTGCATTTTAAATGAATATCCCCTTGCTTTTTATTTTGATATTAACTCCTATCTAAGAGTGATATGCAAACTTTTTATATTCTGTTCTTTATTTCCCGCACAGGATTTACGATAACGAAATTATTTTGTACGAATACTTGTAAAATTGCAAGCGTCACATGGTTGTGTACACTCACGGCCAAACTCGATCCCTTATACGGCTGTTATCTCTAATAACTTGATTTCAATTCATAAAAAACTAAAACTGTAGTTATCATAGCAATTAACTCTACTTTTAAGCAACAAAATAACTCAGATTCAAAGATTACGAAAAGAAGTTACACAATCAAAACTTTAATACATACTGAACATCATTTCTCGTTTACATTTTCGTCAGAAAGAGTATCTGACGTCATTGGGTCCAAGCGCGCAACATAAGATAAATATATAAAGAAATAAACAACACTTAATGATTTAAAAAATTATTAGAACATCAATAAATATTACTTTGCAATTTACAAAATGATTATATATAACAATAAATCTCACTTATTGAATTGACTTTAATTACTTTAAATCAATTTACTTCATTTCTGATTAATTTCTGATTAATTTTTTATATCTAAATTATATTTATCGATAACACTCTCCCCCCTTTTGAGTTGCTGAGTAGCTACTCAAAACTAAATTCTATTTTCCAAATCTCTGGGGCATTTTGGTCACACGATCAAACTTGGTTCTATAAGTCTTTCGCTCAGATTCAGTGGACAAGTCTGGAGAATCTTTCCCCATCAGAGCACCTTGATTACTGCTTTCTAGCTGAAAAGGAGAAGGATAAAAATTAGTTGGAGATAATTCTAATGGAAAACTCGTTGTATGGGTCTGATAACCACACCATGTTCAGTTTTCAATTTGACTGTTCTAATTTTGCCATATTTTCCAGGAATTATGACCACAATCTTTGCTAGCGGCCAATTGAGACGTTTTTGTACATCGTCCCCAATGAGCACAAGTTCACCCAGCTTCAAGTCGGGTAACTGGGCGATTTCACGACGCCTTTGAATAAGTTGACCGAGATATTCAGTTCGAAAGCGCATTCTCAATTGTTCCATGAGCTTAATTCTGTATCGCAGCCTTTTGCGAAACTGTGTTGCGTCAAATTCATCAATGTCCGTGACACTAGAACTAGAGTTTTGCACTAAAAACATGTTCGGTGTTAACGGAACTAAATTCTCTGGATTTTCAGATTGATATGAGTTAATAATATATTCACAATCGAGTTAATAATACGAGAGTTAATAATATATTCACAATCACACAAAATTGTTTGCAGTTCCTCAAAAGTCACGACAGCTTTGCCGAGTGTTCGTCGGAGAAGCTCTTTGATCACACGGATCAGCCTTTCCCACCAGCCACCCCACCAGGCGGCTGAGGGAGGATTGAATTTCCAAATGATTCGTTTCAGGTCGGAGAAACGAGTCAATTTTTGCTAATCAATCTTTGACAGATCATTATTGGCACCTTTGAAATTGGTACCATTATCAGAATAGATTATTCTAGGTCTTCCTCTTCTTGCGATGAAACGTCGCAAAGACAGCAAAAATGCATCAGTTGACAAAGAGGAGGCAAGCTCTAAATGAACAGCACGATAGACTGCACATGTATAGAGCACTATCCAGATTTTATCTGCATTTTTAATAAATAAAGGTCCAGCTAAATCAACGCCTACAATTTCAAAAACTTTAGAATCTTTAATGCGATCTAAGGGCAGTGGCACTGGATCGGATTCACGTAATTTAACTTTGTAGCGCTGGCAAGGAATGCATTTATTTACTACTTTTCGGACAGTTTTTCTACCTCTTTGAATCCAATATTTTTCTCTCAAAATACTTAGAAGAATGTGAGTTCCAGCATGACAATTCGCGATATGGAAATGCTTTATCAGTCTAGCCGTAAATACTGTCATCAGGTAAAAGAATTGGCGATAAGAAATATGGTGTATCAATGCGTTCTGTAATTCTTGCCTTTAATCTAATTATACCGTCTTCATCTTTAAAACATATTATGTTAGGTATCAAATCTACGTCTGGTAAAAACTCACTTTGTACTATTGAAATTAAAGTTTTTTCAGCATATTCTAATTCCTCAACTGATAATTTACCATTTTTCCTTGCACTGTATTGCGATTTCACATTATTAATGAACCTTAATACCCAAGTCTAGTCTAACAATAGATTCAAATTTTGAAAATTTCCTAGCGTATCAAGGAATATTTTTGACTGTTGTATTTACATTACACAATTTCACTTTTCTCCTTTCACTAGTAATCTCAGGAGTTTTACTATCAAGAGTCTCAGTCCTGGGCCATTTTCCCCTTTCTTCCATGAGCCATTTCGGCCCTTCCCACCACCGAGATTGTAGCAGTTGCTGGGGAGAAAACCCACGCGAAATCAAATCCGCAGGATTCATTTTTCCTGGCACATGGCGCCATTCACTATTGGGGAAAAGACTTTTTATTTCTTTCACCCTGTTCGAAACAAAAACGGACCATTCACCGTATTTTCTTATCCAGTACAACGCAACCATGGAGTCACTCCAAAAAATTGTTCTCATGTTCTGTACACAAACTGCTTGCTACATTGGATGTGCCAACCTAGCTCCGATGTTACACGCGATTAATTCCAATCTGGGAATTGAGGCTTGCTTTATAGGAGTAATTCTAGCTTTTGCTCTAATTAATTGAATTTTTACAGCTTCCGGGGTTATAGTTCGAAAAAAG
The DNA here is from genome assembly GCA_963932465.1 of Maratus speciosus. Lineage (NCBI taxonomy): Eukaryota > Metazoa > Arthropoda > Arachnida > Araneae > Salticidae > Maratus > Maratus speciosus. The sequence continues at coordinate 161,254,415 of OZ010798.1, read as the reverse complement.
ACGCAAGCTGCATATTAGAGCGTATCGAAAAAATCGAAATTTCTCAAATCTTTTAGTGGTAGTGCGGAAAATTTGTGAACTCCCTTTATTAAAAAGCTTGAAGAATCTTAAAACAGTGGGTTGATATCTTCTGTTGCCTCAGTGGGCCGAAAGTTCCGAAAATTGGACTAAAAATGATTAAAATACAAAAATTAATAAATGATCACAGATTTAGCTGATCGATTAGGGGTAGTGCTTAAAAGGTACCATGTTTGAATAAAAACAACCAAAAAATGTTTTATAAATATAGGTTAATATCTTCTGCCGTCTCATCGGCATCGAAGTTTGGAAATTTTGACGCATTTTGGTACTTATCTGCATAATGGTTTAGTTCTTGCTCAATGCACAATTCAGACAGACTGGCTTTGGCACTCTGCCAAAAAGTGGAAACCCTTATTTTCATACCGAGAAACAAATGGGAGTGACCAGAAAATCACCTGACCACTCTCTTTTGTCCGGCTAAGTGCAGTAGCAGGCATTACAAGCATCTGCGAGTAGCAACCGATTTCAACTCGTTTAAAGCAATATACTTTTAAGTAGTGTGCGGTGTTTATAGTTACTTGCACTTCACTCGTTTTAAGGTAATTTGTCTTGTGGTTTTGTGCATTTCGTCATTATTTTCTAAGATGAGATATTGGTAAATATTTGAAATAAGCGGATAAGCAGAAATAAGCAGATAACTCATTGGACTTCTCACTGAAGTTTCAATTGAAGCCTGCGAATTATACCATTAGACACACCTGTGTTCACTACGGTGCCATTACACCCGAGAACAATAAGGTTGCTAAAATCATCCAATAAAGCACTTGTTACGTATTTGTAAGCGCTATTAGATATATCAAGACTACATCCATTTTCAGGTGTAATATAGTCTATATAAGTAGAACCATTTTGCGATACAATACAGTAACGTGCTTCTACAATTGTCCTTTGGAACTGTTTGTTCTCAAGCGTTTCTGATGTAAAAGTTTTCTCATGCCGTCCATCAAAACAAAGGTAAGATAGGATGGAACGATTTTCGTTTTACTTTGAGACCAATTTTTTGTAAATTCTCGATTTTTCCCTTCAAATTTTATTTTTGTCTGTGACGAGGCTGTTACCCGATTCCGATATTAAACCCAAATCTTGCATAACACTCGATGCAATAGCAGCCGTGGCTTTGTTGGATACACCATATCTATTACCGACAAGAGCCATCAATCGACAAGTTATCCAGTTTTAAACGCATTTGAACACTCCTTGTTGACGGCTGAAAAGACCCTGTATAAAACTTGTGTTTGGTGCCCACCTTTTCCTCGTTCTCCACCTCTATCATATCTTCTATTTCATTTTCCCTTTCATTCTCCACTGAATAGCTTGAAGCGGAAGCAGGAGACGCCTGTTTTGCAGATCTTATAGTATCCTGTTCTTTTCACATTCGACGTTTCTAGAGCCGTTTTGTTTCTGGAACATCAACACTTCCAATGAACATTTTTCTTTCCGTTCTTTGTTAATGAGGTGTTCAATGAGGAACACCTGTTCTTTTGCAAAAACTTTGCTTTCTTTCGGGCACTTACACTCCTTAAAAATCGCTCCTTTACAGGCATATATGTCAAAAAATATTTTTGCTTCCATTTTAAAGTTCTCAATACCTTCGAGAGAAGTTTTGATTTTTCCAAGAAGTTTTATATTTTTCATGATTGGTAGATAGTTTCCATGGTATGCATGTATCATATCACTAACACGTTTATGTAAAACCGAAGCAGTGGATGTATCGATGTATAAATTTTCCATCTTCAAACAAACAGTTTCTGAAATAACTGAAAAACATGGTTCTTTGTTTCAACCAGTTTCGCAACCATTACGCATCAGTTTCGCAACCATCTCTTGTGAGCGCAACATCTTATAATGTCTTCATACGCTGGAAACATGGGTAAAAAATACTTTAGTGTTCCAAAAAGTACAGCATTGCAACGTTTGTCGACTTGAAAACTTTGACTGCGATTATTTTGCCATTTCAAATAGTTACCAATATCTCATATTAGAAAGTGATGACGAAATGCACAAAAACACAAGACAAATTCCTTTAAAGACGACTGCGGTGCAAGTAACAATAAAGACCGGACACTGACTAAAAGTGTACTGCTTTAAACGAGTTAAAATCGGTTGCTATTCGCACCTGCCTGCTGCATTAAGACGGACAAAAGAGAGTGGTCAGGTGATTTACTGGTCACTCCGATTTGTTTCTCCGCATGAAAATAGGGGTCTTCCACTTTTTTTGGCAGAGTGCCAAACCCAGTCTGTCTGACTTGTGCATTGAGCTAGCAGTAAACCATTATGCAGAAAAATACCAAAATGCGTCAAAATTTCCAAAATTCGATGCTGATGAGGCAACAGAAGATATAAACCTATAATTCTAAAATATTTTTTGGTTGTTGTTGTTCAAATATAGTACCTTTTAAGCACTACCCCTAACCGATTTACGAAATCTGTGATCATTTATTAATTTTTGTATTTTAATCAATTTTAGTCCAATTTTCGGAACTTTAGGCCCACTGAGGCAACAGAAGATATCAACCCACAGTTTTAAGATTCCACGAAATTTTTAATGAAGGGAGTTCACAAATGTTCCGCACTGCCGCTAAAATATTTGAGAAATTTCGATTTTTTCGATACGCCCTACTGCATATGCTTCTTTGCATGCATCCACGAAAACTTGCATCTCGGTAGTCTCATTTATTTCAACATATCGCGGAATTTGAACCTCCTCTGATACATTTATTTCACTGAACCATTTTTTAAAAGGTCTTTGAATTTCCTCCGGTAATAGAGAATCCCAACCTAGACCCAATTTCCAGGTTTGTTGCAATATAATTTTCGGTGGCAAAGTTGCCGGGCACAGTAATCCAATCGGATCGAAAATTTCCTGCATAGAGCTCAAAATTAATCTTTTAGTGAAATTTTCATTGTTACTCAATTTATCAAAAGTTAAATTACACTTAAGCATATCCCAATCAAGATCCCACAATATCCCAAGCAATTTTGTTACACCCGAACTCTTTGAAACATTTTGAGATTTAAGATTACTTTCCCAATTTCTCAAATTAAAACATCCTCGAGACATAATGCATTTAGCCTGCTCGATAAATTCGTCTTGTTCCGCAGCATTAGAAACACCTGCAACACAATTATCAACATAAAACGAATATTTCAACTTTTCTGCCATACTCCTATAATTAAGAGATACATTATCTAATAAATGAGATATCGAAGCTGCCAACAAAAATGGGCTCGAACTCACTCCGAAAACCACCCTGCAATGTCTATAAGTAATTTCTTCGTTCACAGAAGGATAAAAAAATCGTAAAAAATCTCTATGATCCGGGTTTATGCTAATCTGCAAAAGGGCTTTTTCGATATCTGCAAAAAGACCGATTTTATAAATTCGAAACCTATCGATAATATCTGGTATATGCTCAATTAAATTCGAGCCTTTATACAAAATATCATTTAAGGAACACTTTCCATATTCTCTACCGGACGCATCAAAAACGGGCCTGATTTTAGTAGTAGCACTGTGTACTTTCACCACAGGCCGATGCGGCAAAAAATGCCCTTTCTGGACGTTCCCTGTTACTTTTTCAATTATTGCTAAATCTTCCCATTCTCTGAAAACATTTTCATAATCAATAAGAAGAGCCCCCCTTTTCTGCGCGTTCGCACATCTTTTTATGTCTCTTTCACGTCATTTCTTTATTACTGGGTAATTCAATCGTATCAGATTTAAAAGGTAAACAAACTTCATATCTACCATCTGGATGAATTTTAATATTGGTTTTAAATTCTTCTATTACTTTAGAATGCTCATATTGATTTCTCAAACTTTCTACAGTCTCTCTAATACCGATCGTTTCAAGATCCCATAACTCATTAATAGAAGCATTTTTTACATACAAAGATACAACAGACAAAACAGTATTACTATCATAATTACTATTCAAATTTTTGAATAGGTTTTCCAGTTAATACACAACGCAATCGTGTTTCTGACATAAATAAACCTGAATTTAATTTCATACATTTACTAGGGAATAATGTGCCAATTAAATCGGCCCCTAAAAGTAAACTAGCAAGAATGACCGAGCTAAGCTCGGTCAAAATTAGCTTTGTGTTTATCTCGATATATTATTCCCACTAAATCATTCTTGCTGTTTTAGATACAATTAGCTTGACCCTGAGACATAGTGACCCAAAATGACGCACTAATCGAATTTTTTCGAACATGCGACCTAATACAATGCTCTTCCTGAGCCTGAAAACGATTGAATACAAAATTTAGTGAAAATCATTAGTCATATTCCAGATAAAATAAGCTTGACCCACGTTGATTCAAAAAACCACTAACAGAAATTTATCGAACGTGTGAGCTATTTCAATGGTCTTTTTGTTCTGTGAAAGGGTATAACAAAAAAAATATTGTGGAAATTCTTTGAACATTTTTGAGACGGATGCCGTTAGCTTGATCCCTGACCCATTATCACCAAAATGACCCACTAATAGAATTTTCTTGAGCATGCGACCCAGCCCACTGGTTTTATATTGTCCAGAAACGGTGTAGTACAAAGTTTTGTCAAAATCTTTTGAGCCGTTTTTTAGATAAAGTTAGCTTGATCCTGATCCATTAGGCCCCAAAATGACCCAATGATTGAATTTTCTTGAACATGCGACCCTGCCCAATGTTCTTATCATGCTCGGAAACGGTATTATACAAAATGTTTTCAAAATGTTTTGAAGCGCTTTTTAAATACAATTACCTTGACCTTGACTCATTGTGAGCCAAAATGACCCACTAATCGAATTTTCTTGAACATGCGACCTAGCCCAATGGTCTTCTCGAGTCCGAAAATGATAGAATACAAAATTTAGTTAAAATCGTTTAAGCCGTGTTTTAGATAAAATTAGCTGGACCTTGACCCATTGTGACCCAAAATGACCCAATAATCGAATTTTCTCGAACATGTGACTTAGTCCAATTCTCTTCTCATGCCCAGAAACGGTATAATATAAAATTTGGTCAAAATGTTTTGAGCATGTTTTTAGATTCAATTAGCTTGACTCTGGCCCATTGTGACCCAAAATGACCCACTAATTGAATTTTCTCGAACATGTGACTTAGCCCAAACGTCATCTCATGACCAGAAACGGCCGTGTATTAAAAAAATTGTGAAAATGTCTTGAGCCGTTTTTAGATGTAATTAGCTTGACCCTGATTCATAATGACCCACTAATCGAATTTTCTCAAACACGTGACCCATCCCAATGATCTTTTTGTGCCCGAAAACAATAGCTTACAGAATTTCGTCAAAATAGTAGAGCCGTTATCTAGATAAACTTAGCTGGACCCACGGTGACCCAAAAATGACCCACTAATCTAATTTTCTTGAACACGTTACCCATCCCAATTTTCGTGCCCGAAAATTGTTAGATACAAAATTTAGTCAAAATCGATTGAGCCGTTCTCTAGATATAATTAGCTTGACCCTGACCAATTATGACCCAAAATGACCCACTAATCTCATTTTCTCGAACACGAGACCCATCCCAATGGTCTTTGCGTGCCCGAAAACAGTAGGGTGCAAAATTTCGTCAAACTCGATAGAGCCGTTATCTAGATAACTTAGATTGACCCACAGTGACCCAAAAATAACCCACTAATCGAATTTTCTCGAACACGTGACCCATCCCAATGGTCTTTGCTTGCCCGAAAACAGTAGGGTGCAAAATTTCGTCAAAATCGTTAGAGCCGTTATCTAGATAGATTCACAAAGGTGACCCAAAAATGACCCACTAATCGAATTTTCTTGAACATGTGACTTAGCCTAATGGTCTTCTCGTAATCCAAAACTGTAGAATATAGAGTTTACTAAAAATCGTTAGAGCCGTTTTTTAGATAAAATTAGCTTGACCCGTGACCCGAAAATGACCCACTAATCGAATTTTCTCGAACACGTGAACCATCCCAATGGTCTTTTCGTGCCCAAAAATGGTTAGATACAAAATTTAGTCAACGATTGAGCCGTTCTTTAGATATAATTAGCTTGACCCTGACCCATTATGACCCAAAATGACCCACTAATCTAATTTTCTCGAACACGAGACCCATCCCAATGGTCTTTTCGTGGCCGAAAACAGTAGGGTGCAAAATTTCGTCAAAATCGTTAGAGCCGTTATCTAAGTTAGATTGACACATGGTGACCCAAAAATGACCCACTAATAAAATTTTCTCGAACATGTGACTTATCCCAATGGTCTCCTCGTAATCCAAAACTGTAGAATATAGCGTTTAGGAAAAATCGTTAGAACCGTTTTTTAGATAAAAATAGCTTGACCCACAGTGACCCAAAAATGACCCACTAATCGAATTTTCTCGAACACGTGACCCATCCCAATGGTCTTTTCGTGCCCAAAAATGGTTAGATACAAAATTTAGTCAAAATCGATTGAGCCGTTCTTTAGATATAATTAGCTTGACCCTGACCTATTATGACCCAAAATGACCCACTAATCTAATTTTCTCGAACACGAGACCCATCCCAATGGTCTTTTCGTGTCCGAAAACAGTAGGGTGCAAAATTTCGTCAAAATCGTTAGAGCCGTTATCTAGATAGATTCTCCAACGGTGACCCAAAAATGACCCACTAATCGAATTTTCTTCAACATGTGACTTAGCCTAATGGTCTTCTCGTAATCCAAAACTGTAGAATATAGAGTTTACTAAAAATCGTTAGAGCCGTTTTTTAGATAAAACTAACTTGACCCGGGACCCGAAAATGACCCACTAATCGAATTTTCTCGAACACGTGACCCATCCCAATGGTCTTTTCGTGCCCAAAAATGGTTAGATACAAAATTTAGTCAAAATCGATTGAGCCGTTCCTTAGATATAATTAGCTTGACCCTGACCCATTATGACCCAAAATGACCCACTAATCTAATTTTCTCGAACACGAGACCCATCCCAATGGTCTTTTCGTGTCCGAAAACAGTAGGGTGCAAAATTTCGTCAAAATCGTTAGAGCCGTTATCTAGATAGATTCACCAACGGTGACCCAAAAATGACCCACTAATCGAATTTTCTTCAACATGTGACTTAGCCTAATGGTCTTCTCGTAATCCAAAACTGTAGAATATAGAGTTTACTAAAAATCGTTAGAGCCGTTTTTTAGATAAAACTAACTTGACCCGTGACCCGAAAATGACCCACTAATCGAATTTTCTCGAACACGTGACCCATCCCAATGGTCTTTTCGTGCCCAAAAATGGTTAGATACAAAATTTAGTCAAAATCGATTGAGCCGTTCTTTAGATATATTTAGCTTGACCCTGACCCATTATGACCCAAAATGACCCACTAATCTAATTTTCTCGAACACGAGACCCATTCCAATGGTCTTTTCGTGGCCGAAAACAGTAGGGTGCAAAATTTCGTCAAAATCGTTAGAGCCGTTATCTAAGTTAGATTGACCCATGGTGACCCAAAAATGACCCACTAATCAAATTTTCTCGAACATGTGACTTATCCCAATGGTCTTCTCGTAATCCAAAACTGTAGAATATAGCGTTTAGTTAAAATCGTTAGAACCGATTTTTAGATAAAAATAGCTTGACCCACAGTGACCCAAAAATGACCCACTAATCGAATTTTCTCGAACACGTGACCCATCCCAATGGTCTTTTCGTGCGCGAAAATGGTTAGATACAAAATTTAGTCAAAATCGATTGAGCCGTTCTTTAGATATAATTAGCTTCACCCTGACCCATTATGACCCAAAATGACCCACTAATCGAATTTTCTCGAACACGAGACCCATCCATCCCAATGGTTTTGTTTCGTGCCTGAAAATGGTTAGATACAAAATTTAGTGAAAATCGATGGATCCGTTCTCTAAATATAATTAGCTTGTCCCCGACCCATTATGACCCAAAATGACCACTAATCGAATTTTCTCGAACATGAGACCCATCCCAATGGTCTTTTCGTGCCCCAAAATAGTTAGATACAAAATTCAGTCAAAATTGATCGAGCTGTTCTCTAGATATAATTAGCTTGACCCTGACACATTATGACCCAAAATGACCCACTAATCGAATTTTCTCGAACACGTGACCCATCCCAATCGTCTTTTCGTACCCGAAAACAGTAGGGTGCAAAATTTCGACAAAATCGTTAGAGCCGTTATCTAAGTTAGATTGACCCATGGTGACTTAAAAATGACCCACTAATCAAATTTTCTCGAACATGTGACTTATCCCAATGGTCTTCTCGTAATCCAAAACTGTAGAATATAGCGTTTAGTAAAAATCGTTAGAACCGTTTTTCAGATAAAAATAGCTTGACCCACGGTGACCCAAAAATGACCCCCTCGTCTAATTTTCTCGAACATGTGACTTAGCCCAATGGTCTTCTCGTAATCCAAAACTGTATAATATAGAGTTTAGTGAAAATCGTTAGAGCCGTTTTTAGATAAAAATAGCTAGACCTACAGTGACCCAAAAATGACCCACAAATCAAAATTTCTCGAACACGTGACCTAGCCCAATAGTCTTCTCGTGCTCGAAAATGTTTGGATACAAAATTTGGTCAAAATCGATTGAACCGTTCTTTAGATATAATTAGCTTGACCCTGACCCATTATGACCCAAAATCACCCACTAATCGAATTTTCTCGAACACGAGACCCATCCCAATGGTCTTTTCGCGCCCGAAAACGGTAGGGTGCAACATTTAATCAAAATCGTTAGAGCCGTTCTCAAGATAAAATTTACATACACACACACACACACACACACAATTTTTGCTCGCATTATAGTATAAGATTAATTTCCGAATCCTCAGATTCGAGATCAGGTAAAATAATTTGTTTTTCTCTAAGCTCAATAAGTGCCTCTACACTAGAAAGTTTGGGTACAAAACCAGTAATTTTATTTTCAGAGAATACCTCAGGTCTACAATTAAAGGAGTCTTTCAAATCAGAAATAAACTAAATCATAAACATCATGCATTTGATCTGAGGTTTCTCTCCCCCCAAAAAGGCAATGGGTCATTTTAATTTTCCTCTTAGGATCCAGATGTAGATTCTCAACCACCTTTTTACTAACATAACTGTTTTGAGAACCAGAATCAATAATAGTGCGAACCTTTAATTCCACATTCTTGTTTTTCACTTTAACCATTAATGTCATGAGATAAACATTTTCACTATTAGAATGATTTGTCATAGTATTAGTTTCATGAGTTTCATTTTCTTTCTTATCATTTTCACTATTATAATCTGGACACATAAGAAAATGATGATATTTTTTGTTTTTAATACAGGTACTTTTAAATATACAGTTTTTAGATATGTGGTTAGGCTTATAACAATTAAGGCAAGCATTTTTCTTCCGTAAAATATTTATCTTATTTTCTAAAGTCATATTTCTAGCGGCAAAACAAACTCGCGATGAATGTTTTTTATTACAAAAAATACAAGTAAATTCTCGCTTACCTGTATTTCCAAAAGAAGTGTTTACTAGCGATGAAGCCGTTGCAGGAGGGGAAGTTTTATTATCCCGGTCACATCTTTTATTAGTAGTATTAGCACCGAAACCACTTCGCACTACAGCAACCATCTCCTCGCTTTGCACTTCGTGTTTCAGAAAAGACATTAAATTTTTGAGTGAACGTTCTTCATGCATCGCATCTTTTGTTTTCTTTCTCATGACATCAAGACTTCTTCAGGGAGGATTGATTCTACTAACGGGATCAGGAAATCCCCGTATTTTTCTTGAGTACGTCCTAAACTTTCGAGAGATCGCAACTTTCCCTCTAATGCATCATACAACTTTGGCAAATCTGTTTTAACTCGGTCAGCGATGGCATTCTTCATGACCATTGTTAACAAATCCCGTATATAGACTTGTACGAGCAGATCTTCTCTACCAAATCGTTCTTTGATTTGGTTTATTGCTTGATGATAATTAGCAGCTGTAGCTGGAAAGCTCTCCACCACTCTGGCTGCTTTTGAATTCGGAACAACCGTTTGAATTAAATATTGAAATTTATCCGAATCCGAAATACTTTTATCTTCATGTATCTTCTGAAATTGAGACCAAAAAGACAAATAGTCCTAAACATCACCGTTAAAATTTTTCAATTCAATCTTCGGCAATTTAAAACTTCTCTTCACAAGAGATTCATTCCTATTCTCAAAAATGGGAGTCTGCAAAGAAATAATTTTTTCTTCTACTCCAATCTTCAACTCAAGGTATCTATCCCGATATTCTTCGGCTGCTTGAAAATCGTCTTCACACTCCTTCTCGGAGCCTTCTTCTTTCAGCAGAATGCTACTGATATTTTTTGACATTCCTCTAATCTTCCAAATTTATCTTCTAACTGTTTCTGTAAAACAGACAGACTTTTAAGATAAATCTCCAGTTTCAATAATTCTTCTGTAACTTTATTCGTGCACGACGTAAAACTTATTCGAAGATTTTTTCTTTCGAGTTTTAACGCTTTTAAATCCATAATTGCCATGTCGGCCCACGTTTGCGCGCCAAATGTTATCTCTAATAACTTGATTTCAATTCATAAAAAACTAAAACTGTAGTTATCATAGCAATTAACTCTACTTTTAAGCAACAAAATAACTCAGATTCAAAGATTACGAAAAGAAGTTACACAATGAAAACTTTAATACATACTGAACATCATTTCTCGTTTACATTTTCGTCAGAAAGAGTATCTGACGTCATTGGGCCCAAACGCGCAACATAAGATAAATATATAAAACAATAAACAACACTTAATGATTTATAAAATTATTAGAACATCAATAAATATTACTTAACAATTTACAAAATGATTATATATACCAATAAATCTCACTTATTGAATTGACTTTAATTACTTTAAACCACTTTACTTCATTTCTGATTAATTTATTATATCTAAATTATATTTATCGATAACAACGGCCGCAACAAACATGGAATTAACCAATAGAGGTAAGTCTAAAACCAAAATTTCATTGACAAGTGTTGCCATTCGAAAAATGGCATCACTATAACGGATTTCATCACTATAACCGTTTGTTCTTCACAGATATGAAGTAAACAGAAAATAAGTAAGATTACACATTTTTAAATGACGTAATCTGATTAGTTTCATTAAAATATTTCATCACCCTATGAGTTTGTTAAAAAGATTGAAACTTTCTGATTACCGTTACTATGATACTTCCGCGAAATAAACAGAAATTTTAAAGGTTACATTTCAGGTCGTGAAATCTGTAGAAATAGATTGTCGCGAAACGTCCCGACCACTGCTTCAGTAATTAACTCCGTAAAGAGGGTTGACTGCCATAAACATAATGTAAATGGGTTGAATCAACTTGGCTCCTGAATATGTAATGTGCAACAGACAACTTTATAGGAGAGTAGCGTAAACCAACCGGGCTTTTTACTTCTCTTTCCCGACCCCCCGGCCCTTTTGCTTTTCGCCAATTTTTATTCTGCAATTCTAAATTACGGAGATATTTATTTAATTTAAGTAGAAACTATTTTCAAAACATCAGGTACTGTTAACAATTTAATAAACATCGTTAAACTAATAATAAATTTTTGTTATTTGCAAACTGATTAGTATTTATTATCCTTTTTACTATTATTATTATTTTGTGTTAGCTATATTGCGGATAAATTAATTTAGTTCCTGCCCCCCCCCCCCTAAATTGAATAAGGGATAATCTTTGACTTCTGAGAGTTAAATACTTTCACATAACTCAATACTCAATCCTACATTTTTAACCCTTTCCAGCACAGTCTGCCCGGGTCGGGATACCTAATTTTAATTCCAAACTTACGAACGGCACGAAGAATATTTTAGTCAAATTTTGCTTTTACAATGAATAGTTGGAACAATGGAACTATGTTAGCAGGTGTTTGGATTCCCTAGTTGCTTGGCAACTTTACATCCAGGCTAAATATATATCGTGTTACAATGCAATGAGCCTTAGAATAGAGCATTTAAACGCGGCTAGTAGCCACATAAAAAAGAAAGTAAAAGCTAAGAAGATAGACAACTTTTAAAAGAAAAAATTGTTAGTATAACTAGTAAAAAAAAAAAAAAAGTTCCATATGATCCAAAAAAATACCCAAGACATGCGAAAAAGCTACCAAGGGAAGCCCCAATATAAAAAAAAGACTCAATTCAGAGACCATACATTAATTATCTCTCTATTCTAAAAAAAAGTAACTACCGCTGTCACCGCCGCCGCCGCCGCCGGTTTTGAATTTTTTGTGACCGAAGGTCTTTCTCCGTTAATATTAAGAAAAATAATGCATACAAAAATATGAAAATCGGTAGTGTTATACAGAAATGTTTGATAAAGACGCTGATGCAGACAGTTTTCAAATCGAAGAATTATTTTAAGAGATATTTAATGCTAAAGTTGGACAAAATCGTTCCACTAAAAAAGTTTTATAGTAGCAAAAACTATACATCGGAATTTAATAATTTTTAGTTCACTTTATACGTTATAATTTCCCGGTGTGCGGAATTGATTTATTTTTTTAATTTGACTCATTTTTCGAGGTTTTATATCTATTTTAAATTCAAATTTTCAGCATTTCGAGAGATATTTTTTACAGATTTTAGAAAGTGATATTAATTTAAACTGTTGCCAACTCTATAAAGAGCGGAAACAATAATGTTTGCTTAAAAAAAAAAAAATATTTATACGTGTAATAAATTAAAAATTTATTTACACGTGACTATTATAAACAGAACAAAAAACATTTGGAATTAGAATTAAATAATTATGTACAAAAAGCAGGAACTTATTAAAAATTACGTCATAAAAACTATAATTACACGTGAATTTTAAGAGAGAAAGGAATTTGTAAAATAATAAATTTATTAACATGCGTTGGAAGTCTTAAATAGGAGAAATTACGTCATATTTACGTCACATTACAGTTATTACATAAAATGAACACAAAATAATATTGCAAAACGGTTTAAATTTATAAATTGCACTAGACATTTATTTGATATTTTAAGAGGATACTTTTCAACTATTTTTCTTAGGAAAGCGCAAATAATATTTTATTCCTAACACAAGTATTTTCACGTGAATATTAAAAAGAGAAAGAATAGTTTGGTCAAAATTACGTCAGATTAAAAACGATTAATTTAAAATGTCTCATTTAAAAGAACTTTCTTTTCGCTTTGTTAAAAAATACCGGGAGACAAAGATTCTGTTTACTTAACTCCTTTTATATTAGCTTATTTTGAAATGTTGTTACACGTGTCTACGTCATCAAGTTATTTTTATTTCGACGTTTTATTTGTATTTTTATTAATGTTATACTAATTTATTTGTTCTTTCGTTATTTAAAATAAAAATTATGTCAATTTGTATAATATGGCGAGTGGTTTGGCGATTTATATAATTTGGCGAAATTAGTCGACGGGATAATCAAGTAGTACCGCAGCGGATTTGGCGTTAAAATTTCCCCAATCAAAGAGAAATGAATAGAAATCCGTTTATAGGGAGATCGCCACTGTTTTTTTCAATTCCTACTATTAGTTCACACTCTCCCTATATTTGTTTATTTATATATTTATTTATTTATATATTTATCTTGTTCAAATTTTCAATCGTTAATAAAATACTCATTATACATCCTATCAAGTTGAAATAATTTTTTTTTAACTTGTACTGGATGACAATTGATGTTAATACAGTTTTTTCAAATATTAATTAATTAATTAAATTTTAATTAATTAATTTTAGTTTTGCATGGGAAACAAAATGGCGGCTATTGGTTATCGAAGGTCAATGAAAATATTTTCAATAAGGGGTTACCATAGGGGGGGTCCTGTTCTGTCGCCAAATACCGCCAAGTTTGTCGCCAACTTGGCGATATACCGCCAAATTTGGCGTCCAAAATAAGTCGCCAAAAGTGACGCCAATTTGGCGATATTTCTAATATTTCGCCAAATTTCCATAGAATTCCATTGTAAACCTACTTGCTTATAGAAAATCAACAAATTGAGATATTCTAATGCAACAAAAACTAATATTAGCTTAAGGGATTATGTTAAATTTTTCTTTGGTGACCTAAGTAGGAATTGACTTTAAAAACAAAATTTTTATACTACTTTTTTAAATTATAATTCAATCTTTCGAAATCTTTTTAAAGCCGACCACATTAGCGTGCATTTAGAGTCTGCGGTGTCTGGACGGGGGTTGGCGAACGTAGCTCGTAGGGGGCCGAGCCCCCTAGTATCATTAGAAAATAGTTAAACACAATGCGAACAATATAGAATAATGATAAAACATTATATATTTACATATTTACAAGAGAGTTTAATATACTGCAAGGAAAAAATAATTAAAAAATAAGAAAGCTACAATGAGGAGAGTTCTAACTATATATACAGAGAAACGCAAAAGCCGAGGGGAACAAACGACAGCAAGAGGACGGCGTCCACCCAGTCTAGTAAAATGAAGGTGAATAAAACAAAAAGAAAGGAAAATATAAGAAGATAAACATGGGAAAAGCAATAAAATGCAATTTAAGATTTTTTTTTATATAAATTTTATAGACAAACAGCACAAACAAAAAGAAAGCAAAAAGTTTAGCAACTGAAGAGCTTAATCTTCAGTAATATTGAGTTGACTAGCAAGTTTATCAAATTCAGTTAATATAACCATCAGTTTTTGCATCGGATTGTCGAATTTCTTAGATTGAGGTGAGATGTTCTTTATACATTTTAAGAATTTAGTGATTTGTAAGACTTGCTTAGCTTCATTGAAGGTATTAAAAATATATTTCATATCGTTGGTGTAATTTGTAGGAATTTTAGAATTTTCTATAGTAGGGGAGGTATGGGTGTTTGCGGTAGTGCTATCATTAGTGTCCGAGTTTAATGTTTCATTACTGGTTGAGGGTTCAGAGTCTTTAGCTATTTTGGTGTAATTATAATCCTTAAATATATCAGCTAAGATTTGGGTTTCTTGCGAGAGATTGCTGACGCTATTGCTTGTTTTACGGTTTTGTTTATTTTCTAGTCTATAGGGATTTTTTGGACAACCGCGGAAATTCGCTGGGTGCCCGAGTCCACAATTGGTACAAGTGGGTTTAATACGCCCCTTCTGCTTACAGTCTATGCTTAAATGTAGATCACCGCATTTTACGCATTTGGCACCGAAGCCGCACACTTCTGATGCGTGTCCGTAACCTTGGCATTTGGAACACTGTTTTACACGATTTTTGCTAGTAAAAGCTTCAATCTTAACAGATATATAATGTATAACGTTGATTTGATAAATTTCTTCAAAGTTCTTTCGAGGTATAACATTTACCATGTATATCGGCATTGGTTGGCCAGTTTTACGATTTTTAAGCATGGCAGCCGTAGTGACTGCGAAACCATGCTCCCTGAGAATATCTTCGATAATTTTAGTATCGGTGTAACAGAGGAGGTCCCTAATGCATATTTTTTTGGGTCGTAGTTCCTTAGGATCAAGAGTGGTATATTTCTTTTTGTTTTGATCTAGCCATTTTTGCGTGGTTTTAAAGTCCTTATCAGAGTTACACTGTATAACAATGCGTTCGCCTTTTAGCGCTATTTTTGGTTTTTCTGAGTTTAACTCCGTAATCTGATGGGCTACCGTCGCCCAATTGCTGTCGGCTTCGACGTAGAAAGGGTTAACATGTTTTTTAACTTTGACAGCATCCTGAGTATTTTCACTAACATTTGACTCATCCATATCAATATTTTCAGTTAGGGTAACTTCGCTAGCGATATTCTTGTATTTATTACTAAGAGGGATAGGAGAACTCTCCTCCGAAAGAGGTCGTTTAACACCTTTCTTAACGGCATTGAAAATTTCATTTTTAAGGTTAGTATTAGTAAGAAAAAAAATTAACAGTTTTCTTATACTTAAAAGAACAAAAAAAAAAAAAAAAAAAAAAAAAAGAAAACTAAAGATAGCTGAATTTAACAGATTATCATGGGTTGGCTCCCTAAGTAAAGTAAAAGCATCAAGGCAAGTTTTCCTTACCTCTTCTTGCTCAGAAGCGGATGCAGAGTATCAGTCTTTAGCCTTTATGTCCAATATATATTGATCAACAAAGGTGTAAAAATCACCCAATATTGTCTTTGCATAGTCTTCAAAATTTGATGAAAATCTGTCAAACTGGTTCTTAAAGTTACTGTTTAACGTTCCATTACATACGTTGTTGATAAATTCCGTCATATAAACATGATCATCTGTAGACTCCATAATACAGCCTTAAATAGCGATAAGACTATTCTTACGAGCCGCCCCACCTGCCACTCAACACCGCGAAAATATAACATGCGAAGGAGCAATCACCTCACACGACCTCCTCACAACAGAGCTCCAACACAACTGTGAGAATAGTTAAAATAACATGTTTTTAATTTCTAAAAAAGTCGTTTAAAATTCCGGTGTCAGTCAATCATTTCATCATTTTGAAACAAATATTGCCCTTGCCGGAAAGGGTTAAATACAAGTCACAAAGTGAAATGCTTACAGTTTTTATTATTATAATTTTAACATGTTGTATTATATTGGGAACTCACAAAACATTTTTCAAGATAAGATATATTTATAAATGTCGAAATATAATTTCAAGAATTATGATTTATTCCTTTTGTTAATAATTCGTGCAATGTAATCTGGTACATTTTTAGTTAATTTCAAGATTACAGCCGAAACTGTCAACACGCAGGTTCTAATAATATGTTGTAAAATACGTAAAATAAAGGTATTACAGAAGTTCTATAAAAATATATTAAGCAGACATTTATGATAATACAACATGTCAAAAGGCAACAAACACTGGAAAACATTTCACATACCTGCATTTTAAATGAATATCCCCTTGCTTTTTATTTTGATATTAACTCCTATCTATTGAGTGATATGACTTTTATATTCTAACATAGTTGCCAACCTCCCGATTTTTTGGATACCAGTAAAATCTTACAAAAATGTTCTACTTATTTAATGCGTAAATTGTGCGATTGCATAAGGCAAGAATTTTTGCATAAAAATATTGGTATGAAAGAAATCGGGAGGTTGGCAACTATGATTCTATTTTTTAATTCCCACGCAGGATTTACGATAACGAAATTATTTTATACGAATACTTGTAAAATTGCAAGCGCCAGATAGTTGTGTATACTATGCTGCATTCGGTCCGCCATCTTTCTTTACGACAGTTTCAAAGACGCGGGAAACAGTGGAATGTATTGTTCTTTTGGAACGGAGGAGGAAAGGAAAGCTGACAGTGACAGATTGATGCATGCGCGTTGTTGGCAGCGTAGCAGCCGCGGCTGCTCTCAGCCTGTAAAGTTTGTTTTTCCAGCAAACATATCGATTAACCAACTTTTCATTAGAAGGCTGAAGTCGGGTTCCTTGCGGCCCCTCACACAGGAGTGTCGCTCTTTTACTATAGACCCAACAATCCATCAGACTTATGTAATGTAAATAATCTGTAAAAAAGATGCTTCAATTTCGTAAATCAGGAAGGTGAGAAATTCTGTCAAGATTGCACGGTGTATCCGTCTTTGCATTGGCTTCATAGATTATATCATTTCTGAAATAACCTTTCATGATTGATCAATCTGGTGAAATATCTCGTAAGTATAAAAATCGCTGATTAAATAATAAATTATTTTCTGTTATAAAACTTCTGGTGTGAATCTTAAAATAATCTGTTTTTGATTTAAGGCTAGTTATCACTCGGATTTTAGATTTTCTTCTCCAATGTTAAACCAATAACCATGGAAAGCCTCCTTATTTGTCTAATATCTCGTCAGAAAATTAATATTTTTAACTCATTTTTTCTGTGTGCTGTTCTTAAAGGGTGTCGCTTTCTGTTTTAGTTGACAAAATAATTTTAAAATATATACTTATTTTTTAATTTAGTGCTAAAGTTTTTAGAAGTAAGTGAAATGTGAAAAATACTACATAACTTCAAAATTAAGTATACAAAGTGTCCCAATACAAAGATAGAAATACACTTTAATCATTAACCTGTTAGAGATACATATGTAAATTGCAGCAGTGTTCAAAATAAGGTACAAATTAAAATTATGTTGACAAAATAGTTCTGCCATTAATTTTCAAAATGTTATTAAAATTTTTAAAATTCAAAGTGTCTTAATTCGGTACTGTTGTACTCGCTGGAGTTTCATTTTTTTTTTTAATATAATTAATAGGATCTAGGTACCATATAAAAGTTTAAAATATGTACCCTTTTGAAAATGAATGGCAAGGCTATTTCATCAACACAATCTTAATCCCTGCCTTATTTTGCACACTTTTGCTTTTTACATTGTTTATATATCCCCAACAGTTAAAGAATTAAAGTGCGTTTCAATCATTTTGGGACACTATTTATTACTTATAGGTTTTACTTCTTACATGTATATCGACTAGTACGTCAGCAAAATTTTATAAAAGTGCTAAAATAATAAAAATTAGCACATGCGAAAAGTAAATATGTGAATATTTTTTATAATATAAAATTCCTTATTGATGAAAATACTTAAAATTTAATCATATGTTTAACCTCTTCTTTATTTCTTTTATATAATTGTATGGTATTATTATTGTTATTGTTGTTGTTATTATTGAAAATACACATAAAGAGCTTTTAGATTTCAAATAATACATAGAAGTCTCTTACTGTGCATTAGATTATAATTGCCTTTTATATAAATGTTACATGATTAACTTATAATTAACTATTATTTTAACACAATCAAACTGACTGGTAAAGTTATCATACGAATTGAATATTTCCAACTGAGCGAAAAAATGCCCAGGCTGGGAATCGAACCCAGATCCTTGGCTTACAAGGCCAATGCTTTTCCGTTTAAGCTAACTGGGCCGACAACCAGCCAGCATATTTTGCTCAGATAACCTTATTGGTTGGAACATCTGGTCTGTCATGTAGACAGCTCAACAGAATAAACCGCAGGTAAAGGACCTCCATATAAACGATGGATACGTAGATGAACTATTATTTTAACACAATCAAACTGACTGGTAAAGTTATCATACGAATTGAATATTTCCAACTGAGCGAAAAAATGCCCAGGCTGGGAATCGAACCCAGATCCTTGGCTTACAAGGCCAATGCTTTTCCGTTTAAGCTAACTGGGCCGACAACCAGCCAGCATATTTTGCTCAGATAACCTTATTGGTTGGAACATCTGGTCTGTCATGTAGACAGCTCAACAGAATAAACCGCAGGTAAAGGACCTCCATATAAACGATGGATACGTAGATTTTTCGCTCAGTTGGAAATATTCAATTCGTATGATAACTTTACCAGTCAGTTTGATTGTGTTAAAATAATAGTTCATCTACGTATCCATCGTTTATATGGAGGTCCTTTACCTGCGGTTTATTCTGTTGAGCTGTCTACATGACAGACCAGATGTTCCAACCAATAAGGTTATCTGAGCAAAATATGCTGGCTGGTTGTCGGCCCAGTTAGCTTAAACGGAAAAGCATTGGCCTTGTAAGCCCAGGATCTGGGTTCGATTCCCAGCCTGGGCATTTTTTCGCTCAGTTGGAAATATTCAATTGGTATGATAACTTTACCAGTCAGTTTGATTGTGTTAAATATTAGTTCATCTACGTATCCATCGTTTATATGGAGGTCCTTTACCTGCGGTTTATTCTGTTGAGCTGTCTACATGACAGACCAGATGATCCAACCAATAAGGTTATCTGAGCAAAATATGCTGGCTGGTTGTCGGCCCAGTTAGCTTAAACGGAAAAGCATTGGCCTTGTAAGCCAAGGATCTGGGTTCGATTCCCAGCCTGGGCATTTTTTCGCTCAATTGGAAATATTCAATTCGTATGATAACTTATAATTCTCTGCTTTATCGATGTGAAAGGCTAAATTACACTTCTATATTTCGTTTCAGTTGCTTCGTTTACTAAAACGTAGCAAAACATTTTTTCCCCCTCTAAATACTGCTTTTTTCCCCCGAACGTCTTTTCTCTGAATAACATATATTATAATTTCTAGAAAATAAAACTACGTAAAACACTATATACGCATATATTTTTAAATCTATACGCTTTTCTTCCATTTTCAACAAGTAGTTTTGATACACCTACGAAAACATTTCCATCCTTGCATGCATCGAAATTTCAGATCTTATTAGGTTTCATGTAAACAAGTAGTTTTTAACCCAACCCCCCCGACGCACACACACCCTTTAACCCCTTGAGGGGCAAGCAAAAATGTCTCTAAATATAGAATTCTCACCGGAATAATCGAAAAATTTAATTTTTAAATAAGAAAAAGCAATTTTTTGAAGAGTTTTCTCCAAAGTTAAAAATATAAAATTTAGTAAACATTTTCTGGTGAGAATCTTGTTTAAATTAAGTGGGATATATTTTATCCCACCGCCCCTCAAGGGGTTAAATGTGACACCCTTTTAAAATAAAAATTAATAACTATATCTATCTATATATATATATATATATTTTTTTTTTTTTGTCCCCGAAAATAAATTTTAGATGGTTCTCAAATTTACTGTTCAACAAACGCGAAACTTTTTGATACATTTTCTGACTCATTTTTAAATGTAAAGACACAAAATTGGCAAGCCTGGCTGTTGATTGCTTATTAATATTAATCATTTTCAAAATACTATCCACGTATTTTAAGTTATTTAAGCTTACTTTTGGTCTAGGATCCATTTAAATATTTTAATTCAAAATTTGAAAGATTATAAACCTTCCTGAATAATAAAAGGAAAATTCATAATGAAACTGGTGTGAATGAGTATCAATTCAATATGCCCTATAATAGTATTTAGGATAATTTTTAGAGAGAAAGGGGTAAATAAGAGATTAAAAATTTAAAAAGACCAATGTAATCCAAAAAAATTATGAGCTATGAAGTAATAAAACTTTGTGTAAATCACCATAAAATTTAAAGGACACGTTTCGATATCGAAATTATAACGTCAGCCAATATAAACACACGTCCGTAAGGGGACAAGGTCACTTTTTTGTGTTTTCTTTCTCTAAAATAAATTTAAAATATCCGTTTTCAGAAAAATACATAATTTGCATTTGCAAGAAGAAAAAGAAAAGAAAACTCTTATGCTATTTATAACTTATTTAGAACGTCTGAAAAAACAAACATTTAACAGCATAGAAATTAAAATATCGTCCATGTTAATTTGCAATTTAAGTGAAGGTTTGATTGCTTATTTATAGTAATCATTTTCATTATTTCATTAGTTCATCATGTTATTTAAAATTGTTATTAAATTATGTTATTATTAATTTATTAATTTATTATTAAATTTATTATTAAATTATTACAAATATTTAAAACCTACTTTCGGTCTAGAATTCATTTAAATATTTCAATACCATATTTAGAAGATTATAAATCTTACTGAATAATAAAATAATAAAATTCAAACTTGTTTGAATGAGTACCAATTCAATATGCTATTTAATTATAACTAGGATAATTTTTAACCCTTTATGTACTGAATTATGAATTCATGAAAATTTCATCTTCTAAAGCAGTGTGGTCCAACCTTTAGTTACCCGAGGGCCAATCAAAATTTAGGATAGGAATGTGAGGACCAGATACATTCCTGAAAGAAAACGAATTACATATTTTATTCAAAAACTTTTATCTAACAAGGAGAGGGCCAACCTTGTTAATCACGGATTTTGATTATTTTAATATATGTTGTAGGATAGAGAACCCTTAGTGTCAGGTTCAACGGATTTTATCCAACGCTCCTTAGTTCTTGAGAAACCAGGGGTCTACTATTAGTACACAACTTAAATACATACTTTAGTTGGTATGGCGTTTGCCGGCTGATCTGCGGTCCCGGGTTCCATGCCTGAATGCGCTACATTTTTTTTCTCATTTTTTGTTTTATAAATATACTTGTAATTATAATTTAATAATTTTAATTAAAAATTTTAATATCATACATTAATTATAATGTTAACAAACTTAAATTTATCATTTCTTATTTGTAAACTATTATTTCTCATCCTTCAAAGAGGTTTAAAAAGAAATTGGATCTATTATTGGATGATAAAAATTTCAAAATCGTGACAAAATCTGTTGTGTCGCCATCTAGTTTTGATAAAATAAAAGAATATTCAAATAAAATAAAAATAAAAGCAGACAGAAGAAAAAGGGGAAAGCAAAATAATTGAAAGTGCAAGCATATTTATTACAAATTTAAAAATCTTTAATATGCAAAAAATCGGTTGTAATTTAATTCTGATGCTAATTTTTAATATAATTATGCTTGTAACTTTAAAACAGAATAATAGTATTATCGCATTGACTTCCTTTGTTAAAGCAATGCGTAAATGATGTTTCTTTAAAATCACAAATTCACACAATTGCTCAATATCATTGCATCGATAAAGAATATATGAAATTCATTTTAAAAGTAATTTTTAAAAAATTATCAGTTTTATGATGTTTTATTACAACTATTTAGTTAAAAGTAAAAAAATAAATAGGTTAAAGTTATAATTGATATAAAATATTAAAAATTTTAATTGACAATGAAATTATTAAGTTATACTTACAAGTATATTTATAAAACAAAAAATGAGAAAAATGAACGTAGCTCATTCAGGTATCGAACCCGGTGCCGCGGATTAGCCGCAAACGCCATACCAACTGAGCTACGACTAACCCGGTATTTTGGTTGCAAAGTAAGTATTTAAGTTGTGTACTAATATTAGACCCCTAGTTTCTCAAGAACTAAGGAGCGTTGGATAAAATCCGTTGAACCTGACACTAAGGGGTCTCTACCCTACAACATATATTAAAATAATCAAAATCTGTGATTAACAAGGTTGGCTTGGCCCTCTCCTTGTAAGTTAAAATTATTAAAAGAAATTTAATATACCACTTCATTTTACAGTCTAAAAATCAATGTGATGATTGGCACTGCTTTTCTGATACAAGTTTATCAATTTTCACAGTAAGGCAAAGTCTCAGGATCGATTCCAGTGAAACACTTTCAATCCAATTTCTCTTTTTTGATTTAATTTGTTTGAGTGCAGTAAAAGCACTTTCGCACATATATGTACTGCCAAACAGCGATAACATATGCAGAGAGAATTTGAATAGTTCAGGAAAAGGTTCTTTAGAAATCAGATTCCAGAAATTTTAAGGGACATCACACTTTTTAGTTTGGTAGAATGAGCCTGTCTGAAGATCATAAATTTTAATTTGAAGGTCGCCGGGCACCTCACTCACTTCAATACCTATTGTGCTGTTGAACAGTGCAACTTTTGGTTTTAGGTAATCAAAATCCTGGAATCTGTCCTGGAACTCTTTCTTGATATCTATTATTATTTCATCAAGCATACTGAAATTTGTGTCATTTTTTTTTCATTTCAACTGCTGACAAGATGGGAAGTGTGCCGTATTATTTGCTTTCAGTGCAATTTGCGTTACATATTTAGAAACGCCATCATCCATTGCGTTGAATGTGCCAATATCTTTTTTGCTGGTTTCTAATTATTTCAATTCCAACAGTTTTTCATGAATTTCAGATTCTTCGTTTATTGCTCTGACAAAGGTAAGGGGCTGGCTGAGGTCAGCTATATGTGTGTTCTCATCTAGAGCTACTGAGTAAAATTCACATTTTTCCGAAATGTCCTTGAGAGAACCGGAAACTTCCCAACCCACATCACTAATTCTTCTCCTTACTATCCGATGAGACAAGGGAACTGTTTCACAATTTTAGCCATCTTATTATCTCCAAATGAAGATGCCATTACATCTCTTAATGAGTGCACCATCCCTAAAGACTTTTTACTTTTAGCTAGCTCTAAACATACCTCAAAAGATACCTTTAAACCAAGTGTGTTTGATGGTTGCAGGATATTCTTCTGTCTAGTTAGTTTCAGTTTCAAATCATTAAACACACAACTTCTGGTAGTTCCCTGGTATTGATCGTATTTTGATTTATGCAAGCTGGTATAGTGTCTACTCACATTATACTCCTTCGAAACACCTAAGACTTGAGAACAGTTCACACACTGTGGCTTTCCAATATGTTCAACAATAAATTAACTTTTTTGCCACTTTGACTGAAATTGTTGTTTTACATCTTCAACACGCCGTTTCTTAAGTTCCGCCATTTTTAAGTGCCGCTCTCGCAACAACGACTACCACAATCTCTCGTCTTACTATATCTCTAGAACAAGCTCTCTCGTCAAAAACAACCACTTCGAACAGCCCTGCACTCCAAAATCTTCCAGAAAATCTTCCGCAGCACACGAACGGTCGCGAACGTATCGGCATCCAATCACTGGCGACCATCCGTCACCTGGTGGCAAGGCCGCTTTTCGCCTTTCCAATCTGCCTCCTTCATAACAGTACTGAATGAAAGTAAAAATCGAAGTAGGCACGCCACAGATTATAATGGTCGAAGAGTGAAACTTCAATATGGCCGTTATAGGAGAAATGATGATTGTAAGGTGCTGCTGACGTAAACTTTATAAAAAGAAAATGCAAGGGTAGTATTACTTAAAAACTTGAAGTAGTAAGAAGTGTAAACTATTTTGTTCTAACTGTTAAACTAAAATATTTTTCTCCAGTAAGAAGGGCAAGGGCCAAAAAAAAAAAAATGAATAGGTGAGCTGCATGCGGCCCGCGGGCCACGGGTTGGACCACACTGTTCTAAAGCATTTTTCGTGAATTGTTTAAACTATATTAGAAGATTTAGATAATCATTTATTAAATTTTTGAAGGATTGAAGGATTTAGAAGGATTAATTAAATTTGAATTTATAGGGATTTTGTGCAATATTTATAACACCACTAAAATCTTTAATTTTAAATATTTTTATTAGTATTTTGTAGAATTAGGAAATGTCCAAACATAATGTTCTTACAATAAAAATATAAAAAGTATTTCCGAATTGAAAAATTCCCCCTCTCGCCCCCTACGCCAAGAAATCTGAAAAGATGCAAAGGAAAAATAAATCATCCTTTTAAAAATATTTTTGTTTTGTGTAACCCATAATTAAGATAAAGTAATGTATCTATAACTCATTCTAAACTGTATTACAACTAATCGATGTATTAAATGAATTTTATAAGAAGTTATTTTAATGGTACTTATAAGTACTGTTGGTAGACAAAGGGTTAACAAGAAAAGAAAAAAAATGCGTAAAAGATTTGAAATTTACAAGACCAACGAAATTAGAACAAATATGAATCACAGTCTAGAATCTAACGCACGCCAGGCAGCATTCCCGACTCGAATCCAATAATTCTTCTTAAAATTAATCCGAACTCAACATTTATAATTATGTGCAGTTTTCTTGTTCTTTATATTGCTTCAATTTTCTCATTTTATAGTCATCGTAAAAAAGTATTAATAAATAGAGAAATAAATAAAAGAGACCTTTCGAGTGTACAAATCTAATGCTCCAACAAAATCTATCCAAAGTATTAGCAGTTAAATTAGTTTTCGGATAATCTTCCATGAGAAACTAACAATCAGCTGAGAAAAAAAAAAATACTGTAATTCAGGATATTTTCTAATATGAAACTAGTATGTTATGGCCATCACAAAACTTTCTTCTATATAAATCACGTCAATTAAATTATTTAAATAGTACAAGAAATTACATCAATTTAGCACAAATTCATATCACAGTAAATGTGAATTTGAACTTTGATGAAAATTCGTGCATTAGTTATTGAGATAGAGCTATAGGGGAAATTCTAAAAAATGAGCATTGCAGCGCCACCTGTTGAGCTATTTGCAACAAAACATAAACACCACTAATTCATGTCCTGGTATACCTGACTCTGAAGTTTGTTGAAAATCCAACTAATAGTTCTTGAGATAGAGCTATTGCGGAAATCACAAAAAAACACCTTTTGAGCGATTTACACCAAAAGGTACAAAACGTCAATTCATGTCAAGGACTAACTGAATCTGAAGTTTGATGAAAATCCGTCCATTATTTCTTGAAATAGAGCTATTACGAAAATAGTCTAAATGCTGCAAAATGCAGCATAGCAGCGCCATCTGTTGGGCGATTTACCCCAAAACGTTACCAGCACCAAATCATATCAAGGAATAACGGAATCTGAAGTTTGATGAAAATCCGTGCATTAGTTCTTGAGATAGAGCTATTGCAGAGATCGCGAAAAATGCAACATAGCAGCGCCACCTGCTGGGCGATTTACACCAAAAAGTAATCAGCACCAATTTATATTAGGGACTACTTGAATTTTAATTTTTATTAAATTCCGTGCATTAGTTCTTGGGATAGTGCGTCCACAAAATTTGTGTCACATACAGACAGACTCACAGACTGATAGACAGACATTTTGTAAAAACATGTTTTTCGGAATCTCTGACCTCTAAAACGTGTAAATCCGTCGAAAACCGGAAGTCGAAAATTTTTACGTATCCAATACTTTCTTCTTGTAAAGATAGAAGAAAGTAAAAAAGGCACAAAGAAGTGGTATGTTAATATTGTTTATAATAAAAGATTGCTTAATAATAGAAGTATTTAAAACTGAATTATATATTTGCTAATTGTTAATGCTTAATGTCTAACATCTGTCTATTTCTTTTACATAATTGTATGGTATTAGAATTATTTAGATATATGAGTATGAATATTCTATTAAATCAGTATTTAATTCCGTAGAAATATTATATATTTTTTTATCCTTAGAAAATAACCATTTTGTAATAATCATAAAGAAAAATCATTCTTGGGGAGCTATCTTGTCTTTTATATTGCAAGGATTTTCAAATTTTATATTTGTACTACGGAAATACCAGTAGACCAGTGCAAAAAAATTCGCACTTAGTTCCCTGCCCTCCTCTATTATTTCTTCTGTTCCTGTCCCCCCCCCCTCCTTCATTATCTCATCCCATATCTCCCCAATTTTTAATTTAAGGGAAATTTCAAAGAAACGAAGTCCTTTAACAAAAATTCAATATGCAATAATTCAATCAGATGTGGGCAAAAATTCCTATCCAATGATGCCCCATTCATCATTGTACGCTACATATTAATTACTTTCAGTATGCGATGTCAGATGCGAGCAAAAATCCATTCCAATGATACCTCATTCATCGTTATACGCTACGCATTAGCTCAGAAATATGTAAAAGATTTGAAATTAAAAAGACCAACGAAATTGGAACAAATATTGGTTACAAGCTAGAATCCAACGCTCGCCAAGATGTATTTTTCTGAAAACATTAAAACGAATATTTTAAATTTATTTACATAATAATTAAATTTATTTACATAATACCGTTATAATTAATTAGAAAACGCATACACACACACAAGAGAAAATAAAGATAAAAAAAATCTGTGAAATTTAACTTATCTTAGATTGCAAGCATTTTTAGGTTTCATATTTATGATAATAATAATAATAATGTACCACCTGAACAACTAAAAGATTTGTTGGGAATTTATAAAACCAATATAAGAAAACAACAAAAACAAAGATCTAAATTACTTACAGTGGAATTAATTTTGGGATAAAAATTCAGGTTCACCTATGGATTGATTAAACAATAGGCGATTTGGGTACTGACACTCTTGATTTTAGTGGCCGCCGAATTTTGTTTTAGGAAATTTTTATATAGCTGAAATTTCAAGCCTATTTTAATCTTCTAATCATTATAATCAATAGTTTGTACTTTTAAAATAGGATAAGATCATATCTAGATGTGTGAGTGTGTTCATTTAGCCAATCGTATGTTTTATAAGGCATCGAAAATGTTTAGTTTTTTTAAATAACGATACAGGAAGAGGCGGAACGGGTGGGGGACAATATCAAGCCCCTGGACTCTCTTTGTCCGATCTGTGGATTTATCTGAATATTGGAAAGCTCGCTCCTATTTTTTTTTTCCGTAGAAGAACTCTTGTCCATTTTTTTCTGTGTCCAAGACTGCCCTAAAGGAGTTTTCTTCCCTTGCTTGACCGCAACTGCTTCCCCTTGGACCCCCTGCTTGACACCAGCTCGTTGACAGCTTCATAAAGGCATAGGCGTGTTTAGAAAAGGGGAAGAATGGACAAAAGGAGAACTCAGATCTGGAAAAACAAATGAGTGATGCAAAGCCTTAATGTCTTAATGCCGGTTTCAGTGCAGAATTTTAAATAAGATCGGGCACAAAGTACGGCCAATGGCGCTCCTTTCGGAAAAGGATCTCTGTAGCGAATAATTCAACTAAATTCGACTCTTTAATCTTTTGTCCTTGTCACTTATTAAAAACGCTTAGGTCGTAATATTAATAATGACAATTCATGTAAAAAAAAAAAAAAATTATTTAAAAGTTTCAAATTAATATGTAACATGTACTTTCTAACAATAATGTGTCAAAAATAACGTATAGCACATTTTTAAATTCTTTGTTTATGCATTTTAAAGAAAGTATGCTGTTGGTCTATTGTAGCTTTTACACTCTTTTATTTAACTTAAATTGTTTTTGTATGTAAAGATGTGATTTTCTAATCGATCTTTCATTCACTTCCTTGTATATGATATGACAGATGTAAAAGTTATATACACAGGTGTGTTTAAAATGTATAGTACGTATAGTATATATAGCATTTTAAGATTTTTAGAAACCAATTAAAAATTTATAAATTATTTTTAAGCCATTTTTCCATTAGCCTGGCACAGGTGATAAATCGCCAAATATTCCTTATGGTTATTACAGTTATACGAGTTACAGCAACACTAGAGTTAAAAATGACCCAAAACATGTTCGATAAAATATACCGAAACTGCTGCAAAACTCTAACAAAAAATATTTTAAATACTAAACAGTAGAAAATGTAAATTAAAAAAGTCCTTCCGGCCAGTGCCGGGAGGAAGAGGTAGCTTTCATAATCCTTATTTAAAAAAATCCAACTTATATCATGCAAACACACGAAGCTCAATTTAGTGGAAACCGAATATAGGAGATTCAATACTAATTTTTATCAATATAATGAATGAGAATTTCGCGAAATTAGTCAGCTTTATCCAAGCTGCTTTTCTTTAAAGTAACTTACATTTGACTGCCAAATTCGGCAATTTCTTAAAGTGCCTGTCATTTTAAGACAACATGGTGGATGACGGATGAGGCTAAGCAGTGAACTTGGTCGAGACCTTAGTAATTGCTGTGCACATGCTCACTCACATCGGAATCGGTTAATATATAGGAGTGCTGTCGCATGCAAAAAATCAGATTTTTCAAAATGTCACCCACAATAGAAATTGAAACTGCTATATCTGAGCCATTTTTTAAGGTAAAGACAAACAAAAAATGCTCCTGAATCCTTATATCAAGATCAAATACTTAAGAAAGAAACCTTTTTCAATTTCTAATTTTTTTGCACCTCAATTTAAATATATATATAATTTTAATTTAATGGCCGCCATTTTGAAACAAGATGGCTGATGAATCTGGCCAGCGAACTTGGTCGAGGTGTTGATGTATACTATCCACATGCCTTCTTACATCGAAATAGGCGAATACGTGTGTTATCGCGTGACAAATACAAGATCGTTTCAAAATGTTAGCCATGCTAGAAATTCAAAGTGCTATAATGCAACCATTTTTTAAGATATCAACGAAAGAACAAATTTTCAGAAACAAAAACTGCTCCGGAATCTTTGTATGAAGGCCAAACACATAAAAAAATCTTTTTCATTTTCCAATTTTTTAATACCTCATTTTGAATTTTAAATTTAATTTTTTTAAAATGGCAACCCTTTTGAAACAAGATGGCGAATGAAGCTGGCCAACGAACTTGGTCGAGACATTGGTATGTACTATGTACAGACCAAGTTACATCCAAATAGGTTCATAAATACGCCTGTTATCGCGTGACAAAAATCAGGTCGTTTTAAAAACTCAGCCACAAGAGAAATTCAAAATGCTATAACTCAGCCATTTTTTAAGATATAGACGAAACAAAAACTGCTCCGAAATCTTTGTATAAAGGTCAAATACATAAGAAAAAAATATTTTTCCATTTTCAATTTTTTGGTACCACATTTCAAATTTTAAATTTTTAAAAAAAATTTAAATGGCCGCCATTTTGAAACAAAATGGCGGATGAAGCTGGCCAACGAACTCGGTCGAAAGATTGGTATGTACAATGTACACACCGAATTACATCCAAATCGGTTCATAAATACGCCTTTTATCGCGTGACAAAATTCAGGACGTTTCAAAATGTCAGCCACGCTAGAAATTCAAAATGCTATAACTCAGCCATTTTTTAAGATATAGACGAAACAAAAACTGCTCCGGAATCTTTGTATAAAGGTCAAATACATAAGAAAAAAATATTTTTCCATTTTTAATTTTTTGGTACCACATTTCAAGTTTTAAATTTTTTTAAAAATTTTAAATGGCCGCCATTTTGAAACAAAACGGCGGATGAAGCTGGCCAACGAACTCGGTCGAGACATTGGTATGTACTATGTACACACCGAATTACATCGAAATCGGTTCATAATTACGGGAGTTACAGTGTGACATAGGTCAGATATATATATATATATATATATATATATATATATCAATTTTGAACGGAGGGTGGTTTCGGGGTCTGGGGGTCATGATCGATGAAAATATACCAAAATTTTTTGAAATCGCTTTCCTCCGAACGGCTGCAATAGGTAGCTTTTTTGTAAAGAAAGCTACCTAAAAAAAGGGGGGGGGGGGTAATATATATTTTAAATACACTTTTATCATTTATTCTTTAAATTTTAATTAAATTATGATTATACGTTGACAACAGTCTAGAAATAATTAATAGATTGTTTTCATAATCTTTTTTCGCCCGAAATAGAAACAGAATCAAAATTTAAATTTTTTAATAAATTCACTAGTTCGCGCAGTCTACCAAGCCTAAATCAAAGCGGTGAATTATCAATAATAGGACCGTGCCAAATTAATATAGAAAGGCGGCTTTTTTTTCTTTTCTTTCAACTACAGGAATTTCCATCATAAAATTCATCGTGATATTTAAGATAAACATTGAATGCTTATAAAAGAATGATTTATAAAATAAATATAAGACTAAAAATAGTTTTTATAAAAAACACATTTTTGTAAGCATTGAATGTTCATCCTGAAAGCCACGCCTAATTTTTTGCTCGCAATTATTGCGTTTAGCGAAAAATTTACGTTACAAGACATTAATTTGTCTTGAGCACCGAACCCCATTATGAAAAATTCCCTGCTTTTTTAAGTTTGATAGCGAGCTCAAGTAAGTGATTTTTTTTTAATATGTAATTTGTGTTCTGTTTCGTTTCTAAGATAGGGCAACAGTAAAGAAAAAATGAAACATCATTTCCACTATCTTTTATTTATGGATTTCTAAATTGATTTGTCATTGTATTATCGTGAATTAATTAATATTGAACGATTAATTGATAAAAGTGATCTTTTTTAATATTACACTCTTTACCTTTTAATTTGTAAATTATTTTCTACTTTTCAGCTTTTAAAATGTTTCTTTATTGCTGTTTCACAGCCGTTTGGTCTATTTTGGAGACCATTTATAGATGCACCATTAAACCCGTTGTTATTTCAAATCATATGTGATTGTGCGAATTACAAGGAATATTTGATGATTTATGTAGATGACAGACTAACGCAACAATGCCTTAAAGTTTATGCATTAATTTAAAATTAAATTATAAATATTTAAAATGTTGTATTGTCGTCGGAAACATAATTTGTAATCGTAATATTTGAACTTAATTTTTATAGTTCTAGCCTATCAGGAAGTGGTTAAAATCGATTACAAAATGCCATATTTTATTACAAAAAGCGGGTTGAGTTCAATAAAAGAGTGTAAAAAACTTATGTTCACTGCTATTCCTGTTGAATCTGCGTGTTTCGATTAGTAAGGTACTATCGCGTTATCAATTAATCGCACTAATCGAACAATAACTGTACATGTTTACATATGACACAAAATGATCTGATAATGAAACATTTAATAACGTTAAATATATGATATCATTAATTATTGTAGATTATATATGTAAGTATGTAGAGTATAGTACTGTGGAGACTGGAACAAGTGGTCGGCCTCTGCGATCTGGAGCTTAGCTGGGCTGCGTCCTTGCTGCCAGGGAGAGATTTTCAGCAACTCTTCCTCGCTCGCAAGCCGCAACTCTAATATCTTATCTTTGAGGAACTTGACGTTTCTCAAATGGGATTCAGCCTTCTAAGGCTCTAATAAGTTAATATCCCTTCGCTGAGCCTCGATATCACGTCGTCAGCTTCGGCTTTCATGTAAGTGTCCGGTCTCCTTGGGGCGTTTGGGGAAATTCGGGAGAGGGACCGAAACCAAAGTCCACAGTAGTTTTTTCTGGTACTTTGTGTTGTTGCCGTGGCGATTTAATTTCGATGACTATGAGTGCCGGAAAAGTACATACGGGGGCAGTGCTCTTCGTGTCTGGAATCCAAGCAACGGAGCAGTGTTCTGGGACAATCCTTTGAATCTACTGCCGGGATTTGGTGTCTCCGAATTACATCATAATTAATTCGTTTATTTCCCTTAATATCGGACACTAGCTCGCTAGAGGCATTCGGTAATTTTGAATTCTTAAGGAGCATTTTTAGACGATTATCATTGTGCATACAATACATAGGATACGTACGATTACTGCTTACGATTGGTTTCGTTAAATGGTTCGTTTTAAGAACAAAGAAAAGTGTTAAGAAAAATTTGTTTA
Source organism: Maratus speciosus (assembly GCA_963932465.1). NCBI lineage: Eukaryota > Metazoa > Arthropoda > Arachnida > Araneae > Salticidae > Maratus > Maratus speciosus. The sequence continues at coordinate 161,221,536 of OZ010798.1, read as the reverse complement.
TTCTGAAGCAAGGCCAATGAAACATTACAGACATTTTCTAAATTAATATTTTTAATTGAAGTTAACACTGCAATATATATGCATGAAATTGGAAGAAAAATAATTACAATATTTACCGATATAATTTTATCGTTATACAAAAAAAAAGCGTACGACTCTATATACAATATCTCCTTACCTAGACATTGCGTGTATGTATGAATTGCATAGTGTTGCATCTATAATTTAAAGTATTCTAAGAATTGTTTAGATTATCTAATGTTTAAAGAATTTGATTATAAATGCTAAGCAAAATAAATAAATTTTAAGTAATATATATGCAGAGAAAAGATTTTTCTACATCTGTTTATTTTTATTTACTAATATTTATTTCTTTTGCTTTACATGCAAATTTTACTTCCAACCTTATTTTTTTTTCTTTCATCATTGGAAGCATTTGGAAGCATTTTCTTCCAAAGGAAGTTCCATATTGGAAGCATTTTCTGTAAATTTAATATTAAAATAAATAGAAATGCGTTAGTTTAAAATAAAAGCATTGCGAAATACTTTTTTTTTTCGTTTGCATTTTTCTCTAATTCTTGCATCGTTTATTTGTTGTACTAATAAAGCACAACGCTGTAGGGCCTCCGATTTTTTGAAAAGAAAATATGTTAAATGATATATTTTTATAAGCTGTACACAAAAATTAATTTTATGACTAACATTTGCTAAAAATGCTTTACTTTGATTACATTTAACATTTATACAAGTTCTACATGCATGAAAATAATTTTACGATTGCTGCATAGAATATGCAAATCTTAGATCTATGCCCAGGTTTAGCTAAAAATATAATAAAACATTGAGGTATGTAATTTTTTAAATAAATGAAAAAAAATTGCTCTTAAAATAGATTTAATAGGAAGTATTAATAACAAATAATATTAAACGACTTAAAATTTTATATTATTACATAATTACAATACAAACCTTGAATGTGATTGTTCTGCATTAAAACTCTTTTGTGTTAATTTAAATATGGAGTAAAAAAAATAATAATAACATGGGGAGAAATTGCAATAATAAAAAAGGATGATCATACATTTACTGAATAAGAACAATATACTTATAAGTCTTCCCAATAAAAACAAAAAACAGAGCAAAAATAAAGACATAAAAAGAGGCATTTAATATTATTTTCAATTGTCAATTTCACATTGCAAATTTTTAAATATTTGATGAAAGAATGTTAAAATATTAAACAAAATACGACTCAAAATTATTTAAAAACTGATTATTTTTATAATAAAATAATACCCATTGTTCTTTATACGCCACATATCAAGGTTTAAATTTATAGGGTTTTTTCTTTTGTAATTATATCTAATTCATTGGTAACAAAACAGGTTCAGCTACTAATTTTTCTAAAAAAAAAAAAAAGGTAATCCAATATGTATAAACACCGTTTTGTTTATTTTTATTGCCAATAAAGCGGTAAATTAATAATATGGAGAACTGCAGCATATGACGTTACGAGTTACCGCCTTTTACCACACTAGGCACCTGGAGCGCTAGTATGTCGCAAATCTCTTGTAAGAGAAATTTCCCAATACGTTGAATGGAAGATGACAGAGTTATAGTCCAGGCAATAGGGAATTTTACCTAGCAAAATTAATGGTAGTTCTCGAAATCGGCTTACTTTATGTTTTTTGGGGTCACTGAATCCGAATTTGTAACTACCCACCAAAATTTTCCTCGGCAACCACCACCCCCCCCCAAATTTTGGTAAAAAACCCCCCAAAATGGTTTTTTTTAAAAAAATCAATTTTTTTATTGCTTTAGGGGAAAGGTATCTAGAAATTCAGAAAGTAAACAAAATTTGCAACAAATTAGATGTATGACATTATGACTTAGGATGAAGGGGAAGGGGGGATCTGCCTCGGAACATGCGCGCGGTGCTGCGTGGACTAAGTTGCGCAATTCCCCTTAATCACTCACACGATTACATTCGCCCTCCCATCTCCCCTCCGAACTTTCCTTATAAGGTTTACTTTAAGTTTTTTGGGTCGCTGCATCCGAATTTTTAACATACCTCTAAAATCCCACCCCCGAAACCCCCCCAAAATAGTTGTTTTTAACATAAATTTCTGATTGTTTTAGGGGAAAAGCATTACGAAATTAAGAAACTAGGCAAAATTTGCAACAAATAGGATAGATGACATTATGGTGTAGGATAAACGGGGAGAGGGGGCTGCCTCGGAACATTTCCCGCGCGCTTTTCTCAAGAACCAAATTTTTTCAAAAAATCAATTTTTTGGGGGGTTGCCGGGTGAAATTTTTGTGGGAAGTTACAAATTCGGATTCAGCGACCCAAAAAACATAAAGTGAGTCGAAATCCAGAACTAAAACCCCCTATTGCCTGGACTTCATAACTTAGTGCACGTAGCGCAGCAGTGCATGTCAGAGGCAGCCCTCTCCCACCCCGTTCATCCTACGTCATAATGTCATGTATCCTATTTGTTGCAAATTTTATCTAGTTTCTGAATTTCATAATGCTTTTCCCCTAAAACAATAAGAATTTTAAGTTAAAAACAACTATTTGGGGGGGGGGTTCGGGGGGGGGGGGAATTTTGGGGAGAAGTTAAAATTCGGATTCAGCGAACCAAAAAACTTAAAGTAAACTTTATTGAGAAAGTTCGGAGGGGAGATGGGAGGGCGAATGTAAACGTGTGAGTGGTTAAGTGGAATTGCGCAACTTAGTTCACGCAGCACCGCGCGCATGCTCCGAGGCAGATCCCCTTCCCCTTCATCCTAAGTCATATATCTAATTTGTTGCAAATTTTGTCTACTTTCTGAATTTCTAGATACTTTTTTCCTTAAACAATAAAAAAAATTATTTTTTTAATAAAAACCTTTTTTGGGAGGCATTTTACCAAAATTTGGGTGGGTTGCCGGGGGAAATTTTGGTGGGAAGTTAAAAATTCGGATTCAGCGACCCAAAAAACATATAATCTGTCCTTTTCAGAACTACCATGAATTTTGTTAGGTAGAGCCCCTATACGATCTCTATTGCCGGGACTATTAGCTACAAACAAAAAACATTACAAAATAGACCGGTGGCCTTTAATGGATTTTCATATAAGAAGGATATTCCATTTCTGGAACAACCTTTCACTAAAATACAGACTATATCTGAGAACAACCCATGTTACAAAGCATTGCGTAAAATATAGAAGAAGATTTTGTGTAAAAAATCTGGTGTAAAACTTAAACAATTGCGTCTGCGAGTTAAACCTTTTAGTATAGTTATTTTAGTTTAAGATTTCTCTCGCTTTTTGCGGTTTCAGTTAGAGCAGTGAATACATTTAAAATTAATTATTAAGAACAAATAATATTAAACGTCTTAAAATTTTATAATTATTACAAAATTTCAATACATATTTTAAATGAGATTCATGTGCATTAAATGTTTATTATAATTATTAAATAATTTTCGTGTCACTTTAAATATGGAATAGATTAAAAAAATTATAAAAAAAGAATAAGAAACTTCCATAAATGCAAGAGTAGGAATGCCTTGAGAAATATCTAAGCACATCAGAACAGAAACAAAAAGTTAATATGGTGAGAAATCGGAATGGGGGAAAAAAGGATGATCATAAATTTAGTGAATAATCAACATTTACTGATCTCTTTACAATAAATGCAAAAACAGTGCAAAAGTAAAAAGAGGCATAAAATATATTTAAAATTGTAGATTTCACATCACATTATTTTTGATATTAGATGAAAGAACTGAAAAGATTAAACAAAATACAGTGCTGAATTAGTTAAAAACTGATTTGTTTTTCTAACAAAATAATACTCATTTTACTTTATACATTACATATCAAGATTTAAATTTATAGGTTTTCCATTTTTTCTGTAATTATATCTAATTCAACAGTAAAAAAAAAAAAAAAAAAGAGTCCAACTATTTATTTTTCACACAAAAAAATTACAATCCAATATTTATAAACACCTTTCCATTTTTAGTTTATTCTTACTGCCAATAAAGTAATAAGTTACTATACTTGGGGAAGGACCAAGAAGATAGTAAGGTGAAAGCCTGATGCTGCCTATTTACATCCCCTGGCTTAATATGGTTGCAACATCGGGCGATGTAGCACTCATTTCGGCGACACAAAATTAATTTTGAATTGCGTTTGCAAAAACCTTATTTCAAAGATATTTTTTTCGTCATTCTTTGAAAGATTAAATACAATTGGTTATTTGCAATTTATCACCAAGGCACATTTTTTTAAATTAGAATAACATACATTATTTTCCAAGAACATTTCACCTTTGTCAGTAATCTTGAGAATTAAAATAAATTGAAAGGAAAAAAATAAACATATTGTTGCAGTTTAACATCACCTATAATTTATTTACCACCTATAATTTTATTACTTTGTAAGGGAGTCATAAATTTTTCGCTGAGAAATGTTTTTAGAACTAATACAAATGTGTTTCTAATCAGGTTTAAAGTTATATGTAACACGTAACAGGTATCTAGCATTGCTTAATGTGCAATTTTGAAGAACCACATGAATTCACATTTGTATTTTATATAAAGTCTTTTCATATTTTAAATTAAGATGAGAAAACAAACTATTAAAACAAAATTTTAAAAACTTTTAGCTTTAATCAGCCAAAAATGAAAATCACTGGAATATTCTGAATTATCCAAATTACGATACAAAGTTATCGCATCAGCATACGTAAACAGGCAACATATTTTTCCTTTATTTGTAATTCAATCCCATATTCATCCTAAAATTCTGTACTATATTAGCATAATTATGCAATTTTTTTCTAATATTGCCTGAAACCCCGTTTAAGATATAGAGTCGTACCTCGTTATCCCGGCACCCGGTTTTTCACGTCACTCTGCTTATCACGTCAGTTTTTCAAAGTCCCGATTTTCTGTATATAATTGTAATGTAAACTCAGGATTTTATGTCATTGAATATTTTGCAACTCCCTATATCCCGAAGGTTTAGGAAAATTGCCCATTTTTCATAATTCATCTTTTATAAGCACGAAAATTAAGCGGTAAGAAACGTCTTACCCATACTTTCACAAAAGTTAAATGAGAAATTTTACTTCAATCCTTTATTTGAATAAATAAACCCACACACTATGAATGAAACCACTTAAGTTCCAGATAGACGTATTATTCTACTCGAGGTCTTTTCGTTCTGGTCAGGCGGCGCTTTCATGTGGTCACACGGCGTTTTTAATCCAACTAAAACGGAAGCACTGCATTGCATTGAAACGATCATAAATTATCTAATATCCATTTCTGAAACAACGAATATTTATTACAATACATTGTATAATATTGAAAGAAGAATTGTAAGAAGCACATTTAGAGATAAGCAAACCTTAATTCATCAATATTTCATGTAACAACAACAACAACAAAAAAAAACAAGTAGTCATAAATCTGATTTTTATTCTTTTCAATTTTGTTTTTGCGTTTATTTTGTTAAATAATAATGTTTTATTGCTTAAACCCAATGAGCGGCGGTGGGATATATTTTATCACACCTACGATTAATGAAGATTTGCACCAGAAAAATTTTATGAAATTTTACTTTTCTAACTTTGATGGAAAAAAGTTGTAAAATTGCTTTTCCTTATTTTGAAATAAAATTTTTCTAAATTTCCGGTGGGAATTCTGCATTACACAAACGTAATTGCTTGACCTTCAAGGGGTTAAAACTGCAAGAACAGTTATGAATTTAAAATTGTCTTAAATTAATTAAAAATCCAGCTTTTTATAAACATATTTTTCTCCGACAGTGGTTACCGCGACACTCCGCTTATGACGACACTTATTTCTGGTTATTAGAGTGTCGGGATAACAAGGTTCGACTGTATTTAAAAATTTTGAATGTAAGAAGGAAAACAAATTATTGCATGTATAAATATACACTATAAAAATATGTAAAATAAACTTTTAAGCTTATTTTTATTATCAATATTTTCCCTTTATTTGTAATCCAATCTCATATTCATGCCAAAACTTCTATACTACATTAGCATGATTATGCAATTTTTTTTCTAATATTGCCTATAACCATAAAAAGTCCTGTGCAAGACAATTTTTAAAATATATGAAAATAAAAACTAACTTAGGAATTTAACAATTAAATAATATTTAATATTCAGAAATAAATTTCTATCGGGATTTAAAGAGAAAAGAGAAAAAATAAAAAACAAAAAAGTATTAAACAGTAATGTTTTTAACAGTTCTTACTTTTTTCAACGATTTAGAGCCCTTCCCTCTCTCCCCCCACCCCACTTGCATATGCCTATGTTTCTGTTAAAAATAACGCGAATTTGCCGGTAGAAAAATTCATATTCGAGCAGAATAACTTTCTTCAACTTTTTTATTTACAACCTAAGCATTATAAATAAACACATTTCTATTCCTTTTATTTTGCATTTTTTATTGTTTTAAATATTTTATTGTCATGCTTGGTATCCATTTGGGGTAAAATTTTCCGATACGTTCAAATCCACAAAAATTGTTTCTGTATTTTAAAAAGTTTCAAAAATAAAAAATATATATTGCAGATTAAAAACCGCAAACTTAGAGTAATTATCTCTTAACTCACCGGAAATCGGGGAGATGCGGGAAACGTTATCTCTAATAGGTTTGCAATCTCTGTAGAACACATGTTCATTAGCGCCAAGATTTCGCCAAAGCGAATAAATACATTTTTATATAAATTTAATATATACATATCATAATAGTGATAAATTTTAACTTAAATCAGTTTCATTTAGTCAATGAATCGTTTTTGCATTAAAATTTTGGGAAAAAAAACAGATATCGAGTGAGATTTTATTAAAATAGTCAACGCACTTCTTCTTGTCGCGGAAGTATAACAATCGCAGTATATTCAATACTATCAAGTTCCTCGTTCCCCAAGTATACATATAAAGAAATGCCATCGCCCCTGAATACTAGGCCTGAGTGCAGACACAAAAATGGCGGCTGCTGAAGGCGGATTTTTTTTTTTTAACGTGTGTACGGTACGGACCCTTAAATTTAGACATAACTCTTTTATAAAAGATTTGTATGACTTGTTTAATCTCATAAAAATAAAGCGAGAAACACTTTAAAAATTATTGGTACCAAAATTCAAGGGGCCGTACACACACTGAAAAAATTTCGCCTTCGGTAGCCACCATTTTTTTGTCAGCGCTCAGGTCTAGTATTCAGGGGCGATGGCATTTCTCTATATGTATACTTGGGGAACGAGGAACTTGATAGTATTGAATATACTGCGATTGTTATACTTCCGCGACAAGAAGAAGTGCGTTGACTATTTTAATAAAATCTCACTCGATATCTGTTTTTTTTTCCAAAATTCAGGGGGCGGTGGAACTGCAGCGAGGCTAACGAGAAAGGCAGGCTACCGCGGTAGGTCCGATTCTTCTTTTTTTACAGACCGCTGGAGTCACGTGATGCTCTTTTCACACACCTTCATTGGTGCATTCGAACATCACGTGACTCCAGCGGTCTGTAAAAAAAGAAGAATCGGATCCACCGCGGTAGCCTGTCTTTTTCGTTAGCCTCGAACTGCAGTATATGACGTCACGGAATACCGCCTCTTACCCCAGCCACTAAGCTGCATAATAGTAAAACTCAATGAGTACACCAGGCAACTGGAGCGCTAGTGTCTATTCGAATCCAATGTAAAAGAGCATTTCCAATACGTGAAATGGAAGATGACAGCCTGAAAGACAGCGTGAGCTACAAAACAAACAAGACACAACACAAAATACAACAGCAGGGCGGCGTTGGATTGAATTTCACGTAATAGGCTATTCCATTTTTGTAACAATTTTTCACTGCTATAATTAATTTTTCAACTACTTTTCAGCAGGCTTACGCTTAATTACTTGAAATTATTGAATATTAAAGGCGTTAATTGAAGAGCTGACTGGATGAACATGTTAAGTGTTTTTGAACAGATATGCGGGCCTTTCCTTTCAGAGTAAGAATCTGGCTGCTTACATGATGGCTCTCTTGTTTGCGGAGTTTATCGAGAATTTCTCTGGCTCTTGGGAAATCATCGCTACAGATGCATCTAAGACGACTTCGCTCAGCGCGATTGCGGGTTGCTCGGCAATTGGTCACTTTCGGTACCAGGTTCTCCAGGTGAACTCGATATTCACTGCGGAGGCTCTCGCTATTGGCTTGGCTATCGATGAGTTAGTCTCCTTGTCTCGTCCTGTTTTGATTCTTTCAAATAGCTTGTCTGCTCTCTGCACTTCAGTCGATCTCTCTTAAGTCTCCTAAGGTCATTATCTGGCTGCATAATAAAATCATGAGGGTTTCGTCCCTTTCTCCTAATATTCATATTTACTGGGTCCTGGGTCACCGGGGAATCGCCTTAAACGAAAAGGCTGACTATCTTGCAAAGAGTGTTAATGTATCTGACGTTTTGATTGACTGGATTGCTCCGGAGGATTTAATCGGTGCATATAAGCTGAAGGTCAAGCTGCTTTTTGGTCAGCTTTATGATTCTGGTAAATATTTCTCTTCGTATGGGGACATTCCTAGTGTTAAGCGAACTCATAGTTGGGCCGACAATAGAAGGGATGATGTTTTGATTACTCGGCTTCTCTGTAGAATGCTGATAACTCCTGCGATTTTAGCTCGTTTTAAGTTACTTACTGACGGTTGTTGCCGTACGTGTGGTGAGTCTGATTCCTTGGAGCACGTTTTATTTTTATGTCCTAGGTATTGGTGTCAGCGCAGTCGATGTTGGGATAATGCTGTGTTGAATAGCGAGTGCTTTAGTTCTTTTGTGTGTTTTATTAGAAAATTTTGTGCCTGCTACGGGTTCCGTGTTTCTACTCTGAACTTTCTTCATAGTGTAGATCATTTCTAGTTGGCTGCTGTTCTACTCATTCTCATTGTTCATGTGCTTATTCTCTTCAGTGATCGGGGTATAGTTCTCGCCTGTGGTTTACTGGATTTGTTGGATCATTCGGGAAAACAGCCTCGTTGCTATAGGTCTCATAGCAAACCCACTTCAAACTTCAAAGGAGAGAATTATCACTTTGCTAACTAAGCGTAAACCGACAAAGTGAAAAATGCCCAAGCCGGGAATCGAACCCGGGCCCCTGGAATAGTACTCCAGGGGATCGATTCTGGAGTGGTCGGATCGCTGAAACCGGTCGGAAAGAGCCGCCTTAGCGATTATTTGCTATTCTGGTGTAGTAGAGTCGAAATTTCGCCGGTCGGAGTGGGTTGCTTTCTTTATAAGTGATTCCAGACGGTCGAGATCCCAGTGGGTAGGGTTCGAAAAGAGTTTTTGCTCTGCTTTGGAGGGTTGGGGCGCTTGTTTAATATTAAAAAGTAGAAAGAGGACATAGTTTTTCAATTACCAGGATTCGTAAATATCATGATTTTTTCAAAAATATAAAAAATATCCAATGTTTTTTATATTTATCAGATATTTTCGAAATAGTCAACTTATTGATAATTATAAATATGTTCAGACTTAATATAAATTAGAAATTAAAATATATTACAGTTAGCACGAAAACTTAATAAAATATTATTCTAAACGAGTGTGTTTTTTTTCTTTTTGTTTCCCTTAAGTAACAAAATAGTAGATCAACTAAATGAAAACAGACACAATGTGCTTAAAAAAAAAAAAAAAAAAAAAAAAAAGCTGTAAGATAGTAAGAAAATTTTGTTGTACACAACACAATTTGAAATACAAGATAATTTGTTTTAATTAAAAAAAAATTCAACATAATCGTAATTTTGTCGCTTTTTCAACCTCATAACCTGTTGTACATTTTAAACTGAGGTAAACCAAAATCAGAAAGATTATTTTAAATGAAGATGTAAATAACTTATCTAAATTAGATAGTTTATATTTCAATGGGTGTCGAAAGTGATATTGTCTGAAGCAATTATTGTCATCTAAAAATTCAGCTTCAAACGTAAAGTTTTTTTCTTTTGGGGGGGGGGGGGGGCAAAAGTCACTATCAGGGCAAAAGTTCTATACCTACAGAACGACAACGTTAATAACAGTCGAAAAATTCATTTATATTTGTTTTCACGGAAAATATCAAATTTTGAAATAAAATATAAAATATCGAAAATATCAAACATCATGACATTCGATTTCTAAATATACCCATATAAATATATATATCCATTGATATATATATCACCGATCCCTGTTAATTACAAAATGCTATTTTCTTACATAAAGCTCTTTTACAGATTTTTTAAAAGTTCTTTGACTCAGAAATCTATACATTCTTTTAGGTTCAAAGTTTAAACATGGAAAATTTTCTGAAATAAAAGCATGTATTTTGGCCTTTTAAACAAACAAAAAGACAAGACAGCTGACTTTTTTTTCTGTTTAATATTAAAGCTGTTCTCAAATTAAAACTCCCTATTTTCTGACACATTCCTGAAATAATTTTTATTCGAAAACACAGAAAATTGCTCGATATTTTTAATCCAGAAACTGCGAAATCGAATAGCATATACCATTTTTCGATAAAGGCAAAGGATCCTTCAGAAAATGCCGGCAAAGCAGGCATTTTGAACCGAAATTTCGAAAATGACTTCCGATAAAGGTCGTCAAGAGACAACAATTGCTTATAACTCAAGATAATACATTTATATATTTCAAAAATAAAAATAAATAAAAGACGCTTTTTGATTTCGAATAACTTCAATTGTCATATCTGCCAATTTCATGCGTTTGTGTTTTAAAATGAGTCTGCGAATGTCCGGGGTCTGGTGAAACAAAAGAGAGAACGAAGGCCTGGTATTCAGTCAATACCCCCTTCCTATGCTGTCACAAAAAATTAAACGTGTTCTATGACTTAAAATACAGATATGGATATATAAATACATATTTAGATAAATATTTTATTTGTGTTTAATCTTTCCCGACTCCAATAGCACAAAATATGCAGTATAATCTGTACAAGATCGAATTAGATTTTAAATATTAGCTTTGTAAAATTTGCCCACCAAGTTTGGCACCCCCTAAAATCAAAGAGGTTCAGTGCTACGGCCCAGTTGGAAAGTTTTTTTTTATCAGCCCCTGTGTTTGTGTTCGAAAATTTGCGTTGTTGAGCGGAGAAAACAATCTTTCTTAGATCCGTTTTACAATAATAATAATAATAATTTTAAAAACATTTTATTATTTGTCTTTACATTTAATGATTTAATTGATTCTAATTATATTTTTCACAAAGAACCATGATTTTCAGTGAAAATAAAGATACAACAATAATTTTTCATTAATATATTTAGTGTTTGTTTATTTATTATTTTTTTAAAATAAGCAATAAAACTTATTATTGATCTCTGTAAGTATTTAAAATATTAATAAATAAAATTAAGGGAAAATAACATTTGAGAGACTTTCCTTAGAACAGTTTTATTGTCACGAAAATAATTAATTCCTGGTGAATTTAAAAATGAATTTAACAAGGAAGGTGGGAGACATTTAAGTACAAAGCTAAATTAATATACTTCTTATTTAAGTATTGCGCGGCAGCGCAATACTTATTTATTTCCAGTGTCACTTCTCAATGTTAATTTAACATAGAAAAGCCTATGGAGATGATAACTTTTTCATTTTTTCTTCCCACCTTTTTGTCCCTGATGCCACTCATTTTTTATTCTTTACTAATGCTAATAATCCTTCTATATATAAAAAAAAGGTTTGATTTGGAAATGGACCAATGAAAATCTGCGTAGATATTCCGGGTAGAACTCATCCAATTTAAATGCTTAAGCCAAGGCCTCCTTATCGAAATAACAGGCCTCGCAATCGCTAAGTTTCCTTTGTCCGCTTTACACGTGGTTAGAAACCACATGGTTTCCCGTGACTAGCGCCATCTAACGTGATAAACAGAAATATTTTTTAATTTGTTTTCCATTTGTCTTTTACCATTTTCTTTACGATGTGCTTTGTAGTTTGCAAATGATAGTTGTTAATCTTAAAATTTTCATATGTTCTAGACATTTTATTTAAAAAATGAACTTATTTTACTATTAAACAAAAAATGTTTACTGCTGTATTCCGATATGTAAATAAATGATGATAATAATAATAATAATAATCAGGAAAGAAAATTATTTTACCATGAATTTCTCAGTGATATTAGTTATTGAAATAAATGGATAGCATCTAGATCCGGAAAATGTAAAATATTTCATTTTCTTTTTAATGTTTTCAAATATGTGATTTATTTTATTTCTGCTATTTCTTTTCTTTTCACAATTAATTTCCCCTTACAGTATTAATTTAACATCGCTCCTTCAATTTGCTTCAATGCACAGTCTCATTTATTTATTTATTGGCCTATCATTTGTTTTATTTTTGAAGGTATGGGGGATCATTTCAGTTTAACATACTTTAGATGAAAGCTACACTGTTTTTTCATATAAAGTTTGTATGTATTAATGTATGGAAAGTTTCATAATTGGCTCCACAGCCAATTGGCATATCTTGGCGCGTAATTAATTTCCTTGTTTTAACTCACATATGTTATGTAAGTTTTACTAAAATGTATCAAAGTATTTTAGGAAAGTTAAAACACGCATAGATACACACACACACACAAAAAAAAACAGACTGAAGTCATAAACACTTAAAAAATTGGAAAAATAAAGTTTAATAATCACTTAAATTTATACATGTCCCTCAACTTTCCGCAAATACCGTATTCTTGTCATGCTACAATTTTGGTGTTTGTAAATCTTAATTTGAGTATTCTTCCTTAATCAGACCTAGAGCCAATTGGCGTAAGTGTAGTTTGGCGCAAAATTAATTTTAGTTTTAAACCGTATACTTGATACCACATTATTCCAGCATCGCGTTTTTGCAGTCAACTTTGACTGTGGATCAGATTACAGAACATTAGCTAATACTACATTATATAATAATAAATCGGTATTTTTCAAGTATAGGGTTCTTGGCGAGAGAAGAAAATTTGGCAACGTAATTTCTGGAAGCATATTCACTGTTTCACATAAAGAAGCAGTATTTTCCAGTATTTGTACAATTTATTTAATATAAAAAAGGCATTTATCTATTTTATATACAAATATAAACAAATCGAATATAAAAAACAAGAATAATATCTAGAAACTAAATGTATACATGTAAATTCGGCACAGATGTCATATTGGTGCGATTTTTTTCTGGCGTAAATGTCATATACGCACCGGATACTTAACTAGCACCAAAGTGTCGTTATTTTGCTTGATATGGTTATCCGGATATAGATGATATGGTAACGAGGTTTTCGCAAAATTGGCGTCGGAAAAAAATCGCGCCAATATGGCATCTGTGCCTTAAATTCTTATAAAACAAGCTGACAGTTCATAAGTTTTGTTTCCATAACTGTTTATATCAATCGGCAACAAATCGCTCTTTCCAAAGCCCAAATTGTGCCAAGATTTCAAAAAAAAAAATAACCCGCAAAGTCCTATATACTGAAAATGGTACTTGTTAGTTATCCCGTCGACCAAATTACTGTCGCCAAATTGTAAGATTAAATGCCAATAATGGTTTGCCATAAATTAATTAATTTTAAGATTAAATGCCAATAATGGCCAATAAAACCAATATTTCAACGTTTTATTTGTATTTTTATTAATGTTATACTAATTTATTTGTTTTTTCGTTATTTAAAATAAAAAATTGTGTCAATTTGTAGAACCTGGCGAGTAGTTTGGCGATTTATATAATTTGGCGAAATTGGTCGACGGGATAACTAACAAGTACCCTGAAAAAATATCAATAAATCTTATATTTAAATCTTCATTTTTGATATGTTTCATTTTTTAAAGCCAGAACATAATTGTGCGAAATATTTTTTTACGCCTTTATTTTACTGGAATTCGAAAAATATTTTATACAATTTTGCCAATAACACAACATTTTCAATTTTTTACTATGCATTTGTTTATAGAGTATTACCAGGAGTATACACCAGGTGGCGTAACTTACGGGACAAAGTCAGCTAATAAGTTGGCAATTATCGGGGACATTTTCACCCATAGACTTTCTCCGGATTGTCAAGTCTGTTTTATCATAAGGGAGTCTTGGCTTAAGCATGGTCATAGCCTACTATGATATATAACGGCCCGCGCATTTCGCCGAAAAAGTGAAGTCGGATCCAACTTCAAACCCTGAACCAAAACTTCACAACGTGCTCTTTGTTTACATTTATACCCTGCCCAGATAGAAGCTTGTTTCTCATCGTCGAGGTTTCAGAATCATTGATCGTATTTTCATCTAATAAATTAAATATTTATATTCTTCAATTTCCTTCGATTTAAAAGGCTACTTTACACAAATTGTAGCATTTTAGTGTTACACATACTTTTAAGATTAGCTAAATTATTTATTGTTTACCTTGATCGTTTGGTTCATTCATGAAAAATGCCGGTTCTGTTATTCGTTTTTGAATGTCCCGTATGTATATAAAAATAGCTTGGTTTCAAAAACACGTTTTAAAATTAAAATTTGATTTTTATCAAAATACAGTTCTCATAACTGACTTGAAGCAGCTATTTGTGATTAATTTACTGTTACCGGTAAAATATTTGTTTTTAATATCGCCCGAACCAAGAAGAAGAAGAAGAAAAAAAAAGGCGATCTTCCTTAAACATTAAATATTCTTATTTTTAATCAGAGAAAGAAATGGTGATCACGGATTTAACCCTAGAACTACCGGAAATTTTACTCAAGTTTTATAAAAACATTCTACACCAGAATTTTTACTTAAAACTATTTATTTTGTTTATTTAACTTATTATTGTCTGATTTATACATTTAGTTTGTTTTGAAGAAATTTCTGGTTTGAATAAATATTTTGAATGTACATGTCGGGTCCATTGGACCCTTCTGGTAGACAGAGGGTTAAATATCGTTGCAATATTCTATGTTATCCAAGCAATTTTGATTAAATTATGTAAGGGTATTTGTTACTTAATAAGTTACATTTATTAATTATTACAAGGAATTTTATGAGTATTTTAATATATTAAAAAAAAATTTCATCAGTTTTATTGTTTCAGCAGTGAAAATAGTAAGGAAATGGTACTTAGTTATCCCGTCGACCAAAAATCTATCCCCAAACTATAAGATTAAATGCCAATAATGCTTGATCGTAAATGTCACATTCACTTGACTGTAAGCAAGTTACACGTGCTTATGTCATCAAGTGATTTTTATTTCGACGTTTTATTTATATATTTATTAATGTTATACTAATTTGTTTGTTCTTTCCTATTTAAAATAAAAATTATGTCAATTTGTATAATTTAGCGATTTATATAATTTGGCGAAATTGGTCGACGGGATAACTAAGTGGTACCAAATAAATTTGTGACATTGATGTTTTAGACTAAGCATGTGTTTTTTTATTTATATATTTTTATGTGTGTTGGTTTAACAGTTTTAAAGAGAAACACATTATATTAGTCACTTAAATAAATAGAACTTTCCATATACATTGATATGGACAGTTTATAATAACCCTTAACAGCTGTATTCGAATTAGCTGTCATTTCTAAGCTTGATTGGAATGTCAGCAGAACTGTAAACGTACCAATGGCGACATGACGTAATTTTGGTGTTTGTTTACATATCTACCCTTCCCAGGTTGTTTCAGTTACGGTCAGAGTCAAATTTCAATTTTGGGCAGGGTATCAGAGTCCTCTGGCGAGCGACTTCATGCATTAAACGCAAATCAGTCTGCCTGTAGTAGTATCTAAATATGCCTTGAGCATGGCCTTTCTTCGTTAATATTAAAAAAACTGTCGTATACAAAAATATGGAAATCGGTGGTATTATAAAGAAATATTTGATAAACACACTGATGCAGACAGTTTTCAAATCGAAGAATTACTTTCAGAGATATTTAATGCTAAAGTTGGACAAAATCATTCCATTAAAAAAGTTTTATTGGAGCAAAAACTATACATGAGAATTTAATCATTTTTAGATCATTTTATAGGTTATAAATTCCCGGTGTGCAGATTGCATTTATTTTTTTTTATTTGACTATTTTTTAAGGTTTTATTTCTATTTTAAATTCAAATTTTCAGTATTTCGAGAGATATTTTTTACAAATTTAAAAAATGTTATTAATTTAAACTGTTGCCAACTGTATAAACAGCGCAAACAATAATGTTTACTTCAAATTAAAAATTTATTTACACGAGACTATTGTAAACAGAAAAAAAAATTAAAATTAGAATTAAATGATTACATGTTAAAAGCAGGAAAATTGCGTCATAAGAACCATATTTACACTGGAATTTTAAAAGAGAAACAAAATGTTAAAATAAAAAAATCATTACTATGCGTTAAAACCTGTAAATGGAGGAAATTACGTCATATTTAAAATGGGCAAAAAATATGGCAAAACAATTTAAATTAAAAAATATATCTGCGCGAGACATTTACTTGATATTTTGAGATAATAATTGCAACTATTATTGTGAATTCGAAGACAGCGCAAATAATATTTCCTTCTAACAACAAAAGTATTTTCACGTGAATATTAATAAGAGAAATAAAAATTTGGTGTAAATTACGTCAGATTTAAAACGATACATTTAAAATGAATTATTTAAAAGAACTATCTTATAGCGCTGTTAAAAAAATACCGGGAGATAATGACACTGTTTACTTAATTCATTTTACATTAGCTTATTTTCGAATGTTTAACTAATTTTTTTAATTAAATACGAAAACATCCATTGTATCTTTTAACAGCAGCAGATATGCTCTTAAAAATCCCCAATCCAAGAAAAACGAATGGGAACCCGTTTACAGAGAGATCGCTACTGTTTTTTTTGTTTTTTTTTTTTAATTTTAATTCAATATTTTTAAAGCCGATTAAATTAGCGTGCTTTTTTTTTTTTGGTGCCCCTGAACGGGGGTTGGCGAGCGTAGCACGTAGGGGGCAGAGCCCCCTAGTATTATAAATTTAAAGTTTAAAAACGTTTGCCTGAAGTCAGGGTCAAAACGAATGGCAAAATACCTTTGCATATGGGTGAATTATAACCCAGCGAGAAACAAGGGCTAATTTTTTTGTATATTATTCAAATATTTTTCTTAATAATTCCAAATTTCACTTTTTTCATTGAGAATCAACGGACATTTTTAATAGAAAATGTAACATTTTTTCTTCATTGTTGCAAAAATTTCAAAAGCCGTAATAATAATTTATTTGGTTTTAGTAGAAAGAGTACCACGTGAAAAATTTTAATTGAAATAGTTTTCTTTTTTTTTTATTTTCAAAAATAAAAAAGATGAATCGTCATAGTGGAAATAAAAAGGATATTTTCAGAATACGTTTTTGCTTTGGTCAAGTTTATATTTTAGTAAAAAGTTTCTAATGGATAGCTATTTTTACGCAGGCAGCGAACTTGGTGGGGAATCACATAACTTAAATTTTAAAACGTATTTTTTTTTTTTTTTCGAGATGAGAACTATTTATACCCCAAGTTAAACTTAGGTAATAATTTTCTGATGTGTTTACATCACCTTTTGGGAGAGAATAAGTTTTAAAAATTCAAGTAAAGCTTTTATTTTTTTATTTTTTACTGTATCACAGCTATAACATTGTTAAATTTTAGCGGTAAGGATTCAACAGAATTTACATTTACATTCATAGCTTTCCTGAGTGGGAAATAGGGTATCTAAATTTAAGTGAAGTTAATTTTTTAAGTTTTGATTATAGATTTTTTACGTTCAGATTAGAAGTTTTTGTCCAAACTACCGCAACCTGCAGCGATGAAACATTTTCAAACAGTGGTGAAACATTTTGAATTACACATTGGTAAACTGCATCCCACATTGTGATGCAATACCGCATACATCAAAGCCTGATGATGATAGTCTGTATTAATTTTGAAATGCGTTCTTCTGGGTGCTGTAGTCATTAAAAAACTTGACATATTAAACAAAAACATAATTTGAAGAACAAATTAAAAAAACAAAATTTATTTCCTACATTGTTTAAGCCCGAGAAGGGACATATAAGTTATTTCATTCAATTAGTTCTACATTTAATGTTAAATTTTTTAACAAATTAGTTAAGCCAATTGAAGATTAAAAAATAAAAATAAAATTCATACAATATGATACTTAAAACATCCTAAAAACTTAGATTCCGTTCAAATGAAATCGAAATAAATCTTAGACTTTTTTAAAAGTTTTGTATTTTGCATGCATCTTATCAATTTATGCACAATTTTCATAAACATAATACTAAATCTGCAATACAAATATTTTCAATTAAAAATGGAAGAAGTCTAAGATTTATTTCGATTTCATTTGAACGGAATCTAAGTTTTTAGGATGTTTTAAGTATCATATTGTATGAATTTTATTTTTATTTTTTAATCTTCAATTGGCTTAACTAATTTGTTACAAAAATTTAACATTAAATGTAGAACTAATTGAATGAAATAACTTAATATCTGTCCCTTCTCGGGCTTAAACAATGTAGGAAATAAATTTTGTTTTTTTAATTTGTTCTTCAAATTATGTTTTTGTTTAATATATGTATATATTCTTTAACACTAGAACGGCGGCGAGTGGTCATTTTGACCCTTGCCAAATGAATGCATGTCCATTCGAACCAGAAAACATTTTATAATATAAGATTAATAGATGCTGCACAAAAATAACTTGAATAAATAAGTTAAATAGTTTTGAGCTAAAATTCTGATGTGAAATATTTTTATAAAACTTGAGTAAAACTTCCCGCCGTTCTAGTGTTAAGTTTATACTAGATCTTAGATTAAGAACAACTAATTAGCTGAGCCGTAAAACTAAAGCATATTTAAATATTCGGCCTAATTTATATTTTTTCGGCACTGGTGTGATAATTATAATCAATGAAAAATAAATGTGGTCTAAAGATACAAATAAATAAAAAGTTATTTAATGTTTATTATTTTTTAAATCGATTATATTCTAAAATATTTATGTAGATCTTGGTAGAACCTACAACCCTCCCCCCATATTTTTCAAAAATATTTTGCAGTCTGAAAAAAATCTGTCTATTTCACCATAACATTTACTAATCATTTTCTGATATAAAAATAGAACAAAGTTTCGTTCAAAAAATTGCTCAATAATAATAACAAATAGTATTTTATGCATAATTAAAAATACAAATGAGCATTTTTTCTTAGGCCTGGAAATTTTACGCAGATTGCAGGCACGGACACGCTGGTGTAAAACAATGGCATTCACTCCTTCAACTCTTTTTTATAGATAACCCAAACATTCTTTTCCTTTCACGTAAATAGCAATATCACTGGACAAAGCAAGACAACCGAGTTTCCTTCTCCCAAGCAAACAAAAACACGTGACCACTTTCATCTGATTGGCTACAAATGTGTCCGATTGCACGCAGGGGATATTCTGTGTTTCATCCTCCCCTGTGGGATAACGAGGGTATACCAGAATAGCTCTTCCCCCGGCCGTCGCTATGAAACGGCGTTTCCGATGCCTACGGGCGGTATTTACCCGATCACACCAGAATACACTCCCAGTACCACTAAGCCACGAGGACGATGCCCAGCTTGGCATCTCTCACTCACATAAAAGGCCACTCACAAATGATGTCACTTTTGGAGGGGGGCAGGGGGGGTTGTGAAATTGTGACATTTTGTGACAAGGAGGTGGGAGGGTGTAAGAAGAAGTGTGACCACACATTTTGGTTAAAATAAAAGCATTAAAATCAGCAAATTGAATTTTGAAGTTATTTTAAAATTAAAGTATTTTGTATCCATAAAGTAAGGATAAGATTTAAAGCCAAATATATTAAATTCTGTTTCAAATTCCAAAATACTACTGTTTTCAATTGCTCTGTCATATTAATATTTTATTACTATTGTATATTAATTATGTTTTTTGCCGTAAACCTTAATCTTATTTCATACAAAATAAGCACACGAATCATTTTTATAGATATGCTCACTAATGTCATTAAAACACATAGTTAAAGTTTAAAAATAAAATTTTAAATATGATCTATAATGCAGTACTTTGTTTCTGAACTGCAAGTATATGTTTATGTAATATAGCATGACATGTGACAAGAGGGGGGGGGGGGGGGTAAAGGGAAGTGTGACACTTTGTGACACAGGGGGGGTAAAGGGAAGTGTGACACTTTGTGACACAGGGGGGGGGGGCGGGGGTCAAAAATATAAAAAAAAGGGTAACATCATTTATAGACCGCCCCTAAGTCGGCAAAACTGCTACCTCAGCTATTAGATGGAAAGGTTTTCATGAACACACAATCTTGCGGCGTAACATGAGACTCAAATGAACCCGGCATCGGTGAATATACCAATTTAACCCCTTAACAGTGTGGCCCGAACTGGATTCGGGCAAGAACACTTTGCTTGCTTCGTTATTAAAAGCATTTTGATACCACTCATTTGTAATTGTAAATTTATCTTTATTGATTGTCAGATATTTTTCGATTAAGTAAGGTAGATATTTTAGTATGGAAAAAGTGGTGTCCAGCCCCATTTTATGCCATGCCATGTAAGAAAACAAATGTCACTGTTAAGGGGTTAATTAATTTTTCAACTACTTTTCAGCAATGAAATTACCCTTGAAATTATTGAATGTTATCCCCTTGGGGACGAGCGACACGTATACGTGCCGCTTGAAACGCTCAGAATCCTTGTTTTTCCTCACCAGTAAAATTTTACTGTAAAATTTGCCTTATTTAATCAGCGAAGTTTCACGATTCAAGAAGGCGCAAATTCCTGTTTTTTAAAAACGGTGACAAAGGATTAAAAATTTCGTAAAAGGCACCTGTCCCGAAGGGGTTAAAGGCGTGAATTATCACTTTTATAACTAAGCGTAAACCAACAGAGTGAAAAATGTCCAAGCCGGGAACCGAACCCTGACCCCTGGAATAGCACTCCAGTGCTTTACCACTAAGTGACGAGGACGATGCCCAGCTTGGTATCTCTCACTCACATAAGACGGTAAGACTGCTACCGCAGCTATTAGATGGGAAAGTCTTCATGAACACACAATCTTGCGGCGTAATATGACGCGAACGAACCCAGCATCGGTGAATATACAATTTAATTAATTTTTCAACTACTTTTCAGCAGTGAAATTACGCTTGAAATTATTGAATAATCAATAATTTCAAACATAATTTCACTGCTGAAAAGTAGTCTAAAAATTAATTAAATTGTATATTCTTCAAATTTAATGTATATATATATATATATATTATTTCAAATATTATTTGTAAAATTTGTGTGATGATGATAAATGAAGATCTAAGATGTGAAAAATAAAGGTCTTATTCGCATTCATTTGTATGGTGTAAAACAAACATTTAGACACAGATTTCTCGCATGATGGCTTCTTTATAAATATGAATTTGTTCTGTAATATCTTTTGTTGTTGTTGTTGTTGTTGTTCGCCTTAAGAAAAAAAGTGATTGCATACATTATTTAGAAACCTTATAATTATTCAATTTCTGTAATAAAAAGATAGGTAATTTTTTGATGGTTTCTCCAATTATTAAGCGATCCTTAAGGGTTTAATTCAAATTTCGAAACATTATGCGTTAATTTCTAGTTAAAATAAATACAAATGCGTTATTTAGAACTAAACACAGTACTGTCTTATTTGACTTATTACTATATTTTCCCTTTCCATTTTTCTTTGTCGGTTCTATATTTTCCTTTCATTTACATACACTGCTTATAAAACATAAAGCGATAGATTTTTTGTATTTTCTACTTTAAGATGAGAAGAAAAAAATACGACCAATATCAAAAGATACAGGCATATGTATTAAAGGTACACGAGGATTTGTACATATAAAGGAAATAAGGGAGAACTTATTTCAAATTTTATAATAGTTCATCATATTGAATTTTGATTTAACATTAAGAAATAATCGAATAGAATTAATTGCGCGATTATCGGGATACATCCAAACACAAGTTTTATGCAACTTCACTAAATTTTCAATTACTTCCCTTTACTGAACCACAGGCATCAATTTCAAGAAATGCATTTAAGGTATATATACATAAAATAAATAAATAAATAAATAAATAAACTGTACCGGGTTCACATTAAAATTTATTTTTAAAAAACATTTATTTATAAATTATTTTTACACTTTATCATTTTTAAAATCTCCAAACTCATGAATCGAATGATAAATATAACACAGAGCTTAGCTACATTTTTAGTTTTGCAAAATAATAGATGTACGTTTCCCCCATTCGAAATAAATATTTGTCTTGATAATCGTACAAAATGCTTCTTGAAACTTATCCAAGTAACGAAATAACCCACACACAAAAATGATTAAACGATATTGACTCATGTGATACAATTTAATTCATTTTCGCGTGGATCAATCGGTGTTCCTTTATCTCCACGATTAAAGGTTGATATAAATTCATAGGATTTCATTTCCATGGCCAGATTAAGGTAGGGACACGTGTATCAAACAGAAAAGCTCCTCAGAACGTGAATACAAGTTTAAAAAATATTTTATTGTTCCTGAAGTTTTCACAGTGTGGGACACCTAGACTGCGTTTACCTTTGTATTACGAACATGCACCATTACTGCTTTCTATTACTCTTAAAGTATGTAAATATTCTTTCTCTGTTATATTACAGTAGAGCGCCGATTATCCGAAGGCCGATTAACCGGATTGTCTAATTAACAGGATCGATCAAGGACGATACGTTTTGTTCTCGCCTTCTGCAAAATTTTTGAAGTGAAATTTCTTTAGCCGCGGTAGGATAAATTCGACTGAATTTCACGAAAGTCAGCCGTTAAATAACCATTTCCTAATCCTGAAGTAATAAAATAGCCAACAAATGCAAAGAGAGCAATACATAAAATCAACTGTTTTTAGAACCTAAGAAGTTTCACTTCTAACGCGCGAGAGTCCCACGCATATTACTACCCCAGGAATATCCCTCTTTATTTCTAAATTTCCCGAAGGGGGTCGAAAAATTGCTTCTTTTGTACCTTGGTGGAAGAAGGACGCCCTCCCCCCTCCTCTCTTCGCTTGCGTTTGTTCGTACAGTGTATGCATTTTTCCATGCAATAATTTCTATGCATATATTTTTATCAATTTCTAGAAATTAAAAAAAATGGAAACTTCTAAACAAGTCATTTTTAATATGCTTTAATATGCACTACTAAACTTGCCAGCCCTAAGTCTGGAGAAAGTGTGAAGGGAAATTACCTAAAAAACATTGTCATAGCTGTTTTTTAAAATTGTCCAATTATTCGGAATTTTCATTAACCGTATCGGCCTCAGTCCCAATCGGTCCGGATAATCGGCGTTCTACTGTATAGGCATTCTGTAATATATATATAAGCCTCTTGGCGTGGTGGCCAGAGCGTCGGGATACCTCGCAAATGGTCCAAGGTTCGGCCCCGGGCACGACCGGATTCACTCAGCTTTCATTTATTCTGAAGCGATAAAATGTGCATTAATTTTGCTTGGAAACTAAACATTGAGGGCTGACCACCTGACTAGGACCTATGCTGTATATCACCTCAGGGCCGATAATCAAGAAAACAAGGTTGGACACTGTTGCCGCTGATCCTGAATGGATCGTAACGCAGCATGTTCTTTTTTTTTTTTTTTTTTTAGGTAGCTTTCTTTACAAAAAAGCTACCTATTGCAGCCGTTCGGAGGAAAGCGATTTCAAAAAATTTTGGTATATTTTCATCGATCATGACCCCCAGACCCCGAAACCACCCTCCGTTCAAAATTGATATATATATATATATATATATATATATATCTGACCTATGTCACACTGTAACTCCCGTAATTATGAACCGATTTCGATGTAATTCGGTGTGTACATAGTACATACCAATGTCTCGACCGAGTTCGTTGGCCAGCTTCATCCGCCGTTTTATTTCAAAATGGCGGCCATTTAAATTTTTTAAAAAAATTTTAAACTTGAAATGTGGTACCAAAAAATTAAAAATGGAACAATATTTTTTTCTTATGTATTTGACCTTTATACAAAGATTCCGGAGCAGTTTTTGTTTCGTCTATATCTTAAAAAATGGCTGAGTTATAGCATTTTGAATTTCTAGCGTGGCTGACATTTTGAAACGTCCTGAATTTTGTCACGCGATAAAAGGCGTATTTATGAACCGATTTGGATGTAATTCAGTGTGTACATAGTACATACCAATCTCTCGACCGAGTTCGTTGGCCAGCTTCATCCGCCATTTTGTTTCAAAATGGCGGCCATTTAAAAAATATTTAAAAATTTTAAATTTGAAATGTGGTACCAAAAAATTGAAAATGGAAAAATATTTTTTCTTATGTATTTGACCTTTATACAAAGATTTCGGAGCAGTTTTTGTTTCGTCTATATCTTAAAAAATGGCTGAGTTATAGCGTATTGAATTTCTAGCGTGGCTGACATTTTGAAACGTCCTGAATTTTGTCACGCGATAAAAGGCGTATTTATGAACCGATTTGGATGTAACTTCGTTCATACATAGTACATACCAATGTCTCGACCGGGTTCGTTGGTCAGCTTCATCCGCCATCTTGTTTAAAAATGGTGGCCATTTAAATTTTTAAGAAAAATTTAAATTTGAAATGTGGTACCAAAAAATTAAAAATTGAAAAAATATTTTCTTCGTATGTGTTTGACCTTGATAAAAAGATTCGGGAGCAGTTTTTGTTTCATCTATATCTTAAGAAATGGCTGAGTTATAGCATTTTGAATTTCTAGCGTGGTTGACGTTTTGAAGCGTGCTGATTTTTCTCACGCAATAACAGGCGTATTTATGAACCGACTTGGATGTACCTTGGTGTGTACATAGTACATACAAATATCTCGACCGAGTTCGTTGGCCGTCTTCATCCGCCATCTTGTTTCAAAATGGCGGCCATTTAAAAAAAATTAAAAAATAAAAAAATTTAAATGAGATACCAAAAAATTGGAAAGTGAAAAAGATTTTTTTGTATGTGTTTGACATTAATACAAAGATTCCGGAACAGTTTTTCTTTCGTCTATATCTAAAAAAAATGGCTGAGTAATAGCATTTTGAATTTCTCTTGTGGCTGACGTTTTAAAACGACCTGATTTTTGTCACGCGATAACAGGCGTAATTATGAACCTATTTGGATGTAACTTGGTCTGTACATAGTACATACCAATGTCTCGACCGAGTTCGTTGGCCAGCTTCATTCGCCATCTTGTTTCAAAAGGGTTGCCATTTAAAAAAAATTAAATTTAAAATTCAAAATGAGGTATTAAACAATTGGACAATGAAAAAGATTTTTTTATGTGTTTGGCCTTGATACAAAGATTCCGGAGCAGTTTTTGTTTCTGAAAATTTGTTCTTTTGTTTATATCTTAAAAAATGGTTGATTTATAGCACTTTGAATTTCTAGCATGGCTAACATTTTAAAACGATCTTATATTTGTCACGCGATAACACATGTATTCGCCTATTTCGATGTAAGAAGGCATATGGATAGTATACATCAACACCTCGACCAAGTTCGCTGGCCATATTCATCAGCCATCTTGTTTCAAAATGGCGACCATTAAATTAAAATATATATATATATTTAAAGTGAGGTGCAAAAAAATTAGAAATTGAAAAAGGTTTCTTTCTTATGTATTTGACCTTGATATAAGGATTCGGGAGCATTTTTTGTTTGTCTTTACCTTAAAAAATGGCTCAGATATAGCAGTGTCAATTTCTATTGTGGGTGACATTTTGAAAAATCTGATTTTTTGCATGCGACAGCACTCCTATATATTAACCGATTCGATGTGAGTGAGCATGTGCACAGCAATTACTAAGGTCTCGACCAAGTTCACTGCTTAGCCTCATCCACCATGTTGTCTTAAAATGACAGGCACTTTAAGAAATTGCCGAATTTGGCAGCCAAATATATGTTACTTTAAAGAAAAGCAGCTTGGATAAAGCTGACTAATTTCGCGAAATTCTCATTCATTATATTGATAAAAATTAGTATTGAATCTCCTATATTCGGTTTCCACTAAATTGAGCTTCGTGTGTTTGAATAATATAATTTGGCTTTTTTTAAATAAGGATTATGAAAGCTACCTCTTCCTACCGGCACTGGCCGGAAGGACTTTTTTTTTTGAGTTATTTTTAAAATAATCTATTTAATAAATTATCTAGGTTTGCCGGCTCAATCCCCATTATTATGCACGGTGTATCATTTTCAGGGCCAGATTAAGGCACAATACGTGAGTCACACTAGTAGAGTTTCCAAATGCACCGTGAAATTTGTGCACAAAGTTTCTGAAACTGAAGCAGAATTTTAGCATTTAGATAATTTTATGCTGTACTCTAAAAAGATATAAACACTAGATTATAAAAATAATATTTACCTCTTGTGTGGCATATTTAAACTGCCATTATTTATACTATACTATTATTACGAATATTCCTCATTACAACGTTCAAATATTTTTTTATTTATTTTTATTTTTATTTATTTATTTTAGTATGTACATATGACATTCTGATATTCTGAAAGTAAACATTTCTCAGTTGTTTTTGGAAAGTAATATATTGATTATTATTACACTTAAAATTTAAATAAAACCTGCACGATTTCTATACAGATCTAACAAGGTGTGCTCCCCAACTCTCCCCCCCCCCCCCCACTCCCGTATTAAATATGCGTCCAGAGTATTCAAAAAGACCTTGTTCACATTTAGTAGATGGTGACATTCTCATGCATGCATTATTTTTAAATAAATGAAATGTTTTTCACTAAAAATAGATTTAAAATGAATTCAAATGATATTGAACTTTTTAAAATTTTACATTTACTATAAATGTAGATACAGCAATCTTGTAGGACATTGAAGTCCATTAAAAATTCATTAATATTATTTATTTTTTAATTTAATTAGGAAAGACGGTATGGTAAATGTAGGAGTACATTAAGAATCCTTCTTAGACGTATGAGTAAAAGACCTTTGAAAAAAGAATCTCATAGCATCAGAACAGAACCAAATTTGTCAAAGGCAGATTTCCAGATGAATACATTCTGCTAAGTATTGCTGAATTTCACAAGCATTTTCGAATTATTATAACATTTATATTTAATAAATAAGCAAAAAGAAAAAAATTAAATTTGTATATTTATCTGTTACCTTATATTATGGTGTCATACGCGGGTGAGTGAAATACGATTCAGCTCAAAATTTCAATGCTTTATGTACTAAATGTTTCTACCACACCTCAAATGCACGAAATTAATCTCTGGAACAAAGTGGGCGGAGAAATTGATAATTTTCTCAAGTATCATTTAAAATATCATTGGAGTACTATTTCTTTCGGTTACCCTATAAATAATAAAATAATCTCTAAAAGAGATTTTTTCATGGTTCATATCTCCATGCTTATAAATTCGTTTAAATGCATGGGCTCTCACTATCAGAGCCAGATGCATGGACACATGGTCAAAGTTCTGAAATGTATAGAATACAGAATATAATATATAAGATAGAATATAGTATATATATAAATATAGAATATAGTGTATAAGATAGAATATTGTATATATATAGAATATAGTATAGAATATAGCTCATATTTTTGCATAATGTTTTTGTAAATGCTGAAGCATTTAGAATTTATAAAATTTATTTTTTACTGTATTATATCAAGGTTGGTTGTATTTATGACGGCCAATTATCTGCACGTGGGATATAGGCCCAGGGGGGTGCCCTTCGTGGGGGTCTTTCAAAGGGAACCTAACCCGTATTAACGTATGGAAAATCCACGGCTCGAAAAAATCCAGGAAAACTCCGAACGAGTAGGCCGACGGGCGCGATTGGGATCGAACCCAGCACCTCCCGTCTACCAGCTTCGAGAGCAGAACCTCTCAGCCACTGGTGGGGCGTATTATATGAAGGAGAGAATACTAGATTACAAAAATTATATTTTTTTTCTCTTCAAGTTTATCAAGTGTGGAACACCTAAAAAGGTAACACCTAGGTAAAATTTTGTAAAAAATTTCAATATTTATTTTTGTATATATATATTATTTGCACCGTATTATTTTATAAATAAAGCATCATGCGACAGTATTTATTCGTATATAAACTATAAATGTATGAAAAAAAGATAAAAATAAATTTAAAGAACACTTTTCAAATATCTTGTGGAATACGCGATTTATAAAACTAACATTGATGAATTGATTTATAACAATTTTGAATCTACATCAAACGGCTATAAAAATAAGGAATAGTTGGAGAAGACTAATTTAACCTTTTCTCCATGAACTTCTGATTGCAAGACAAAGGAATAGCACTCACAAAAACAAAAATAATAATAATCCTTGATGAGCATAAACTGTATTTATTATGAATTAGATGAATACTACTATGAATAACTAACAATAAAGATTAAGTTGTCTTGATATAGATTTGATTGCTTATACCAATAAGAATATAACTCTATCTAATACATGAACTATATTACGTTTCTGGTTTATATCTATATATTTTATTTATAAAGTAAATATCAAACTTATGCATCTGCGTATCAAACGCGTTCACAAATGTGATTTTCGAGATTTATTGCGTAACTTCGGATTTACGTTAGGGATGGGTAGAAAAACGTGGAACAGGTTCCTTGGAACAGTTCCAAGAGAAACTAGTCGGATGTACCAATCCCAAAACTTTCTTCTATCTCATACATGTTAATACTTCAAAATCCGCTATCACACTGCCAAAATTAAATGGCAATCTATGCATCTCATGAGGATTCTAACGATATGAAATTCCGTGCGTTAGTTCTTGAGATATGACTATCTCTGAAATCGTCTAAATTTAGAAAAATGCTGCCTAGCAGCGCCACCTATTGGGTGATTTATACCAAATCCTAATCAGCAACAATTTATGTCAACGTCTGACTGAATCTGAAGTTTGGAGAAAATCCGTACATTAGTATTTGAGATAGAGCAATAACGAAAATCGTGAAAATTCCTGCATAGCAGCGCCACCTATTGGGTGATTAACACCAAAACCTAATTAACAACAACTTGTGTCAACATACAACTAAATCTGAAGTTAGATGAAAATTCGTCCATTAGTTCTATTGATAGAGCTATTGAGGCAATCGTGAAAAAGGCAGCAGAGAAGCACCACCTGTTGGGCGATTTACACCAACACTTAATCAGTAGCAAGTCATATCAAGGACTAACTTAATCTGAAGTTTGATGAAAATCCGTGCGTTAGTTCTTAAGATAGAGCTATTGGGGAAATCGTGTAAATCCTGCGAAATTCATCATAACAGCGCCACCTGTTGGGCGATTTACACCAAAATGTAATCATCATCAATTCATATCAAGGACTAACTAAATCTGAAGTTTGATCGAAATCCGTGCATTAGTTCTTGAGATAGAGCTATTGCGAAAATCGTGAAAAATGCAGCATAGCAGCGCCACCTGTTGAGCGATTTACACCAAAAACTAATCAGCATCAATTTGTATTAGGGACTAACTGAATATCAATTTTTATTAAATTCCGTGCATTAGTTCTTGAGATAGAGCGCCCACAAAATTTGTGTCACATACACACAGACCACTACCCCCTACATACTAAATGCCTCTCGCATTCACTGTTTTCCCCATATAAGAACTGGAAGTCAGTTTAGCCCCAAAATGCTCTGCCATCTATCGGTGACAATTGACATGATTTTTAAAAACCTGTAGATAAATAACGTAAACAAAAGTTGTTTTGAGAATATTTAAATAGAAAATTTTAAAATAAATTAGCTTAAAAAGCAAAATTTGTTAAAAAATTTTTGTTATTTGTTCCTAGAATTTCACTTTTTTTTTTTTCTCTTTTCGTATTTATTTTAATTGTTGTATTAAATGATATTTTTTCTATAAAATATTTGAAAAGAGAAATTATTTCATAATTTCTCTTCAATTTCAAATGATGAATGATAAAATAACGCACATACTTTATTTTATTATATGCATTTTAAATTATATGTTCTTTTTTAAAATTAATTATAATATATAAATTAATAGCACTTACATTTACTTGTAAATAGATTTCCATCAAAAATAAAATAAACAAGGTTTATGAAGTGAAAATATTTATTAACATTATAAAATGGTACATGAATTTTAATCAATGGATCAAAAACTATGAGCAAGTTTAAAAAGGTTATTGCAAAACATAAAAGTATTTGATTAAATTAAATTTTACTAAATAGTAAGACATGTATTTCTTTCAGGCAAAATATTAATAATAAACAAGGTTAATATGAGGTGAATGTGTCAGTGAAGGACAATCTTAAGGAATTGCTTTAAAAATAATTTTTAATTAATAATTATAATTATTATATTCCTGTTTTTTTACATTATATTAATCTATCAACAATGTTTAACTAACTTCATAGTTGTACTTCCCATTGTGAATTAAAATTTAATTCTAATAATAACATAATTACTTGACATTCCAGTACTAGTACCATACAGTTGCCTCAATAAATAGATTGCAATATTTTTCTGAACTTCCCTATTTAATATTTTCTATCTAAAATAATTAAATCATTGATATTGTGATAATAATACTATAAATATTAATTACCTTTATCATAATAATGAAACTAGCAAGTCTTTTTAAGTGTTTAAAAAACATTTAACTCAGTTTCATTTCTTTTATATTTGAATTATTAACTATTATAAGTAATCATCAAGTACTTTCAGGAAATTTAAATAGTTGGAAATATGATTCTGTTCAATGATGCTCCAAGGCACTTTTTTTTTCATCTTTTTGACTACCCCCCCTGCCCCCCCCACACACACCAGGGCCGAAACTAGCCTTTTTTGCACCCGGGGCAAACATGGATTTTGGCACCACCCCCCTCCCTCTTCCACAAAGTATATTTACAAAGAGAATTTTACTAATTTTATAATAGACGACTTATTTCAAAATTTAAAATATGTAATACTGAACTACGTAATCTACAGTGGCGGATCCAAGGGGGAGGTCCCTCTGAACACCAGCAAAAATATTCTGAAGATCATTTTAAAAATGAAATATACAGTAGAGTCCCGATTATCCGAGTCCTGCCTAACCGAGTTTCCGCTTTCACCGAGTTATTTTATTCTGATGGACTGATGGCTTCCATTATTATAAAACAGCCATTATAAATGAAGTGTTAGGTGAAGATGAAAGAGCAGTCGTAAAAAGTTAGAACTCTGATTTTCTGGTCAGAATGGGAAAAATATGGGCAAATTTTTTTTTGAAAAAAAAAATTATGGCCATTTTTTTTTTTTTCGAGAACTTTGATTTTCTGGTCAGAATAGAAAAAAAAATGGGCATAATTTTTTTTGCCATCAAGTACAGATCAAGTACTTTCAAGAAATTTAATAAGTTGGAAATACGATTCTGTGCATTGATGTTCCAAGACACTTTTTTCATCTTTTTTACTATACCCCCCCCCCCCCCTCTCCGTTACACACACACGTTGCCTCAATAAATTGATAATAGTATTTTTTTAATTCCCTATTGTCTATTTTATATTTTCTATGTAAAAAACTTAATTTATTGATATTGTGATATTAATACTATATATATTAATTACATTTTTTATGATAATGAAACTAGCAAGTCTTCCGGTCAAGGCCTCAAAACGTCAATTCTGCGGGTTTTTTTTTTTTTTTTTTTTTTTTTTTTTTTTTTTTTTTTTTTTTACATTTAATTTAGTTTCATTTCTTTTATATTTGTATTATTAATTATTACAAGTAATAATCAAGTACTTTCAGGAATGAAATTATTGATATATTTCAATTACATAATATTTATATTGCTTCAAAACACAATGCTATGAATACATATTTATTTTGATCACATTACTAATTCGTATTCGATTTCATCGTGTATCATTTATTATTATTATCATTATAATTTTGCTGGAAGAAATTTAAATAATTTTGAATGTTATTCTATTTTCATTTTCATACAGAATTTCAGGCTTAGCATAATTATTTGATAAAAAAAAATACTTTGATCTATCATTTTTATTATTAATAATAACATTATTATTTCAGATTCTTTCAGATTAAGGTACTCTTTTCCTTTTAAGACATTGTAAATTAATAAAAATACATCTTATTAATAGCAACTGTACATTAATTTAATTTATTATTATACAACGGAATGTTATTAGAAACATGCAAATAATAGTAGTAAAAATATCTATTTGTATTTTTAAAAATACAATGAAAAAAAGTTAAAAAGATTCGTTGACTGTCTTCTACAGGAATGGTGAAAAGAAATATTTTCCTTTATTTTGCTGGATGAACAGCAGTAAGGCACACAGCAATATGGCAATTTATAGAGAATATATTAACTTCATTAAAAGTAAACATTCTGTTTAAAAAAACCACAAATTACTGCAAAAAATAAAAAAAATAATAGCTTTCAAAGGCAGGTCTATGAGGCGATCCATGTAAATACAGCAATAACATACCCCAAACAGTAGCGCCATCTATCAACCTTGCTGACTTCCATTTTTGAGTCAAATGCGAGAGGCATGTAGTATGTAGGGGGTAGTGCACAGACAGACAGACAGACTCACAGAGTCACAGACAGACATTTTGTAAAAACATGTTTTTTGGAATCTCTGACCCCTAAAAGGTGTACGAAAACCGGAATTCGAAAATTTTCATGAATCCAATACTTTCTTCTTGTAAAGATAGAAGAAAATAAAAACGAAGGAACTGTTACTCTTCGCCGATTCTTTTAGAACTAAAATTTCATCTGTCGCCAAAGCAAACGTTGACATATTTTTCTCTCACTTGCGATTGGTTGATGATGTCAAAAGGTTTCCAAACAATGAGAAACGTAATTAAAGTATCAAATGCTAGATGCCATAAAAGGGGGAAATCGCCTGATTAACGATGCCAAGTCAGAGGAGCAGTTTAAAAGGAACGTATCTTTAGGGGGGGAAAAACTTCTCGTTTCTGTTTCTCATCATTGCGCAGTCGCGGAAAAACGCAAGGAACAGATAGTGGAATGTGGAATGGAGCAGGTACAGGAGCAAATCGAGAAACGTACTTCAGGAACATGTTTTTTTTATCTGTTTCTCCTTTGTTCTTATAATTTTAGAGGTATTTTGCTTGGATTAGTGTGTGTGTGGGGGACGGGGGCGAGAGGGAGGAACTTCAGAAGGAACTTTGGTGCAAGGTTGGAAATTCAGTTTTCACTTTGACATGAGGACATGACGGATAGAATTTGTCGGTCGCTGATAAATTAGACAAATAAAGGAAAGGGGAGAAGGTCTCTTAACCCTTTTTTTACTGCAGACACGTCAGATTAAACGTCTTTTGCCTTCTTATGATTTCTTTTAAGAACAATAGACGTTACATAAAGGAGGCATGTAATTTAGTATTATAATTTAATACATTGAAAAAAATAATTACTATTTTTAAAACATAAGATATTTATTTTGTATTTAATACATAAAAAATTCAATGTATATATTTAACCCCTTAATCGTCGCGCCTGAGAAGTGTCGAATACTTTTTTTAAATTCAGATTATTTGAATGCCACCACTTTCTTCAAGTTAAAATATTCTCTTCATTTAATAGCAGATAAAATGCCGAGAGAGTAAAGCCAACTGCATTATTTAAAAAAACTGGTGGGAGTAAAACAATCTGAATAAAAGAAAAGAAGTCTACACCGCCCGTGACAGTCACGGGCGCGACGATTAAGGGGTTAATACACAAAAATGTCAATTTCTTTTCTATTGTGAGTATCGAATCATGATAATATGATTTGTTTACCAATTAGAATAATTGTGTTAAAATTAATCTAGCATGATAATAATAGTAGTAATTAGATATAAATATGAATTTTTCTTTTCGTTCTTAATATTTGTTCAATAAATGTATGAATGGGAATAGGCACATAAAAATCAATATTAGTATTAATAATAGTAATAATAAACGTTTTCGTTTACATCTGAATGTAGGTTTCCACAAGACCGACCCCCCCCCCCCCCCGCCTCTAAATTTGTTACTATTTATTACTAAAGATTATTTTTTAACTATTTATAAACACGATTTTTGTGCAGCTGATTAATAAGGATATGTTGAAATAGCAATAGGAATGAGGTTAAAGAAATTTTAATACAATAATAATAATAAACAGCACTAGTAAGCTTATGTGTAAGGTGAAAGTTGAATGCTTTTTTCTAGAAAATGCTTGCCTCTCACAAACGAATCAATAAAAACTTTTAATTTATGAAGACATCTACAAAGAACGTTTAAAAGTTTAAAAAATGTAATTTTAATTAAATAAGCAACTCAATAAATGTTATTCTTCAAATTCAGTATATTTGTATATAAGTCTGTAATATTTGTATTAGAAAATATTACAGAAAAAAATTTCATTTTAAGTCTTGAAATTAAAAGAATTAAGGAATATTGCTTTAGATTCTTAAAAAGAGTCTTAAAAAAAATGTAATCGAACGGTTTTTCAATTTTCGGTAAATGGACTACATCTTGAGCTATAAGCTATTGTTGTATCATGATGACAGTTTTTCCCCTTCTCCACACTGTCGCGTCCGGAAATTCGGTTCAAGATATGACATTGGCAGAATTTTCTGAAACATCTGCCTTTATTGAAAATGGGGAAAACCCATTCGAGTAGCTAATTTTTGAGCAAAAATTCCTAATAATTTTATGCGTTTGCAAATAAAAATGAAATGAATAATGTGTCATAAAGATTATGAGTTTGTGAATAAAAATGAAATGAAGAATGTGTCAGAAAAAGCACAGTTTAGATTTGAGAACAGCCTTAACCCATTAATACCGGTTGGTACGAAAACCTGCCATTTAAGTAATACGAAAATTTTAAATATGAAAACCCGTATATTAGTAAGGAAATTTTCATATTATTTAATCTGAAACTTTGGGAGATCAAATAAGTTGAAATTACAATATGGGAAAACTGGGGTCAACAGCTACCTAGGTATTAAAAATGTGTAAAAGAAACTTGGCATTAATGGGTTAAGATAATCAAGATAGTATACATGAGTCAGATACTTTTAAAATTCATATAGCTTAAAGAAAAAAAGAAAAAAGCTAGATCAGTTAAACAAATCGTTCGAAAAAAAAATCATTATACATTATGCGTATTTTTAGATTTTCATAAACATCAGATAGAAAAATATAGTTTATTATTAGTATTGCATTTACATAATTTTAATTATGATGACGAAATAACCAAATGAAAATATTCCTTAAATGTCTCTTTTTTTTTCTTTTCTTTTTTCTTTCTTTCTTTTTTTTTTTTTTTTTTTTTTTTTTTTTTTTTTTTTTTTTTTTTAAGGGCTTTTCTTGGAAAATAAAGATATTTTATCAAGAGTTGTTTTATGGATTCAAGCAATTGGATAAACAATCCTTTAAAAAATTTTGTAAAAAAAAATATAATAATGATAATAATAAATAAATAAATAGAATGCAAGAAAGAAACTGCATCCATTTTGAAGTTACACATACTTCTTCGTGTATTCATTTGAAATATTTCTGGTGTCAGATTAATAATGTATGCTAAAAAACTTTGAAGCAGTGCCAGATATGTTCTTAAAGAATTGTTATCGGAATTAAGGTTTACAGAAGCAGCTACTAAACACTGAGAATATTTGCATTTATAAAAATTCCTTAGATTCTATTAGAAACAAGTTTTAGATGTTTTGAAACTTTTTTTTTTTCAATTTTGAAATACACAATCAAGGGCGCCCGCAGAAAAAAAAAAAAAAATCACAGTGGCACTAGATTTTGGTGAACTTTAAACGATTAGGCCGACGGGAGCAATTGGGTTCGAGCACAGTACCTACCGTCTTCGACAGCAGAACCTCTCGGCCACTGGTGGGGCCGCACTAAATTTTGGAACGAATACGTCTGTTATCAATTGCCTAGGCTATTTTTTCTTTAAATCGGCTATATACACATGAAATAGAACTTTCAAGAATTGAATAATTTTATTATCCTCTTTTGTCGAGGATCTGCCGTTTAAGATAATTTTAATCTCATGAACTTAAGAGAAACAGAATTAAATATTGTCTTCAACGAGAGATTTAGGAAGAGAAAGCTTACCCCTCACCAAAAAATCGTTAAATTACTTTTCTCAAGAGGATTGTCCTCAACACCTATCTGGGTCCTAATGCCTTTTTGATAGAATAGCATTTGCGTTTCGTAAAACAATATCAGACAAAACACTTATTGAATTATTATTTATAAAATTAAACTTTTAATTAATTGTGGCGTGAGTTGTAAAATTTTAAAGTTATTTAAACATTTTAAATAAAGTGTTAATATCAAATTTTCGCGACAGTTACCGCATATTAACCGGGCGCGCGCACTTTTGAAGCAAGAAACATGTATTGGAATTTACAGCTGCACGTCACAAGCTTAATATGTCAATAAAACATTAACATTCAAGAAAATATAAGCATGAGAATTTACAATTCGACAATAATGCACAAGAAATGAAGACATCGCTCACCTGCAAGAAAAGTGACACATCTCGCAAAAATTCATTTTACGTTTTATTTCACTTATAGGTCTACCATAGATGCGTCTTGCTACACAAAGAGCTTCATAAGTATAGTTATTCGGAAAATCACTTTATTACACTAAATGTCCATTTCTGACCACAGAAGAGGGGTGGATTATATGCAGAGGTAAAATTACCTAATTCTCCAAACCTCATCCCATGTCTTTATTCTTACCTGTTTTATCCTTTTATGCACTTCTTTATTCCTGCATCCAGAGATAAATGCTATCATTTCATGTTACAGTAAAATCGTGCAAATTTTGTTTTGCATCTTCTGTGAAATTTACTTTTGTCGAGATGTGTCACTTTTTCTTGCGGGTGAGCGACATTTTAATTTTCAAATGAGCTATCCCAAATGTCTTTTGGGATTCAGATAATTCATTAAGATTGCACTTTATCGTTGTGTCCTCAGCTAGCTAAAGAAATTTATTATTTTAATTAATTTATTTTACATGTTTTTCCATTATGGACGCATTTTTGCAAATAAAAAATGAAACATAAATATTTTCAGCAGAAAAAATAAATCATGGAATTAATAATTATAGAGATAATCATCATTAATTAAATAGTTTCACGATTTCTTTTATGAAAATTTTAAAATACCTTTTGTTATGAGAATTATAGCATATTTTTAATGAATTAAAATTTGTGAAAAGTCAGTTATTTACATTCAGTTATAAAAGTACTTTTCAGTGTTAAGAATTCAAATACAGAATTTATTCTTATTATGTGAAATCATTTACGCAGACGATGCTTACGCATTTTAAAAGAATTATATTATGATTTTTTTTTTCCTTGTAAAGTGGCAGCTAAAGAATTGTAAACAAAGAAAAATAATTGTTAAATTCGTTATATTATAAATAAAAAATTCCGATGAAATTATTAGTTATTTGGCTGAATTTACGTTTCTAAAATTAAAATGCGCCAAAACATAAAATAATGTTTTTGCTTAATAAAGATGCAAAAATAATAATAATAAAAAATATTTTTACTTTCAAATATTTAACGTATTAAATAATGCTTCGCAAATACAAACAAAGCATGGTTTTTGCTTGTTTTAAAATTGCCTAATCGAATATTAAACGTAAGGCGAAATGAGCGGTTGAGAGGAAAATCAAATATTGTTTCACCTCTTCGCGCTGCTGAAAGGGACGCACAGTTTTTAAAAAAGATTTAGTGTTAGGAGTCGTTCTTTTCGCAGACGATTCTTACGGCACGCCCTCTGATACTAATTATGAACTCCAGTATCCGACGGACTTTATGCACCGATGTATGGACCCTGAATAGTGTTTTGCTCGTTATAATCGTCTATGAAGACGATTTTACAAAAGAATTGATGGATTTCGTGTCGGACTGATTGCGCACACATCGGATTAATTTTATATAAAATGAATTCTTAAAGTTATTCTTCTGTGAGTTTTAAAATTTATTCAATTATTCAAGTATTTTCATCAAAGCAGTTTTCAGGATATTTTCAAGAAGATTACCGCATACTATATACCGCGATTTTGAAACAAGAAAATTTATCAGAATTTACAGGTGCGCATTATACGCCGAATATAAATATAAAATATTAATATTTTACAAAACATAAGCATAACAATTTAAAATTCAGTATGCTACATTCTAATTTGTACAGCTTTCTTTATGCTCGTATCAGTTAATGTATTTTTTAATTATCATTATTGCACGCTCATGTTAGTTGACTCATGAAGAATTTTTTGCAAAGAAGGTAGACTTGCACTTAATACGACAAATATAGCTGAAAATAGAAAAACACAGATTAAAATCAAGGAACGGGTTATACACGATATGTCAAATTCATTTTCACGACTGAATTTTACTGAATAAATATCTCGAAAAATATCTTGCCTGTCCTTTGCTGAAGGCGTAAGAGATTTTAAAGTATTCTTTTTTTCCTTCACATTTTTCAAAAGAAATTCTTTTATGAATTTCTGAATATTCTTAATATATAAGTTTTTTTTTTAATTATTATTGGGGGTGGGTGAGGGATGTTATTGCTATGGTAACAGTGGCTCAATATGTTGAGAATTAACTGGTTACTACACTTAAAAAACTAAAAACGCAATATTTAAAAATTAATTAAACTCCATTATAACTTATCTGTACTGTCATTTAATAGGTATTAAAACATATGTAAATTTATGTATTTTATCTTTAAGTGAAAAGAAATACTATATTTCAAGGCAAAGATTCGTATTTTTTAAGGTTGTTTTATACAATAAATAATATATCTAGAATGCAAAATATCTTTTAATTCATTTACACGATTTTTCAGGATTCATGTCAAATGTTGTTTTATTATTAGTGGTAAAAATCAGTTGTTTATGTTTTATAAATTATTTAATATCTGGACTGAAAAAAAGAACTCACGATATAATTTTATATTTTTGATTAAACTCCATAATATACCCTATGATTCATATTAAACATGTTTAGAAATAATATATATATATTTATTTTAAATGCATAATACTTTTTAAAAATACTTTATTTCATCCGTTGCAAATCAAAGTTTTACAAACATTTTTATATATTTTTATTAAAACTGCTTTATTAAAAAAAAGTATTTGGAATGGACAAAATCTTTTTATTTATTCAGATGAATTTTTTAGAATTCACACGAGTGTGTATTATTAACATAACTTACGAATAATGATTAAAAAAAAAAAAAACAGTTGTATTCGCTGGAGAAATTATTTACTGCCTGAACTGAGAAACAAACAAAACTCAAGTACTAAATTTATGTAATTGATTAAACTCCACAATTTATTACTTATGATGCTCTTTGATGCATGTTAAGGGGACAGTTTACCTTTTCAACAATTTTGTATATATATATATATATTTTAATAAACTATGGTTCGAATTGTGAATTTACTGCATTTTAATGTTCAATTAACAGTGAATTTTGAAAAGAAAAAGTTTTAACTGCATATTTAATTAAAAGTTTTAAAAAATTGCATTTTTTAAAATACCTACTACTTTTCTAACTATTGATATTTTTGCCCAATGTTTTTTTTTTATTTTGTAAAGATTTTCAAATGTGAACCACACAAGACTGCGCATGGATTTTTAGAGACATCTCATATTACACTTAATACAATTATTTTATTGATATAGATACAGGGCTCCCACAGGAGACTTTTTTTATATTCTGTTTCATCAGTATTTTGCTAATACTAATTTTAAAGTATATTTCTCTTGCAAATGTTGTCGAAGTGTGTGTTAAGTTTCGAGATTTCTGTTTTGAGAAAGCGGTGCAATTTATAAATAAATAAATAGTCGCCCGTGGCAGCCCTGCCTATGTTTTACATAAAAAAAAATTAACTAATTATCATTTATTATACTTTAAGTATTTGTTAGAATTTTCAGAGATTACCAAATTTTGCAAAAGTTATGCAATGACAAAAGCACCTTATTTTTGCAAAATTTTAGCTCACAAACAGCATTTCTCTGGAAAATTAACATGATACATTCTTCTAATTTTGTATTTCTGTTTACCCTTCAGGATAAAACTCGATGCTAAAAATAGTTATTTTTATAATTTTCTATAGAATTCATTACTAACTTAGATTCTGAAATTGTATATTATTTTTTTTTTTTTCCAAATAGTGTTTCTCCCTCTATTTTTACGAAGAAATTCATGACTAGGATGTAGGAACTGTGGAGTGTTAGTGAGTAAGTTTTTCATCGGGTTTTCTACGGAGGGGGGGGGGGGGGGGGGACTATGTGGGGAAAATTCGGTAAGTCTGAATTTTTTTTTAAACTTTAATTCAATTTTCTCTTGAAAAATTGCTTTTTATTATATTTGACATTTTATGTTAGAAAATTATTAAAAAGGGATAGGGAATTATTCATATTACATAGGAAAATAAACCCATTATCGCTGATTATTTATTCACTACATACCGATATATAAAGTAGCGCCCCCTATATTATGTTACTAATATACATGGCGCTAGTAATTTTGGCTATTTTCATCTGAAGGGGATACTTATACTTTAAAATCTTCAAAAAATCGATTGTTTGTTTTTAAATTCATTTGGCAGCTAATGTTTTTCTGAACAATTTGCTACAAACCGCATCAAAATATTCGCTAAATTGCGCTCGTAATAGTAAAAAATAAACCGGAATGGCTTGGTCTGTTTCAGACGAAATATTTGTTTAAATTGATTTTTCTCAAAATCGATATTTTTTTCTTACGCGCATGATAACTCCAAATGCATCAAAGGTAATAATCCGAAACTTTATATGTATATATATTTACTAGATCATTTTCTTCAAATTGAGCAAAATTTTAAGAAATTTAACAAAATTTATTGAATATACGGGTATTCGAGTTACAAAAATTATAAAAATTTTCATATTTCCAATTTGAAACTCAAAAAGTTTTAGAAATTTTTTGTTTATTCATTAGATTTTAGTTCATTTTATTTTTATAATATTCTTAAACTTATACTTAAAGTTTCAAAATGCTTCAGGGTATAGATCTTTTTAAATCATGCGTGCAAGCTATATACATTATCATTAATTAAAGAATACATTAAGGAATAATAATTATTAATTAATTATACCGTGTTTAATGCAAATCATATATTATATTAAAACTAAACTAAACTCTGTGGCTATACAATCCATGAGGATCTGGGTGGACAGTGCCCATCTCTGTTTTCTTGACCCTGGGCCCCGAGGTGCTCCCGCAAGTGTCCCGACCAGGTGGTCAGCCTAACGCGAATATATTATATTGCATGGAGAAAACATGATAGTATTAAAAAAAAAAAAAAAAAAAAACTTAGTTGGTTAGTTCAAAAACGTAAATTTTTATCTGTTTAACCCGTTATCTACTGACGGTACTTATAAGTACTATTAAAATAACTTGTTATAAAACTCATTTAGTACATCGATTAGATGTAATACAGTTCATAATGAGTTATAGATACATTACTTTATCTTATACCAAAAGCATTATTGGTTACACAAAACAAAGTATTTGTAAAAGAATGATTTATTTTGCCATTGCATCTTTTCAGCTTTCTTGGCGTTGGGAGGGAGGGGTGAGGAATTTTCAATTCGGAAATATTTCTATATTTCTATTGTAAGAACATTATATTTGTACATTTCCGAATTCTTCAAAATACTAAGAAAGATATTTAAAATAAAAGATTTGAGTGGGGTTATAAATATTGTACAAAATCCCTAGAAATTCAAATTTAATTAATCCTTCTAAATCCTTCAATACTTCTAAAATCCTTCTAAAATTTATTAAATAATTATATAAATCTTCTAATGTAGCCTAAATAATTCTCAAAAAATGTGTTACAAGATAAAATGTTCATGAATTCATAATTCAGTACATAAAGGGTTAAAGGGTATGTGCCTCATGAAACTAAGGAAATTAAAGTTGGTTTCATTAACTTAGAAGGTCGTTTCTACATTCAAAATCGGTGTTTAGGGGGAAATCTATAGTACAGATGTAGATAAAATTTGTTACATAAGAATGTATATTTAAACTGCTGATTATTTTTTATTGTACAGCCATGGAAAAAAAAGTAAACAACGCCTACTAACTCCTCAACAAATTATCGTAGAAGAAAGTTACTGGTACCGAGCGATTGGAAATAAAGTCTACTTTTAAATGATGTATATAAAATTTGCTTAGGGGACCATCTACATATTAAAACGAATCCAAACTTCATTTTTTTCAATGGCAATACCAAATTTAACGAGATATTTCAAATATTCGGTTCAAACTATGCCTAGATACCGAATTTCAAAGCATTTGAATGATAAGTTTTTAAATTATAAACATTCAAAATTTAGTGCTTCTAATGTTAAATTACATTTTCATATTTTTATTTATATCTCCAGAAATTATGCTCCTAATGTGCTAATTTTTTATGTAGCAATAATACTAATATACCCAAACATAAATACGCTGAATTTGCAATTTTTATCATTTTATGATATAAATTATGAATTATGAAATTAATATTCGAAAAAATTATGAATTGCAACCTACAATTTTTTTGATGGATTTAGATTTATTAAGTCCTGCTTTATGGAAATCCAAAATTTCACATTTTTCTTCCAAGTAGTTTTCAAATTATTCTTAAAAAATGGAAAAATGATAGTTTAAGGGGCGGTCTATGATAGAAGTGACTAGATATTTTGAAATGTTTTCTGCTGTACTGTAATCTAGAAGGCTTCATTGACTTCTTAAGGTGCCTTGATCAAGATCTCTCGGTTAACAATCGAGTTCCTAACTTCAATTTGGATACAGCCCTTAAAATACCCTCGTTTTAAAATGATTAATTTCTCGGAAACTTATGGTACGAATTGCATAAAAATTTGTTTTTAGCCTAATTGAAGGGTGTAGAGTTCATTTATGCTGCCAGAATTGTACACTGCTATTGAAAAAAACAAAGTTATGGTTCATTTTAATATGTAGACGGACCCCTAAGCAAATTTTATCTATGTCATTTAAAAGTAGACTTTATTTCCAATCATTCGGTACCAGTAACTTTCTTCTATGATAATTTGTTGAGGAGTTAGTGTGTGTGTGGGGGGGGTTACTTTTTTCCCACACGACTGTACATAAGATAGTAAGATTATAAGATAGTGTAGCGCTCCTCCCCTATTCCTACATTATATCAATGATATAGGTGGAGCTGCTGATTTTGG
Source organism: Maratus speciosus (assembly GCA_963932465.1). Classification (NCBI taxonomy): domain Eukaryota; kingdom Metazoa; phylum Arthropoda; class Arachnida; order Araneae; family Salticidae; genus Maratus; species Maratus speciosus. The sequence goes on along the minus strand of OZ010798.1, from coordinate 161,178,132 downwards.
GGTTTTATAAACTAAAACTAGGAGGAGATGAATTGGTGCTTAAGGTTGCAGATTAGCGACATTTCATTAACTACATGCATTTCAGATATTTATTTACTTTTTAAACATCGACGTTTAAAAGTCATAAAATTTTTTTGTTATTTTTAAAGGAGATAAAAGTACATTTAATAAATTTTTCATACATCTTTAAAAAAGTACATCTTTTAGCATTTTCAATACAGTCATAGAGGGTAACTTTGATCCGCCTTTTCTCTATTTTCATAAGCTACACTCTTATTTTAAGAATATTGTTACAACTAGGGGCATAAAAGGGAAGAAATTATCCTAAATTATTGTATGACTATCAAAAATTAAGGAATATTAATTAGAAAAGCAATAAAAAAGGAATTTTTAACCTGGTTCAAAGTTACCCAACCATTTAGGGTAACTTTGCACCATATGATGAATATTATCTAAAATAATTCAATATAAAAAAATTCATTATAATTCCAGGGTTCGCACACTGTTACCACTAAATTTTAACAGTATTTTCAAAGTATTTCACTGCAAAAAAATATTGCAAAATCTGCGAGTAAAGGTGGTGATTGAGAATACTGTGTTCTAAAAATTAAATGTAAATTTTCTTATCATTAATAGTGGTGTCAGAGTCCTTGGAAATTCCAAGGAGTGTGCGAACCTTGAATTCATTATAAAAAAGTTATTCATAGCAATTCATTATAAAAAATGTATTATAGTTAGGACAACTTTGAACCCCAAAAAATGTTTTCAGATATGTAAAGACTCTGTATTTACATTTCACAACATCACAAGATTTGTATAATTTATGATATTACAACAAATATTAGGCATAAAAAATGTGGAAGAAGAGAACCATGAATATTTAGAAATAAAAAGAAAAACTGTTTATTGTTCATATAAAACATAAAAATACAGTGAAAAACAATTTCAATGTTTTAACTCAATAATATGTCCATAGTTACAGTAATACATACTAGTACTAGTATTATTCAAACACGAATAAAAAATGTCGAATGTATGAAAAGTCAAATTTGAGTAGCTCCGCCCTGAATAAAGCCTTTAATTGAATTTGATATATGTTACATATATTTATGAAAATATTTACATGTTATATCTAATGCACACTTTCGGCATTTATATAAAATATACGTGCAAATATGGGAAAATTTTGACAGTAGCACCTATAATCAGTAAATTATAAACATCAGTATAACTTTGAGCCGGCTCAAAGTTATCCTGAAAATGCGGTAAAATGTTAGTGCCATCTTATTTTACATTTTATTAACTATTAATAAATAAATAATCACAAAATATTAACACATTTACAACATTTAGATAATAATATGTCTGATAAATGAGTATATTGTTACATACTATGAAAATTTAATTGGATTACAACAACTTCAAAACAGCATTGAAAAATGACTTGAAAGCAGAACTTTTCAAAAGTAGTTAGATGATGCAATTAATTGCGCATAATGTTGCTAATTTATTTTCTAAAATAAAGAGTGGAAATTCCAGTTTAGAAACTTCCCAACAGAGCACAGTTCTGGAGCTTATTTAGTCTTTTGGAGTAAAAAATATTGAAAATTAGAAGGTGGCGCAAAGTTACACCCCATGGTTCAAAGTTACCCTGAATGACTGTATTCGACAGTGCCAATAACAATCAATCAAAGTGCAGCAAGATATCTGATTTGCTAATCTAGAAAAAAATTCTGTTAGATCTAGAAAGAAAAATAGAATCCATATTGTAACTTTGTGAACACATTTCATATCAATTGGCCGTTGATAAGCTCATGTGGCCATTTTTATACTAAAAATTAGATCTTGTTTTACTGTATCACTTTAGGGAAGCTCTTGCATCAGGTCTCCACGAAGTTCTACATTCTCAAGCCAGGTTTTGTTTGTATCAGTATTTATTACAAGTAAAGATAAAGCAGCGTTACCAATCGTCTAATGTCAATTGCTATTGAAATGTTCATGCCGCCAATTTCATTTTTAAATTTAGAATTTGGTTTCCATAATAGATTTTCCATTCAGGTTTGGATTGGAATTCAATTCTTGCGAGTGAAGAGCGGCCATTGTTGTTAACAGTCCGATAATTATCGTATATGTAAGATGATTTTTACCTGAGAACAAAAAAAGATTACACAGCAATTTTTCTTGCTTTCAAATATTTTTAATATTTAATTAGTTTTAGAAGACTTTGATAAGTTTAAACTAACGAGTTAAATAGTTAGGGAATTAAAGATTAAATAATTGTGCTATTTGCTTTTTTAAAATGTCTAAATGATTTTGAAGTAGATTATTGCTTTAATAAATATTTTACTATTTTTTAAAAGTTTTTTCCCGTAAATAGTAAATTACTATAAATTTTTGAATGTTTCTTTAACTATACAAGTTAAAGAACCAGAAGTTCTTTAACTATACATATTTGTGAAGGGATGATCTAGAAGAATACATCTCTTATTTCCGTAACGCTCAAAAACACGTGTGCATTATTCTAATTAAATTCCGTAAGCCGAACTTCACCTATGAAACTTTCTTTAGTAGGTAAGTAATAGGTGAGACAAAACACATTAATATGGAGCGTTGCCAATTTTTGGGATTTTTTTTTTCTTTTTTAGATATTTACCACTTTATGAGAATATTAACGTACACCTATTAAATGACAGTTCATACAAAACAGATTAGGTAGTAGTGGATACTCGAAATTGGCGGTAGATTCCACCAAATGGACAATATTCTTAACTAGTTGATGGTATTAAATTTGTCAATATGGGTTAGAGTACAATATTGTCCTCAAAATGTCATAAAACTGTCTAAGTCTCTATTGTTTATTGAAATCATCATCATATAATATAGTCCGGAGCCCAAAAATATTGAATATATCACAATTTATCTATTTATTTATTTATTTATTGCTTAAAAATAACTCTAGAATGTTTAAAGAGCCACAAACTACATGTAAATACAAAAATAACATGAAAACATATCACTTTTTTATATTGCACTGCATGGTGTTGTCTAAGGAGTACTCAAGTCTTAAATCCGCTTAATTCAAAACGCATTTCTTGAAGATTTGTCAAATTTAAATTGATATATATAAATTTCTACAAAAAATAAATTTACGAGATTTCGAAAAAATTATTTACAATTATATGTAATTTAAATTATCTTCATGATGTTAAGTGACGAAAGAGATATTTCAATTTATGATTCGTAGATTTAAAAATTCTGATCTAAAACTTTCCTTAAAAAAAAAAAAAATCTGTAAATTTTGTACGTTTTTAAATAAAGAAAGATTTCATACGCAACAAAAATATGCAATTGATACCGGTAATATTTAAGGAAACATTTATAATGTAATGAAATGCACATACTTTGTGTAGGTATTCTTGTTACTTTAGAAATTAAAGAAAAGAAACGAGTGAGCGCCTGTAAGACACAAGTCCTCTTCGTTGAGCTTTTAGAAAGAAAAATTATGTTATACCTCTGTGCGGTTTACCCGGATTTTTCCGTATCTCAAAAACCACTTTAATATTAATGTGTAGTAGAAAAAAAAGTTTAAACAGAAGTCCGTTTCAAGATGTATATCAAATACAGGGGTGAGCGCCGTAGACGATCAAAAATCAAGTGGAATGAGCAAAATCCCATAGTAATCTGGCAAATAGACCCGAAGAAAGAATGCGCCCGCAAGCGGTGGAAGGTGCCCTCCCCTGTAAATTTAACGAATTGCCTTTGACATTAACACGATATTTAATTTACGGATGAAATCCCCCGCCTCTAAAGTTAACCGTAACCTAAAGTTAATCTTTAACAGTAATGCGATTTTTAAATTACGGCTGTAGTCAGTAAACGTATGTAGTTGATGCCGAAAAAGAAGATTAATATTCGAAAAAGGTGGTAGCTAAGCTTTAAAGAATTTTTTTAGTAGTTTATAAACTAGCTAAAGGACACTAGAACTATGTTAATAATCGGATAATATGATAATCGGATCATTTTTAAAGAAGCTGCATAAAGGGCCTCAATTAGGCGTTATTTTTCAAAATTGATGGTAGCAAAAGCCTGAGGAATTTTTATTCCGTTCATGTAGTATTTCAGCCAAGGCCTTGCATTTAACGTAAGGAAGATTGAAGAATTAAATTTCTTGTACTATACATAAATTAATGAATTAATTTATAGGGTTGTAATTAGGAATAAGTATTTAAAAAAATCCTTATTACTATTTTTTAAGACCAAATGTAAATGTGTATTGTTTTTTTAAGTTATTTTTCAAAAATAACTGAAATTAATGGTGTCTTTTTTTGTTGATGTTTTTAAAATTAAAAATAAACTATTTTTCCTACTAAATTATTAAAAACTTATGAAAGACTATGAGTTTAAATTGTACTATTAAAAAAAATCATTTGTATTTTTAAGAAAGATTTAGGTAAAAGTATTGGAAAGTAATTGATAGCCAAAATTATTGGAAAGTAATTGTTAATATTATAAATATTTTATTTTTCTCTCCCTTTCTCTTTTATTAAGTATAAATCAAAAATCTTATTATAAAAAATAAGATCCTAGAGTGTTTTTAAATTAAAATTTTCTTGTTTCTTAATAAGATGCAAAAATAAGGATTTAGAAAAAACCTCTTCCATGAATTTTTAAAGAAAAAATATTATTAATCATATATTATTTTTATAACTATCCTAATTTTTTTCAATATACTGCATGACATCACAAACTAATAAATCTGAAATATATTTTCTTTAAAGTAAAAATATAATAAAATATATAACAAATAAATAAAAACAATGTCAATGCTAACAGATGCATATCCCAAGTCTAGATAAAGTGCAAAGGGAAATTTTCTTTCTGGTTTTCAGGAAAGAAAATTATTCAAGATATATATTGCAGTATACGTACACACAAATACTTAAATAGAACTCCATAGCTAAAATTATTAGAAATTAATTGTTAATATTGTTAATATTTTATTTTTTCTCTCCCTTACCTTTTTTGTATTAAGTATAAATTGAAAATCCTATTATGAAAAATAAGATCTTAGAGGGTTCTTTAAATTAAACTTTTCTCGATTTTTAACAAGATGGAAAAATAATGGATTTAAAAAACTCTTCCCTGAATTCTTAAATAACATTATTAATTGAGCATGATTTTTTGTATGACTAGCCTGAAAATTTTCAATTTACTGCATGAAATCATCTATTATATATATATAATCCAAACGGAAATTTCGTTCCGAACGCCGAGATTTTGAGTTCTACCGCATGGATTTTGACGGAACTTATACCGTTAGATAGGTATCGTTTCAGGGAAGGTTTTAAGCTATAACACATCATTCTACCTAGATTAGTTATAGAATTATTACGGAAAATTCTTTTATATTGAACTTTGTAACTTCATATTTCCTTAAATATCTGGGCTCCTATTGGTCGTAGAGCTTAGATCTCGCGCCAAAAGTAGCTCCGAAGCACCCAAGCAAACTTTTCCCCGCGATTATTTTGCCGTCTTCCGATTTCCTCTAACTCTATTAGGGGCCCGCGTAGGGCCCCTTTAACATATTTTTCGTAGTAATTTCAGCAATTATCTTACATTATTCGTTAAGACCGCCACCCTCCCGATTCATGTATCTACGGAAAGGTTGCACGAAGGAGTTTCGTTCGGATACGCTTTCGTTAAGAATAGAGTGCGCTCCCTGGTGGTGGAATGTGGAACTAACATAACGCGATATTGTTAAAATTGGGAAATCTAACAATGCGATGTGTTTTAAACTTTGAGATAGTTCATAACACATAATCTATTATCTATTCTATTATATATATATATAAAATCTATTATCTATTCTATTATCTATTCTATATATAAAATCCAAACGGAAATTTCGTTCCGAACGCCTAGATTTCGAGTTCTACTGCATGGATTTTTACGGAACTTATACCGTTAGATAGGTATTGTTTCAGGGAAGGTTTTAAGCTATAACACATTATTCTACCTATATTAGTTTTAGAATTATGACGGAAAATTCTGTTATTTTGGGCGATAAGGTTACCATTTTATTTCTTGGCGAAATTCATCGTTGATAAAAAAAAAATTGAAACGGCTATTAAACCTCGAAAAATAAAAGAAAAACTGTTACTAATTTTATTTAAATGAAAAAAAAGGAAAAAAAGAAAAAGAAAATCCGTTTCAATGAGTGATAATATTAAAAAACGGAAACATTTAATCAAAACCTGAAAGAAATATTTGTAATGCTTAAAAATTAATTTAATAAGAAATATTACACTTGATACGCAATATTTGGCTCTTTATCGCTTGCGTTAGACATGGAAACGAATCAGAAAATTTGATTAGATGAAATTTTAACGACATTTTCTTTCTGTTCTGCTCTTTTCTTTTTTCTTTTATATCTAATTGTCCCATCACGTGACTTAAAGAAGAAACAAGCAGATGTAATTGTGAGTCACATGTGTAATTACTATTTGTTTCTTTACAATTTTTTTTTTCTTTTGTCGCCAAACGATGTGATTTTAAGCCAAAAATGCATAAGCGTGACATTAGCTTGAGGATGTTCTCACAAATGGTGTTTTTTTAGGTGAAAGAGATCATTTTTTGGGTACATTTTCATATTCAATTGTAACTTATATAGATATCAGTTCTTATTTAAAAAATGGAATCGAATGCTTAAATTTCAGTGTGAATCTCTGCCACACATACATATTGTAAAATAATTTCATACTTTTTAAAATGTTATTCGCCGTAATTCCGAAAGCATGTGATATTTATAAACTCGAACTCAGATCAACGAATATTACCCATTTTATTTAAGAAAATATTATCTATTTTCTCAAGTCATTTCGCCAATTTCATTTATAGGAAAATTCACAGATTAGAAATCTAGGAAACAAAGATAATTTTTAAGGAAATTTATGTTTTAATACGTTATAACTATGGAAAAATTCAACATTTTGAAAAAAAAAATTACAAGTCTTTTGTAATTCGTCATTTCTTCTTCGTCTTTCTTCGTACTTTCTCCTCTGTTATGTAATATTTCAAATGATATTGGACTAATTTTCGATCATCGATTCACCGCAAAATCGCATATCTAATATAGTATATAAAATAAAGTCTGGATTAGGTGACTAATTAACGCACAGCGCAAACTACTGAACCTAAAATCTTGAAAATCGTGGTAAAAATACTTCTTATGACATAGACTTCTGCTAAGAAAGGACTTTCTAAAGTGTCACCCCTAATGGTTTTTGCACGTGGAGGGGGAAAAAATCGAATATCAAAATTATGCGTCAAATGATAGCATATTTTAATGTAGTTTTGTATGCTGAATCGAATGCTACCAAATAAATTTTTATAAGCCAACAGTTCATGGCACATTTCATATTTTTCTAATTTGGCGGCGTCTTTGGCATCTAAACCTCAAAATATCTATCATTACATCCGTTACTCTAGCAACGCAAAAAATTCAAATCAACCCTTTTGGCTAAAAAATAAAAACGGCTCTATGAGTTTGAAATAAAAATGCAAGCATCTTAATTTTTTAAAAAAAATAGTGATTTTATGTAAAATAAAAGGAAAAAAATTACTGAGAATTTAGCGTTATAAAACAAAAATGGAAAAGGTACTACTTAGATATTCCGTCGACCAAAAATTTATCGTCAAACTATAAGATTAAATGCCAATAATAGTCGATCGTAAATATCAAATTCACTTGAATTTAAACAAACTACACGTGTTTACGTCATCAAGTGATTTTAATTTCGACGTTTTATTTGTATTTTTATTAATGTTATACTAATTTATTTGTTATTTCGTTATTTAAAATAAAGATTATGTCAATTTATATAATTTGGCGAATGGTTTGGCGATTTATATAATTTGGCGAAATGGGTCGACGGGATAACAATTAGTAGCAATGAAAATATTTAAGTATGAAAGCAATGTTTGTAACGACTTAAAAATTATTTTCATATATATAAACTCGGTTTATGGCGTCAGATGCCGTCATCCGAAGAATCTACAAAAGTCTTTTTCCATTTTTTCCGGTCATAGGTTCCTCAATGAAAGAAATTGGAATTGGAATAATATTGTGCGATTTATAAATTGCTCCTCGATAAGAAGAAAAAATGGTTACATTTATAACAACCGTGCGCACATTTCGCTGATAGCATTTTTAAAATTCCCAGTAGCTGTAGTTACATTTTGCGTATGTAAATTAAAAATATTTTTTTGTTTTTAATTATGGCATTATTTCCTGCTATTGTTTATCTTTTCAGTTTTTTAAATGAAATTAGTATAAGGCATGCATTTTAAATGAAATGAGTGAAAGGTTTGTGTTTTAAATGAAAATAATAAAATAAGAATATGCTATGAAAACAATCTTTATTGATTTATTATCTGCGCCCGGCTGACATAAAAATATCACAAAAGCCACATATTCATTTTTCTTTGAGTAGTTGCTCATGAGAATTTAAGTTAACCTTCCGTATTCGGATACTTAACATATTGGTGTATTAGCTTTAATGTTGAAAGCATCGTTTATGTTTGAAGCGAAAACTTTACTATTACACAAAATCGCATCATCATCTTCTACTATATATTTACAACGGAAATTTGTATTTCATTCCGATTGTTTATAATACTATCGTAGGATATACCACAATTAGTTAGGTAATAATTTTGGAAAGGTTTTAGTGTATACATATTGTTCAAGGGTACTTAGTTATAGAGCAACAGTAAAAGTTCAAAAATTAAGTGAACCTGATTATGAAAGTTTAGCCTTTTTAAAAAAATCTACAGACCATATTTTGTTACAAGTGGCCCTGTTGCATGACTTTTAGGAATGGTGTTAGTATATACGATTTCATTATATGTTGATTAGTTACAGAGGTATTAATTCCTATTGTCATAACGGACTCATTACCCGACCATAAGTGCGCTGTTTATAATCAACTAAAACAATTACTTCTTAATTGCTAAATTTTGTCCAACGCTTAAGATAACATTATATCGCAATGGCGTTCGCATCGTTTTCAGTGATGAGCAAGGTCAAGCTGAAGATCCATATTGTTTAAAATACAAGTTCAAATTCACCATTTAGTTTAATCCAAAGTCCATTTGGAAATATTGACCAGCGCAGCGGGCATAGCCTGCTAGTCTATATATATAAAAGAAAGTCTGGATTTTGTATTAATCAACGCGCAGCCAAAACTACTGAACCTAAAATCTTGAAAATCGGGGTAAAAATACTTCTTATAACATAGAGTGCCGCTAAGAAAGGATTTTCCAAAATTCCACCCCTAAGGGGGGTAAAAAAGAGAACGAACTTTTAACAAATTCATTAAAAATCTGATTTTATAGTTATTTTTCAACTGATAACATATTTTGGTGTATTTTTGTATGCTGAATCGAATGGTACTAACTAAATTCTTTTAAGTTCAATAGTTCGAGAGATATTTCATATTTTTCTAATTTGGCGCTATCTTTGGCGCCAAAAGCTCAAATTTTCAAGTAATAATTTCTAAAAACTCATTCTCTTCATTCTGTTACTATAGCAAGGGAAGAAATTCAAATTGAATAATTTTTTAACCAATCCTTTTGGTTAAATAAAAACAACTTCGTCAATTAGAAAAAAAATTCAAATGCCTCAAAAACTAAAATTAAATAATGAACAAAAAAAACCTGTGGTACTTTTTCATTCTAATTTTCGTGGCGATACCATGCCAAAATATATGGTATCGCGCCATTTATTTCAACCCTAATCGTGCAAACGATTTTTATTGCAAACAGTGCCACACATTAACATTTGCTAATTATTGAACGTGAATATTTTTATGCAGGAATTTTTAATGATGGAATTTATTTTATTTCATCATAATCTGGCAAAACTTTTTAATTTGTTATTTTTTGAATAGAAAATATTTATTACTGATACTGATATATATTTTACCATTTCGCAGTTATCTGATGATGAGGAAGCTACAATAAAATAATTTCAGAAGTTAGGAATTTACATATAAAAATGTTTTGTTCGAAAAACCATGAATGTCTTCATTGAAAGAATGAAATGTTTACTGCAATTTGAGACATATTACGTATTACGTACGCCATGCTTCAGTAGTAAAAGACATTTACAATTTCAAGACTGCAGTTTAAATTGACAATATTTTATTACTTGCAAAATATTTAGTTATTCTTATATTTTAAGTATTTATTCTGGTACCCGTCGACCAATTTTGCCAAATTATATAAATCGCCAAACCACTCGCCAAATTATACAAATTGACATAATTTTTATTTTAAATAACGAAAAAACAAATAAATTAGTATAACATTAATAAAAATACATTTAAAACGTCGAAATAAAAATCACCTGATGACGTAAATACGTGTAACTTGCTTAAAGTCAAGTGAATGTGACATTTACGATCAACCATTATTGGCATTTAATCTTATAGTTTGCAATAGATTTTTGGTTGGCGGGATAACCAAGTAGTACCATTATTTTTATTTATTTAAAAAAATAGTAGGTCAAAGTCTGTAATTTTCAAAAGTTATATTTTTTAAATGTTCATTTTTTTTATCAACAATTTTTTTTCAAATGTATCATTTAATTTTTGTGCCAACTATTACGCTTGGTGACAATGGTGTTGGCATAACAGGGAAATACCAAAACAGTTACTGATTTTATTTCAAATGTAAAGAAAAAAGGTTTAATGAGCAATAAATATTGTAAATATGACTATAACTCAAATTCTACTGAACAGAATTTGTAGAACTTACACTGTTAAATAGTAAATTTGGTTTATAAATGATTTAATGTAAAAACCACCATTCTAAGTTGCTAAGGGAGTTCTAAAATTAGGTGAACTCGATTATGAAAGATTTCAAGTCAACTAATTAAGTGCACAGTAAGTTGGATAATATTTCAGGGATTATTTCAATATTTATCATATCATTCTGTGTTGTTTAGTTACGGAGCTATGCGGAAAAACTTCTCAGTGGTACAGTAAAGAAAATTGGAAGATATACGCTACAGAGACAGGGTATACTAGAGAGTATATATGCTATAGTTATGGAAGTTGAGCTGAGTTCCTTAAAAAATTCAGATGTGATGCAGTATGTACCTACCCCTACCTCTCAGAGAGTTCTATAATCAGGTTAACGCGATTATGAAAGTTATATTTAACTATCTCAATATATATATAATGCAAAGAGAAATTTCATTCCGGCCGCTTATATCTTGAGTTCTGCTGAACAGATTTTGACGGGACTTACATTGTTTGTTAGATAATTTTTCAGAAAAGATGTTAGTGTAAAACATAACGTTGTACGTTGCTTAGTTAAATAATTATGGGGAAAGTTCTAAATCAGATGAACCCAATTTTGAAAGATTTCCTTTTTTTAAAGGTTCCACTGAATGAATTTTTATGGGATTTAAACTGGTAATTAGATCATTTTTAGGGAAGGTTTCGGTATATTTTCCAGTTTAAAAGATTCTGCTAAGTGGATTTCGATGCAAATTGATAGATTAGTTAATTTTTCAGTGAATGTTTTAGTATAAAGCACATAACATTTGCTGTTGCTTGGTTGTTAGGTTGCTTGATTGTAGAATTATAGATGAAAGTTCTAGAATCAGGCGAACCCAATTATTATGAACGATCAGCCTTTTCAATAAGTCCAATTAGCAGATTCTGATGAGGCTTGCATTGATAATTTTTCATGAACGCTTTTAGTATATTACATATTGTTCTTTACCGAATCCTACACTAACAGATCAACTAAAGAAATTGGTCCTTAACAGTCTAAATTTTGTATGACTCAATAAAAGATATAATAGAGTAATGACTTTCATATTGCTTTCAGCAATTCGGTTGGATACACCAGGTAAATGTCCATATTGCTTTAAAATGCATGATCAAATTCACGGATATATTTTGTTTCATTCAAGATTTCTTTAGAAAAACCGACCAGCGTAGCGGGCGAAGGCGGCTAGTGCATTAATAAATCTGAAATAAATTTTCTTTAAAGTGAAAAAGAAGTAAATGATAATTATATAAAAACATGCCAACATTAACAGATTAAAATCCTAAACCTCGATAAAGTGTAAAGGGAATTTAAAGGAGTCTTAAAGAAGGGACGGAAGGAGAAAAAAAGGGGATGGTTTAGGGGAAAAAAAGGACGGTAATGGAAAAAAATAGGATGCTAAGGATTGAACGGTAAGGAAAATTACCACTATTTTTAGGCAAATCATGTTAAGACTAAGTGATAGCCACAATGTTCATTGATTTGTAGAAGCAGTTATTTAGATTGATTTAACCCTTTCCGGCGCAGTGTGTCCAGTCTGGACACACCTAATTTTAATTCCAACCTTGCAAATGGCACCAAGGATATTTCACAAAATTTTGATTTAACAGTGAAAGCTTAATGTAAGGAGTTTTTTTTTGTAAAAGAAATCGTTTGCAATTTCCGGTGTCAGTCAATATTTTCTCATTTTGCGAATAGAATTTGTCTGCGCCGGAAAGGGTTAAATATAAAAAAAATAATAATAATAATTTACCTCGCAAAGTGCAGGAATAAACCTTGGGGACGATAAGACTACCAATAAAGCCTCGATGCTTGAAATTGATATTTAAATTCTGCAGTAAATTTCCTGTCAGAGAACTTTAGACTTCCTTTCTCTAGCATACTTCTGCATGAGAAAAACTTGAAAAAAATTCTGTGGCTGCATCTGAAATGATTTCCTGTATAATTTTAGAAAAGGGACGGTAAGGAATCTAAAACCCAGGCACAGAGTTCAAAATATAATATCAGCCGTAATAATGTGAGCAGGTTAATTTTTTGCTACATATTTATGTAAAACAATTGTCTCAGTTTCGGAAAAAAAGTACACCGAATTAACTTTATTGAGACAATTTTATACAGACAGCTCCAAACTTAAAAATCAGCATCAGGGACACGGGATGGTATAGGAGTTTTCCTGGGATTTGCACCCCCCCCCCCCCCCCCCAACATCGTCCAATACTTATTTATCTCGTTGATATTGTTATGCAATCATAAAATGCGATGTTCCCCAGTATATGAAATTAAAAAAAACCAAACAAGAATATGTACTAAAATAAAAATTATTGTTCAGGAGCATAAAAATCAAAAGATTGTGAGAATGCCCCATATACTTAAATGTAACTTCACTATTAAAGCAAACATCTTAAATATTTGGTTATATTTACATAATCCTCCCTTTCTACCACTCTTTTCTTTTCCTTAAAGAAATTTTATTTCAAATTTACTGGCTTATGATGTCATATCATAAAAAAAAAAAAAATATGGGTAGCAACAGAAAGAACATATTATAAGTATTATTATTATTATTTTAAGAATATTATGAAGAATTTTTGTAATTCATTGTTAAGAAGAAATAGGAAATGTAAAATTAATTTCAAGAACCCTCAAGAATCTTATTTTTAGAGGATTAGCCAGTAAAGACTACTACTGTGGCAGGAGTCTAATTGAAACTTAACTTTTTTTATTTGGAGTGTTGTGCGATAAAGCGCAGACAATAATTTCTAACTGCTCCATCCTCAACCCTATTTCTATAGCGTATCGATAATGATGCAATAATATTAGATTAATTTTAACACATTTATTCAATTGGTAAATAAATCATAATACTGGGTGAAAATGTCCTGGCCAGGATTCGAACCTGGGATGTATTGGCTGAAGCCGCGAATGCTCTATCCTGGCCGAATCTGGAGGACTAATTCACCCAACTGAACCTTTCACGATCACAGCATCTAGTCTGATATCTGAATCAGATCAACAAAATATTTTGGATGTTATTTATGTAACGTCAGTAAACGCTGCATTCGTAATTATATTACATTAATTTATTCTTCATCCACTTGGAAATTTTCAACTATTATGATTTATTTACGAAATTACGCATGCGGCGTTTACTGCAGTTCCATAAGTAACCTCCGATTTATTCTGCTAAGCTGATACGTCTGGTCGTTAAAGGTTAAGTTGGGTGTATTAGTCCCCCAGATTCGTCCGGGATGGCTCCGTCGGTAGTGCATATCTAGCTTCAGCCAATACATTTCAACTTCTTGGATAATACTCGTATAATGATATTATCGTCGTTTGAGACGATATGACTTGAATTCTTATTGAAAAGGTGTTACAAAATGTGTTAAGCATTAATTTAAATTACAATATAAAATTTAAAAATTAATCTGGTGTGAGTTTATAAAATTTACTGCTGTATTCACTTGTTTTTCTCTATTTCTTATATAAAGTTTTCTCACCATGTTTCAAAATTGCAAGTCTCCGACTTTTTGTATACCGGTATTTTAATAGAGAAAATGTTATTTTATGAAATAGGAATATTCTCTCGATGGTAAAGCACTACATTTTCCCTGAGATAATACTGGAGTACAGCAGACAGCCGGAGACTTGACATTTACAGTTTAAGAGGAATTTTTCATCTCGGAATATTGTTCATTTTTATTTTTTAGTTTTTTACTACTATGTTAACACAATGCCGACGGGCAATTTCAATCAAATCTGAATTTTAAAACAGTAGAAACTCCTCCCTGTTCTGAAAGTCTTTTGTAAATCGGTGTTCTAGACAGGTTTCCAAAGTTTATGCATCGGCAAATATCTTTGAATGTACGAATTCAATATAAAATGTCTTACATTCTAAAAAAATTAGACAAAATCATACAAATGCATTTTCTGTAAGGTAGAAGCACCGCCCTTAGTCAATGATGTTTTTTGAATGAAAACGAGAATTCTCGTTCCCCGTCGTGAATGTGTTAAGAAATGCCCTATATGTTGAAACATAACTTGGTATTGTTAGAAAATGGTTTCTACGCCATTTTTTCAAAAGCAACTTTTAATGAAAGATCAGCATTGTTAGTAACAGTTAGCATCACTATTGAAGAATACATCTTAAATATTTGGTTTCATTTACATAATCCTCCCTTTCTACCACTCTTTTCTTTTCCTTAAAGAAATTTTATTTCAAATTTACTGGCTTATGATGTCATATAAAAAAAAAAAAAAAAAAAAAAAAAAAAAAAAAAAAAAAAAAAAAAATGAGTAGCAACAGAAGAAACATATTATAAGTATTATTATTATTATTTTAAGAATATTATGAAGAATTGTTTAAATTCATTGTTAAAAAGAAATAGGAAATGTAAAATTAACTTCAAGAACCCTCAAGAATCTTATTTTTCGAGGATTAGCCAGTAAAGGCTGCACGTTTCTACTGTGGGAGGAGTCTGAAACTTCACTTTTTTTATTTAGAGTGTTGTGCGATAAAGCTCAGACAATAATTTCTAACGGCTCAATCCTCAGTCTTATTTCTATAGTGTATCGATAATGATTTAATAATATTAGATTAATTTTAACACATTTATTCAATTGGTAAATAAATCATAATTCTGGGTGAAAAATGTCCTGACCAGGATTCGAATCTGGGATGTATTGGCTGAAGCCGCCAATGCTCTACCGACTGGCCCCACCAGTGGCTGAGAGGTTCTGCTCTCGAAGCTGGTAGACGGGAGGTGCTGGGTTCGATCCCAATCGCGCCCGTCGGCCTAATCGTTCGGAGATTTCGTGGTTTTCTTCGAGCCATGGATTTCCATGCGTAAATACGGGTTAGGTTCCCTTAGAGAGACCCCCACAGAGGGCACTCCTCACCTCGGGCTTATATCCCTGGTGTAGATGATCGGCCGTCAAAAATCAACGAACGCTACCGACTGATCTATCCTGGCAAAATCTGGAGGTCTAATTCACCCAACTGAACCTTTCACGATCACAGCATCTAGTTTGATATCTGAATCAGCTCAAGTGAATAAATTGGAGATTATTTGTGTAACGTCAGTAAACGCTGCATGCGTAATTAAATTAAATTAATTTATACTTCATCCATTTGGAAATTTTCAACTATTATGATTTATTTACGAAATTTCGCATGCGGCGTTTACTGCAGGTCCATAAGTAACCTCCGATTTATTCTGCTAAGTTGATTCAGGTATCAGACCAGATGCTCTGATCGTGAAAGGTTAATTGGGTGAATTAGTCCTCCAGATTCGTCCGGAATGGGTCCGCCGGTAGTGCATATTCAGCTTCAGCCAATACATCCCTGGCTCGAATACTGGCCCGAACTTTATTTAACCTCTAGGATACTATAATGATGTAATCGTCGTTTGGGACGATATTACTTGAATTGATGTGGAAAAGATTTTGAGTGGGGTTTTGGAACAGTTGAGTCTCTTTCATGGGCTTCCTAGATGCGGCCTTCTTAACGACCAGTCTGAAGAAGTGAGTTGTCTTGCAATTACATGAGGCATTGGGGAAAGATTAATAAAAAGTAAAAGAAGGTGTAAAAAATGTAACATCTGTATTGGTAATACTTCGTTACTGGGTAGGGTGGATTGATGCTCCCCCCAGCAGCGCAGAATACTGGCCCTGAAAAGGGCCCTTTGCATACTGTCAGGTTCACATCTATGGAAGTACGCACTCAGTCAAGGTACGTACTCCAGGGATAAATGGGGGAGGGGGAAGGATAAAAAATGAAAGAGTATAATTAAAATTAAAAGAGGAAAACAAAATTAAAATGAGAGAATATTAAAATTAAAGAGAATGTATAAATATACGCTAAGAGGAAGTTAAATATAATTAATAGTAAAAAGTTTAAAAGATATGATATAACTGTAGTTAAAAAAACTACTCATTTTAAAAGTTTAAAGGAATTGCAAGGGAGAAAGACACGATGTTCTAACTAGATCCTAAGCTAACAGCACGTGCAAGGGTAGAAACCAAAAAAAGGCTACTTAACAGGTACATACAATATATTATTTTTGTCATTTTGTCTTTTTTTTTTTTTTTTTTTTTTTCAAAGAAACAATTAGTGTTAAGAAAGCAAATTTAGCAAGGAGCGAACACAAGTTCACTGGGGGGGTCCATAAGACTGGAATACTTTGGCCGTTTCCGGTGTTGTTTCCGGTGCTCGGAGGCGTCGTAGTCCGGAAGTTCTGCGACAATTTCATTTGAAAGATTATAAATATTTTTGAAAAAAATTTTGGATAGATTAACAATGCGCTTACGTAAAGTGATGGTTTTAAGATCTTTGCGAATTGTTGAGTTACGAAGATAGCGGGAACCATTGTGAACAGTTCTGAGATTTTTATTATGTAAGCGGCTAAGGTTATTCATGGATGTTTTGCAGGTAAAGCCCCATATTGGGCAGGCATATGTGATAATTGGTAAAATGCAAGTGTTATAAAGTAAAAGTTTGTTGTGAATAGATAGTGTTTTACTAGTGAGTAGTGGTTTTAGTGCGTTATATGCCCCAGCAACTTTGCCCCTGATGGAGGTGATATGCTTATTCCATGTAAGTCTTTTGTCAATGATGACCCCTAGGTATTTAGCTTCATTAGGCCATTCAATAGCAGAGTTGTTAAGAATAATTCTGTTAGGATTGGAAAATTTTCTGGAGAAATAGACAGCTTTAGTTTTATTTTCATTGATTTTGACTCGCCACAATCACCACCCATCCATGAAGGCATTTATGTGTGTCTGTAGGTACCGATATAGTGTGTATGGGTGATGAGCAGAGGCATAAATAGTGGTATCGTCCGCATATAATGCAAGATATGTATATAAAGAACGTGGAATGTATTAAAAAACAAGTTAAAAAGGAATGGGCCGAGGACACTTCCTTGAAGGATCCCGGCCAGGATGATGAAAATGACTGAAAGGATGCTATTAATGCGGACGCGGAAAAGACGATTGCAAAGGTAAGAGTATATCAAGTGTATAAGTCTGGCAGGAAATTTAAGCTGAATTAGTTTGTAAATAAGGCCTTCGTGCCAGACTTTGTTGAATTCCTTTGCAATGTCAAAAAAAAAAATGGCAGCATCTGGGATTTTTTCGTTGAACTTTTCACTAAGAAATTCAACGACCCAAAAGAGCTGATATTGTGCTGAACAGTGCTGAACAGTGAAGCAGCGGTTGAGGGGTTACCTAGTTGCAATCAACTTTACACCCAGGCTTAGAAATGAAAATGTCTTGCAAAAGTATGAGTCGTTGGAAAAGAAAAGAGAAGGTGCAGTAGGACTACATAGGAAGTAACTTAAAATTACGGATAGACATAAGTAAATTAAGTAAAGAACTCAAAAAAGTAGAGAGATTTATATTAAATATAGGTTAATCTGTAGTTAAAAACTACTAAAAAGGGAAAAATAAAGTGAAAAGAAAAAGTTAGCACTAGTTCAGTAGACTCGCCAAGCTGGAGGGAAAAGCAATTAAGGAAGCAGCAGGACTGCTCATACATAAACAAAAAAGCCCTTTTCAGGAACCATACTTTAAAATTACTGTAATAAAGGTTACGTTAAGAGAAAATTTAGTTTTTTTTTTTTTTTTTTTTTTTTTTTTTCCTTTCCAAAGGAATAGAACTAAGATGAAATATCATCTTTAGTAGTTGATTTGGAGATAAGTTCAGAGAAAGTAAATAATTTAGAGAAAACATTGTTTTCGGCAGATATCTTTTCCAACACGCTGCTAAGTTTAGCTGACACTTCCAAAAAATGGGTAACTCCAAGTTCGGCTTTTATTTTTTTAACTAAGTCTATTATAGTGGGAATTTCATTATTAAACTCTGTTAGTTCATAAAGGTGCTCAATTGTGGTGGGTTTAGGTTTAATTTTTGGTTTTTCAGTTGATTTTGGGGGATTTTGGACTATTTTTTCCCTTGGGGACTTTAACATTAGAAGTTGCTTCTGCATAAGATTTTTTGAATTGGGGCTTTGTGGGATACTTTTTGCAGCCCTTATAGCTTGAAGGGTGTGCGAGTTCACAATTTTCGCATTTTGGGGTTGTCTGGGTAGCTCAGTTAGCTTTTTAAGGGGGCAATCTGGAGATAAATGGTCCCCACTGCATCCCACACAGCAGGTATCCATATTACAATTTTCAGATATGTGAAAGAAATTCTGACACCGATGGCATTGAGTTGCCTTTTTTGCAACTCTGAATTTCTCCACGGTGATTCGAATTTGAAAGAGCGATCTTAGATTAAAAATTTCGTAGGAATTTGAATTTTTGGGGAGTTCTATCAGGAAGAGAGGGAGCGGTTTTTTCCCCTCCCTTCGACTTTTTAGTTGAGAGATTTTAATTGTGGGAAAGCTTTTAGTGTTTAAATATTCTTTGATTTTTTCAATGGGGGTTGAGGTTGGGAGTCCTCTAATAACCACCTTAAGGGGAATTTCACTGTCAGGAATGAAGTAGAATTGAATTTTATTTTGCTTAAAATGCTCGATTAAACACGTTTTAGTTTTGAAGGTAGCCGGGAAAATTATAGAAATTTACCTGCTAATTTGGATTCGAAATCGAACTCGCCACCACTTGCTAAGTTTCTGTTGAATTCTATTATGTCATTAATCCCCGCAACCATAATTGGTTTGGGTTTTTTGGTCTCTGGGATTTCCATTTCAGTTTCGTTTTTTAAGGATTCGCAATCCGGGATTTCTACTGGGTTTGAAATATCATCTTTTTTGGAAGAGGTTGAGTTACCGGAGCTATTTTTCCTGCGTTTACGGGTAACTGTTTTGAATCCGTCCCCAGCAGCGTCTGGGATAGAGAAATTATCAGTTTTAACTTTCCGATACAAATTAATTACCCCTTTGAGGGCGTCGTAAATATTTGCTTCGCTATTTTTACAAATGAAATTGTAAATTTGAATTTTTTCCGTGTTGGTGATAATATGGGGGGAACCATCAATTAAAATTTCCTTTTGGCCGAAAATTTCATTTTCGTATGTATCAGTTATTTCGTGAGTAGTCAATTGACTATTTACATTAGAAGGGATAGAATTGAGAGAGCTTACGTAAGTTCGACTCATACTACTATTCAAATGGTTAGCATACTGCTTTTCCGACATACTCAGGTAATCCAGGAAAGACATCGTGAAAATTGAAGCAGGAGCAGGAGCGCCTCCCCCTCACTGATATTGTGCTCATCAAATAGAGAACATGTTAATTTATGAAATAGGATTATTCTCTCGATGGTAAAGCATTACATTTTCCCTGAGATAATACTGAAGTGCAGCAAACAGCCGGAGACTTGACATTTCTAGTTTAAGCGGAATTTTTCATCTCGAAATATTGATCGTTTTTATTTTTTAGTTTTTTACTACTATGTTAACACAATGCCGACGGGCAATATCAATCAAATCTGAATTTTAAAACAGTAGAAACTCCTCCCTGTTCTGAAAATCTTTTGTAAATCGGTGTTCTAGATAGTTTTCCAAAGTTTATGCATCGGTAAATATCTTTCAGTGTACGAATTCAATATAAAATATCTTAGATTCTAAAAAATATAGACAACATGATATAAATGCATTTTCTGTAAGGTAGAATCCCCGCGTTAGTTAATGATGTCTTTTGAATGAAAACGAGAATTCTCGTTCCCCGTCGTGAATGTGTTAAAAAATGTCCTATATGTTGAAATATAATTTGGTATTGTTAGAAAATGGTTTCTACGACATTTTTCCGAAAGCAAATTTTAATGAAAGATCAACATTGTTAGTAACAGTGATGAAAAGAAAGAAAACAGTCCACCACCAATAACGTGAGAGACTTAGACAATGCTATCGGCTGTCCGACGATATTACCAATGTAAACCAATTTGATTTAAAAGATCAAATTTACGATTATGCCGCAAAATAAGAACATCATGTATTAAAAGACCATTTGATTTATATTTGCTATATAAAAAATGTAACAGAATACTTAAACTTAACTCGTGTAAACATAGCAATTTCTTTGCATATTTTGTTTATCCTCAGTAATTAAATATTTTGTAATAATAATGTCCTCAAAAAGAATACGTAAAATAAGCTTAAATTGTGCAAACACTGTAATTTCTTTCCATATTTTGTTTGCCCGAGTAATTATATTACGCAGGGTTCGTACGCTTCAAGGACTTTCAAGCACCTTTTACCAGAATTTTCGTAAAGTAATATTTGCATTATTTACTGAAAAAAAATTCTATCTTCACATATATGGACTAGTAGTTTACGAAATTTCATGTACTAAAACACCTAAAATCCTCTGAATTCCTTGGTGCGTACGAACCCTGGTAAACAAATTTGTTATAAATTTACAGTATTGCTAAAATTTCTTTTTTTTAAAACATGTTGTTGCCTTTAGCCTAAAATTGTAAGAGATTTTTTTTTCAAAAACTTTACTCAATTAATTCAACACAAGAAATTATTTTTACAGCATTAACACTAGAACGCCCGGAAATTTTACTCAAGTTTCATAAAAATATTTTACACCAGAATTTTTATTTAAAATTATTTGACTAATTTATTTAACGTAAATCTGCTTTTTTTGAATTTAACTTATTTTGTGAAAGAATATCTGGTACAACTTGACATTTAATCATATGGTCGGAGTCGAATCGACTCCTTCCGGGCGTTCTAGTGTTAACACTCTCGCTGCGCAACCCGAGATTTTCTCGGTCATGCATTTTCCCGTCTAATTAATCCTCCTTGATTATTCCCAACAGTTATTTTATTTATTATTATTATTTTTTTTTTTTTTGTAAATTTTGCCTTATTTAATCAGAGCATTTTCCCGATTTAATTAGACAAAAAATTTTTGTTTTCAAAAACCGGTGGAAATAGAAGCTATTTTAATATAACAATTACGCAGCGAGAGTGTTAAAATGTTTACATTGCTTATAGAGGACTTCAGTTAGTGCAGATGAAAAATATCGGCAATTCATAAGAGTTCACTGTATTTCTGAATTTCAAACATTTTAATATGCGACCTAGAGCACAATAATGTTAGAACTTTTGTGTCAGAATATGTTTCTACTTTGAATCATGTAGGCTTTTTTTACTGTACCAGACATCAACTGAAGGTGAAGCTAAATCGTTAGAATTTATTTTAAAAGATAAACAGTAACTGAATATTCAGGAGACAGGTTCAAAACATATTGGTCATATTACTACTACAGACAGAGTTTTAGAAGCGTTGTTTTATATACAGGGTTAGCGAAATTAAACTTCCGCTACTCAAAGGGCTCTAGAGGCCGTTCTACTAGTCCGATGAGAAAAATATTTGGACAATAGACACTTCAGTGGATGCGCTCGAGATTTCCGAAATAAAAAAAATAGTTTAAAAAATCGCCACTAGATGGCGTTACGAGTTAGCATGTGAAGAGAGGACAAACTGAGATCCCGAAACACTGAAGGACCAGTGGTCTTACACAAAAGGAACACAATAAGGACAATAAGTGGGCACAGAATTTCCATGGCCAGAAATCATCAACCGCCATTCTCGCGAGAAATTTGTAGCGTGAATGTTTTGCGAGTGTCCAGATCTTGTCGTTCCAATTTCTGAACCGCTTGAATGTTATACGGGCAGAAGATCAGAATTTTAAGATATGTATTACTGTAGTAGGGTATATCAAGGGTACGTGAAATCGTCGGTACATTGACATTTCCATGAGGCAAATGAGTGCTTGCTTCCACGACCGCTGTAGCAATATCCTCTACGACGGCGGTTGCACACTTTTACTTCCACTTCCCGGCAAATCGCCTAACTGTCCGGTTTGCTCGAATTTCATCATCATGTCATTCAGAGCACGCTCCGATATCGGTCCACGTCGTTGTTTCTTGAGACGGCGGAACTCTCTCACAACTGCATCTGCATTCTCACCGTTGCGGTAATACAGTTTGACTAGCATTGGCAACGCCGGCATTTTGAAATGCTCATATGATTGGGGCACGAACTTCTTCCTTTTATCGTGCGTGGAATTTGCATGTGTTGCTGCAATGTGCTGCCCTGCTGCGCCCTCTGGTGGCGAGTTTTTAAGTTATTTTTTTTTTATTTCGGAAATCTCGAGCGCATCCTCCGAAGTGTCTGTTGTCAAAATATTTTTCTCTTCGGAGTAGTAGAACGGCCTACAGGGGCCTTTGAATAGCGGAAGTTTAATTTCGCTAACCCTGTATATATCTATCTTAGAGGAACATCTCCCTTGATGAGGTCATTGTAGTTGGATGTGACAGCACTTCTACCAATACAGGATTGAATAAAAGGGGTTATTCGAAATTTAGAAATGCCAATAATAGGAAGTCCTTTGCAAGGTTGTATTTTTCTTTTGAATTTCACTGAATTGCCTTTTAAGCACTTGTTTGAACATAGAAAAACATAACATTGACATTATTTTCTGGTGTTATAGGTGCACAGTTAATATTTCTAGAAAACTGTCCAGTTATTCGACCATTTTTACATATAACGATTGTTAACGGTATATTTATATGATCCTGACCATGATATTGTCAATAATGTCCTCATAATATCTTCACAATATGGTAAAATAACCCTAATTTACAAAAAGGGCAAATGACTAAATACTTTGCTGACGATTTTTAACAGCGTAAACAGCTACTTGCTTGTGTAATACTATCTGTTGTCGGATTTCAATTAATCAATTGCAGTATTCTAGTAATGAGCGTTAATAAACCAAATGGCTCCAGTTTAGATTTTAAAAATAAATCTTCTTGAAATATAAATGCTCTGCGACCGGCATCTGACCTCTGGATCTTGCTGTTCGTAATCTAGGGCTGATTTCTCATTAAACGATCGCTAACAGAACCCAGACTGTATGTATTCTTTGAAAACCACACCGCTAAATTGAAACAGTTTTATTCGTCATGGCGATGTGAGTCTGCATTGTTTGACATTAAGAGGCTTCATTCTATTATTTTACATTGTAGAAGAAATATATGTGTTCAAGACAATAACAACACCGCGTCACTTAACGAAACAATTGCAGGAAGAGATAGACTCTAGTTCCGAGGTTAACGGTTTTTTTGCTCACCACGAAAACCTGTTATTGCCAATGACCACAGATGAAAGTGAACATATCGTCGGTACCATGTCAAACTATTCTATGTGAAAACAGTGGACCACTTTTTTAAAATTCAGATTTCTTGCTTGGCAGCACTTTTCAAAAATGGTAAAATTCCCCTTGTTAATTAATAATGTCATTAAATATGACGAATTTTGCTATTTCAAAAAAGTGGTGCCAATCAAGAAATCTGAATTTTAAAAAAGAAGCCCGCTGTTTTCACATTGGATAGTTTGATATGGTACCGACGATATAGGGGAATTCAGATTCAGAGTAGTTTGAAAGCAATATATCTATGACCGCAATAGCGACAAATATGCGAGATTTTGTGACACCAAGTTCAATTTTAGTGCTCACGATTACGATTACTCATAACTTAATGATTTGTCCACCAGCAAGGTGACTCCACATTCTATATTGAATAGAATAAGCTCAGAGAGCATTTTATTTCTCATTGATTCAAAAGCTCTCTCAGAATTGGAATTGAAAACCATAAAGGTGTTTGCGAGCCACACACAAGCTGTGGAATGATTGGTGAAGTTTCTGAAAAACTGTGTGTTTCGTAATATCAGAGACGACTATGTTAGATTAGCTTTGCTTTCGCATTCACTAATGCCGAAGTTTGATCGTAAATCTCAGTACAAGTTCTTAACTACAGTACAGAATGTAGGTAAGGCAGAACTAAACAATTCTCTAAAATTGTTTTAATGCACATTGTTTAAAATTTGTATAACAAGTACTGTTCCAAAGCGCTTTAATAAGCTTTTATAAAAAAATTTCTTAGTTTAAAAATAATGCATAACCAAAAGATACTAACCTAACTTAAAATTAATTTTGCGTTAAGTTACTATTCACATAAAGCAATATTTTTACATTATGAGATGCTGATGTGAAAAAAAAAAACTTTTTATCATTTAGGTGAAATTTGGTCATTTTTGATAATATTTTCCTAAATTCAACGTCGATGCGCACCTAAAGAGTTTAACGTATTTCAGTTTTTCTTTTTGCGTTATCCTTTAATTTCCAGAAGGTCAATTTTACGCTCTATTAGAAGTAGGTACGACCTTTTTTAAATTTTTATCCTTAATTTCAAAAATTCTACTTTTGCTAAGATTTTCAAATATTCAACTCCGATGCGCGACCGAAAAATAAAAACCGATTTCAAAAAAAAAAAAAAAAAAAAAAAAAAAAATAATAATAATAAAGATTTTTTCGACCCACTCTAATATGCAGTCGTGAATAACAATAGTAATAAAAATAGCGCTTCACTTAGTGCTTTTTCTTCGTCGGATTGTCGCTGGGAGAAGCGAGATATGGGAAATACGATATATTTTCATTTTATATTCTTTCCGAAAATGAATGATTTCTTCTTTAAACAGAGACAGTTTATATATTAAGAATTATGCCACCATTTTTTTCAAATAGAAACACCTACTTTTCACTATTTGAGTTACCTCGATCAAAGCAGCATTTAAAAGTGTACAGTTTATATACTTTTTCTTAAATATTTAAAGAATTATAAAAGATCAAAATTTAAGTATGCTAATATTAATTGCACATGACAAACTGCAATTTATATCCTCCCAAAATGTAAAAAATATTTCTATCCCAAAATGTTTCTTTGTTAATGAGATACAATTAGTGGTTTCAAAGGTATTCAAGGCTTAATTTTCAGTTAAAAAATTTTTCAAATAAAAAAAAATCCAGTAATATAGTGACACATTCTAATCGATATTAAACGATTGCGGAATGCAACATAATAAACACATTTTATTAATAAAGGTATAATAAATAACAAAATAAGTAAAACTTTAAATTGGCTTAATGAGGTGACGAAGTATGAAACACACATGATTGCTGACGTGGCAGCCTAAACTTAATCACGTGCCACATTATTGAATGTGATAATGTTTTTAAAAATTCATTGTGTATCTGAATAAATTTTCAGTTCCCACTAATATTGAACTAAAGGGATTCAACTATATCTTGTTTTTCTTTCTTCAAACATTGTAGCTCCGCCTACCGATTTTATTAGACCAAAGAATAAATACTGGCTTTAAAAAATTATGCGCTTCGACTTTGAAGATGTTTTTGCCGAGGCGCCTGTGGAGTATACATTCATCATCAATGTCTAGTGTAAAAGTGTTTCAAATGTTGCAGACACTTTAAAACATTTTTTTTGAAAGACTAGAAAACACAAAAAATTATTTGTTACCTCTAACTGAGATGGAACATTTCGTTTTAAGAAACTATCAAGTTCACAAAAAACAAACTTAATAATTTCAAATTATTTTTGTTGAAAATTAATGTTAGTACCGTCCACAATATAATACTTTAATGTTTTTTCCCTCATCATAATTTTTGTGTGCCCGGAAGTTTAATTATGAGTTTAAGTACGCCATGAGGTAATAAAAAAATGAGAATCAGTGTTGATTTCAGGGGGAGACCCGGGGGGGGGGATGTCCTCCCCCCGGGATTAAAAAATGTCCCACCCGGCGGAAATTTTTGACTTTCTCCTTATTTTTCCTAGTGGTGATGTTTTCCTTCGAATCCTCCCGAAAAACCTGTTAAGATGGAATCACAAGGTGCCGTTAAAAAATGCTATCTTAAACTAGATATACTTGCATAGCATTTTTGTCGTCAATTACAAGGAAATGTTCCTTCTAAGGTATTAATCCGTTATAGAAAGGTTCAGTTTTTGCGACATATAACAACTTTGTATAAAAGTCTTAGAAGCTATTCGAAAAATCGAACAAGTTAAAAAGTCCTTCCGGCCAGTGCCGGGAGGAAGAGGTAGCTTTCTTACGCCTTATTTAAAAAAAGCCAACTTATATCATGCAAACACACGAAGCTCAATTTAGTGGAAACCGAATATAGGAGATTCAATACTAATTTTATCAATATAATGAATGAGAATTTTGCGAAATTAGTCAGCTTTATCCAAGCTGCTTTTCTTTAAAGTAACTTATATTTGGCTGCCAAATTCGGCAATTTCTTAAAGTGCCTGTCATTTTAAGACAACATGGTGGATGAGGCTAAGCAGTGAACTTGGTCGAGACCTTAGTAATTGCTGTGCACATGCTCACTCACATCGGAATCGGTTAATATATAGGAGTGCTGTCGCATGCAAAAAATCAGATTTTTCAAAATGTCACCCACAATAGAAATTAAAACTGCTATATCTGAGCCATTTTTTAAGGTAAAGACAAACAAAAAATGCTCCTGAATCCTTATATCAAGATCAAATACTTAAGAAAGAAACCTTTTTCAATTTCTAATTTTTTTGCACCTCACTTTAAATATATATATTTTTTTTAATTTAATGGTCGCCATTTCGAAACAAGATGGCTGATGAATCTGGCCAGCGAACTTGGTCGAGGTGTTGATGTATACTATCCACATGCCTTCTTACATCGAAATAGGCGAATACGTGTGTTATCGCTTGACAAATACAAGATCGTTTCAAAATGTTAGTCATGCTAGAAATTCAAAGTGCTATAAATCAACCATTTTTTAAGATATCAACAAAAGAACAAATTTTCAGAAACAAAAACTGCTCCGGAATCTTTGTATCAAGGCCAAACACATAAAAAAAATCTTTTTCATTTTCCAATTTTTTAATACCTCATTTTGAATTTTAAATTTATTTTTTTTAAATGGCAACCCTTTTGAAACAAGATGGCGAATGAAGCTGGCCAACGAACTCGATCGAGACATTGGTATGTACTATGTACAGACCAAGTTACATCCAAATAGGTTCATAAATACGCCTGTTATCGCGTGACAAAAATCAGGTCGTTTTAAAATGTCAGCCACAAGAGAAATTCAAAATGCTATTACTCAGCCATTTTTTTTAGATATAGACGAAAGAAAAACTGTTCCGGAATCTTTGTATTAAGGTCAAACGCATACAAAAAAAATCTTTTTCATTTTCCAATTTTTTGGTATCTCATTTAAATTTTTTTATTTTTTTTATTTTTTTAAATGGCCGCCATTTTGAAACAAGATGGCGGATGAAGCTGACCAACGAACTCGGTCGAGATATTTGTATGTACTATGTACATACCAAGGTACATCCAAGTCGGTTCATAAATACGCCTGTTATTACGTGAGAAATATCAGGACGTTTCAAAATGTCAGCCACGCTAGAAATTCAAAATGCTATAACTCAGCCATTTCTTAAGATAAAGACGAAACAAAAACTGCTCCCAAATCTTTTTATCAAGGTCAAACACATAAGAAGAAAATATTTTTTCAATTTTCAATTTTTGGTACCACATTTCAAATTTAAATTTTTCTTAAAACTTTAAATGGCCGCCATTTTTAAACAAGATGGCGGGTGAAGCTGGCCAACGAACCCGGTCGAGACATTGGTATGTACTATGTATAAACGAAGTTACATCCAAATCGGTTCATAAATACGCCTTTTATGGCGTGACAAAATTCAGGACGTTTCAAAATGTCAGCCACGCTAGAAATTCAAAATGCTATAACTCAGCCATTTTTTAAGATATAAACGAAACAAAAACTGCTCCGAAATCTTTGTATAAAGGTCAAATACATAAGAAAAAAATATTTTTCCATTTTCAATTTTTTGGTACCACATTTCAAATTTTAAATTTTAAAAAAAATTTTAAATGGCCGCCATTTTGAAACAAAATGGCGGATGAAGCTGGCCAACGAACTCGGTCGAGAGATTGCTATGTACTATGTACACACCGAATTACATCCAAATCGGTTCATAAATACGCCTTTTATCGCGTGACAAATTTCAGGACGTTTCAAAATGTCAGCCACGCTAGAAATTCAAAATGCTATAACTCAGCCATTTTTTAAGATATAGACGAAAAAAAAACTGCTCCGGAATCTTTGTATAAAGGTCAAATACATAAGAAAAAAATATTTTTCCATTTTTAATTTTTTGGTACCACATTTCAAGTTTTAAATTTGTTTTTAAAATTTAAATGGCCGCCATTTTGAAACAAAACGGCGGATGAAGCTGGCCAACGAACTCGGTCGAGATATTGGTACGTACTATGTACACACCGAATTACATCGCAATCGGTTCATAATTACGGGAGTTACAGTGTGACATAAGTCAGATATATATATATATATATATATATATATATATATATATATATATATATATATATATATATATATATATCAATTTTGAACGGAGGGTGGTTTCGGGGTCTGGGGGTCATGATCGATGAAAATATACCAAAATTTTTTGAAATCGCTTTCCTCCGAACGGCTGCAATAGGTAGCTTTTTTGTAAAGAAAGCTACCTAAAAAAATTACGAAATTAATGTTTATTCTGTTTATTAATATTTAACCTTTCAGCTAACTTTTTGCGCAATAGGTGCGTGTCATATTTTTGTGTACAATAGCAGTTACAAGATTTAAAAAGAAAACAAGAAGAAGAAACAAATTACATAATTATTAATTAGCATACCGCTAATACTTGCATAATATTTATTTAAAGCATACCGGTAGTAAAACTTAAATTTTAATTTTGGAGCCATATATGAGATTAAACTGTAAGAAATTGTTGTTAAATAATTCTTTTTTTTTTGTAAAATTATAAAATAACTGGTATAATTTTATTTCATTAACATTTTCGAAAAAATTAAATGCGGTAAAGTCTGGGAAACAGAACCTGTCTATAGCGGAATGCGGAATCCTCTCTTAAACGAAAAATAAAATACGGTTCCAGCAAAAGCAGTGCACTGCGTGATACTTTCTAAGACGGAAATCTATCTGTAACGGAATTTTTCTTCCACCTCTTTCAATTTTATATTTGCGGCTTTTAATATACTACAATTGTTTTCATTGGGACCGTAAAAGTTTTCTGGTTAG
Source organism: Maratus speciosus (assembly GCA_963932465.1). Taxonomy (NCBI): domain Eukaryota; kingdom Metazoa; phylum Arthropoda; class Arachnida; order Araneae; family Salticidae; genus Maratus; species Maratus speciosus. The sequence goes on along the minus strand of OZ010798.1, from coordinate 161,148,306 downwards.
GAGAAGATTCCATTATTGACAGGTGTGATGTCAAATCACATATTTTTGGCTTACTTACTCTAATTGCATCAATTATTAAATTATCTAGATTAGATATTTTTAATTAGACTCTCAATTTCTCTAAAATGTATTTAAATTATACCATAAAATATATTTTTTTTCTTAATATCCATTATTCAATCTTAACAATAAACATAATAATTCATTGAATGTATCATATCACGATAATCATTTATCTAAATAAGCTTTTCCTATCCAGTGAAATATTATTCATTATATTTTTGAGGTTATAATATTAATTTCATGTATCATAAATAAAACTTTTTCTGTTACAAAGTACTAGCCTATAAAATAAATATTATTACTTCCTTATTGTGAAATTCTAAATTTGTGCGTTTCTTAATTAAAATATGATATATTGTTATTATTCCGTTCACTCATAAAATATCTTGAAAGTTAATCCTTTCAGTAATAATCCATTTGTTTATCCCGTATTACATAAATAACTGCTTTATCTAAATGTAATTTTCTCTTAGAAAAACCAAATTCATTTATTGAATGATAAATTGATTATGCTGTCAAAAATATTATTATAATGGAGTTTGAGTGGGTATGGACAACTGAATTAAAGGCACAGGTTTTCATACTTGATAGTTAAAAAAAAAATTAGTTACAGAAAATGTCTAAATATTTCTATGCAAACTTTATAAATTATATCCGGTATTTACTTGTTCGCTAACATAAAATATTTTATTTTTCTTATTTTATTGTAGAATGCTAGGGAAATTTCATTTCCAAAGACTACCAATAAGCAATTAGGTGACGCTAGTTCTAGACGACACTGTGTCTGGTTAATCTATTGAGTTTTTCTGTCTTGATTGTTACAGATAAAAATCACAGCTTAGACTGAATATTGGATAGGAATTATTTTTGATATTGAATTATGTCAAAACAGTCGAAATTATTTTCTTTTATCCAAATTAAAAAAAGAAGACGTAGTGAAGAACCTTTAGTACAGTCATCTGTTGAAAATCAAAATAATAATTCTCAACTAATTTTGAATGAAAGTGAAGCCTGCAATGCGATAGTTCCACCCTCGATACCTTCGTGTAGTACTGTTAGTGGACAACCTCAACCGGAAGATAAAAATGTTGGACGCAAGTTCAAATATCAAAAACAGTGGGAAACTAAATATGAATGGCTGTATTTTGATCGAACTCGTGGTGGTGCATTTTGCAAGCTGCGTGAAAAGCATTTAAAAAATGATGTAGAGGTATTCCAAAAAACAAGTGGAGTATTCATATCAGTGCCCTTCACAAATTTTAGGAAAACAACTGCACTACAGGAAAACTTGAAAAACACTCAAAATCAGACAAACATTGTAAATCTGTTTTTATGGAAAAATGAAAGATTACAGAATTTAAATGCTCCTATATACACACAAATAATCCAATACAGCGAAGACGAAAGGGATAAAAATAGACAAGTTTTATCTTCTTTAATTAGAAGTGTGTATTTTTTAGCTAAAGAGGAGATACCCCACACTACAAAATATGAATCCTTAGTTCAAAGAATTTTAATGAGAGAAAATGAAACTCTTCGCGACTGGGTTAAGTCTCAAAGTGAAAGATCGACTTACATAAGTAAATCAACTGCTTCTGAAATATTAAGCTCAATAGGCACAATCTTAGACAAAGCAGATGACAAAATACTTAATGGTAAATATTATTCTATAATGGGAGATGAATCGACGAACATAAACAATCAAAGTGAATTATCACTAATGGTGCGGCACGTCGTCCATGATCCAGTTTGCGAAGTAAGAGAAAAATTTTTGTGCATAATATACTTAGAAAGAACTGATGCTGAATCAATATTTTTAGCTATAGATAATGCTTTTAGCATTTCATTTCTTTCTCAACTTGTTTCTGGGACAGATTGCCAATTTTTGTGATAGTGACAATGATAATAACGAATTGCACATTAAAATTAAAGGTCTCGAGAGTGATGTATCAGAAATTAAGAGCATAAATTTCAATGACACGAAAAAAAATTGCTTAAAAAGTGCAAAAACTTTTATAGAAAAAATGATTCATCAAATTAAAGAAAGATTTAATGATAAAGCACTGCGCTTAATAGAACTATGTACATTTTTTAGAAGCTTTGGAGCATTTGTAAAAATAAATGAAAATCAGTGTAAGGAGCTGTGCCATCTTTTTGGAATTCAGGAAGAGGATGCAGCAGTGGCAGATCTCCGTCCTTTTAAGTACGTTGCACACAGTAATTTAGATGATACCAGTTCAGATGTCGCTTCTTTCATTTTAAAAGCTGATATTGGATACGAAGTTTTGAAAAAACTTGCCGAGTGTGTATTGTGTGCACCAATTTCAACAGCGAGTGTAGAAAGGTCATTTAGCACAATGAATAGAATTATGACAAAACTTAGAAATCGCATGTGGCAGGATACTTTACAATCGTGTATTAAAGTATCTATCGAAGGTGATGAGGAGCCAACAGATGAATTCATCGATGCAGTGATCACACATTATGCATCTTCGAAACCAAGACGCATTCGCTTAGTTTAAAGGTGAGCAATTACAAATTTAATACTGAACCTATGCGATTTATCAAAAACAGTGCTTTATAAGAAATAAGGACTAGTTTTATAAGGTAGATTTGATGGCTTTACATATAGAATATTATAATTACTATTTAGTACTTTACAGTAATTGAATGTTATACACATTATATGGTATTATTTATTTAAATTGCTATTAATATTTTATAAAATTAAAGTATTTAAAAAATGAGTGAAATCTCTATTTCTTTAGTGGACATGATTGTTACGGAAGATTTGTTTTTATTAATATTAAGAAGATATACTTAAACATAGACGCAGATAGAAGTATACAAATGGGGGTTCAATTTTAAATTTTGAAATGTTACATAACTTTTATCTTTCATAAGTTTGAAAATATTGCGGACGTTACAAAATAATTAAAAAATTAAGAGAAAAAAATATATAAATTTCATGTATAGTAAAAGGTTTTAACATAGTAGGGCGTCGCCCAACCATATCCCCCCCCCCCCCCGAAAAAAGGGAGAAAAATCTCCCTATTCCATTTAATACTGTCCGCGTCTATGTCTGAAAGCATTATTATTAAATAATAAGTAAATACCAAACAATAAAAATTTGTTATTGTATTATTAAGTATGAAACTTTGTTATTGTTGTAACGAAGTTTTATAATTTAATTGTGATTTATTGCCATTTTTCGGTGCTGTTTCATGAATAACTGTATATTAATAGAAATATTTCAGTGGTAAATCGTAGCAATGTTGATTCAAAACTTTTATGAAATGGGATATTCAAATCCTGTATGGCAAGTTAAACTGTAAGATATAATGAGATTAAATGAAAAACAAAAGACCATAACTTATATAAATTATATTTAGGAGTGACAGTAACCTAAGAATGCCTCACTTATTTTTTTTCAATAATGGTTTGGGCACAAAAAAGTACAAGAGTATCTTAAATTAAATAGAATTTTTAAAAGTTTTTTAAATTTTCAATTTGAAATTAAAAAATAGAAACTTACATATAGCATGATCTATGGAAACAGAAGATTTTCAAAATCCCGACTGGAGAGATACTTATTAAGACGGAAACTTTTTCTGATCTTCGGCGATTCCGCCTTTGCAGGTTTTAGTATATTAATGAAATCAGAGAAAATTTCATGTTGGAATACTAGTGTCCCCCCCCCAGGGATCAAAATTCCCCCCCCCCCCGGAGGTAACGGTCTGGATTCAACACTGATGAGAATCACGGCCGTAATGAGCATGTTTGACTGCATTAAGAGTATAATTTTCCTTTTATCCTTCACTCTTTCTACGTCTTACGTAGAAAGAGAATTTTCTACAAGCACCCACCTCCCCCAAGGAAAAAATCATTTTGATTCATCTCATAATATTTTTTTTTAAATCAGTCGCTAACAGTGCAATTATTAAAACTTGCAAGAAATTTTTTTGCCAATTCCAGTCTTGTCTTATTTACTTTTTTCTTCTTTTTCTTTAACAATTCTTTTATGTCTTAATCTCGTATCATTTAAACGTCGCTGCACTGATGTTCTGGAAAAGTTTTTTTTTTTCCAAGTCTATCTTATGCTGAGAACTCATCAATTGATTTCTTTAACACTAGAACGGCGGGAAAATCTTACCTACTGGAACGGCGGGAAGGGGTCATTTTGACCACTCGATGAAACTATTGAAATAACAACGCTAAAATAATTTTAAAAGCCATACATTGGCAAAAATATGTAATTTACGTGTATTTCATAATTTATATTTAATATTATTCGATAATTTATTGAATTTTTAAAGTACTGTATACGTAACGCCTACAGGGCGATTAATTGGATCATACTACGACTACTCAAAAAACTCATTAATTTGGTATAAAAATCGATTTAAAATTAATGTTTTCACAAATTAAAACTAATGTTAACTAAAATAAAACACAATTTATAAAATAATATATATTTATATTTTCATCTACTTACTCGCCGAATGATTCCCTCTCTAAATCCATAAATGAGAAATATGTTCTGTTGTTTCCGTTATTTCATTATAAGTGTAGCTGAATGGTTAATATGTTAAGCATTCTGTTTCAATTTTATTTAATGCTTATAATACTCCAAATTGTACGCACGTATTAGGAATTAATTCAGTTGTATCAAAAAAAAAAAAAAAAAAAGCAATTTTTCCAATACATTTTCTGCACACAACTTTGAAACATGGTGGGCAAAATTCTTGAGATTTGTTTCCATTGCATGTTTGTACTTGACATTTTTTCTCTTGATATCTATTTTATTTTCGTGGGTTTTTTTTTTTTGTTGTTCTGAAGACTCAGGAAAGATCTTTGGGAGATTTGAAACCATAAGATCCATTCTGAACACATCTCCTAAATTTAATAGAAAATCTCTTCTACTGATAGGCTTGCCTGTTACACTTTTATAAATTATCCAGCCGTTTAAAGCTGCATGATCCAAAATATTGAAAAAGATATGTACAGGCCATCGTCTAGAAGCCGATTTCACGGAGTATTTTCGGCACATCTGACCATGGATATCCACACCATACTTCGTTGCGTTGTAATATTCTATTGAATCGGGCAACGTCTTGAGACCGTCTTCAGTTTTTACAGTAGAATGTAATGAGCTAAGTAGAAAAACACTTTTTTTTCTTTTGGCTTGATAGATGGTAAGTGTCATATTATCACATTCCCCTATCTTCGATGAATAAAGAGTACTGCGCATATTTTTCAATGATATGTGATTTTCTCTTCTCTTCTTTTTCATTGTGCAACCAAAGTTGTATTTTTAGCTTTTAACATTTCTGCTAATTTGATATTAGTAAAATAGCTATCTGTCGTAATATTCCTCCCTTCGTTTAGATGGGGATCTGTTAATTTCATGACAACATTTTCCGATAAACGTAATTAAGGATTGGCTGCTTCATCCTTTTCCAGATAAATAAATTCATTCAAGAGGTATTTAGTATCAACGTCAACAGATCACCAAAATTTTATTCCAAATTTATCCGATTTATTTGGCATATATTGGGTAAATTTATATCTATCCTGAGATGGGAACAATTGTTCATCAACTGTAATATTTTGTCCTGGTCGGTAGCATGTTTTGCAATTTTCAATAAATTTATTCCACATTTTAGATGCAAGAGCAAATTTAACAGTCTGTAGTCTGCTAGATCTTGTTGTCTTTTCATCAAACCTAAAAAATCTTTTTCTTTCTTTGAATCTATCTCTTGAGATAGTTTCTTTGCAAAATAGTATTCCTCATGCCTTGGACGACAAGGAATATAAATCTAAACCCTTTTTTTTATTGCTCCTCGAACATATAGTATAGCAACAAAAGCAGCTTCGAGTACAAAGAGTATTTTATTAAAGGGGTCAAAATGACCCCCGTCCGCCGTTCTAGGAATACAAGCCCATATTTCAAAAACTAACAAATCTAGAAAGCTGAATTTTTCTTTAGAAATATATGTTATCTATTTAGGAAAAGTCAAAAAATTTCAAACGATTTCGCCCAAGCAAACAAAAGTAATCAACGGACGAAAGTACTCAGGTGTCAAAATGACCCCTACCGCCGTTCTAGTGTTAAAAACTTCGTTATAAGGCGAATAGTTAGCAGCCAGTTTAGGTTTGAGAATAAATAGCCTTAAAATATCATAAAGAATAAAAAATTCCTTTATATGGATGTACATTTTGAAAAACTTCACTTTAGAATAATCCTAATGGTAAAATAAATAGACAAATAAAAATGAAATTTCATTTCCAGATATTTACAAATAATTTTCTGAAATTTGTTGCAAATGAAGAAAAATGATAAGACTGATATTTTCGACTGATATATTCTAAACTCTATTTCCTATTCTGTAGGGAAATTTTAAATAACGCTTTTTAAACAAAACAAATGATATCTGAAATGAATTTGTGAAGTACAACGATCAAAATGATTTTGCGTAATGTAGTGCTGCCATCTCTTAAGTATTTTCAGAAACGTTTCGCTTAGAAGTTTACGAGCAAATTTTAAAGACTAATTTATAAAATAGTTAAATAAACTGTAAACGAGCGCTATCTCATATCACATAGAAAAATAATATTTAAGAAAGACAATCCAGTTGTAAGATTTGGAAAATTAGAAAGGAATATTAAATCTATGATATTTAAAATATCGCAATATGTTAAATATTTTTTTCACAAAAAAGCCTTTTATTTATTTATTTAATGAGGAATTTTCACTTAAAAAAATTACCCTAATTTAGTTCAGTTGGGTTGATTTTTGACGGCCAATTATCAACTCGAGGGATATAGGTACTAGGGAAGAGTGCCCTCCGTGGTGGTCTTTCTAAGGGAACCTAACCCGTATTTACGCAATTGGTTCAGTTGGTAAAATAGGAATTTTGCGATATTTTTCTGTCACTTCCTGATACAAAATAACTGTAAAAATTATGTACATAGATGTGTTCCCGATAACAATACCATATTTTATTACTTTTAGAATTGAATCATAAATTAATAAATCAATTTTAAGATATTCTTCCGTTAGCCGCACGCAATTAATCTTTACACTCTTAAAACGAAAGAGCCAAAATAACTCAAGTTGAGCCGAAATCCACTCATCTCATGATTTGAAAGTCAGCTTCTCATAAAGAGTTGAAACAACTCGAGTGAATGAGTTGTTTTTAGGCAACTCATGATTGAGTGGTCTCTATTTTACTCATACTTGAGTGAAATCAAATCAATGAAGGTAAAATCCAGTAGTACTTGAGTGATTTGTAACCAACTCATACTTGAGTGAAATTGAGTCATTTAAGACTAAATCCAGTAGCACTTGAGCTATTTGTAACCAAGTCATACTTGAGTGAAATGAAATAATTTAAGCCTAAATCCAGTACCCCTTGAGCGTTTTGTAATCAATTCAAACTTGAGTGAAATGAGGTCATTTCAGATTTAATCCAGTAGTTCTTGAGCAATTTGTAACAATTCATACATGGATTAAATCAACTCATTTAAGAGTTCATCCAAAATCCCTTGAGTGATTTCTAATAAACTCCTTCATAAAAGAACTCGCCAAAATTACCAAAAAAAAACCCCTTGAGCGATTTCTAATTAACTGATTAAATAAAATCATGTCATTTTAAATGAAATTCAGTAACCTGTGATTGATTTTTATCAACGTAATTCAAAATAACGCAGAATTCTTGCCACATTTTCAAATTAAAATAACTAATTTTATACTCCTTCATATTGGTTTATATAACTGTAATTCTTATTTAATAGTAAATGACTATTTTTTGATTGAAAAAATAACTGTGATTTATAATTAAATAAAAATTACAACTAAAAAAAAACAAAACTTGAAATCGCCAAGGGAAGGAAAAATCCCAATGACAACTTTTAAAAGATGACTGCTCCCCTTAAGGGTGTTCTCAAATTCAAAAGGGCAGCTTTCTGACATAAGCTTGAATTTATTTTTGATCGAAAATGCATGAAACCAGCTGGTGGTGTTGTTCTAAAACTATGTAATCGAGCTGCTTTTTCCATTTTTTTTTTTTTTAAACACAATAAATTTTTCAGAAAATAGTGTCAAAGTGGAAGTTTTGAACTGAATTTCCACGCGAAAGGAGAAAAAACATACCAGAGTGGGCGAAAACGTTTGTCACATAATCAAAATCGCTTATAACTCAACAGATAACTTATTGATCAAAAAATGGAAAATCCAGTTCAATTCCAAATTGCTTCCATAACAAGGCTTTCCGTTAAAAAAATTAATTTGTAAATGCATCAAAACGCTTTGTGCTTGTTGAGCAGACCAGTTAAGAACAGCCTTAAGATCCTACACTAGTCGCTAAAAAAGATCTGGATGCTTGTGTTAATCTTATGGAGAAGTTATTTTCAAATACATTGTTTGGATTAAAAAAAAAAAATATATATATATATATATATTTTGGAGGGGGGGGGGAGGGATATAGGATCTTTATGCAGGCTAATTTTTAAGTTTGGTTAGTTTCTCTTATACAGTAGATGTCCAATTTTACGAACTGATGTTACTCCCATTTACGAACACATTATATGAATCCCACTGAGTTCGTAAAATCGAGCGTCTACTGTATTAAGATATAAATTTTAGAATCTGTTCCAAAAATGAAAGTTTTTACAATAAAATATAAAACCTAAATTAAAAAAGTAAAGACTAGCCACAATACATATTGTCTTCAGCTACCATATGCAAAAAGAATCATGTACAAATATTAAAAATCCAAGCAAGATATTTGAAAATAACTTCCCCATGGAATTAACATTATCACAGGTCTTGTCACATGGCTAGTGTTAGGCCTTAATAAGTAAAATTGAAAATATTTCAAAAAAGATAAACACCCACCTATTATATACTTTGTTGTAACTATCCCTTGATTTAATTCACACTACTTCTTAATAGACTAACTTTTAAAGAAATATTTATTGTTAAGCCTTTTTTTATGCTAATTAGCACTGAGTGATAAATGTCAATTTAATGCAGTTGATACATTTACAAATAAATTATGCACCAAAATAACTGTAGAATATTGAAAAATAAGGTTTGTGTTCACTATTTAACATTTGAAAAGATCTTTTAATGCAAATGAAAATCTAAAATGGCCTTTTACTGCCCAATAGACTTACAAATCTGTCTCGATATGCAAATGTTAGGAATTTTATCCATTTTTCATGCACTATGTGTACTTTCATTTGATTTGGATTCAAGTATCCTAAAACTTATAGCTAGAATTTTGGTCATGATACTATTTTTTTTTTTTTTTTTTTTTTTGTATATGAAGAACCTTCCACTAAATATTGTAGTATAAAAGTCAAATGCATAAATAACTGAAAATTGAGCTTATTGACTCAAACAACGTGCAACTTAATTCTTTATATCATTTGTTGAAACTAAATTATGTTCAATAATAATTTTTAGAATTTAGCTTCTGGATTAGAAGGAACAATGTCTTGAATGGATAAACACCAACCCATTAGGTACTCTCTTGCAGTTATTCCTTCTTAATCTTGTTGTGAAATATAAAACTTTAAAATGGCATAAGATTGTAGCTTTTTATGTCAAAAGCAGGAGCCAAATGTGCAATTCAAAATATTGTGGGGGGAAAAAACAACAACATTATTTACTAACAATTTTATTTAACAAAAAGAAAAAACAAACTTAGCAATGATAGCAATTTTAACAACAGATGCAGTGCATTGATAGCAATTTTAACAACAGATGCAGTGTTTTCATTAAAAATTTTCTCGTCAAGACAAGAAAATATGTATTCTTCTCTGCTGAAGATCCTTCAGAGATTCGATAGGGCTGTTGAATTACATTCCTCGCAGTGGAATTGCATTTCTCCATGAGGTCACTATTCTCCTGTGTTAAAAGAAAATATTGAAATTAAGTTAAATAGCAAAAATTGTAATGTAAAGGAGTGATTATGAACCTTTTAAAACATTTTAGTTTTTAGATTAAAGTAAATATAAATAAATTCTTAAAGTCTTAAGCAAGTTCTTAAAATATTGTTGAAAATTCACCTTTGTTACCATTTTCAAAATGTATACAAACATATCTTTTTAAACAATAATTTAAATTTGGGGGAAAAAATGAAACTACATTTCATATTAAATTTATTCTAAATATGAAAATACATATACAGGGGTCATTCCAAGAAAAATTTAGGGCCCTTCACAAAAATCTATTTAATAAAATAATCCCCTTCACAAAAATAAATTTAATAAAATGGGCCCCTTCGTAACATTCTTTTTCATACAAACTGTTTTAAAATGTGTAAATTGTAAATAAAACCAGCTCACTGAAAACAAACTTTAGCAAGGGGATTTAAAGGAGTTTTGTCAAATTCTTCATTTAAGTTTGAGTAACTGGATTTCAATTTTTGCTACAAAATATTATTTTTCACAAAAATAACTTGTACTTTTCACAAAATCGGCCCCAAGAATAAAAACAAACAAACAAAACACACACAAACAATCGCCTCCCCATGCATATTCTGAAAGAAAAGAAAAGAAAAAATGAAATAAAAAACCATACACTAAAACTTTTAGCTTTATATAAAAAGTTACACCACTGAAAATTCAGCCAATTGTGAATAAAATGGAAAATGAATAAATGAAACCCTCTGTGCGATCACCGGGGTTCGTTGATATATATCAATCAATATATATCCAATATTTATTTTCAAAATATCAAGATTTTTGATATTTTCATATTACCTGATATTTATTTTCAAAATATCAAGATGCATGATATTTTCAATATTTTTCTATGTTTGCTATTTATTTTCAAAATATCACTGTATAAGATGTTTTTGATATTTTCAGTCAAAACAAGTGCAAATGAAATTTCCAACTGTTATGGACTGTGTTGTTCTGTAAATAAGGAATTTATGTCTCTGATAGTTACTTTTTTAGCCGAAGAAAACAAATATCTTTTTCAAACTTTATGTTTGAATTTTTTACTTTTAACTGTAGATTATTATGAGGGACATAATTCAGAACAGACACTGAAACATAAACTGTCTAATTTAGATACTCAGTTATATATACAGCTTCACTATAAAAGAATCTGATGTAAGCGTATAAAGCAAATTGTTTCTGTTTTCAATTAGTTGATTTTAAATTTTGTTCTAAGTGTAAAAAATAAAGAAAGAAAAAGAAAACTGCACTTTTAATGTATTGTTTAAGTTTTCATGTTAAGTGGAATATGTTTTAGTTTCTAATTTATATTATGCTTGAATATATCTATTATCAGCAATAAGGTGACTATTTTGAAAATATCGGATATATATCAAAAATATCAGATATATATCAAAATATCGGACATTTTTGATGCTTTCGAAAATATTTAAATTTGGGTGGGGGGGGGGGGAAGAAACTACATTTAAATTCATTCTAAATATGAAATGTTTTATTACAACAATGATGTTTAACCTTACCCCATAAAATCTAACTAAGCAGCCAAACGGCAGTTTTCTTCCAACAGTCAAATGCATGTGTCTGAGACATACATGTCTAATTTAATACAGTATAACCTCGAAAATCAAGACTAAGACTAGATTTATAAAAATTCTAGATTTCACAAAGATAATCGAAACTTTCAATGTTCTTAACAGTACCTTTAATCATAATTTAATTAATAACAAAGTGATAATTATGTAAGGAAAAAATAATATCGAAAGGCTTACTTTCATTGAAATTTGTTAAAACTTTTTCAATAAACAGTGAATTTTGAAAATCCAATTGCAATTTGCTTCCTTTTTTTTTTTTTTTTGGAACTATTTTTAACAAAAATGTTTTTCATATTAAATACATGTTAGGAATATCTATTTCAGAAATACAGACTTGTTTTTCTAAACTGCATAATGTTATGACAAAATTAAATTTTATATGCTATTTCTATACCGCCAACATTACTCTCTTCTATTTTAAAAATTACCTATCATTAAAAAGAAAAACTTCCAAATCTAACACATGTCACAGATTTCTATCTAATCTTGGAAGAAAATGTGCATTATTGGGCAAATGTATCTGATTGATAGATGATACTAAATAAATGAACTGAAACTGGATAGCACTGCATTCTAAACACATAGGAAAGATACACTATATGGCCATTAATGACCGGCAATTTTCAATTTTAGACATTTTGTCGAATATTTAGAAATATACTTGACAGATTCTTCTGAAATTTCAGTATTAAAAAAAAAAAAAAAAACAGGTATCAGGGGTTTGTCCACACTTTTCTCACAGGGTCCTGTTTTTGTGAAATTGTGAAGTTTTTCTTATTTTTGTGAAAATTCTAGTCATAATTTTGTGAATTTTAAATTATCGATGTCTTCATGTTCTATCCTTCATATAAAAAAAGCTAAGTAATATGCTCTTTGGTGAGTTCAACTGTTTACTTACAGACCAGATTTTATTTTTAAATGACTAAATTTGTGAAAAATTCAATTTGAAGGTGAAAATATTCTGTGAAAGGTCTATTTAAGAGACAAATAATTTTGTGAAGGGTCCTGTTTTGGGATAAAATGTTTTGTGAAGGGTCCTGTTTGGGGATAAAAAATTTTGTGAAGGGTCCTGTTTTAAGATAAATTATTTTGTGAAGGGTCCTTTAAAAGACCTAAAATTTTCCTAAACATATCCCTGGGTATGATCTTGTATTTAACAATGTCGATTTGTTAACGGGGTGGGGGCAATTAGGGGCGAACAAAAAAATCAAAGAAAAAAATAATACTTGGGATCACCCTGTAAAATGCACGAAATTATCTACCACTACCGAATATAAATAAACAGACATTGTGCAATATGTGTAATTTTTTGTGTAAGACTAGCACGTATATTAATAGAAATATAGCGATTTATTTAAAAAAATAAAATTATTGCATATTTTTTGCTTATAACATGCAGGGTTTTCAACCCAATTTAACGCCAGTTTCAGAAAAATTGACAATATAATAGAAACAATATAGTGCAATTGGAATATAGCTATATTAAATATTTTAGGAAATATGAGCAGTTGTATGAAATAATTTTTATCTGTGCATGCGCAAACGATAACAAGGATCATTTTACATAATTTAATATTCTATAGAGCAACTTATTAAAAAAAATCTACTAGTCAAATATCGTAAAAATTCAGAAAGATATCGGCATTAAAGTGAGCAAATTTTTAGTTTTTCTCTAAAAGTAACTGAATGATAAGGGATTTTCCACAAATTGTCAATTTTTATTAACTGACTTTCAGAAAAAAGTATTTAGTAAGTATCAACGAGTAGATTTGGAAAAAATGCTTCAATTTTTATACTTCTTTTGATCATGGTATAGGCTCGTTCTGGTGGTTATCCAATAACTATAACATCAATAAAAAATGGAAATTTAAAAAAAAAAAATTAAAAATGACAATTTGTGGAAAATCTCTTATCATTCAGCTGCTTTTAAAGAACAACTAAAAATTTGCTCACTTTAACGCCGATATCTTTCTGAATTTTTACGACATTTGACTAGATTTTTTAAAAATAAGTTGCTCCATAGAGTTGACTATTAAATTATGTAAAATGATCCTTGTTATCGTTCACGCATGCACAGATAAAAATTATTTCATACAACTGCTCATATTACCTAAAATATTTAATATATTTATATTCCAATTGCACTATATTGTTTCTATTATATTTTGTCAATTTTTCTGAAACCAGCGTTAAATTGGCTTGAAAATTCTGCGTGTTATAAGCAAAAATCATGCAAGAATTTAATTTTTTTAAATAAATCGCTATATCTCTATTAATATACGTGCTAGTCTTACACAAAAAATACACATATTGCACAATGTCTATTTATATTCGGTAGCGGTAGATCATTTCGTGCATTTTATTTTACAGGGTGATCCCAAGTATATATATTTTTTCTTTGATTTTTTGTTGCCCCCTAATTGATCCCCTTGTTAAATCGACATTGTTAAATATGAGATCATACCTGTTCATTTCAATCCTGAAATTCCAGATGAATATGTCAAGCATATTTCTAAATATTTAACAAAATGTCTAAAATTGAAAGTTGCCGATCATTAATGGCAATATAGTGTAAGATGCTAGGTATGAAGTTTACTAATATTAAAACATTTTTTTTTTTTCACATATGTATCTGTAAGGTCACAAAACAATTACAAAACACACACACACACAAAAAAAAAAGAAATTCCAATGACAAAAAACTTAAAAAATATATTTAAGATTAATATGTAAATTTATACCCTGTCTTCTATTTCTTGCTGATAATACACCTCCTCAGGATTATCACATGCCTCTTTGATAGTCCTCTTTGTTGGTACTTCTTTTGGGATGGTGTTAAATTTAACTTCATTGTTTTAAACCTCCATTCAACCATACCAGCTTGAGCGATAGGATCAAAGTATTGTTCCTAAAATGAAAATGTGCAAAAACAATGTTATCGATTTAAAATGTTTCAATGGTTTTAACTTAAAATTTCAAAACACAGACGTAATGATGAGTTTATACGAAAGTGCCTGAAACATACAAAAAAGGAAATTCATTTCCCTCCAATTTACCCAAGCAATAAATTGGACCGATGGGACTGTTGCATAATTAAAAATATATACAGTATAAAGTAAATTATCTGGAACTGTTGGGTTCACGTGTTTTTGGATAACTGGCTACTCACTGCATTAAGCTATCCCTTTGTTGCAATTAAAATTTATTAGAATAATCAGATTAAAGCACCTTCTCAGAGATAAGTTGCTTTTTCACTTTCCTGTGTTATTCAATGGCCTTTGAAATGCCCCACAATTCTTGGAATATCTCATCACAAAATTCATATTTATAATTAATTTCTTTTTTATTAGATGCTTAGAAGAATTGTTTTCTCAAACTGTCAAAAAATTTAGATTTTGTTTTAAATAAAAAAAAAGTTATTTTTGAAAAATCTAAATCACTTCCTTCACTACCTATATATGCACATATTGTTATGAATTGGTATCAATTCTGCCTTATACCAAAATTTAAATTTCTACCCATTCAGATTTGACAAAAAAATCTGAAATCGTAATCTGAAAAAATCGTACTGAAGCTCAAAAATCATTCAGAATAGACTAAACTAACAACTGGCACTGTTGTGGTATTTGTAATTGGCTGAATTTAATTTTGAGAAATTATAACCAATCCACGCCTCCTCTAAAAAATATATATACAGTAGAGCACTTAATTCACTGACCTATAATTCATGATAAATTTTTTGAATGTAAACAAAGATTTTTTTTTTTTTTTTTTTAATGTTTGAATGACAACGAAATTTTGAAAACTAATTCAATCAATTTTAATAAAGGACGAAGTTATTTATAGAATACAAGATAAATTTAATAAACCAAAGACAACGCCATGATGCCATGTTTAAAAATAAACTAGATGGAATCCGCCAAAACTTGATGGCAACAATTTGAAAGCACCACAGAAAAAAAAAAGTATTTTACAGCTAAAGAAATTTTTAAAGGCTAATTTTTAGGAAAACTTTCAATAATTGAAAAAAAAAAACCCTGCATTTTATATCCAGGCAAATGACCCATTATTGCCAGAGTTACATTCACCCAGACACAGTCAAAAGTATTTTTTTACATTACACCCAATGGGAAAATAGTTACTTATTACTTTCTCAGGAAGAGTTGGACAGTCACATAATCAATGCTTAACACATGATTTCTTCATTTTAAAGACTACTGTAGAACACAGTACAGGACTTTAATTTCAGGGCGGGATTCATCACCAAAATTTTGAAATCCCACCCAAAAACACATCATGAGCAGGAGGCTTCCATCTAAAAAATTTGTTTTCAAAAAAGTGTTTCATTTTAAAACAAATCCTGCGAACCTTGTGATATTTTCGGATGACAGGTTGATACATTTTGCGGCGAAAGATTGTTGAAATTCATATTTTGGTCCTGCAACCGAGAGACAAATTTTGAGATTCCCCCCCCCCCCACCCCCCGAGATTGAATGACAAGTTTCTCGTTAATTTCTGTGACTGATTGCAAATTGAGGGGCGATTCTGTTCCAAAAATTATGAAAAATCATTCATCAGTCTGGAAATTTGAACATAAAAAAATATGTCTCATATTTCGAGAAATTGTCACCGAAAAAATCAATTTCGTCAAACGTTAGCTAAAATAAAAACACCAATTTTGTTAAAAGTAGGGATGCCAAAACCTGTGGCCTGCAATGAATTTCGTCAATTTGCCACAAAAAAAATTGAAAATTTCATCAGTCAGTTTAAGAATCGTGAATTTCATTGATCAGGCATGGAAAAATTGTGTGTTTTGTCGATTGTGTACAGGAACATTGAGAATTTCGTTATGGTAAAATAGCGAATTTTCTCGATGCACGAAGAAATTGAGAATTCTGTTGATCGACTGCAGAACCAATCATGATTTTCATCAGTTTATAGAGAGAAAAAGAAATCTCAAATTTGTCAATTTATTGCCTGAAATTTTTTTTAAATTTCATCAGAGATAATGCAGAATCATGAATTTCATGATCAGTCAGAAAAATTGCAAATTTTGTTGATTGATAATCACTAATTCCGTTGGTCAGACACGAAAATGTTATTTTGTCCATAATGCATGGAAAATAGCGAATTGTCGATCAGTCTCAGAAAAATCAAGAATTTCATTGGTCTGAAATGAAAATATCACAATTTTTGTCGATAATGTGCAGAAAAATCAAATTTCGTCGATCGGCTACTCGAAATAGAATTCTCTCACGTGTGGGCCTCGACAAAACAGACTTTTTCTAAAAAGCCCTTATCTTAAAAAAGTTGTGCACCCGTAATTAAAAAGATCACGAATAAAATAAGTTTTGTCTAAGGATTGCAAATAAAATGAAAATTTCGTCAAAAGATGGGGAACAAATGCATGTATCGTTAGAAGATAGCAGGGAAAAGAAAATGGCAACTCCTTCAAAGGATTACGGAAAAAAAAAAGCATATTTTGTAAAAGAATCTGGAAAGAAAATGCATGTTTCGTCAAAAGATAGCAGAAAAAACGTTTTGACAAGGGACCCCCCCACCCACAAAAAATAAATAAATAAATTTCGCCAATGGATCACGCGAAAAATGTGGAATTAGTCATAATGTCGCAGGACCCCCCCCCCCCCTGCGAAATTCATCAAAAGGTCGCTGAAATAAATAAATAAATTTTGCTAAAGCGTTGCAGAAAAAAAAAATGCCAAAGGGTTGCAAAAAAATGAAATAAATTTTGCCAAAGTGTTGCAGACACAGTTGTATAATATAGACGCATGTGCGGAAAATTTTCCAAAAATTCGGAACTTTGCGGAAAAATTTTTTAGAAAAAAAAAAAAAACTTAATTTTTGTCCTTGTAAATTTTTTTTTTAAATACCGAAAAATTAAAAATATTCTCCAATTTTATGTACGATTTATTTGCCAGACAGATTATTATTCAGGGGTCGATGCAGGTTTTTATTCTTGGGGCCCATTTTGCGAAAAGTAGAAGTTATTTTTATTAATTTTATTATATTTTTGTGAAAAATAACATTTTTTAAACGAAAGTTGAAATCCAGTTACTCAAATTTGAACCAAGAATTTATGAACAAAATCATTTTTTACATCCCCTTGCTAAAGTTTCGTAACCTAGTTTTATTTACAAATTACACATTTTAAAGCAGTTTTTATGAAAAAGAATGTTACGTAGGGGGCCTTATTTTATTAAAAGGAATTTTGTGAAGGGGCCTGTTTTATTAAGTTCATTTTTGTGAAGGGGCCCATTTTATTAAATTTATTTTTATGAAGGGGCCTATTTTATTAAATGGAATTTTGTGAAAGGGCCCTAAATAGGCCCCAAATTTTGTCTGCATTGACCCCTGTTATTGTTTGACAGACGTGATTCTGTTCCAAATTTTCAGAAAATTTAAGGCATTTGGTTTTGAAAATTTAAAAAAATCAGCCATCAGTCCAAAAATTCAGACATAAAAGGATACCACTGTGAATTTCAACAAATGGTTGCCGTAAAAATGCAAATTTCGTGAAAGGATCGTAAAAAAAAAAAAAAAAAAGAATTTCATAAAAGGAGTGCAGGAAAAAACGAATTTCGTAAAAGAATAGCGCGGAAAAAGCCTAAATTCTGTCAAAGGATTTTTTAAAAAAAAGAGCAAATTTCGTAAAAGAATCGCGGAAAAATTATCATCAATTGATCGGGGGGAAAAAAAAAAAAAAAAAAAAAAAGAAATTTGTCAAAGGGTCATAGAAAAAGGTGTGAATTCCGTAAAAAACGCAAGAAAAACACGAATTTCGTAAAAAGATCGCAGAAAAAACGCGAATTTCGTCAAAGGACTGCAAAAAAGAGAGCAAATTTCATCAAAAGCGTGCACAAAAAAAAACTAATTTCTTAAAAGCATAATGGAAAAAAGCCCGAATTTTGTCAAGATTGTGAAAAAAATGCAAATTTCGTAAAAGAACGCGTAAAAAACTAATTACTTCAAAGAATCGTGAAAAAAAATGCAAATTTCGTCAAAGCGCTGCGTAAAAAGTGCGAAATTTGTCAAAAGATCATAGGAAAATGCGAATTTCGTCAAAGGATTGTGGGAAAAAACTGATTTCATGAAAGGATCGCAGATAAAATGTGAATTTCGTAAAATGATCACAGAAAAAAAAAAAAAAAAAAAAAAAAAAAGAATTTCGTCAAACGGCCACAGAAAAAAATGATTTTTGTCAAAGGGCCACGGTAAAAACTCACCGGTCTCTTTAATGATGATACCCATGAATGGACCTCTCCCTACAAAATGTGATTTAGTTGTTTCAGTAGCAATGTCACATTATTTCTGCCCTGCTTATCATGGATTTTTAGCTTTATTTTTTTTTAACCAAAATAATTATTCTTTGATTAATATTAATTATTTTTAAATATAAATGGTAATTACTTTAAAACTACTGTTTCTAATCCATATCGTTAAAATAACATAACACGGTATTTTACGTTATTAAACATTAAATTAATTTGCAGATAGTTTTTGACCCAATATTTATGTGCACAGAAAGTTTTTGGTTTTATAGAAGTCTGGTTGCAGAAAAAACACAAATTTTTCCAAAGGGTTACATAAAAAATGGAAGTCTCTTTAGAAAACAGCACGTACACAAATATCTATGTTTATTATAACAGGGATAGTTTTTAAACTTAAAAAATATACCAAACTAACTTTTGAAATTTTGGGTTTAACCCGAACCCAACTTGCAGGAATTCACACTCAGCCTCAAATCAACCTGAACCAAAAACAGAGTTTACTCAACCTACAACAAAAATAATTATCGATTGTTTTAACAAATGTTAATTCATAGAAGAAACCATTAAATTTAAAATTTTATTAATTAAAAAAATGTCATCCTTTAAATAAACACAAAGCAAGTTTTTTTCCCAATATGAAATTTACTATGTAAATGTAATTGGTTTTATTAAATATTATGTAAAGTTGTTTTAAAAAATGACATTTTAATACCTTTAAACTTTGAAATATAAAAAGGTATTTGGCCAAACAGTTACTATTCGGCTAGCTGAATCATGGAAGACGGTAGTATTTCGAGTGACGCAGCCTTAAGCCTAAAATCGTATCGTATCGTATCGTTAAAATCGTATCGTATCGTATCATAGAATTCGTAGATGGCGGAACTCATATATACAGCTAACTCGACATCAAAGAAAACGCGAAAAGCCGCCTTTTAATAACTCAGCAGATCTATGTCTTATTGTTCTGAATTTTCTAGAACAGTCTTATATCTGCAGTCTAATCGTATACTGAAATTTTTGCATTTCTACGTGCAGTATATTTTGAGATCTAAATAGCCATTTTTAAAGTGAAAACGTTGGTATAATATCGAGGAAGTTCCTAATTTGAAAATCTCGAAAACGGTTCTAACGATTATTTTTAAATTGATACATAATATAAATGTGATTAAGGCGAGGTGAATAACACTTTTCTTTTTTCTGGGAAAACTCTCGTTCGTTAAATAATTCGATTTTTTTTTCTCTCGAAAATGACATGGGCGATTTTTTAAAAATAAAATAAATATGTTTCAGATGAACCAAATAACAATTTACTTGTTTCCAGCAAGACTCTTGTTCGTTTTATAATGCGCATGAAAAATCGGACTATATTTCTTCGCCATTCTATGGAAATTTCACCGAAAATGCATGACACTGTATTCATACACACGCTTTCTTTTTAACCACTTTTGGGGAGAAAAATTTTGTCTTCCCACTGGCTGAGTGGCTAAAGGCCATCGTTTACTGACCTTAAGATAGACAGTTCGATACTCTCTAGTACGTGTTTTCACATGTGAATGTTTTTTTTTTTTTTTAAGTCTGCTAGTTGACCATTATTCTCAGTTCCTTTGTAATTTTTTTAATTGCTATTAAGTTAAATAAAATTACAATTATAATGACGCCAATTTGATGATGATTATTTCTTGGCAATTTTTCAACAATAAAAATATTACCATAAATTTTATAAATATATTTAATTTCAATCACTTTACAAAAAATATACATTAATAATTATTATTTGAATATAAATCACACGATCAGAAATGTAAAAAAATAATTCATTTCAGCTCTTCTTTTTATAATATCATTTTTTATTATTATGACGGTCAATCAATATATAATCACTGACATCCATAATATTATTATTATTATAATTATTATTTTCCTTGCATAAAAGCTATTGTGATGTAATAATTCTTTTATAATAAATAATTTAGTTGAAATGTTTTATTTATAAATATCAATGAAGTTTGATAACCCCGAGACAATTCTTTGCAATATTTACAGTTTACATAATAAGCATATCAGAATTCTGGTGTCGCCATCTTTTGACGCAATTGCGTAGTATTATAGAGAAATGTTTGATAAAAATGTTGAAGTAGACAGTTTTTAAATCGAAGAATTATTTTAAGAGATATTTAATGTTAAATCTGGATAAAATTGTCTCATTAAAAAAGTCTCATAGGAAAAAAAAATATACATGGGAATTTAATCATTTTCATTCAATTTAATCATTCAATAGAAACTCGAAGTTTGCAGAGTGCATTTATTATTGCCTAATTTTTTGACGGTTTATTTCAATTTTAAATTAAAATTTTCAGAATTTCCAGAGATATTTTTTACATATTTTAGAAAAGGTTCTTTTAAATTGTTGCCAAATATTAAAACAGCGCAAAGAATAATATATCTTTTAAATTAAAAATTTATTCACACGTGACTATTATAAACAGAAAAAAATCCTTTTAAATTAGAATTAAATGATAACGTGTTAAAAGCAGGAAAATATTAAACATTACGTCATAAAAATTGTTTTTACACATGCTTACTTAAAATGAAAGAAAATTATAAAATAATCAATTATTTTCAAATTAGAATTAAATGATTACGCATTAAAAGAAGGAAAACATTGAAAATTACGTCATAAAAATTATATTTACACGTGAATATTAAAAGAAAAAGAAAATTTTTAAATAATAAATTCATTGATATGTGTTAAAAGTCGTAAATGGAGGAAATTACGTCATATTGGCCAAAGTGGCCAAAACAGTTTACAAAACACATTGCAAAACAGTGTAAATTAAAAAATATATTTATATAAGAGATTTATTTCAAATTTCGAGATGATATTTTTAACTATAGTTGCTAATTTTAAGGTAGCGCAAATAATAATATTATCTTTCTAATAATAAAAATATTTTCAGTTGAATGTTACAAAGAGAAAGGAAAGTTTGGTGAAAATTATGTCAGATTTAAAACGTTACATTTAAAATCTCTTATTTAAAATCATTTTCTTATAGCGTTGTTAAAAAATACCATAAAGCAAAGACTCTGTTGACTTAGTTCCTTTTATATTTGGTAATTTTCAAATGTTTAACTAATCTTATTTAATCAAGCAGGGAAACAGCAACTAACATCAGCTGATTCGGTTTTGAAATCCCTCAGTAAAAGGGAAACCCGTTTACAGTAAGATCGCCATTGATTTTTTAATTATACAGAGCAGCCTCGATTATCCGAGCTAATTGGGACTGTTAGTAAATCGGAATCGGAAATCTCGGTTAATAGAAACTGTGTGTAAAAACTCGCCGTGCTTGCGAATTTAACATCTCTTTTAAAAAAATAGATAGAACGTTTTTTAAATAATAAAAAGTAAATATATATAAAGTTCTGTTTCACATCTTAACAAATTTAAAAAGAAAATCAACTACCAGTAGTAAATTTTAAAATGCAAATTGAAAAATTTACGAAAGTTCACACAGCCACTGGAAACAAAGCATTGTTCGCTATTGACTTCTCAGGGTCCAATGTTTCTTTGGAGTTGAGGGCTTTTAGGGGCAGAAGGGCCTGTATAGCACGGACAGTGGGCTAAAGAGTGTGGTTATTTTTAAGGCTCATTCAAAAGGGAAAAAAAAAATCAGACTTTGTTATCGGCTCGGTTAACAGAAACCTCGATTAATCGAAGCTCGGTTAATCCAGGTCTACTATAATTCAATCTTCCGTAATCTTTTTAAAGCAGATCAAATTAATGGACTTTAGCACAAAGTCACATAGCTGATAACTGCCATGCTTGTTGGCCACCTTTTTTTCAAAAAGTTTGCTTCACCTTATTCAATTAATGAGATATCTCCGATAAAATAAGTCACATTTTCCCGTTCTAAAATACTGGTATCCAAAAATCGTAGCATGTAACTGACACTACAAGTACTCATGGAACTAGACTATTTTAAGTCTGATTTTTATTATAGACTATATAAAATTATTAAAAATATATATTATGATAGGAACTAGCGGGCTTCGTCCGCTATTTACGTTACGGATATAAAAATCATGTTTTTTTTTTAGGGAAAAAGAAATAAAAACCTATTTGACGATAGGTTTATAAAGACACATTTTGTATTTGTTATATTTCCGGGGATGAGGAGGGGGGGGCTATTTTGATTAAATATCGCAATTAGTCTACATGACAGATATAATTATGATAGACACTAGCGGGCTTCGCCCCTCTATGGCGCCTTATGGGTCCAGCTTCCATAACTCAGAAACTACCTTTCGGACATCAATGCAACAGATTCCAAACGTTATAATTAACTTAATAATCACCCTATATAGCATTAAAGTAAATTTATGAGTACTGCATACTATTTTTTTATCGTAATTTCTGAAGAGAAAAAATTATTTCGGTTCCATTCTTAGGTACTGGTCTGAAAAATTTTGAAAAAGGGGGGAAGGAGGGGACATGAGACTGCTGTTTGTCAAACAACACAACGGGATCTGGCTTATTCAACTTGGTTTTTGATGACTTCAATTGGAAGGTGGTTTGTTTAAAAGAGTGCGTTCCCTGCCCCATGAAAATTGGAACTATTGGTGCTACATCTATGTAAGGATTTAATAATTATAAATTAACATTTTGGATTTATTAATTTAAGGATAAAGTGTTTTTAAAGGAATATAGAATGAAACCCTCTGTACGATCTGCGATTATACTTACCCAGTTGTTTTTATATACAAACTGCTATAAGGAAAATTGTAATAAAATAGTAAAAATTAAATCTGCATTAAATTCCATAAGTATCTTTTTTTTAATCATTTTATCACTAACCTCAAAAAAGTAATGATATCAATGCAAAAACCCTTGACGGGTTAAAAGTTTCTGACGCAGCACTTTATCTTATGCTCTAAGAATTTTAAATATGGAACTTAAAAATACTGATATCAAATTTTGAGTGACGTTATGCTATTTCTTAAAAAATATATTTGTATTTATTTCACCATTTTATTTTTGTTTTATTTATAATCGCATGTGCAAAAGTTATGTTCAACATGAAAAGCTGCATAAAATTTTATTCGCTGTTGCTTTATCATTTACATCTCTCATAAATTCAAAATATGTGTTTTAAAAGATATGATATAAAATTTAAGTGACGCCTTGATGTGACTTTAAAAGGTTTGTTTTTTAAAATTCAATTTAAATTATTTTTGACTTGGTTAAAATATTTTTTTTACATCTACACAATACTTTTAATTTTCCAATTCACTGTTAAATATATCACTTTCATTGAATCTATACTATGCATTGAAATGTATTTATTTCAATAAATTGATTTATCTTTTGTGTCACGCTATTCAAAATTGTGAGTAAGATTTATGTAAATGGTTTATTTGCGTCATTGTGTCCAAACTACATGAAATGTATTGAAAAGGATAGTTTGACGCAAATAAACCATTTACATAAATCTTACTCACAATTTTGAATAGCGTGACACAAAAGATAAATCAATTTATTGAAATAAATACATTTCAATGCATAGTATAGATTCAATGAAAGTGATATATTTAACAGTGAATTGGAAAATTAAAAGTATTGTGTAGATGTAAAAAAAATATTTTAACCAAGTCAAAAATAATTTAAATTGAATTTTAAAAAACAAACCTTTTAAAGTCACATCAAGGCGTCACTTAAATTTTATATCATATCTTTTAAAACACATATTTTGAATTTATGAGAGATGTAAATGATAAAGCAACAGCGAATAAAATTTTATGCAGCTTTTCATGTTGAACATAACTTTTGCACATGCGATTATAAATAAAACAAAAATAAAATGGTGAAATAAATACAAATATATTTTTTAAGAAATAGCATAACGTCACTCAAAATTTGATATCAGTATTTTTAAGTTCCATATTTAAAATTCTTAGAGCATAAGATAAAGTGCTGTGTCAGAAACTTTTAACCCGTCAAGGGTTTTTGCATTGATATTCAGTATTCGGCCAAATCACTATTCGGTACATCATTAAACCTAACTTGCTACTTTGAACAACACTCATAATCTTCAGTTTTAATTTTTAACTGAATTGTTTACATATCAAATACATGTGTGAATTATTAGTTCCTGCCACTTAATGAAATTAGTTTGTGCCTGATGATATGAAAAAGTAAAATGTTTTAAAATTTTACTGCTGTATGATATATTTCTCAAATCATTTTCATTTATTAATTTTTTTTTAGATTATGTGAAATTATGGCTAAATTGATCAGTCAGGGGAGGGGGTACATCATAAAAAATACCAGAAATTTTAGCGAACACAGTATTGACTAGAATAAAAAGACTTTTTACTGCAAAAACATTATCCCCCCCCCCCCCCCACCACCACCACCACCACAAGATTCTTTGACAAAATTCATATTTTTTTCATGATTCTTTAGTGAAATTTGAGTTTGTTTTTTTTTATAATTCTCTGGCAATATTCGCGTTTTAATGAAATTAGTGCTTTTTAACTTTTTACAAACTTTGTATTTTTTTTCCCCTACCCCATTATGTGAAGATACTCGCGGGTTAATGCTATTCTTATTTGCATTTTGAATATATATATATATATATGTATGTATACATATAATTTTTTTTTTTTTTTTTGGGGGGGGAGGGGGTTGGACATCTGAGCTTGATCCTCATGGCACTCGTTTACTTTTTCAATTTTGATTGCAGAATTTTTTTTTTTTTTTTTTAGAGAAATTACTTTTACTTTTAGAGTCTGTTCCAAAAGTAAAAGTATTGTCTTAAAAAAAAAAAAAAAAAAAAAAAAAAAACCTGCGATTAAAATTAAAGTAAACAAGGGGCACTGAAGATCAAATCAGATATACAATGCCACAAAAAAAGAAAAAAAAATGCAAATGAGATCAGCCAAAAACCTCCTCATAGGAATAGCACTCGAGTGTGGTCCCTCTCTACATCACTACTCAACAAGTACAAAACATTGACACATTTTCAAATTCATTTTTTAACAGAAAGATATAAAATTGGAAAGCTCGACTATGGAAGAGATTCAGAATTGAACTGTATTTACCATTTTGTGATCAATAAATTACCTGTTGAGTTATAAGCGTTTTTGATCACATGACAAGTTTTTCACTTCTGGGTGGTTTAGTGTTGGGGACACAGAAATTTTTTGATGTTTTTATGAGGTACCTCCAAAAAACTTTTGTCATGACAATGTCATGCTTCCAAAGGAGTGAGGTGGGTGGGGTTTATATGCAAGAACTAAAACTGAGTTAGGATGGATGTAATTTCTCCCTCCTCCTTGGTGTATGCTGCTTAATCTGACAACTCGAAGTTAGGTGTTAGCTCCGTAGCAGAAACTGTGCAGCACGGCAGCAGCGATGCAGGTTATTTTAGACCTTGCAGATTAATCTACCAGCTTAAAAATAATATTGTGCTTAAAAAAATTCACCAAAAATTTACTTTGATTTAAGAGTTTTTGTATTTCTTATTAATTTTCTATGTGAAATGCAATTTCTGTTTATTTTATGGGTCACTATAAGTATTTAAGATAGTAGCTTGTTTCAGTATTGTTAGGTTGCAGATAAATTTTGGTTTGCTGCAGATGGACATCGAAAATTCTGCTATTGGGGACATTAGGAAAGTGGAACTTTAGTTAGGGTCACCCGGGGTAAAATGGGTATAAAAAAAGCTTTTTTTTTATTTTAATGTTTCATAGCAGAAACAACATGAAATATTATCATGTTTTTGTTCAATATTTTTTACATTATGTACTTTAGGTCTAAATTCAACATAATTACCCATTTTATCTCAGTTCGTGGTAAAATGGGTATATGCTGGTTAAAGTTGAATTACATTATAATTAATGTATAGACCATTTAAAAGTTTTGTACCTTCATCCTCTGAATCATATGTAAACTGGGGCGAGGAGGGAAGACAAAAAACTGTCTCTTTCACTTTGTTTACATTTTTTTCTTGACAAATAAAATCTCTTATGAAACTAATAGAAATAAGATACAAGTACACACAAATCCTATCCCCCCCCCCCCCAAACTGTTCTTAATTTTCACCACATCAATTTACGTCCATGCTCTGAATCATGTTTCTAACAGTGTTTCATTTTAAAAGTTGTTTTTTTTTTAATGCAGCTCAAAAGCAGATAGATATCAGCATGAGTATCTGTAGGAAAAAATGAGAAATTAAGTTAACTGAAAAATATTTTAAATCAAAAGCAATTTATAAAGTTAACTAGCTATAAGTGAAAGAAAATTTATGTACAAAATATGTATATGGCAACGACTGGTACAGTTTGGTTGAGATAGACTTCCTGACAATTTGGGATGCCTCCACATCAGCAGACTTAGATAAAATGTAAAACTGTCTGCAAATTCAAATAATTTCTTTAAAATTTTCTGCAAAAAACGCCGTGCTCCTCCCGAGTGCTGTATTGCCGCCAAAAGCAAAAATGAAAAGTTATATACTTTAAAGGTTTAACTTCCTTGGATTGCTTCGACTCTTTTTACTGTTTATCCTGTTATAAGGGTGTATTCAGATCCAAACTGCTGTTTTTCTGATTCATTTTTGCTTTCAAACGCCTCAAACTGGGAAATTCTCTTATTTAGAAACTACATAATGCGCCGTGCTTTTCGATTTTTTGATAAATGCAGAAAATATTGTCAAAGTGGGCGTTTTGAACCGAATTTTCGGATCTGGGAATGAAAAAAATGGTCATACAGAGAAAATAATTGTTTAAAAATCAAATTCTAATGAATTGAGCGAAAAATGAAATCACACGGCCTCTTATGTATCTCTTCAAAAATCACCCCAGCAAGTTCCATGTTGTTACTTTTAAAAATGAGTCTGAAAATGTCCCAGAAAATTTTGAGCTGTTGAGGGTGGAAAAATATTTTTTCGAATACACCCTTAATCCACCCAATTTAATAAAGTTAGAACATATGTTTTAATTTAATTTATGGCCGGAAATATGGTACTTTGATTTAATGTGATTTTTCAAAAATTGTCGGTTACCAGCGATTTTTAATGTTTACATTCGCTTGATTTATAACGCTTTTAATGGTTACAAGCGCATTCCAAAGCGAAGTGCGGATTAACAGATGTTCGCAACTAATTTATAGCCTAATTTCATATAACAAAGCACAATTTCAGTTTTAAACACAGGATCAATAACAATTTGCTCTCAAAAGTCTTTCAATTTTGATCAATTTTCATACATTCATATCTTGACCTCAACTAGCATAAAAAAGATGGCTTATACCTATACTTCAAATGAAAATCAAATTTCAAAGTAATTGCTTAAAAGGCGCAAAGGACAACATAGTGAAAAAGATATTCTTATACCTATTTTACCCCATGTGACAAGAAATGCTATAAAATTTTTTTGAATAAATAAATTTACTCATTTTTTGAGTTTTCTATTAGAAAAATCCTTCTTTAAAATCCAAACAGTTTATTTTTTAAGATCAAAAATGCTTATAACTCAACAGCTAATTTATTGATCACAAAATGGTAAATACAGTTCAATTCCGAATCACTTTCACAATACATAACAAATTCTTCCTGTAGTATATTTTTCTGGAAAGAGGTTTTCATTCACTAAAAACACTTTGTTCTACTTTCTGAAAAACAAAATGACTGCTAAGCCCAGTATATATGTAGCTAGTTTGTTTTTACCAAGTTTAAATAACCCTTCTGACAGTCTCATTTCCCAATATGAACCAAAATTTAATTTTAAATAACAGAAATGTATCAAAACACCCAAAAGACAGTGGACAACCTCTGGCCCAGTAATGGACAGGACAACCCATAAAAAGTAATAAATATAATTGTTTTTATGACTGTACTTAGAAACAGAATTTAATGAATACATAGAATGAAACAAAATAGTTATTTTCAAATAAATTTAACAATTAGGATACCAGTTATTAATAAAATATTTGTGATAATCATTTACTGTTTCCATCAGTTATTGTAATGATAAGAAGATCGATGTTTTAATTATTTTAGATGGATAGTTTAAAATACTAAATATCAGGCAATTACAGCTATCAAATTATTGAAACGGGAATTTAAAAGGTATAATTAAAAAAAGTTTTGGAATATTAGTCTTTAGTCTCACTATTTTTAGCAATTATTCTTCCGGAGACTACTTGATGTATCATTTATAATAATTAATATTACAAATATGAAAGAAATGATAATTTGAGTTGAATATTTTAAACACTAAATAAAATAATTTCAAAATAAAACTGTAGAACTGATGTTTGAGGCCACTGATCTGCAGATTTACGTGTTTCATGAATATTATCTATAACTTTCATTAATAGTATAACTTTGTGTGTGTGTGTGTGTGTGGCGGGGGGCTCAGAGGTGAACAAGGAAACATTTAAGACAGAAAATAGATTTTTAATAGCTTCTGTAACTTAATTGTTTTTATTTAAACGGAGAGGGATTAAGCCCTATGAGCCCCTCTTTGTCTGTGCTCTTAAACAATATTTTCTGCTTCCTGGCTGATTTGATTGCCAGATTATAAAATATGCAAGGTATATATAAAAAAAGCATAAAATATTAAAATTTTATCAATCAATAAAATAACTTAAAAGCAGTTATTTATAAAAATTTTAGTGTTATTACATTCTGGTAAGTGCAATTTAAAAATTAAAAATTGATTACTTAAGTTTTCAGTTAAGTCAAAGGATTTTAAATGCATTATGAATGTTACTGAAATTGCATTTTTAGCAATGCTTACATGGGGTGTCCTTTACTGGAAATTGACTAATTAAGTGTTCCAGTAATGAACACAGACAGGTCTTAAAATCTTAAAAATAAATGAAATTTTGTAAATGGCCGTTAGTACATAAAATTCTAAGTTTTCTATTGCTACTCAAACAAAAACATTCAAATATTGCAAGAAAATAAAAAATATATAAATTAATTAAACAAAGCCATTTCTTAACCTCTTCATTAAGATTTTCACAGAAAAACAGCGAAACTTTAAAACATTTTCTGCTTCTTGATGGGTTTGATTAAAAGTGTCAACAATAACCCAGTGCAAGGGGGAATTATAAAATAAATAATTAAAGATAAATATTTATCTTTTTTTTTTTTTTTTTTTAACCAAAAACATCAAGGGCTGTCCATTACTGGCACATCTACCTATTATAGAGATGGAAACAATTCTTTCGAAATTCTTGTAATTTTTCACAAAATTATTTACTACAAATTATAAAACATATTTTTGGTTGATATGATTCATCTGAAAAATTACTTTCACAAAATACTTAGTACTGTTATATCTGACATAAAGTTTGTCAATCGAAAAAGAAAACTTTTATTATTTTCACCTCCCCTCATCCCCCCTTGGTTTTACATGACGCTATGATCAGCTTATTTATTTATTTATCAACAAAGTAATAAACAGGACATTTTAAACGAAAATAAATAAGTAAAAAATAAAAGGGCAGAACAATTTTAAAATATAGAAGCATTTCTAAAATAAGCTGCCGGCAGTGACGCTGAGCATATGCAGGAATCTTTAGTTATTTATTTTTACAACAAATTAAGAAATGCAGGAGAATTTTTTCAAAATTTTAAAGCTTTATATGCTAGGGAGGCACAGTATGTGTGTAAATTAAGTTAGTGTGTATACGAAATCCGTTACCACGTGCTTCAAGATTAAAATAAAATCAGTACATACAATTCCACTAAAAACTAAGTATAAATTAAATGCTTTTATAAAACTTACCGAGTAAAACAGGTCCATCCTCTTCCTCAATGTTTCATCATTAAGTAAACTTCTTTAACTTCGTGTTTACATTCGCCATCTTGTGAGGACAGGCGAGACGAGACGAGACGAACGAATCGCAAAGAACGGCTCGGTAATGAGTGAATTTTTATCAAGTTGAGTTGTTTAATTTTAGCTCTCCTTGAGCACAATAGAAAAATAACAGCTGAAATCAAGTTGAGCTAAACATTTAAAAATCAACTCATTCACGATCCAATAAATTAGAACTCATTTTTGAGCAACCAAATCCACTCATTCGTTTTAAGAGAGTATGATTACAATTGCATCCGAGATATAATAACAAAGGAGTTAATTATGTTCGGAACCACACTCGCTAAAATTTGCCAACTGACTGTAAAACTACACCAGTGCAATACTTTAAATATTAAATAATAATAATAATAATAATAATAATAAACGCGATTTTATTTTAGATTTCCAAAAAAAGTTTTGAATTTGTATTTACATCAAATAGCAGACTAGGTATTAAAGATTTTGTAAAGCTCCAAATACATGAAGTGATCGTTAAAATAGTCTGAACCCAACCTATAAACCTGACAAACAAAATCGAAATATATTTTTTAGAAACGTAATATTTTCATACTTTTTTTTAAATATATATATAGTATATATATATATATAAACTCTATGCATTTTATGAGAGTATCTAACGACAACGAATGCAAACTTAATCTGGCAACAGTTATTTTATCGTGATATTTAAAAATATTTTTTTTTTTTCTTAATTAAAATCACTTTTTTTCATATCTCACTTTTTTCTAATATGATAACTCGAAATGTTACCAATTAAATTTTTTTTCAAACTTCATATGGTTTTCTGTTATGATGTTTCCCAGAGCATGAACTAAATGGATAGTCTCACGATTCATTTAATTAAATTATCGTATGATATGTGTCAGTGATGGTGTAAAATATGCCAAATATTTAGCATTGACTCTTGAATTAGCTCTTAGATCTTTATTTATTGTAGTAGCATAAAAGTTTTCGTTAATTTTCGCGATAATTCCATAAACAGTATTTTGAGACAAAATTTATTCACGCTGTATGGTTAGGTTGGTTGGTTGGTTGTATTTATGTCGGCCAATTATCAGCACGTGGGATAAAGGCCCTAAGGGGTGGGGTGCCTTCCGTGGAGGTCTTTCTAAGGGAACCTCACCCGTATTAACGCTTGGAAAACCAAGGTTCGAAGAAAACCACGAAAACTCCGAACGATTAGGCCGACGGGCGCGATTGGGATCGAACCCAGCACTTCCCGTCTACCAGCTTCGAGAGCAGAACCGCTCGGCCACTGGTGGGGCCGCTGTATGGTTAGATTTGCACGTAGCATTTTTTAAGTTTTAAGTTCAAAAACTTTAAAATTTTCTATGAATCTATCAATTTTCTAAAACTAATTTAGTGGAATTATGTACTTAGCTTGGTTAAACCATAAACTAAAATATTGTTAATCTGTAGAGTTTTTTAAAAAATGCTGTTTAAATAAAATAAATGATTTCAGAAGTGATTTTGGGGAATAATATACATCCGAAACGGTTTTGCTATATTTGGAGAAATGTAGTGCTGCCATCTCTTGAATACTTCTAGAACTATTTGTCGCAGAGAAATTCCGTCAAAGATTATTAGAAAATAGCTACATCCCTCGAGTAGATAATTAGCCGTCAAAAATCAACCAACCAACCAAATAAATCCGTCGAATTACAATCGATTAAGGATCAGGGCCTACAGTGCCCAATCCTGTTTTCTTGACCCTGGGATCTGAGGTGCTATAACAGCAATGTCCTGGTCAGATGGTCAGCCTAATGTGGGACCATCAGTGTTTAGTTCCCAAGAGAGCTTGATTAGAAAGACCAACACGGAGGGCACTCCACCTCGGGCCTATATCTTTCGTACAGATAATCGGCCGTCATAAATCACACCCAAGAGAGCTTGGTACGCACTTTATGAACCCCCTAAGGGAATACACACACACAAAAAAAACTTTATCTAATGACAGTTTACTTGCCGTTCAGCTAGTAATTTACAGTTGTTTATGTTATTGTTTTTCCGCTATTAACTGTGAAATCAGAAATTTGTCATTTAATTTCAAAAGTAATTTCATTTTAATTTCATAAAGGGTTTTTGTTTTCATTTTTATATCGGTGTTTGGTGTTGTTTATGACGGCTGATTATCTACACGAGGGATATAGGCCCGTTGGGGAAGATATGCCCTCCGTGGGGGTCTTTCTAAGGCATCTTAACCCATAGTGACGCAAGGTTAGCCAAGGTTAGAAGAAAACCACAGAAAGCTCCGAACGGTTAGGCCGACGAGCGCAGTTGGGTCGAATCTAGCGCCTTCCCTCTACCAGCTTTAACAGCAGAAGCTCTCAGCCACTGGTGGGGCCATTTTTTAATGAATTAAGTACATTTATTATAATTTTTTGTGGTAAATTGTATTTGGAATTGTACATATCAGCAATTACATTGGCGCACAAAAAACTGCACGCATGTGCATATATTGATATATATGTCTTATTATTTACAATACAAAGAGTACAATTTTCTTCGCATTGTAACCCGAAGAATCAATGAATTAATTTTAAGAATATACAAAGTATATTTTGTCTAATATTTTAAAATTGATTGTGTCAAAATCATGTATTAAGTCATTATTTGATTAATTCAAGTAATCAATATCTGTTCGATTGTCTTACTTCACCAGAGGTTGAGAGGTTCTGCTATCAAAGCTGGAGACCCACCAGTGGCCGAGAGGTTCCACTTTCAAAGCTTGTAAACGGGACGTGATGAGTTCGAACCAATCGCAGCCGTCGACCTAATTACTCGGAGTTTTCTTCGAACCTTGGATTTCCTTGCGTAAATGCGAGTTATGTTCCCCCAGAAAGACCACCACGGAGGGCACCCCGCCCGCATCTTCGGGCCCATTCCATTCGTATAATTAATTAACCCTCATAAAAAACACCAAAACTAAAGCTGGTAGACTGGAGGTGCTGGGATTGAACCCAATCGAGCCCGTCAACAATTATAAATCGCCTAACCGTTCGAAGTTTTCTATCGTTTTCTTCATACTTTACGTAAATACATGTTAGGATTCCTTACGTTGCTGATATTGGAGACTATTTTAATTCTATTTGCACCACTATGTATAAATAGTAAATGTTGTAGTATATTTCTCTTGCACTTGTTGTCAAAGTGTATCTGAAAGATTTCTGTTTTGAGAAAGTGGTGCGAGAATTAAAAAATGGTCACCTGCGGCAGCCCTGCCTTAGAAAGACTCCCCTCGGGCCCATATCCCTAGTGTAGATAATCAGCCGTCATAAACTACACCAACACCGTATTATTGTCTTATACTCAATCTGAACTGCTCCCAGACACAAAATCCTTAATTCATATATAAAAATTTGCTAAGCAAATAAACGTTATTTTATATAAAAATGCTTTGTTTTGGTTTTCACTTTTCAGTAATAATCCTTTTTCTGTACCTCACGAGCTGGAACAGGTCAATCGCAGCCGTTCGGAGAGTCCAGAAGTTCCTATTTCTCACACTATTTTCCACGCATTCGCGCGAATTTATTTTTTGTTTGTTCTTAGTTAACACGTTCGCTTCCAAGCTACGAGTATACTCTTAACTTTAATATTCGTGGCTTTAATTTATTAATTACTTTGTCACCATTATTTTAGAAATTAAAAAGAATTGCCTTATTTATTGGCAGAAATTTCGCTGTATTAGTAAAGCGAAATTTACCTTTCTGAATTTGTGGTGGCAAACGACTTTCAAGAGGAAATTTGAAAATTCTTACTTTATAGGCTTGGCAGTGAACTTGTTAATGTGTAGTTTCTCAGTATCAATGCAATCTGTCGTAATCTGGGAGAAGTGTAGTGAAAATTTCAGTTCTTAAGTTACTTAGTATAGGCATAGAAAATTATGAAACCAGTGGCGCAGCAAGTCAAATTGTAGTGCAAGTCAGTTATTGTAGTGCTGAAATAGTTGCTCTCACAAAATCAAACTAATTGATTAATCTTCCGAAGTATGTATGACATAAGTAAACATGTTTTCAACCAGAAAATGTATTAAATCATCCGCCTACCAGACGGGTCCATAACGAGTAGAACATTCCAGAAAAAGTCACATATTTACAACATTTTCAGTCACATATTTAGAACATATTTTTCATATTTATTCGACAATAAATATCATACATAAATATATTTGAAATTTATTTCTGTGTTTGTTAACTCAATACTTTTTATTATTATTAGTAGTAGTAGTAGTATTTTCATTAGAGGTCTTATCTTCACAAAATTTATTCTCATTAAAATTTATAAATGAATGATTTAACGTTCTCTCAGCTTACCCATCCTTTCCTGCAGCAACTTTTGTCAAAATAGGCCAATTGTCGTAAAGGTTCTATTATATTGTTAAGGGTTGGGTTGGGCTGACTTTTGACGGCCGATTATCAGCACGAGGGATATAGGCCCAAGGGGGGCCTTTCTAAAGGAACCTAACCCGTATTTAAGCATGGAAATATATTGTTAAGATTAGCACCAGCTGTTTAAATATAATCATCGGATCGTACTTTTAAAAAAAATCTTATGAGAAAATATTCAGTTAAAAGAGCTCGGTAAATTTTTAACATTTATTTGAAACCTGAATATTTTATAATACTTTTTAAAAATTTTATTAAATGGTTCCCTGAAGGTGCTGGCGTTGTTATGATGGCCGATTATCTGCAAGAGGGATATGGGCCCGAAGGGGACGTGCCCTCTGTGGGGATCTTTCTAAGGGAACCTAACCCGTATTTACGCATGGAAATCCAAGGTTCGAAGAAAACCACGAAAACTTCGAACAATTAGGCCAATGGACGCGAAATCAGCACCTCCCGTCTACCAGCTTCGAGATGAGAGCCTCTCGGCCACTGCGGTTTCCTGAAGGAAACCTGATATAGTAATATTTTTAGAGATTAGAGATAGAATTTTGTTAGTATCTGAGATAGTAATCTATTTAGAGATTTCTCTTGCCAATTTTCTACAGTGTACGTCTGTGTGTTTGGGGTGGAGGGCGGGGGGATCGGTGTACATATTTTTTAATTTCAATAAAATCATAAAACTATCAATTTTCCAAATTCATTTTATGTATCCGTTTCATATTAAGTAAAATTTCCCTTCCAGAATTGCAGTTATTTTTAAAGTTTTTATTTCATAAAATATTTGTATGATCAAAATGCTTAAACTTCAACATATGTATTTCAATTGACTCAATTTTTTTAATGGACAGTCCTTAAGGTTCTTTTCATAGAATTAAGAATCGAATTTCCTTAAAAGAAATTGACCATTAATGACTATTTGCATAATAATTAGAAACAAATAAAAATTATAAGCAAATAATCATTTTTGCTGTAAATTTGCATATGTCATAACGTATTATTATTATTATTATTATTAATTTATTCTTTGAAAACCTAATCTTTACAGTTATAGAACACACATAGCAAAAAAAAGTAGAAAATGAACTAGAGAACAGGAATTCTGCTTTTTCGGAATTTAGTGTCGCCCCCGGCATTTCCATTACTTCATTTTCTTCTGATGGACTGATGGCTTTAATTATTATGAAACAACCATTATAAATGAAGTGTTAAGTGAAGATGAAAGAGCAGCCGTAAAAAGTTAGAATTCTGATTTTCTGGTCAGAATGGGGGGAAAAAAAATGGCGATAATTTTTTTTACGGCTGCTCTTTCATCTCCACCTAACGCTTCATTTATAATGGCTGTTTCATAATAATAGAAGCCACCAGTCCATCAGAAGAAAATGACTCGGTTAAATGGGACTCTACTGCAGTACAAAACATGTTTCAATTTTATGACTTAAAGCACACGTTTTATTTTATGTAAAATGACGTCATTCGTATCCGCTTAAGAATTTCACATTTACGATCTACTCTTAAACATCTACAGTAAAGCATGCATAGCACATCACTATCACGAAATAATGCACAAATGCAGCAAAAAGATTCCGTCATTCAAGAAAACGAACAAAAAAAACGGCTATCCAATGATTCATAGATACTTACAATTAAATATAGTATACAATAGCTCCATTGTTTTAACAGAAATCATTCGTTTATATATATTTTTTAAAATACCACGTATTTTAATTACATTTTCTTTCGGTTGTTACGAGAAAATGACAACAAAAATATATAATTACTATTTTAAAACTATTTTTCCTTTACTTTCTACAGAAATGGAGTACTTCCGTTGCCAATACTAAGCAAATGGCTCCAAAAACTATAAAAAAAATTAATATTCAAAAATAAATGGAGATACAGTTTTCAAACAAAATGCATTTAAAAGAATTTTTTTCCCAATACGACGGTATAAAAATTGAAAATGTGCGATGCTTATAAGTTTAAAAAATTGCTAAAGAGTATTTAATCGTAATGCTTTGTTTTAAGGCTAGCTGTAAGGTAACGTTATTTTTTGGACACAAAATAAGCTGGGAGAAAGAAATAGCATACCGTACTGGAGGCTAAAAAAGATTATAAAATTACGAGTATTATACCTGAAATACAAGAAATATATACAAGGAAATACTTGTTCATCAAATAAGAAAGGCGATAAAGGGGTTAATTCTGATTCATCATCTTTACGATCTTTAGCAAACAAAAAGGCATTTCAGTTTGCATTGTCCTGGAATGTAAAGAAATTGTATACGGATAATTTTTTTTCTTCAAATCCAGGTGATATACAGTGTATAAGGTGATATATGGCGTATAAGTATGGCGGCGGTAGTGTTGTATGTGGGGATCAAAGTTGAATAATTTTTCTCCGACAGAGCGAAAAATATCTAGACCGGGGTTCCAGGTTAAAATAGTTGGTTGATTTTTGACGACCGATTATCTACTCGCGGGATATAGGCCCGGGGGGGAGTGCAGTACGTGGGGGTCTTTCTAAGGGAACCTAATCCGTATTTACGCATGAAAATAAACGGTTCGAAGAAAACCCCGAAACCTCCGAACAACTGGACCGACGAGCGCGATTGAGTTCGAACCCAGCACCTCCCGTCTACCAGCTTCGAGAGCAAAACCTCTCAGCCACTGTGGGCGGTTCGAATAGAGAACACTCTATTTGTGAAAATTTATTCAACTTTGATCTTCACAAACAACAATTTTAGTATTTCAGGTTAAATTTATATAAAGATAAATATATATAAAGACATAATATATATATATATATATATATATATATATATATATATATATATATATATATATATATATGATAAATATAACCTGATATGAAGTGTCATGAGATGAGTTCATTTTCAATTTTTTTTAAAAAGTTATGGGATCCTTCCTGATTTATGAATTTGGTTTTAAATTTTAGAATGAAAGTTATTCGATGCTTTTCAATGACTTCAACATTTAAGCGCAATTCCACATGTAGCTTCCATTACTCAGCAGAGAATTTCAAACTTCAGATGAAACTGGTCTCAAAAATCAAATCATGGAAAAAGAGAAAGTTAAAATTACAGTTTCTAAAGTATGTGTTAAATCTAAGAACGAAATTGCACGATTTTTAAGTAGTTCATATAATGTGAAATATATTTTGTTTTGTTTGCAATTTAATAACGCGATTAGATGAAACGGGAAAGACACTAAAAAAGTTAGTTCTGTTACTTCTTTAGGATCTGTAGCAGAAAAAAAAAAGTTATTTCAATCTGCATTGTCTTAAAACAAAGAAATTCTGTATGCGGAGTTTTATCTTCAAATCCATATGATACCAATAGGGCTTTTAGGTAGCATTAGAGGGGAGGACACATCGAAACTTCCCACCCATTTTTCTGAAGATAACTTAAGTTCACTTAAAACAAGAATTGTGCGTTTTTAAATACAGCGATCATCACTTTACACAAAAATATGTGCAAAAATTGTCTCTCATAATGAATTTCAAATGTAAACATCTTCATTTTCAACAAACAACATGTAAGATTTAATTAATTACGTAAATATCAAAAGTATTTTTGAAGCTAGTGAAATTTTAATTTTTTATTCCCTCTCCATAGCTATACAAAATATATAGAGTTTCGAATAACCCCCACAAAGAGCTCTATATATGTGTATCAAGCATTTTGAGAGGCATTTTGAGAGTAAAGTTCTTTAGTTCATAAATATAGATGCATTATATTATAAATTAATTAATTAATAAAGTTAAAATTAAAGATGTTAAAAAGGCGGAGAGAGATAAAATGCAGTGATGTTAATTTCTTCAATAAGTATTTCATGTACACTACATTATAGTTGTTATTTATTTTATTTACTAAATAGTGAACGAATCCTTGTATAAGATTGAAAACTATTATGGCAAAGAAATAATACACATTTTTTAATTGAGGTTTTAATGTTTTGTACAGTTCATTTCTTTTGTTTTCCAAACTTTTCGTGTTCTAATTAACGCGTTAGATATTTAATAGTTGTCTCGGAGAGTACTTCCCGTCATAATAAAAAAAAAAGAAAAAAGAAAAGAAAAGAAAAAAGAATCCATTGCGCACACGAGCGTCTGGGGAGTGACGACTTATAAGGGTAGAACTTTTAAAAAATTGTTTTCCCTTTTAACAGAGGAGAAAAGGTAAAACAATTTTGCGTTCTTCCCCCAACATTGCGTACCTTATCATTTCGTTTGCATTTATTATTTGGTTTTACATATAAATATTTGCTTAATATTTTTAAAATATATAAAATGTTAACCAATAAGTCATTTTTGCATTGTTTTTACACATGCCATGCCATTTTACTTATTTTTTTTCAAACTAATTACCGTAATTTCCGGTGTATAGCCCGCGGATCAAACAATCATGTTTCGACCCAGAAT
This sequence comes from Maratus speciosus, assembly GCA_963932465.1. Classification (NCBI taxonomy): domain Eukaryota; kingdom Metazoa; phylum Arthropoda; class Arachnida; order Araneae; family Salticidae; genus Maratus; species Maratus speciosus. The sequence goes on along the minus strand of OZ010798.1, from coordinate 161,108,675 downwards.
TTAAAAAAAAAATAAATAAAATGTAACTATTTAGAACGCGGTAAATATTGGTCTTCAAATACTGAATAAAATTTCTGGCTCCAAACTGAATTGTTTGATCTTCGGGCTATACACCGGAAATTACGGTACTCATTCGAAAATCGGGTCCTTACAGTTATAGAGTATATGTGGAATGAACAATATGAGAGAAAAATAATGTTGGTTTAAATTCTAATGAAGTGTGGTTTTGAAACCTTCTTAATCATTTTTAAATTACTTTTCCAAATCTTATTATGATAATATTATGATAATTGATTTTTCCCTTTATTTAATCATTTTCCTTCATAAAACCAATTAATAATATTTCAGTAAAATATTATAAAATTTTCATATTAAAAAAAAAAAAAAGTGCAAAAGTTACAAAATTCCATTAACTGTTTTTTTTTTTTTACATTAGCTTACAAAAAAAAAAAAAAAAAAAAATATATATATATATATAAATATATATATATATATATATATATATATATATATATATATATATCAATCACTTTGTAATACTATAAAAAATAACTAATAATTATAAAATAATTGTTTAATCACAAAATTTGTTCTTTTATTATCAGTATGAAAATGATAAATGGCCAAATTAGCAAAGCTTATAAACGTTTCTGCTTATAACTTTAAAAAAATAGACTGTATAATGTGTCCTATGCAAATTTACCACCGACAGAAACATAAGAATATGCAAAAAATATAATTTAGAAAAAAAGAAAATTGCAAAATTTTATGTTAATAACGCGAAATAATTTCAATTGCATGAAACAAAATCTTATTTTCAATAAGAAAAATCATTGGTTTGTTTATTTTAAATGTCAATGTTGTGTAATTAAGAGCCGAAATGGGGGACTGGACGTGAATTCTCCCGGTCTCTTCTATTCCTCTTTCCCATGTTGTTCGGACTGACCACGGCCAAACTCGGTGAGACTAGCGTCTCGGTGTAGCTCCGCTCCCTATGGAGATCGTAGTGACTGGATTCAACTAAGTCCGATCGAAGCTAGATTTGGCGAAGTATTGCTAGTTTGGAGAAGTGTTGCTAGTTTCGCGAAGCATAAATGTTATATCGAAAACAATTTACTAGAAATTTTGAACACAGATAGAACCTGAATAGTGATGATACTTATTATATATTCCGATTTTAGAAATTTCAACTTGTGGATTCCAAAGATTTCGCCTCCCTTCCCCCCCTCACGGAAAAATAACATTTTCGATAATGTATCTTGTCTTCTAATTGTCATAAATACTTGCATTTTGTAGGCAGGCACATTCTGAATAGAATCATACTTAAATTAAAAAAAATCTAAAAAAATATATATACCTTTGTTTCAGAATTAAAACAGTCATAGACACTAGAAATTTTGAATGAACATATAACCTTAATAGTGATGCTCAAATACTCCAATTGCAATTTTAACGAGTGGGGTCCAAAGAATGTTTTCCGCCTTCCCTGACAAAAGAGTAACACTTTTGTTTATGCCCTTCCAATTTTTTTAGCATGTATACTATTAAGAATTTACCTGCATACAAAATTTAAAATACCTTTGACTATTCGAAGATACATCACCAAAAAGTTTTTTTTTTTAATCAAAGAGGGGGTCGGGGGTCTTTAGATTATCTTCTCTTAAAGTTTTCACTAAAGTAACACTTAAACAGGATTACTATTCAAAATGTACCTGCCTGCAAAATTCAGGTATCAATGTCAATCTAAAGAATAAAATTGCATTTTTGGGAGAGGGGGGGGGGGCTGATATCCAAGAGCCTAAAATGCAGGCATGAAAGTGGGAAATAGGAAAAAAGGAGGAAAATCTTTTCGGTCAATATGATGGCGCCAAACTTTTAAAATTTAGACACATTTTAACAGTTATTTATGGGATAAAATGAAATATAATTGTACATGTGATTGTTATTTTCTTTTCATAGCTTAGAAAGCATTAAAAACAAATTTAAACTTTTAAATCAAAAGTGTTGCATAAATAGAAGAAAACATTCTATTCCAAAAAGAACATTATGAAACTTCCTTTTTCTTTTAAAGTCTAAAAAACTTTCACTCTGGAGAGATACTTTAATCAAATTTATTTACACGACTTTCATATGATTATAATACATAAGCTTCCCTTTGATTTGATAGATCTTTTGCACAGCAATTCAGATTTAAAAAAAAAAAAAAAAAAAAAAAAAAAAAAACTCCTAGGATTTTAGTTAGACAAAATGTCTGATTATTAAATTTTCCAGATTCCGCCCCCTCCTCCACCTTATATGCTTCCAATATTTTCTTTGCATTTTTGCATCAATCCAGAAAATGGCCAAAATTATTTTTAAAAAGGTGGAATTCCACCTTTAGGAGGAACACTTTCATGCTTGAAAATGATATCATTTTTGAGAAGTGTTTACTGTACCCTAATAGAAGAAATATGCGATTTTATTGAATTTTTATTTGTAGGTACCACGGTTCACATAATATTTTGAGAAAATTTTAGGAAAGAATTTTTCTAGTGTTTAATAATGCACAAGAAATTAAAATCCTATCTTCCAACCTACAAAGATCATGCCATATACAATTGCTTTTGCTGTTTATCTAAAAACATGCTAATTTGCCCTATTTTAAAAAGATTACCCAATTACGGAAGATTAAATTATAACATTTTAATTATTTTTAACGCAATCAACTGATTGATAAATAAATAATGAAAGTAAAATTGTAGTAGAACCAATTGAGTGAAAATTTGTGAGCATGAAATTACCGCTGTTATTATCCGCTATCTTCGCTCAAAAAAAAAAAACAACACTTTCCAACGACAGCGCGTGCGAGCGCTTGTGCTTCGTCTGAAATACAGCAACCTAAAATATAACTAGCGCCAATTCCTCAGCCAAGAGGTAGGAGAAAAATCACCATAGGTAGCGGAGCTACACCGAGACGCTAGTCTCGGTGAGTGCTTCCTTATAAGGGGAATCGAGTTTGGCCGTGGAGTAACAAATCGAAATACTGTATTTTAGTATTACTGCATTAGCTACGGTGCAGTATTACTAGATTCAAGTAAAGCTACATTAAAAACCTATGGAGACGAAACATGATTTAAATTATATAACATAAATCTTCAAATAATAAGTGGTATGAGTGTAATTAATCAATATCTGATCTTTTTTCTTTTTTTTTTTTTGAAATAGTTTTTTTTTTCCAATGCAGCAAGCGATACAGACATTATCCTTACGTCGAGCAGAGATCACGAAAAAGAACCGAAATATGTGTAAAAAATATAACATCAAACACAGGAACAAAGTAAAGGATAATTAACATGAGAAACACATAAAATCAAGAAGTTAAGATGTGTAAAGTCTCTGGCCTTCCAGTGACGGGAGTAAATGAACGCTGAGCAGTCAGAGAGATGATCAGCAGTCATCGCCACGCCACTACAGCAGAGGGGGCAAGCAGGGCTACCCACTATCTGGAGTCGGAAAAGATGAGCATATAAACAATCAAGTTTTGTGGCGGCGAGACGAAAGGCAGCTACAGCACTGCTTCTTGGATAATCGGGGGGGGGGTGGGGTGGGTGGGGGGGTGTTAAGGATGGTATTGCTCCACAATTTTTCTTTTGTCCGTTCTTTTAGTAGCATCATAAGCGTTGTCTTAATTATTTGTTTAACCATTGAGCAGCCTGACTTATAGTTAATGAAGTTGCATGTGGCCTGATTAACAGAACAATCTTTTTTGGCCAATTCATTTCGTTTCCGGAAATACCACAATGTGAAGGGTTCCATTGTAAGACAATCGTCTTATATCCTTCTCGCATCCCTCTTATTAAAGATCTACACTGCATCACAGACATAGAGCAAGGGGCTTGAGAGCAGTTGGCAACCACCAGAATACCAGCTTGTGAATCTGAGAAAATGACAGCCTGATTGAAAAGGGATCAACGAGCATCTAGTTGAACCAGGGCTACTTTGATTGCCTCAACCTCACCATCCAAAGCGGTCCCTGCCGTTACCAACGAAAGATAATGAGAGAAATGTTCACAATGAATTCACAATGGAAAGGGTAAATATGTAAATTCAACCAATTTTTACTTTTCATTGACTAGAAGTAATTTCTCTAAATTAAAAAAAGATGATTATTCGCAGATGCCAGAACAATTAAGTAAGTCTCTATAAAAATAAAATCTGAAATTTTGATTGTCAATATGCTCGAGCACGAGTAAACATTTTGAAAGCATGTAAATTACATATTGATTATTGAATTCTGATTTGAATTAAGATTTTCGATGGCGTCACTTTAGAAAAAACGATGTTATTGTCATAGTACAGAAAATCTTTAATTGGTATTGGCAATTAATTTAGACCCTACATTAAAGAAAATTATTATAAATAATAAATACAAACAGTATAAATTCTCATATATTATTCAAAATGATAAATGATTCAAAATATTTTTATTTTATTCCTTGACTTTTAATGTAAAAAATATATTAGCCAGACACATATAAATGCAGGATTAATTTAACGCAAAATTTACAATATATTTGGGACTACGTCAACTTTTGATGCTAAGAACGAGTAGTGTCGTATCTTTAGAAATAGTATAAAAGTAATAGACATCATTATACACTTTTTTAATAATAACAACAATTATAAAAGAATATAGAATATATTACACAAACACATGGGCGGCATGTTCCATACACCAGCGGTAACTTAATAATAAAAATTATGAGACACAGCAGAAAAAAAATTGTGAACTTAAAGCTCTACAGTAAAATGATTTTGAAAAGAGGATAATTGAAACGCAAATGATAATGACTTAATTATTTTAGAATGCATTTTTTTAAAACTAAGTTGCACACTTAGTACACCGCGTTTTGTACGCTGCACAGTCTTAACAAAGGTTTAAAGAGCATTAAACAATTACGACAATTGGTCTCTTTTGATAAATGTTACATTACGGGATGATTATAGAAAGGGACGGGTAAACAGACAGAAAAGTAAATCAATCAATTAGAAATTTTATATAAAAATGAATATCATAAAAATAGACCTTTGAAATAAATAAAAGTCAATAGGGTGACTGCGCCAGTAGTTGATACCCCTCCAGCAGTTGATCAAATTTTTGAAATATTGCGCCATTTCAGGCGGAAATGAGTTTAACACGTGGCACTAGACATAATATTTTTGTTGGAATATTGGAGCACCGGTGGTCACATTGTTGTCAGCTACCTGCTGTAAGAAAAGCATGTCTATGAATTTTTTTATTACAAAATGTAAACATGGAGGTTTTGATGTGTTGGAGACAATTACAGTAAGTTAAAATAATGCTCTTCCATCTTGCTTATCTCAAATAATAGTTTTATATGAATTATTGTTAATCACAGCTTAAGCATGATATTTTAAAGCTTAATTTTTGAAATTTCGACGGATTTCTTCGATTGATCAACTACTGGGTAAATGGTAATTAAAGAAACTATTTACTTATAATTCTGTTGGTATTTAATATCAGCAGATTTCACTTCTGCCCATTATAGGATATTCATTAACACTAGAACGGCGGCGAGGGGTCATTTTGACCCTTGCCGAATGAATACATGTCGATTCGAACCAGAAATTGTTTTATAGTATAAGATTAATATAGGTTGCACAAAAATAATTTAAATAAATAAGTTAAATAGTTTTTAGTAAAAATTCTGATGTGAAATATTTCTATAAAACTTGAGTAAAATTTCCCGCCGTTCTAGTGTTAAGGGTTGTAGCAATCATGTTAATTTACTTCTTAAACTTGAAAGGAAGGAAATATAATAAAAAGCCCGTAGTACCGACCTTATTTCATCAACTACTGGCTCGGTCACCCTAGTTCTTGATCAGACAAAGATAATTTTCAAATTTATTTATATGCTCTACTATTTGTTTGTCGAATAAATATATTATATATGTAAGTAGTTTGTAGAATCTTTTAATTTTAAATCAATTAAGAATCTATACTAAAATATGAAGTATAGAGTATAGATTATCCATACTTCATCATATTATAAAGAGGAAAAAATTGTTTATTTGTCGGAGATAAGCTCAGGAACTACCGAACCGATTCCAAAAGTAATGGTATCAAAATGATGGTGTTCGCCCAACTTAGAACATAGGCTATATCTTATGTCGGTGCCGCTTCCCCAAAGGGGGTGCGGGAGCAGAAAACGTTCTAAAAATGCGATTTTTGCGTTACTGAAGGGCCTAGAAATATGAAATTTGGAATATTAGTTACTTATAAGATATAAATGATGTCTAAGAACAGTTCTTAAACAATTCGAAATTTAAAAGGGGTGAGAATGCACAAAAAGCGTTCTAAAAAACGTTCTAAATGGTAGTTTCTACATAATCTCAGGAAATACCGAACCGATTCCAAAAGTAATGGTATCAAAATGATAGTGACAACGTTTGCTCCAAGATAGGCTATGTTTTATGTCGGTGCCACTACCCCAAAGGGGGTGTAGGAGCAAAAAAACGTTCTAAAAATGCGATTTATGTGTTACTGAAGGGCCTAGAAATATGAAATTTGAACAGCTACTTATTAGATATAAAGGATTTCTAAGAACAGTTCTTAAACAATTCGAAACTTAAAAGGTGTGAAAATGCGCGAAAAGCGTTCTAGAAAACGTACTAAATGGTAGTTTCTACACAATCTCAGGAAGTACGAAACCGATTTAAAAAATAAGGGCGTCAAAATGAGGGTGAAAATCCTTGCTCCAACATAGGCTATGTTTTATGTCGGTGCCACTACCCCAAAGGGGGTGCAGGAGAAAAACGTTCTAAATTGCGGTTTTTGCGTGACGGAAGGGCCTTGAATCGTGAAATTTAGAATGGTAGTTAGTTATAAGATATCAATGATATCTAAGGACATTTCCTAAAAAAATCGAAATTTAAAAGGGGAGTCAAAATGCGCAAAAAGCGTTGTAAAAAACTTTCTAAACTGCAATTTCTATGCAATCTCAGGAAATACTGAACCGATTTCAAATATAATGGTGTTAAAATAATGGTGACAGATCTTGCTCCAAGATAGGCTATATTTTATATATGTTTCCACTAACCCAGAGGAGATGCAGGAGCAAAATGAGCGAAAAGCGTTCTAAAAACGTTCTAAATGCCGATTGGTCACCAATATCTCAGGAAGAATCAAACTGATTTCAAAAGTAATGTTAAGAAATTGATGCTGACAGCCTCTGCTCTAACTTAGACGCTATTTTAAGTCGGTATCACTATCACCTAGACGTTGCAGGAGCAAAAAAGCGTTCCAATTTCGATTTTTGTGATCGGTAGGGGCTAGCAACTTAAAATTAGGCAAGATACATATGTATTACATGTAAATGATCTTTAAAAACAGTTTCGAAAAAATTGGAAATTTAAAAAGGGGTGAAAATGAGCAAAAAGGGTTCTAAAAACGTTCTAAATTGCGATTTCTACTCAATCTCAGGAAATTAAAAAAATATTTCAAAAGTAATGGTTGCAAATCAATGGTGACAGTCCCTGCTATAACATAGGTTATATTTTATGTTGCTGTCACTACCATCTGAGGGTTGCAAAAGCAAAACATGTTATAATTTGCGTTTTTTGCATAACTGAAGGGTCTAACACTTTGAAGTATGGCATGTTATTTACTTACAAAATGCAACTGCTTTCTATGAACTGTCGAAAGAAAATTTCAAATTTAAAAAGATGAAGTGAGCGAAAAGCGTTATAAATTACAATTTTTATGTAATCTTTTCAAATACGAAACCGATTAAAAAAATAATGTAACAAATTGTTGGTGATAGAACCTGCTCAAACATAAGCAGTGATGGAACAGCTGCGCCAATTGCTCGAATCGCGCCAAATCGATAATGCTGCACATTTCCTCGCCAAAACGATCATTTTTCAACCGCCACACTGCGCCAATTCAAAAATAATTCTTGAACCAAATCGATCATTTTCCACCAGAATTTCGGCAAAAGACTGCCAAAAACATGCGAATTTGGTCAAAAGATCGCGAAAAACACGCGATGTTTCTCAAATGGTCACGAAAAAAAAGTGAATTTTAACAAAGGGCAGCTAATTTCGTCAAAAAACTAACAATACGTGGTCAAAAGATCACGAAAAACACGCGAATTTCGTCAAAAGATCGCGAAAAACACGCGAATTTTGTGAAAGGATCGCGAGAAAAACATGAATTTTGTCTAAAGATCGCTAATTTCGTCAAAAAACGAAGAAAACACGTTCAAAAGATCATGAAAAAATGCTAATTTATTTAAAAAATAGAGAAAAAAACCTCAAATTTCGACAAAAGATCATGAAAAATACGAAATTTTCGTCAAAAGATCGCGAATAACATGCGAATTTCGTCAAAGGATCGCGAAAAAAACGTGAATTTTGTCAAAAGAGAGCTAACTTCATCAAAACACGGTCAAAAGATCGCGAAACAATGCTTCTTTCGTTTAAAGGTCGCAAAAAACAAGCGAATTTCGTCAGAAGATCGCGAAAAACAAGCGAATTTTGTCAAAGGATCGCGAGATAAAACGTGAATTTTGTCAAACGATCGCTAATTTCGTTAAAAAACGAACAAAACGGGGTCAAAAGATCGTGACAAAACGGTTTTTCGTTAAAATAACGTGGGAAAAAATCCTGCAAATTTCGTCAAAAGATCGCGAAAAACACGCGAATTTCGTCAAAGGATCACGAAAAAAACGTTAATTTTGCCAAAGGATAGCTAACTTCGTCAGAAAACGAACAAAACACTGCAAAATATCGTGAAAAAACGCTACTTTCATTAAAATATCGCAAAAAAAAACCCGCAAATTTCATCAAAAGATCTCAAAAACACGCGAATTTCGTCAAACGATCGCAAAAACGTGCGAATTTTGTCAAAGGATCGCTAATTTCGTCAAAAAACGAACAAAACGGTGTCAAATGATTGTGAAAAAACGCGAATTTCATTAAAAAGATCGCAGGAAAACCACAATCTTCCTCAAAAGGTCGCAAAAAACCGCAAATTTTGTCAAAAGATCGCGAAAAACTGCAAATTTCGTCAAAATATTTCGAAAAACCTGCTAATTTCGTGAAAGGATAGTGAAAAACCGCAAATTTCGTCAAAAGATTTCGAAAAACACGCTGATTTCAACAAAGGGTCCGAAAAAAAGGCGAATTTCATCAAAGGATTGCGAAAGAATGCGAATTTTGTGAAAGAGTTGTGGAAAAAACGCGACTTTCGTCAAAGAATCGCAGAAAAAAGCGCGACTTTCATCAAAGAATTGCAGAAAAACACGAATTTCGTCAAAGAATATCAAAATGATGTTTTGATGCTCCAAAATAGTTATTTTCTGCTCCAAAATGAGCCTTTTTGCTGCTCTAAAATAGTTATTTTCTGCTCCAAAGTGGCTTTTTGCTGCTCCAAAATAGTTATTTTCTGCTCCAAAATGAGATCCACGCTGTTCCATCACTGCATAAGCTATATTTTATGTCTGTGCCACTACTACCAGAGGGTTGCAGTAGCTAAAAACTTTCTAAATTGCGATTTCTGTGATACTGAAAAGGCTAGAAACTTTAAATATGGCATGGTAGTTACTTATAAAATATGAATGCCCTCGAAGGACTGTCGAAAATAAATTCGAATTAAAAAGGGGTAAAGCGAAGAGGAAGTGCGAAAAGCATTCTAAAAAAGTCCTAAATTACGATTTTTACGCTATTTCAGGAAATATAAACCAAATATAAAAGTAATAGTTGCAAATCAATGGTAACAGTCTCTGATCTTACACAGGCTATATTTTATGCCGATGATTCTGCCACCTGGGATTCACAGGAACAACAAACGCTCTAAAAAAGGCCTTTAAAAGCTTTCTAAATTACGTTTCTGTTGAATATTAGGAAATAACAAACCAATTTCAAAATTAATGTTGGCAAATTAATGGTGACAGTTCCTATTTCAACATAGCCCTTTATGTTGAGAGAGGTGGTAGGACTTGGAATTTGACATGATGGTTAATTTTAAGATGTAAGATGATGGTTTCTAAAAAATTCAAAACTTCAAATGATTACAGAAATGAGCGTACTAATTGAGCACAAAAGTTTCAAAATATTTTCTAAATTATTATTTATTTAGTTTTATTTCGTTTTATTAATTTAAGTCTCATTTCTGCCTTATGCAGTGTAACAATGATGTTTAATCAAACTGTGTTTTAAATAGTAATTTTTTTTAATTATTCCTAAAAGTAATAAGTACCTTTTAATAAAATAAAATATTACCTTTTAATAAAATAAAAATTTAGTTAGTACCTCTTAATAAAAATTAGACATATAAATATCACTTGGCATATTTCAAATATTACGCGAGCAAAGCCGCGGGGTTTGCTAGTAGATTATATTATACAAACACATGGGCGGCATATTCCATACACCAGTGGTAACTTAAAAATAAAAAATATGAGACACAGCATAAAAAAAAAATGCTTAACACTCTACATTAAAGTGATTTTGGGAAGAGGATAATTGAAACGCAAATGTTAATGACTTAATTATTTTAGAATTCATTTTTTTAACTACGTTGCACACTTAGTACGCTGCACAGTCTTAACAAAACATTAAACATTTACGACAATTGGTCTATTTTGATAAATGTTACAATATGGGATGATTATAGAAAGGGCCGGGTAAAAAGACAGAAAAGTAAATCCATCAATTATACATTTTTATAAAAATGAATATCATAAAAATTAGACCTTTGAAAGAAAAAAAGTCAATAGTTCTTGAGCAGACACAGATAATTTTCAAATTTATTTAAATGCACTAATATTGTTTTTGTCGAATAAATATATTAAATATGTAAGTACCTTGTAGAATTGAGAAATCTACTTTCTCTTTAAATTTTAAATCAATTTAGAATCTATATTAAAATATGAAGTTTCAAAAATATTTTTTACAGATTTATCTGTCAAAAGATTTTTATATAAATAACAGCCTATTACTATAGTTTTTTTTATTTAATTCTTCTTAAAAATTATTAATTGTAGCTAATTTATTTTTAGTGTGTGTCTGTTCAAATTATACACCTTCTTCGCTGCTTATTTACAATTTTAAGGATTTACATAACCAATATGAAATTTTAGTGTGATCAGAAAGATTGGTTCCCAGTAGACATTGATTAATTAAATATAAACTGAAACTTTGAAATTATTCTGCTGTAAGTTTAAAATTTATATATTATTCAAGTACTTTCATCAAAGCGTTCATGACGTTTTCAAGAGGATATCGCGCTTTTGAAACGAGAAAATTTATTGGAATTTACATGTGGGCGTTATACGCTGAATATAAAGATGAAATATTAATATTTAGCAAAATATGAGCATAACAATTTCACATTCCGCACTGGTAAACAAGAAAAGAAGGCGTGAATATTTGAATTTTTCCAGTGAGCTTGGGGGACGTTAGGGGATTCAGGTAGGCATGTGGGTTTTGTGAATGCATCTTTGTGTTCTCGGTTCTAATTTGTATAGTTTTCTTTATGCTTGTAACAGCTAATGTACTTATTAAGGGTCATTATTGCACGCTCATGTTAAATGACTTGTAAAGAATTCTTTGAAAAGAAGAAGGGGTTGCACTTAATACGGCGAATTAGCTGGCAATAGGAAAATAGAGATTAAAATCAAGGGACGCATAATATACGGTATGTTAAAATTACATATGATGAATGAATTTTATTGAATAAATATTTCGAAAACTATCTTGCGTTTCCTTTGCTGGCGGGGTAAAGGATTTCAGTGTATAGTTTTTCTTTCACATTTTTCGAAAGCAAATTCTTTTATGAATTTCTGAACATACTTTACATATTTTTAGGGTGTGGGGAGAAAGGGAGGACGGATGGTATTACTATGTTAACAGAGGCCCAAAAAATGTTGAAAATTAACTGTATTTTTTTTTAAGGGAAAAAAAAATGGCCGTTTTATAGAATGAATAACGTGTCTAGAATACTCAATATCTTTTAATTAATTCATTTACAGGATTTTTTAGGTGTCGTGTAAAATGTTGTTTTATTATTATTAATGATAAAATTAAATTGTATTTGTTATGTAAATTGTTTACTATCTGAAACCGGGGGGGGGGGGGGGACTCAAGATATAATTTTATAATTTTGATTAAACTCCATAATGCCTATTTGTGATACCCTATGTTGCATATTAAACATGTTTGTAAATAATATATACTGTTTTAAACGGTATACTTTATTTGTACGGTGGAAGTTGAATGCTTTTTCTAGAAAATACTTGTAAACTTTTAAATTTGCATTACAAAATATTACAGCAAAAGAATTCATTTTGAATCCTAAAATTAAAAGAATTAAGGAATATTGCTGTAGATTCTTAAAATGGGTCTTTAAAAAATTTGTAATCGAACGGTATTCACATTTCAATAAATGTATTACATCTTGAGTTATGAGCTATTGTTGAATCATGATGGCAGTTTTTTCCCTTCTTCGCACTGTCGCGTCCGGAAATTCAGTTCAAGAAATGAAATTGACAGAATTTTCTGAAACGTCTGCGTATATTGAAAATGGGGAAAACTAATTCGATTAGCTAATTAAGTCCGTGAGGTCAGATAATTTTAAAATTCATATATCAAAAAAAAAAAAAAAAAAAAAAAAAAAAAAAAAAAAAAAAAAAAGCTTGAATTATCAAGTAAACAAATAGTTCGGTAATAATTCATTATTACTACTATTATTATTATTATTATTATTATTATTATTTTGCAGAATTTCAAATTTTCATGAACACCAGATAGAAAAATATAGCTTATTATATCATGACCAATGAAAACCAAATGACAATGTTCGTTAAATGTCTTCTCTCTCTCTCTCTCTTTTTTTAATTAATGGTTTTTCATCAAAAACTAACAGACCTGCCCGGCGTTTTAAATAATAACCTTAAACGTAATTCAAGTTTGTATGATTTTATATCTTTGGAAATTCTTTTATATGGGCCTAATTTCGGAGGCCCCATTGCCTTCCGCAGCGTCTAGTGTGTTCCCAACAAACTTCTTTCGGTACCAACCTGTAATCTGGGTCCTCGCTACCTATGGCAGCATTTACCGGAAGTGCCTGGCACGTTCCGGAGACAATCGAAAGCAAAATTGAGCGAGCCAAACCTCGTAGTAATCAAACCCATAGAATCAAAAAAAAAGAACGCACCATTAATGTTAGAAAATGTTGGTACCTTAAGTCTAAGATAAAATTTCATAATACAAAAAGTAGCCGAACTGTAATCTAAGTAGAAGAAAGCAAATCCCATTGAAATTGGGCCCTTAAACCCGAGAAAAGAATGAGACCCCAAGCGGTGGAAGATGCCCCCTCCCCTTCTAAATTTCCTGAATTACTGTTAGCCTTAACACGATATTTAACAAACGGATGAAATTCCTTATCTAAAGTTACCTTTAAAGTAACGCGATTTTTAATTTACGGCTGTAGTGAGTAGACATAAGTTGATGCTGAAAAAGGAGATTAACCCCTTAACCTACGATTTACTTTTAACAGCTCCACGGTTTGGCAAATCCATAGCTACCCCTAAAATTTAACAGAGATTTTCGCCTTCTTTAATCATGGAATTTCGACGATTAAATTAAACTATATTTACTGAGAAATTTTAGTGGTAAGAAGAATTTACATTTGGCTCGATTATCGTACGCGGGCTATGCCCGTCATTGTAGGTTAAGGGGTTAATGCTCGAAAAAGGTGGTAAGGTGGTAGCTGAGGTATAAAAAAAAAGACCGGGCCCTGGTGACCAGAGTCTTAACTGGAATGTAGTTGGGTATAAGAAAATTTTTTAGTGATTTTAAAGTAGCTAGAAGACGCTAAAACTATGTTAAAGAAAATTGCAATAGAATAGGGTAGTTTTTAAAGAAGCTGCAACGAAGGCCCCAAGAATGTGATTAATATTAAATTTGTTTTAGCTGAAGTCTGCAATTTTTTTTTGTCGTTCATGTAGTAGCTGGAGCACCTAAGAAGATGCTACAAAAAAAAAGTTCGTGAATCGGGTCATTTTTAAGGGAATTATAACAGGGGTCCCAAAAGTGGCTATCCTGCAGTTGAGAGCTGGGCTCTAACATAAAAACATGTTTAAATGTTTTAGTACTTAGCGTTTTAGATCTTCAATTAGTCAAAATTAAGCATAGGGTATGAATTAACGATTAGAATAACATTTTAAAGAAATGCGCAAAAATGGGGTAAATGCTTAAAAAAAGGGCCCTAGGGATCCAATAAAAATATGATGGTGTTGATCTAGTTAGAAGAGTCCAAGAATAAATTTTAAAATTATGCAATGAGAAAATTAGGGTCGAAAATTTCACACAAAAAGTTCAAGGGGCCCCGGATCGTGCCTTACAGGACCCTAGGGTGCTCCATGATTTTAACTGGAATATTGAAACAGGGGAATAGCTAAACGGAAAAATGGTTCAAAAAATGAAGATCGCATTAAGAGGGGCAATTTATTAATAATTTATGGTGCAAAAGCTTCAAGGGGCCCTGTACCGCGCCCCAAAAGGGAAGGGACTTAAGTGGCATGTAGTTTGGTACAAAGATACTTTTTAGTTTTTTTTAACCCCTTAATTCTCGCTCCCGAGATATTCTCGGCTGTGTCTTTTACTCAAATTGTTTGATTCCCACCAGTTTTATAAAATAGTGAAATTGGCTATATTTTAGTATCGTTTTGTCTGTCATTAAAAAAGGTGAATATTTCTTTTTCATGAAAGTGGTGCCAATAAGCAATTTGAATTATTCAACCGTAATTTAATTCGAGCGTTAAGGGGTTAAAGTAATCAGAGAATGCTAGATCTATATTAAAGAAAATTGTAAGCAATTCAGATCATTTTTAAAGAAGCTGCGCCAAGGGCCCAAGAAGGCGATTAATATTCAAAATTGTTAATAACTGAAGTATGATTTTTTTTTTTTTTTTTTTTTTTTTTTTTTTTTTTTTTTTGTCGTTTATATAGTAGCTGGAAAACCTAAGAAGTTGTGAGAAAAATAAAGCTAGTTAATCAGGTTATGTTAAGGGAGCTATAATAGGGTGTCCAAAAGGGGCCAACTCATAGTTGAGAATAGGGCCCTAACATGGAAACACGTTAAAACATTTAGTACTTAGCGTTTTAGATATTCAATTTGTTAAGTTTAAGCATAAGGTATGAATTAATTAGTAGAGTAATATTTTAAAGAAATGCGCAAAAATGGGGTAAATGCTTAAAAAAGGGCCCTAGGGCCCCAATACAAATATGAAGGTCTTGGTCTAGAGAGAAGACTTCAAGACTTAATTTTTAAATTATGCAATGAGAATTTGAGAAAATTAGAGGGTGAAAAATACATGGCAAGAAGAAGTTCAAGGGGATCCGTATCGGACCCTACGGGACCTTAGGGTGCTCCAGGATTTTAACTGGAATATAGAAACGGGAGAATAACTAAATGGAAAAAATGGTTCCGAAAATGAAGATCGGATTAAGAAGGGCAATTTATTAACAATTTATGGTGCAAAAGCTTCAAGGGGCCCTGTACCGGATCTCAAGCGATCGGGGACTTAAGGGGCATATAGTTTGGTATAAAGATACTTTTTATTAGCTTTTAAAGTAATAAGACGGCGCTAAAACTATGTTAAAGAAAATTGCAGGGAATTCGGATCATTTTTAAAGAAGCTTCACCAATGACCCAAGAAGGCGATTAATATTCAAAATTGGTGGTAGCTGAAGTATGAAATTTTATTTGTCGTTCATATAGTAGCTGGAAAACCTAAGAAGTTGTGAGGAAAATAAAGCTGGTTAATCAAATTATGTTAAGGGGGCAATAATAGGGGGTCCAAAAGGGGCCAACTGATAGTTGAGAATAGGGCCCTAACATGGAAACACGTTAAAACGTTTTAGTACTTAGCGTTTTAGATATTCAATTAGTCAAGATTAAGCATTGGGTATGACTTAATCTTAAGAATATAATTTGAAAGAAATGCGCAAAAAATTGGGGAAATGCTTTAAAAAGGCCCCAGAAAACCGCACATCTTTCTTCGTGTATTCATTCGAAATATTTTTGGTGTCAGCTTAATAATGTATGCTTACAAACTTTCAAGCAGTGCCAGAAATGTTTTAAATTAATTGATATAGGAATTAAAGTTTGCAGAAGTAGCTACAAAACACTGAGAATATTTGTATTTAAAGAGTTGCTTAGATTCTATTAGAAACAACTTTTAAAAGTTTTTAAAAGATTTTTTTTATGCAATTTTAAAATACACAACCAAGTGTGCCCGCAGAAAATAAAATCCACAGTGGCACTAGATTTTGGAACGATTATGTCTTTTATTAACTGCCTAGGCTGTTTTTTTTTTTTTTTTAATCGAATATATACACATGAAATAGAACTTTCAAGAATTGAAACATCTTTTTATCGTTTTTGTCGAGGATTCCCGTTTAAGATAATTTTAAGCTCAAGAACTTAACAGAAATAGACTTAAATATTGCCTTCAACGAGAGATTTAGGGAGGGAGAACTTACCTCTCGCCAAAAGAAAGAAAAAAAAAAAAAGAAAAATCCTTAATTTACTTTTCTCTTACAGTATTATTATTTTAAGTTATTTGAAAAATAAATAAATAATATTCATTTTTTTAAATCATCAGTTAAAAAGAAGATTTAAATAATTGAATTTGAAAACCGTAGGAATAGCAATTGTCCCCACTTTCCCCCTCCCTTACCCCACAAGCGCCATAACTATATGCCAATTCTTGATATTTTTTTCAATTTTTAGTTTGCTAATTTTAATAAGTCTCAAAATGTTTAGTTTATATAATCTCAATAATTTAAGTTTAGAACGAATAAGTTTGAAAAAAGACATTTCACGAAATGTATTTATTCGATTATCTTAAATCCAGTTTCAAGTCAATTTCCAAACGTAGTATTTATAGCAGTTGTTTTAAACATTGGTCATGGGTTCCATTTTTATAATACTGAAAATATTGTTAAAATGTACTTTTTGATTATTTCGTTTCTTTTTCAAGCAACATCCTCTTCCTTTTTTGTATAATTGAAATTTTCTCTTGAAAACTCATAAGTAAAAAAAAGCATAAAGAAATAAAAGAAAAGAAAAGAAAACGAAAACGTAAAAGTAAAAACAACATAATGTACACAGGGAGCAGGAACGCCCATCCATACATATTACCTTTCCCTTGGTTCTTAAGGTATTTCCCTGTTGGAAACAGCCTTTCAAGATTTTATTATTCAGAACAGATTTCATCCTTGTGCTAAGACAGTGCTTTAAATAATAAAACATTTTACTTCATAAAAATTCTGGTGTGAGACTTAAAATATTCCGTTCCTGACTTCATGTATTTTATAACGGTTTCAGTGAAGATTTTTATACAGCGTCCGAAAAGTCTGGAAACGGTCGAATGATTCGACAAATACAAAGCAGATTAAAAGACGAAAATAAGCGTGTTAATTATTTTTAAAAAAGCTACTCACTGATACCAAATTTATCCCCGCAACCGACCCCCCGGGGGTCAGAGGGGGACCAGCTTTGAAATTTTTATTGATAACCCCAATTTTTTTTATTGCAGATTCGGATTCTATGGACAAAAAGACGTAACTTTTGTATTTAACATTTTTTTCTAATCCTCGTTGATCACGGTGTAATTGAGCAAATAAAACAGATACATATTTTGGTTTTCCCAACCGGGTTTTGACATCTGGAAATCTGATTGGCCAGAACTTTGAACGTCAAAGTTGCCGTCTTTTTGAAATAGTGTTTCTCAAAAACCACCAGTGGAGATTGTTTTCATGACGCTTTATATGCTTTTTCCATAAAAATTAATAGAAATATATTAAATTAGTTTTCTATTTGCATGTCATTTTATCAAGTCGATCATTTTTAAATAATAAACATCGTATTTTGATATTTTAACGAGTAAATAAGCACCTTCCCTCCCGAACAGAAAGATGAATGCATTCATTACTTGGGGGCGGAGTATGTTGATATTCTGTGTTTCGATGTCTTCTGCTGTAAAACAAAAATCACTTAATTCAGGGCCGGATGGGAGTGTATAAGTTTTTTTTTAATTATTACTATAGAATAACATAATGGAGCAAAAAAACAAACAAACATATAAAATCTTTTTGTGCTGGCTGATCAAAGGATGGGAAGTAGCGTAAATTTCAGGCGGAGGAGGGTGGGATGATAGGTTTTGATGATTGATTAGTTACTGCAACTACGGAGTAGCAAGTAGGGCAGAAAACATTAAAAAATTCTAATAAATGTGATACTTTTTCGTAAATTAATATTTTTTTCCATTTTAACATATTTTTCCGAATTTTAAATTTATTATTGACTTGTTCGGGAAGTCGTGCCCGTTTAGGAAAATCAATTTGCACCGGAAAATCCTGCCCGGTAATTATTAGACATTAGATATAGGAATCAATGTCTAATTATTCAATGATAGAATTTTCCGGTACAAATTGATTTTTCCAAACGGTCACTACTTTCCGAACGACCTAATAATTTTAAACAATTGAAAATTTTTGATCTTCTAAACTTTTGAATTAAAAATATAATTTAACTCTTTAAGCACTGTTGATTATTTCCGGGGGGAGAAGACGTTTTAATTTCCATGGGAAAATGATAATGTAGAAAAGTGTTTAATTATTTATTAATCATTACAAAAACATAACAAATGTTAAAAAATATATAAACAAAAACGTTAGTTGCAGAACAAATTAAAAACAAGTCAGTTTTTTCCTACATTTTTTAAGCTCGAGAAGGGACATTTTTTCATATATTTCGTTCAGTTACTTCGATGTTTAATGTTAAAGTTTTGTAACAAATAAGTTAAAGCTTTTGCGGACAGTGTCCATAAAAAAGGACTCATAATTTTTATTTTACTGGCACCCAGAATATTTAATTAAAAATTTCCATTTATAACGTACTTGAAAATAAGAAAGTTGGTGTTTTCCAGTAAACTCGTTTATAAATTCTGAAACAGAGTTACTCAGGGCCGGTAAGGGTTAAACCAAATGAACATTAAAAAATAAAAACAAAATTTAAACAATATGATAATTTAAATACCATAAAATTTCCCTTCAAATTAAATAATCTTAGACTTTTAACCCCTTAATTCTCGGTCCCGAGATATTCTTGGGCTGTGTCTTTTACTCAAATTGTTTGATTCCCACCAGTTTTAAAAAATAGTAAAATTGGCCATATTTTAGTATCGTTTTTACTGTCATTAAATAAGGTGAATATTTCTTTTTCATAAAAGTGGTGCCAATAAGCAATTTGAATTATTCAACCGTAATTTAATTCGAGCATTAAGGGGTTAAAAATGTTGTTTTGTATTTTACATGTGCCTTATCATTTTGTACACACTCATCATAAGCATAATACAAAATCTGCAATACAAATATTTGCAACTTAAAAAGGGAAAAAGTTTAAAATTTATTTAGATTTCTTTTTAACGGTACCTAAGATTTTAATGGGTATTATGTATCATATTGTTTGATTTTTTTTTTTAAATTGTTCAATTGGTTTAACTTATTTGTTATAAAAATTTAAAAATGTAGAACAAACTGAATGAAATATATTGATTAATGACCCTTTTAGGGTTTAAAAAATGAAGAAAATAAACTTATCTGTTTTTAATTTGTTCTGCAAATTATGCTTTAGATTATATTTTTTGTCACATAAGTTATTTTATTGTAATAATAAACAAACAATTTTCTACATTATCCTTCTGTTATGAAAATTAACACGTCGTCTACAGCAGCAAATAATCATTACACTTTAACCCTTTCGAGACTGCATCGCGTACACAAATGTTTTTGGAATACACCGTGTTTTTTCAACTGTCCCCTTTACTTGTGAAGTACCAAAAAATCCTTTAATTAAAAAATTAAATAACATTATTCATTTATTAATGGTGCCCAAAACAAATTCCACATGCACCTTTTGACGATGAATATATGTTCCTCACAAATCCCGACAGAGTTAAAGAGTTAAATTATTTTTTAAATTAAAAATCTTAAAACATCAAAATTCTTCTATTGTTTAAATTTATGAAAAAAAAAATGTTAAATTGAAAAAAATATATTAATTTATAAAAAATTATTACATTTATTAGAATTATGGAAAATATTTTTGCCCTACTTGTTATTTTCTGGTTGAAGTAACTAATCAATGATCTAAATCTCCAATCCGACCACCACCTGAATTTTACACACTTCCCCATTCTTTGCTCCGCCTGCACACACACAAAAAAATATATGTACTTCTTTTTATTTTGTCATATATGTTACTCTATAGTAATAGTAAAAAAATCCCATACACCCACCTCCTGACCACAATTTAGAGTATAAAAGAAAAGAAAACAGCAGAAGCCATCGAAATGCCGAATATCCACGCCTACCTCTTCCAAATAATGAAGATTATCTTTTTTTTTCTGTTCGGAAGAGGAGGGGCATGTTTGCACATCAAAATATTTCAAAAAACGCAGGTTAATTGATTAGAATGGACTGAATGGATAAAATAAAAACACAAATGGAAATCTAATTCAATATATTTCTATTAAAAGCATATAAAGCACTTTTGTCATCGAAACAACCACCATTGATAGTTTTCGACAAACACAATTCCAGCTAAGGCGACCCACTTTGGCAGCGAAAGCTTTGGCCCATCACATTTCGTGATTACAAAACATGGTTGAGAAAACAAATTATGTATCTGACACATTTTGCTGGATTACACCGTCATCTACAAAGATTCGAAAAAAAGAATTTTTTTTAGCAAAAGTTGGGCATCCCCCCCCCCATAGAATCCGAATCTGAAATAAAAAATGGGGATTATCATTTACAATTTCAAAGTTGGAACGCCTCTGACCCCCCCCCCCCCGGGTGGTCGGGCTGGGGTGTCAACTTTGGTATCACGGAATAGCTTTAAAAAAATATTTAACACGTATTTTTTTTTCTGTTTTTCAATCTTATATGAATTTCTTGAGTTATTCGACCGTTTCCAAACTTTTCGGACACCCTTTATTTTGTCACATTTGAAATTTTATTGTAATAATTTAAAAATAATTAAACAGTTTTCTACATCATCCTTCCCCTATAAAAATTAAAGCGACGTCTTCCCCAGAAATAATGAAGAGAGCTTAAAGAGTTTAATTATTTTTTAAATGAAAACGTTTAAAAGCTCAAAAATTTTCAATTGTTTAAAATTATTAATTTTAAAATTATGAAAAAATGTTAAATTGAAAAATATTTTAAATTGCAATAAATTATTACGTTTATAAGAATTATTGAAGAAGTGTCTGCCCGACGTGATATTTTGGAGTTACAGTAACTAATCAATCATAAAAATATATAACTCCACCCCCACTGAAATTTACGGTACTTCCCGATCCTTTGCTCAGATAGCATAAAAAGTTTTTATATCTTTTTTTTTTCAAATATTTTGTCCTATATTTTGTTCTATAGTAATAATTTTAAAAAACTGTACACCAGCATCAGCCTCATAAATTAGATGATATTAAAAAAAAAAAAAAAAAAAAAAAAAAAAAAAAAAAAAAAACAGCAGAAGCCATCAAAACGCAGAATATCTGCACATCCCGCCCCCAAATAATGAAGATTATCAGTTTTCTGTCCGGGAGGGAAGGTGTATATTTACACGTTAAAAAAATCAAAATACGCAGGTTATTACCTTGAAATGATTGACTGGATTAAAAAAATATGCAAATACAGTACTAATTTAATATATTTCTATTAATTTTTATGGAAAAAGCATATAAATCGTCATCGAAACAACCACCACTGATGGTTTTCGAGAAACACTATTCCCGCAAAAGACGGCTACTTTGACGATGAAAGTTCTGCCCAATTCGATTTCAAGATGTCAAAACCTGGTTGGGAAAACCAAAATATGTATCTGTTTTATTGGCTCAATTACACCGTGATCAACGAATATTAGAAAAAAATGTTAAATACAAAAGTTACGTATTTTTGTCCGTAGAATCCGAATCTGCAATAAAAAATGCGGGGTATCGTTCAAGATTTCAAAGTTGGACCCCCTCTGACCCCCGGGGGGTCGGTAGCGAGGGTCAAATTTGGTATCACTGAGTAGCTTTTTAAAAAATATTTACCACGTATATTTTTGTTTTTTATATCTGCTTTGTATTTCTCGAGTTATTCGACCATTTCCAGACTTTTCGGACATCCAGTATAAAATCGGACATAAAATACGATGAATAGAGCGCCTTTCGTAAAATGGTCTTTCTAAGGAATAATTAAACTAAATTCAACTGTTAAATGTGTCGTCATTGTCACTTATTAAATAACGCTTAAGTCTTAATGTTAATGGAAATTCATGAAAATTAAATAATTTTAAATGTAAAAGTTTCAAATTAACATGTACTTTCTAACAATGATATGTCAGAATCAATATCATAATACATTTTTATATTCCTTGTTTATGCATTTTAAAGAATGTTGGCTGTTGGTGTATTGTAGTTTTTACACTCTTTTTTTAATTGAAATTGTTTTTTGTAAATAAATGTATAATTTTCCAATTGATTTGTTACTGACATCCTTATGCATAATATGCCAGTTAAAAGTTATACACAAGCGTGTATAAAATATATAGTACAGCAATTTAAGACTTTTAGAAACTAATTAAAAATTGATAAATTATTTTAAAGACATTTTCCCATTAATCTTTCCCAGATGATAAATCGCCAAACATTCTTTATGGTTATTACAGTTATACGAGTTACAACAAAAATAGAGTTAATTATGCGCCAAAACATGTTCGCCAAAATATGTGAATACGCTGTAAAAGTCTAACAAAAAATATTTTATGTACTAAACAGTAGAAAGTATAAATAAAAAAAATGGGCGTAATATATATTTTAAATACTCTTTTACCATTTATTAGTTTAATATTGATTAAATTATGATTAAACGTTAACAACAGTTTAGAGATCTTTAATAGATAGTTTTGATAATGTTTCGTCGTTATCACGTTTTAAATTAAACTTAGGTCGTAATGTGAATGAAAATTCTTGTAAATTAAATAACTTTTAATTTTAAAGTTTTTCAAACATAACATGCATAGCTGCCAACCTTTACGCCTTTTTGCTACCACTAAAATTTAGAAGAGATTTTCGGCTTGTTTAATTGTGTGATTTCAACCATTAAATAAGGCAATATTTACAAGAAAATTTTAGTGGTAGGAAGAAAGCGTAAAGGTTGGCAGCTATGAACATGTAACGTGTAACATGTGCATTTTAATAATAATATGTCAAAAGCAATATTATAGTACATTTTTATATTCTTTGTTTACGCATTTTAAAGGTTGTTGGTCTATTGTAGTTTTTACCCTCTTTTATTTAACTTAAATTGATATTTGTAAGTAAAGATGTAATTTTCTAATCGATTTTTCACTCACTTCCTTATATATGATATGCCAGACGTTAAAAGTTATATACACAGGCGTGTATATGTGAAATGTCTAGTACAGCATTTTAAGATTTTTAGAAACTAATTAAAAATTGGTACATTGTTTTTAAGACATTTTTTCATTAGTCTGGCACAGGCGATAAATCGCCAAATATTCTTTATGGCTACTACAGTTATACGCGTTACAACAACAACAGATTTAATTATACGCCAAAACATGTTCGCCAAAATATGCGAACTGGCTGGGAAACTGTAACAAAAAATTAATTTAAACACTAAACAGTAGAAAATGAAAATTAAAAAATTGCGTAATATATATTTTAAATACACTTTTAGCATTTATTAGTTTAATATTAATTAAATTATGATTTTACGTTGACAACAGTTTAGAAATCTGTAATAGGTAGTTTTCATAATTCAACTTTTTTTTCGCTTTTCTTGCCGTTTCTCAAAGTAGAAACAGAATCAAAATTATAATTTTTTAATAAATTCACTAGTTCGCGCGATCTATCAATTTTAAATCAAAGTGGTGAATTATCAATAATAGGATTACGCCAAATTAATGTAATAAGACGGATTATTATTATTATTATTATTATTATTTTCAAACTACATGAATTTTCATCATAAAATTAGTCGCGACATTTAAGATAAATGTTGAATGTTTGTAAAAGAATGATTTTTAATGTAAGGAAAAAAGTAAAAATAGATTTATAAAAAACACACTTTTTTTTAAGCATTCAATGTTCATCCTGAAAACCACGCCTAATCTTTTGACTGCACTCATTCATTGCTTTTTACCAAACATTTCAGTTACAAGACATTAATTTGTGTTGAGCACTGAACCCAATTATGAAAAATTCCCTGCTCTTTTACGTCTGATAGCAAGCTCAAGTTTCAGATTTTATTTTTAAAATATGTAATTTGTGCCTTGTTTCTTTTCTAAGATAGGGCAATAGGAAAGAAAAAGCGAAACACTATTTCCACTACCTTTAAAGGATTTCTAAAGTGATTTGTTAACGAATTATCGTGAATTAATTAATATTAAGCAATTAAATGATACAAGTAGTCTTTTTAAAAAATATTAAGCTCTTCGTTATTTATTTGTAAATTATTTTCTACTTTTTAACTTTTTAAATGTTTCTTTGTTCTAGTTTCACAGCCGTTTGGTCTATTTTGCGAGAGTTTATAGGCGCACCATCAAACCCGTCGTTGTTTCAATCATATGCATTTGTGTGAATTAAAAGGAATATTCGATGATTTATCACCTGTGTCTGGCAAATGAAAAAATACCTTAAAGCTAATGCATTAATTTAAAATTAAATTCTAAATATTTAAAATGGTACTCGTAAACCTTTAAAATGGTACTCGTAAACCTTTAAAATGGTAATAACGGTCCTCGGAAACATAATTTGTAAACGTAATATGTGAACTTAATTTGTATAGTTCTAACCTATGAGGAAGTGGGTTGATTTCGATTAGAAAAGTCCATATTTGCACTCAAAAGGCAGGTTGAGTTAAATAAAAGGGTGTAAAAACCCATGTTCACTGTTGTTCCTGTTGAATGTGTGTTTCGTTTAATAAGGTACTATCGCGGGATCAATTAATCGCACTAATCGAAGAATACCTATACATATTTTACATGTGACACAAAATGATCTGATAATGAAACATTCAATAACGTTAAATATATATCATTAATTATTGTAGATTATATATGTAAGTATGTAAGGTATAGTTCCGAGGTGGAACTGCAACCTGGAGCTTTTGCGAGGCTGTGTCTATGCAGTCAGGGAGAGATTTTTCTCAACTCTTCCGGGCTCGCAAGCCGCACTTCCTATATCTTATCCTTTGAGGAACTTGTCGTTTCTCAAATGGAATTCAGTCTTCTAAGGCTATGGAAGTCAATACCCCTTTGCTGAAGCTCAATATTAGGTCCAGAGATCCAGCTTTCATGTGTGTCCGTTCTCCTTGGGTTGCTTGGAGGTAATCCGATGGAGGGGTGAAAACCAAAGTCCACGATAGTTTCAACTGGTATTTCTGGATTGTGGTCGTGACGATCAAATTTCGATGGCTGTGGGTGACGAAAGAGTACCCACGAGGGGCAGTGCTCTTCCTGTCTGGAATGCATGCTCCAGAGCGGTGTTCTGGAGCAACCCAGCGAGGCCGTCGCGTGTGTAAAAGGGTTCCTTCAAATTAGGATCGGGATTTGGTGCCTCCGAATTATATCTTTAATAATTCGTTTATTTCCTCTAATATAGGACAATAGCTCACTAGAAGCATTCGTTAATTTTGCATTCTTAGGGAGCGGTTTTAGACGATTATCATTGTGCATACAATACTTAGGATATTTACGATTACTGCGTACGATTGGATTTGTTAAATGGTTCGTTTTAAGAATAAAGAAAAGTGTTAAGAAAAATTTGTTTATTCTGAAGCAAGGCCAATAAGATATTACAGACACTCTCTGAATTAATATATATATTTTTTAAAGTTAATACTGCAATATATATGCATGACATTGGAAGAAAAATAATTACAATATTTCCCGATATAATTTATCGCTAGCCAAAACAAAATCGTATTACTCAATATACAAGATCTCCTTACCTGCACATTGTGTGTATATGTTACTGTGAAAGACCGAAATTGGAGAATGTCGACTTTCGTCGATGAATGTCAACATATACCAAAAACGTCGGTGAAAGACCGAATATTTGATTATATACTTGCACATTTGGACTATCACCGGAGAATGTCGACAATCACACATATGCTCTTGTGAAGGTCGAAAAGAGAAGCGGTATTTAACAGAGAGGCTACAGTCTGTCGCCAAATTCTTTGTTCTACTGCGAATCAGCCAGCTTTGTCAGTTTTATACTAGGTTTGATGGTGCGCGAAACGTTTTCTTAAATATTTTTTTTTTTTGTTGTTCAATATCCTAATTTATACTGAATAAATACTGCAGTAAGTCGTGATCTTTTTTTTTTTTTTTTTTTTTTTTTTTTTTTTTTTTTTTGAAAACTTAAATACATTAATTGAGAGAGAAAGAGAAAACAATTTTTTTTCAAGTACACTACTCTAAAATACTTTCTGAAGTGTTTTCTGCTAAAACTAATTGCAGCATCCATCTTTCACGATGCTTAATCGCTTCGGATTGGACACATCGATTTCTCAGTTTATTTTTCTGGTATTATATATTGGATATTCTGAATTACTTGTGATATTAAGCCGATCGCTATTCATGGAATCATGAAATTGTTATTTGACTCGTTCGGGGTGAAGTGTCCCATTAACCCGTTCAGGGACAAATAATTGTGTTTCCGTAATGTTGATTTCACACCGGAATGAACAAAAAAAATTTTCAAAATAACGAAAAGCTGTTTTAGAACTTCTTCCCATCAAAGTTATAAAATAAATGTGTAATTACATGTTTCTAGTGCAAATCTTGATTAAAATTAGGTGGGATATAAAATATTCCACCACCCCTCAAGCGGTTAAGAGAACACGTCTTTTCATTTAGTATTATTTTGCCTTAACCATTAGTTTTGTTATTATCTCCATGTAGTAATGATCGTATTATAATTCTAATAATGTTATACATGTGAAAGTGTGAAAAGGTATGGCTGAATTCAGCATTAAAACATATGATTAAATGCCTTTGACTTCATTATCCTTTACATTCATTTTTTTTCCTAATGTGCAAAATTTTCGCTTAAGTTAATAAAATTTACATATTTTATTTGTTTCTATGAGATAAAATAAAACTTATAAAAATAAAACCTACTTTGAGTCAAATGTTTCAAATTACATATTGTACATATTTGTGCAGTGCTTTCAAAAGTTATTTTGCGATTTCACTATTAATATTTCCAACATAGAGTAAGTATTTTACAATATTGACATTTTGTTAAAGATTATTACAGTGTACAGCAACCTTTATGCAGCATTCACGTTTCACTACAAATATTTCCAAACTAAACCTAATATTTTATCAATATTGGTATATCAGTTCAAATGTTATCGATTAGTATTGAAAACTAAGTGTAATTTTATATTAAAAAAATTACCTGAATTTTTTAATAATAATTTTCGTTTGTTTAATGACAGACTTTCATTGAATAAATATAATGAAAATTGCCATTAAAAATAAAAACTGGTAGATATTTTGAATCCAGAATTTCCGCTAAATTGCCAACTCTGTTAACGATGACTAAAAATATTGGCCAATATAACCAATATACCTGAAACAGTTTTTCCGGGTAATTACGTTTCTAGATTTTTATAATATTTATGAACAAATAGCAATCTTTGCCTTATTTGTTATCAGAATTCTTATGGCAAAAATACTATTAGGAGGTAACAGTAGTTATATATAAAAAAAAACAAAACACAATCACTCCATTAAATATGTAAAATTTATAAAACTTAAGTAAACTAATTCTATATTGTAAAAAAAAGAGAAAATTGGATGAATAATGGATACATTACTAGAATTAGGATTCTATCATTAATACATGGAGATAATAACAAAACTACTTGTTAAGACAAAATAATACTCAGTGCAAAGACATGATCATTTCAGGTCTCAGGATTCTTAAAATTGGAAAAATGAAAAAAAAATGACCATTTCCAACATTTAATATCTTAAAATGTATTTGATTTTAAAAAACAATTTTTATTGAGATGAAAGATGCAGAAAATCGGAATAACAGATTACGCGGGCGATTACAAAATAAATTTTGCAAATAGAACGAAAATTTTGGTGCCTATACTTCAGATTATAATAATTACTCTGAAACAAAATAAATTTGTATTTAAAGCATTTTTATATTTTTAATACAAAGTTGTGTTTAGCTAATGCAAAATTTAGAAAATTTCAACAGTATAATCACTTAAAAAATTTTTTTTGAACCGTAAAAAGGAAATTTTAGGTTCCGTTTATACAGACTAATAAGAAACACATGTTTTGAAAATGTCATGAAAAAAAATCAGGAGTTTTTGAGATATCGTGTGCATTATGCCCAAAAACACCATTTCGAGAAAAATGACTTCAAAGTTTTGGAAACCCCTCTTCAGCTATTAAGAAGGTATAATTCTAAAAGCCATAACTTCTGTTGTAAAGGGACTTTCAGGGAAACAATTATATCAAAATGTTCAGAAAAGATACGAGCTTAACATATAAAAAAGTTAAAATTTCGAAAATGTTAAAGATTAAGTATCCTGAGACCCCCCTTAATAGGACAATAGGCCCCAAATGGATTAACCGTTTGACTGCGGAACAAATCTTGTGGATATATGCCAAAAATGCAAATGTGTATAGGTTGTATAGCAAAAACTTACTTGTAAGCCGACGATATATACAGAAGTTGCACGCTTCGCTAATGCAACCAACTTAAATGCACACCATACTGAGACAACAAATAGGAGCACTATTATCCTCTCCGCAATTTTAGCTTAAAACTAAAATGAGAGATATCGCGCTTCCCGAAATTGTGGCACATAACAAGAGTAGCGCAATCGCGCTTCCTGAAATTTTGGCACATAACAAGAGGAGCGCTATCGCGCTGCTCCGCACTCAACCGGTTAAATAATAATTCAAAGCTTGTGTGAAACAACAATCGTCTGTATATATGTTTCAGAATATTCAAAATTTCATACCAGAAAAATATATGGAGGTACCTGTGTCGAAGCATACTTTTGGATTATAGACGATTAAAATGTTTTTATGATTTAAAAATTAATGATCGAGCCTGAAACTCTGAGAAGTAAATGCAAATTTCCGACATATTCAACATTCACCATTAATGTATGGTGAATGTCGACTTTCACCGGTGTAAGCCAGAAAAAAGGATATTTAACAAATATTCCGGACATACACCAAGCGACTATGTGAATGTTGACATTCACCGGTGAAAGTCGACCTTCTCCAGATTTCGGTCTTTCACAGTAACATATATACTATTTTACTTCAGTCGTTTTTGCTTTTGACAGTTTCAGTTAGTGCAATTTGCAGTTAGTGCGGATTATTTCTTTTCTTCCTGATGCTGTTTTGAATAATGTGGGGGAAATGTAGTTTTCGATTAGTATTCAATGCATGGAATCTTGATCTTGAACAAAACGGAACAGAAATTTTGTAAAAGTAAAATAAAAGGAAGACACAAAATTTGATCAATGCGCAACAATCGGAAAAAGAACTTTGTTATGTAAAATTTGAATTTAAATGATTGACTTTTTATTGGTTCATAATTTATAATTATTATTTTACGCCCCTTTACCACTCCCCTGTCATTATTTTGCGAGAAAATTTAAGGATTTAATGAACAAAGTATGTTGTTGCGTGATAGGTACATGGTAAAGTCGTTAAATCATAACATTTTTAGAAAAAATAAAAACAAAAATTCACTGAAAACATCCATTTTAGTCAATCACGAACCATATGCAAATGGATTTAACTAAAAATCTAATGAACTAAAATGTAAACCACAAAATGAATTATCCGTAAATATACTACTTCAAGTTGTCAATTTCGTGGATTTTTAAACATGTTTCCTGTATGTTAATTTATAAAAACAGCAATAAATAACCAGACTGCAGAGTTCATCACATTCACAACATCACAAAAATTGTAGGTTAATTTTTTAATATTTTAGCCTTAATTTTTGGAAATAGATTGTTTTTGGTAAGTGGTTGTTCATGTAAATCTCTCTCTATCTCTCTCTTTGTTTTTTTTCTTTCTTTTTTTTTTTCAGAAAATTTATTTAAAGATCACATAAATAATGTGGATAATTTTTCGATTAGTGCTCAATGCAAGGAATCTTGATCACGTTTTTGCAGCAAAACGGAACGGAATTTTTACAGATATAAAACAAAACGGTGACACAATGTGATACCTTAGTGCGACAATCAGAAAATGGTCTTTGTTATGTAAAATTAATATTGAAATCGACTTTTTTATGTTTCGTAATTTTTCATTATTATTTTTCACCCTTGATTGTACGCCCCTTGAACTCCCCTGTCATTATTTTGCAATAAAATTTAAATATTTAATGAAGAAAGTATGTTGTTGCGTGATAGTTACATTGCAAATTCGTGAAATCAGAAATATCAAAAAATTTCTGTGAAAACATCCATTTTAGTGAATTAAGACCCATATGCATATGGATTTAACTAAAAATCTAATGAACTAAAATGTAAACCATAAAATAAATTCTCCATAAATATACTCCTTCAAATTGTCAATTTGATCATTTTAAACATGTTTTCTGTATGTTAATTCATAAAAATAGCAGTGAATAATGAGACTGTTGAGTTCATCACATTCGCAGCATCACAAAAATTGTAGGTTAATTTTTTAATGTTTTAGCATTAATTTTTGGAAATAGATTGGTTTTGGTAACTGATTGTTCATGTAAATCTTCTCTCTCTCTCTCCTTTTTTTAAAGATTATCAATAAAAGTATAAAAGTAAAAAAATTCTACGTAAGTCGGTGTGTTTAAAAACTGTGATTAAGGTATTTGTAATTCAATAGAAGTTTTATTAAAAAGATTTACTCTTATTCAAGAACCAGGCATATAGGTATTTCACAGCATGTTTAAAGAATATATTACTTATTTTTTAAACTATTCAGAAAAATTTATTTATTCAGAATTTTCAAATTATTTCAATTACAAATATTTATTTTATTTTTTAAAGAGATGTTCCGATTTTCTAATATTAAGCGAATTAAATAAATGTAATTAAAAAATCTCAAGCCCTTGAGCGAAATTTATTTAATATTTGGCGATATTTCTAATTTTTATGTTTATAATAAGAAAAATCATAAAAAAATATATAACAATGAAAATATGATCCAAAATATGGATTTAAAAAGTATTTTTGTCATAAAAAGTAATCAATCCCGATTATTTTTTTAGTTATTATTATTATTATTGTTATTATTATTTTCCAAATGCAAATTTAAGAAAGCCAAAAAGAATAATATTCATAGCTGCAAACTGGTGCAATATTTTGTCACCAATATTTCCGAATTACGTATTATTTAAACTCAGAACTTACGAAATCTTTGCTTATTCAATTTAAATAAGGAATAGATTTCTATTCAAAGCATAGATTCTTCTGCACAGTTTCAGTTTATACACCTTTTAGAAATTGCTTAGCGAAATTATGAGAGCTATTTACTAAATATTTAAATACAGTTACTTGAAAAACTAGTTGGGTGTGGCAATCCCGAAACTTTTTTCTATCTCATGCATGTTAATATTTTCTGAAAAATGCAGCCGGTTAAATGATTTACACCAAAATCTAATCAGCAACAACTTATGTCAACTTCTAACTGAATCTGAAGTTTCGTGAAAACCCGTGCATTAGTTTTTGAGTAGATCTATGGCGTAAACGGTAAAAAATTCTGCATTGCAGCGCCTCCTGTTGGGCGATATATACAAGAACCTAATAAGCAACAACTTAAGCCAACTTGGTAACTGAATTTGAAGTTTGATTAAAATCCGTGCATTCCTTCTTGAGATGAAACTATTGCGGGAATCAGGAAAAATGTAGCATAGCAGCGCCACCTGTTAGGCGATTTACACCAAAACGTAGTCAGCGACAACTCATATCAAGAACTAACTGAATCTGAAGTTTGATGATAATCCACCCATTAGTTCTTGAGATAGAGACATTGCGGAAATCAGGTAAAACGATGTATAGCATCGCCACCGGCTGAGAGATTTACACCAAAACATAGTAAACATCAACTCATATCAAGGATAAACTGAATCTGAAGTTTAATGAAAATCCACCCATTAGTTCTTGAGATAGATCCATTGTAGAAATCAGGAAAAATGATGTATAGCAGCGCCACCTGCTGAGAGATTTACATCAAAACACAGTAAACATCAACTGATATCAAGGACTAACTGAATCTGAAGTTTCATAAAAATCCGTGCATTAGTTCTTGAGATAGAGCCATTGCGAAAATCGTAAAAAATCAGCATAGCAGCGCGACCTGTCGAGCGATTTGCACCAAAAACTAATCAGCTCCAATTTATATCTGGGACTAACTGAATATAAATTTTTATTGAATTCCGTGAATTAGCTCTTGAGGTAGAGTGCTTATAAAATTTGGGTCACATACAGATAGATATACAGAGTTACAGGCTCATAGACAGACATTTTGTAAAAACATGTTTTTCGGGATCTCTGACCCCTAAAATGTGTAAATCCGTTGAAAACCGGAATATGAAAATTTTCACGAATCCAACACTTTCTTCTTGTAAAGATAGAAGAAAGTAAAAATCTGGAGTGGTTCCGTTGTAACACATTATAGAATACTGGCAGTTCAAATAGGTACTAATATAACAATTTTTTCCTGACGTAACTTTAAAAGTAGCGTCGGTTCTCGCTACAAACTACTAATTTTTCGTAATGTGCCAATCGCTACATTACAGTCTTCAAAATGTATTACACTAAAAATTACTGTAAAAAAGTAGTTCCTGCTGTAGTTTTGTTACTTCCGACCCTGGAGTACAATATAGGAAAAATGAAGTCTTATTCTGTTTGCTTTCAAATATACATAACTAATTCTAAAATTTCCATCTGCTTGAAATACTCACTCGCGAGATTCTAAAAGATAGTCACGTTTTAGCATTATTGGCTTTTACTGCGTTCTCATTCGCTGTTCTCAGTCACGTGTCATAGACGCAGTTGTCGTTTGGCGATTTTAGCTTTTTCGCTCTCCTATATGTCTTGGAAAGGAAATACATACATGAGTTTTTGTCAGTATTTTTTAACCTGCGAGTGTGACAGCTGTTGATAGAGTTCAAATCTAGAGCTAAAATTGGTCACAAGCTAAAGACGCTTTTTAATTTCTTCTATCTTTACAAGAAGAAAGAATTGGATTCGTGAAAATTTTCGGTTTTCGGTGGATTAACACGTTTTAGGGGTCAGAGATTCTAAAAAACATTTTTTACAAAATGTCTGTCTGTCCGTCTGTTTGCCTGTATGTGACACAAATTTTGTGGGTGCTCTATATCAAGAACTAATGCACGGAATTTTACAAAAATTTATATTAAGTTACACCCTGATATAAATTGGTGCTGATTAGTTTTTGATGTAAATCGCTTAATAGGTGGCGCTGCTATGCAGCATTTTTCACGATTTCCACAATAGCTTAATCTCCAGAACTAATGCACGGATTTTCTTCAAACTTCAGATTCAGTTAGTCCTTGACATGAATTAAAGTTTTATGCACTTAGGTGTAAATCGTTCAACAGGTGGCGTTGCTGTGCTGCCTTTTTTGCGATTCTCGCAATAGCTCTATCTGAAGAACTAATTCTTGGATTTTCAACAAACTTCAGATTCTGGTATACCTTGATATGTGTTAGTGCTGTTTATGTTTTGGTGTAAATTGCTCAACAGGTGGCCCTGCTATGCTGCATTTTTCAGAATTTCCACTAAAGCTCTGTCACAAGAGCTAATGCACGAATTTTCATCGACGGATTTATACGCTTTAGTGGTCAGAGATTCCGAAAAACATGTTTTTACAAAATGTCTGTCTGTGAGTCTCCGTCTCTGTCTGCCTGTCCGTTTGTCAGTCGGTATGTGATACAAATTTTGGGGCCGCTCTATCTCAAGAATTAATGCACGGAATTTATTAAAAATTTATATTCTGTTAGTGCCTGATAGAAATTGGTGCTGATTGATTTTTCGTGTAAATCGCTCAACAGGTGGCGCTGCTATGCAGCATTTTTCACGATTTCCGCAACAGCTCAATCTCCAGAACTAATGCACGGATTTTCATCAAACTTCAGATTCAGCGAGTCTTTGACATGAATTGACGTTTTATATATTTTGTTGTAAATCGCTCAACTGGTGGCGCTGCTATGCTGCCTTTTTTGCGATTTCCGCAGTAGCTCTATCTCAAGAACTAATGCTTGGATTTTCAACAAACTTCAGATTCAGGTATACCTTCATATGAATTAGTGCTGTTTATGTTTTGGTGCAAATTGCTCAACAGGTGGCGTTCCTATGCAGCATTTTTCAGAATTTCCACTTTAGCTCTATCTCAAGAACTAATGCACGAATTTTCATCAAACTTCAGATTCAGGTATACCTTGATATCAATTAGTGTTGTTTATGGGATTTATATAGAAGAAAGTTTTGTGATGGCCACAACATACTAGTTTTGTAAGTGTATAAAACTGTATTTTAACTGTACAATGAAGTTTTCATCACATGTTCCAATCTGTTTAAATGTTTACATAGGGATATGCAGGTTTATTTATTTATATTTATATGTATGTACAGTCGTGAAAAAAAAAGTAAACATGCCCTACTAACTTTGCAGCAAATTATTGTAAAAGAAAGTGACTTGTACCTAACGATTGGATATAAAGTCTACTTTTAAATGATGCATACAAAATTTGCTTAGGGGGCCATCTACATATCAAAACGAACCCAAACTTCTTTTTTTTTTTTCAATAGCAATACTCAAGTCTGACACCATAAATAAATTCTACACCCTTTAATAAACCTAAATAAAAATTTTCAAGAAATTCAGGCGATTACTTTCAGAGAAATTAATTATTTTAAAATGACCATATTTTAGGGACTGTATCCAAATTGAAGTTCGGTACTACATTGTTGAAATGCTACAGAATGGGTATGTCACTTTTATTAATGTATTATTTCTTGCCAATATAACCATTTCACTCGCTTAATATGTTCTATCGCCAGCCCAAGCTCAAATGTTTCAATAAAATGAGTAAAATATATTTTTTCAAATTATGCTTTTCTGCACATCATAGACGGCCCCCATAAACAATCATTTTGATGTTTTTTAAGCATAATTCGAAAACTAGTTGAGAGAAAAATTTTAAATTGAGAATTCGCATCAAGCACGACCTAATAAATATAAATTTATCAAAATTGTAGACTACAATTAATATTTTTTTCGAATATTAATTTCATAAATCATATTATAATTTTTTTTAATTATAAATTCAATGCATTTATGTTTGGGTTTTTTGTATTATAACCATACAAAATATTATTACAATAGGATTATAATTTCAGGAGTTATTAATAAAATATGAAAATGTAACTTAACATTAGAAACTCTAAATTTTCGATATTTATAATGCTAAAACTTATCATACAAGTGACTTGAAACTTCGTTTCTAGGCATAGTTTGAACCGAGGATTTAAAATATTGTCTAAACTGGGTGTTGCCATTGAAAAAAAAACAAATCTTGGTTTGGTTTTGATTTGTAGGTAATCCCCTAAGCAAATTTTATGTAAATCATTTAAAAGTAGACTTTATTTCCAATCCTTTGGTACCAGTAACCTCCTTCTATTATAATTAGCTGCAGAGTTAGTAGGGGATGTTTACGTTTTTTCCACGACTGAACCCATACCATTAAATATAATAATTTTTTAAAACATTTTCTTTTAATGTATTGTATCCATATATGCATTAAACTGTATGTATTGTATGAATATATTATATATGTATACATAATCTAACATTTTTCGGAATTGGAGCCCTCCATCTTTATTAGACCATTTGTCTAGATCCATCCTTCTACAGTATATAAATTTATAAATCTGTGTATGTCTCACTGTATACACATGTTAAATAGATTAGCTAAAAGTAAGCTATAATTCTCGCTAAAACTATTTTATATATTTATATAAATGTGGAAAATGGTAGATAGATTTTTAATGTTTTTCTAGCTTTACATAGAGAATATGGACTTCTGAATGAAAATAATTATAAAAGATACATAAGGAAAAAATTTTATCAATAAAATCTGCAAATGAGACCTATTTTGATATTTTCCTAGCATTACGTATAGAAAACAAGTCGCTTAATTAAGATTACTATAACACCTATACAAGAAAATTTCTGTATTACTAGGGCAGGGATGGCGAACCTATGGCACGCATGCCACAGTTGGCACGTGGGAGATTAGTTTGGGCACGGCATAGATTCGGATTCTAAATCAAAATATTGAAGGGCTCGGCTGTAAAACAAGGTACATAACAAAATGCGAGTTTCGATACATTCAAGATCCACATTTCCTAAAAAAAAGTACAAACTAAATTATTGCAATTGCTTCCTCTTAAACAGCTCATTTCTTAAGACTGCACCAGTAATTAATTTTTGTAAACAACATTTTTTGTCTGATATCTTTTTTTTATTGGACTTATGTACAAAAAGTTTCCTTTGTGAAGAAAATTCATATGTAAATTTTATCTTTTATTATCATGGCATATATTGCGTAAAACTTTATTCTTTTAGAAGTACAGTCGGACCTCTATTTAACGGAGTCGCTAAATCCCGAAAAAGAATTCGTTATGTGGAAAATTCGTTAAATAGAGATGAACCTTTTTAAATACTTTAAACTACACAAAACAGATTTTTAATTCATAAACACTAAACATTATTAAAAAACTTAACTAATCACACTTTTTTTTGTAAATCATATTTATTTTTTTTTATTATTATTCATTTTATCCATTAAAAAAAAATCTGTAAGAACAACAAGAATTTTTAAAAATATTGTCCGGGAATACACTGTATTTTCAGTTTTAAGAAAATATTTACATTAAAATTAATGAATTTTTATGACATTATCGTATTTATTATAACAAGTAATTTTAAGCACTGTATTACTACATGCGTCTTTAAATTTAATTACTGAAACTTATTTACTACAGCCCTTTTGAGTGTGAAAGGGGAATATTGAAAGTTTGCATTTCCTGGATGAAATGCAAAGAATGACAGGGATTTTACTGCTCTCGTTGAGTTAGCCCCTGGTAAAACTAATTTAAGGTTATTGAGCATTATAAAATTCTTAAGAAAGAATAAGTTTGAAGTGGTCGGAAATATTTTGAGAAACAGGGAGAAAAAAAAATTATATCAGAAGAAAAAGTTCGTTAAATAGAGATACACTTCGCTATTTGGAGGTTATTTTACGAAAAAATTCGCAAACTGTTGTTGGTTCCGAGGAAAAGTTCGCAAAATAGAGGTTCGTTAAATAGAGGTCCGACTGTACATCAGGATGCAGTCAAAAGATTTTAATGAAAATCAATCAGAAAAAATTAAATTATCTTTTAATTTTTTTAATTTTCTCAAAAAATGTCAGTTACCATGTTTTAGATCTGAGCCCTCCTTATAGTAAAACAAGCGCACATAGTGAGATAGCAGCACATTTAGACTAGTTGCGTATTTCGGGATTCGATTTGTTGTCATTGTCATACATATAGGAGAAATTGAAATGAAACTTAATGAATTCCAATCTGGCTCAAAATTGGCTCAAAAAATTTCCAAATTAAGAGAAAACAAGGAGATTATTGGAAAATAAAGATCATAAGTGAAAATGCCGATGGTAAAATTATGACAGCATGGACTTTCAGACAAGAAGAACTATTTAAAGAATTCATAGATTTTTTTTATTATTATTCTTTGGAAATGAATACTATTAGTAGTAAAACTTAAGTAGAAATCTCTTGTCATCAGAAAACATTCAGATCATTCAGCAAACGGAATCAGACATTCCTGTCAGATTCAGTTTGCATTCTTTTAAAACTAAGTACGAAGCTGATATCAATTATTTCGCATCTAAGATTCAACAAGAGATATAGTATATTTTTAATTATTTAAGTATAACATGCAATGTTACCCATATATTTTTAACACCTTACACTGCGCGATTTTTTTTTTTTTTATACTTATGCTTAGCTTTAGATACAGCAAATTTTAAACAGTAATTCTTCGCCTTACTTAAAAGGAGACTTCAGGGATTACATAAGGCGACTTTTTTTTATTGGGATAGCGTGGTAGCAAGTAATTTAATTTTAATTTTAATTTTTTTCATGTATGTATCACTGCTAAGTGTACGATTATTCCTAAAACAGAATTTTAATCAATTCTTATTCCTTATTATTTGATCAACTAAATTTTTTGGTTGTTGGCACGTCATGATGAAGAAGAATATATTTTTGAAAATTTTGGCACGCGGATGTGAAAAGGTTCGCCGACCCTGTACTAGGGAGCAGGTGCACTTGAGGTAAATTTTTCAATTTTTTCCTGGTGTACCTAGTGAAAATGTGTTGCTTAATGAAAATAATTATAAAATAAATATATAATATAAAATAGCTGTATCAATAAATTTTGTAGATGAGGCAAATTTTTAATGTGTTTTCAATGTTACATAGAGAAAAATGACTTCTGAATGAAATTAGTCACAGCAAGTATGTATGAAAAGTATCGTATTGACATATATGATTTAATCTTCTAATTACCTGAGATTAGTGATACTTTAATTTAATTTACACCTGTACAACACTTAAAATATAAAAAAACTCGCAATGCACCTGAATATCTGATATTAGTCATTCAGCAGTATATTATTTCTACGTAATGCGAAATATAACATTCTGTATTGTCTGCAGATTTTCTTTTTTGTTCATCTTTATGGGTGGAGGACAAAATTTACTTCTAAAAAATAGTGTTTATTAGCCTTAATTATTAACCAGGTGCAAAAAGGAAATCTGTTAATAAAGCAATTTTCTTCCTTTTTTCTGTAATCCATTTCATTCGGCAACAAATTTTCTTTACATAATGCTAGGAAAATATTAATAATGTGCCTCATTTCAGATTAAATTATTACTAAATTTTTCTGATTTATTTTTTACAATTGATTTCATTTATCGAACCATCTTCTCTACGCAATGCTGGGGAAAAATTAAAAATCTGTCCTATCTGCAGATTTCACCATTGCAGAAGTTTTCTTATATATTATAAATTATTATTATTATAAATCTTATATGTAATAAAATATTATTTTATAATTATTTTCATTAGCAACCCGTAATCTCCATGTAACGTTGCGAAACATTAAAAATCTGCCTGATCTGCAGATTTTATCGATACAACAATTTTCTTATCTATGTTTTATAATTATTTTCATTCAGAAATTCGTTTTCTCTACTTAACACTGGACAAACACAAAAAATCTGCCTCATCTGCAGATTTCATTAATAAAGAAATTTTCATATGTATTTTTTATAATAAGTTTGATTTGACGATTCCTCCTCTATACGCGATCCTGCGGAAACATTAAAAATCTAATTCATCTGCAGATTTAATCATTGCAGAAATTTTCTTATATGTTTTTTATAATTATTCTTATAATCAGCCATTTTCTTAATGTTGTGAAAATACTAAAAATCTGCGTTATCTGCAGGTTCCATTGAAACATCAATTTTTCTTACATAACTTTTATAAATATTACCATGCTGCATCATATCTACTTTATGTATTGCTCAGAAAAAATTAAAAATGAGCCCATCTGAAAATTTTGTTCATTGTCTATATGAGGTGTTTGCGAAAAATGTACCCTAAAAATAAAAATGTACTTTAATTACTTGCGTATAAATCGCGGCTAAAATAAATCTGTTCTAAACCAGAAATTTTACTTAATAAATAACGGCAAATAAATACCAATTGGAAATAAGCATTTTATTAAATAAAATTTCTGGTAGGAAACAAAGTTATTAACAGCCTAGGCTGTTTGCAAAGAGCCGGGTTTTTCAATTAGCTTACGATAGATATATAGCAACAATTTTAGAATTAATGAATTAAAATAATATTTAATATATATAGGAACAATTTTCGAAGAAAGGAATTAAAATGCAATAATCAGCGAAAATATCTGTTTGTATTACTGTGTATTATTGTCACTTTGAACAGCATTTTAACCCCTTAGCAGTGTGGCCCGAACTGGATTCGGGCAAGAACACTTTGCTTGCTTCGTTATCAAAAGCATTTTGATACCACTAATTTGTAACTGTAAATTTATCTTTATTGATTGTCAGATATTTTTCGATTAAGTAAGATAAATATTTTAGTATGGAAAAAGTGGTGTCCAGCCCCATTTTTAAATTTTTTTGTAAGAAAACAAATGTCACTGTTAAGGGGTTAAACAGAAAGTCCGATTTTTAATACGCCATTCATTTATATTTGTATTAGGATACATAAATCTCGCAATTTCATAACAAATGAATGACATATCTTAATTTATGATGTATCTTGATCAAATATAAAATAATGAAGAATAAGAGTTAACCTCCTCCCACATTTTTTTTTCTGGATTAAACAAACACACGTTAAAAATCATTTTAAAACTTCTATTTTAAAAAGCTTTATCTTCTTTTTACAAAGCTCGTATCCATACGTCCAATAACGCGTATGTTGTACTAACTGGTAACTCAAAACAGACCTTCCAACACATATAAGAATGCGCCAAATCTAAAAGCGCCAGGCGCCAACAACATACATGACACGTGATTGATAACAGCGAATGAGAACGTAGTAAAAGCCAATAATGCTAAAACGTGACTATCTTTTAGAATCTCGCAGCCCACTCGCTTGTGTAGTGGTTATGGAGCTGGCAAGAGGTTCTAAGTCGAATCCTAAACAGGCATGGATAAACATCCATGTTGTGGGCCGGATTCCACTTTAAACGAAGATGCCGGTCTGTTCAGCCCTGGTGTGCAAAATATGCGAACGTAATCAACCAGGTAAATGTTCGACATTTCATATTTATAAAGGCTTAATCGAAGTTCATGGTAAAGCACTTTATATGTTTTTGACTGAATACACGAATTGCGATCTTGGATACTTATCCTAGATTTCACTCAATCCCTCCAAAAAGCAATAACGGTAATTTCTTTTTACGTTAAGAGTTACTGCCCTTCCCTCCCTTCAATCTTTTGAAACCCCTTTAAGATGTATTTGAAGCAAATTAATATAAAAGAGAAAACAGATCTAAAAATTTATTGCTACATGGGAATCTGGACACCCGGACCTCGTCCTCCCCACTGATAAAAAAATTTTCTTCATAATTTTGTAAGGATTTAATTATTTTTGATTAAATTATTGATTATTCCTTGAGAAGAATAAATTTACCCCTTCCCCCTCCCTAACCTGAAAAATTTCAAGCTAAACCTTCTGTTTACAGTTTTAATTAACACGGTTCTCAAATCCCCTACTCAACAAAGCGGAATTTTCTGGCGCAATTTCGTACTATTTATAAACATAAAGGCATAAAATTGGTAGGCCTGAAGATTTGAAATGAGTTTTCCACTTTTTGATAAATAAATTACTTATCGATTTGTAAACGACCGATTATTTTCTTGTCCCCCAGTGTCGTGTGAAGGAATTCGGTTAAAGACACGTGCTTTGACAGAATTTTCTGAAAGATCTTTTGCGTTTAACAAACACATAAAAATGGCTTTCGATTTCGTTGTTTCTGAATAACAACACATGCCAATTTCATGTGTTCCCGAACAAAAATGCATTTAAAAATGTG
This sequence comes from Maratus speciosus, assembly GCA_963932465.1. Classification (NCBI taxonomy): domain Eukaryota; kingdom Metazoa; phylum Arthropoda; class Arachnida; order Araneae; family Salticidae; genus Maratus; species Maratus speciosus. The sequence goes on along the minus strand of OZ010798.1, from coordinate 161,066,808 downwards.
TCAGAAAGTAACCCCTTTGTAGCTGAGATACCGCTTGGAGCCTTATACACAGAAGCACTTCAAAATAACGTTATCATACAAATTGCAATCATGCAATATTCAATTCAATCACAAATTGTCTTTTATATTTACATCATCTTACTGCTTTTTAAAAATTTTCACCTTTTTAAATGATTTAAAGGAGAAGTTTCCATTGCCCCCCCCCCCATCACCCCTCTGCCTGCATACGTCTGTGCTTCTGTATAAAAACAAATCGGTGTTTGCATCTGAAAGGGGATGTGCATAAATAACGTTATTACTTTACGGTTATTACGTTACGGCTCTGGCACTTGATATCTCTAGAGCAAGGGGGAGATTGACTATTAATATCATTTTTTTTTATCCAACAAAATTTTTCTCTTTTATAACTTTCTTTTCTTTGCATGAAATAATCCGTTATCTAATTTTTAATCTGTTATCTATTTTTATGAAAATACAAAGTTATTATTAAACACATTAAATGATTATATTATTATTTCAAACAAAAGAAGGGAATATACCAACGTTTGGCACACCTGTTCTTCTGCCATGGTCGCATATAATCTGTTGGAAAAACAAGTCAAAGTATACAAAGTATGTTTGAAGGTTGTCTTGTGTTTATTAGTAAAATAAAGACTAAGAATGTTGACAGCCTGGTTTGTTGATAAGCAGCTCTGTTTGCCCTCTCACCATGCAAGGAGCAAGTCAAGGAAAAGAATATTACTGTTGAATGCATTAGGTAACAAAAAGCTATTATTAAATACTTTTAAAAAATAACGAGGTGGAACCCGTCGAACTTCAGTGAAATAAAATGTACAAAAATGTTACACTGAATTTATAATACCAAGAGACAGAAAATTTTATTTTGAGAAGAATTTTTACTTTGAGAACTTAATTTTTTTCTCAGGTGATACAAAATTTGTGGAGAAGATTTTTATTTTGATAATTTTTTTAATTATTTATTCTGGAAACTTAATTTTTTACTTTAAAAATGTTTATTTTGCGCACTTTATTATTATTTTTTTTTAAATACCAAGAGACAGGAAAATTTTATTTAAAAATTTGTTACTGCTTAGTTATCCAGTCGACCAAAAATCGATCGCCAAACTATAAGATTAAATGCCAATAATGGTTGATCGAAAATATCACATTCACTTGATTTTAAGCAAGTTACACGTGTTTACGTCATCGATTTTTATTTCGACGTTTTATTAGTATTTTTATTAATGTTATACTAATTTATTTGTTCTTTCGTTATTTAAAAAAAAAAAAAAAAATTATGTCAATTTGTATAATCTGGCGATTTATATAATTTGGCGAAATTGGTCGACGGGATAACTTAGTAGTACCAAAAAATTTTTATTTTGCTAGTAATTTTTTTTTCAGGTGATAGAAAATTTGTATATATTTTTCAGCGATGCGAAAATTTTTAAAGATGCAGAAATTTTCAAGGATGCATAAATAAAAAGAAGCTTGTTGCAAACAATTTCATGGTTTCAACTTGTGTTTGAGAGAAAAAAAAAATTATTTTATCAAGTCTCATACGATGCTACAAACATTTTCAAGTCTCAATATTTATTCAATATTTATTTCAATATTATTAGATGTCTTAAATTTTTGTTTTATTTATATTTTATTGCTTTACTTATTGATTAACACGTTAAGTGTTACGGCAACTGACACTGAAGCGCTGAAAAATTTACAATGTTTTAAGTAATTTTTAAGAAAGTATAACCCTGTAATAAATAAAAGGTAGGTAAATTTTAAATAAATGTGCTGTAATCTCTCTATTCGAAAAAAAAGTAACTACCGCTGTCACCGCCGCCGCCGCCGCCGCCGGTTTTGATTTTTTTGTGACCGGAGGCCTTTCTTCGTTAATATTAACAAAAATAATGCATACAAAAATATGAAAATCGGTGGTTTTATACAGAAATGTTTGATAAACACGCTGATGCAGACAGTTTTCAAATCGAAGAATTATTTTAAGAGATATTTAATGCTAAGGTTGGACAAAATCGTTCCACTAAAAAAGTTTTATAGCAGCAAAAACTATACATGGTAGTGTAATCATTTTTAGATCATTTTATGCGTTAGAATTTGCCGGAGTGCAGACTGCATTAATTTTTTTATTTTGACTCATTTTTCGAGGTTTTATTTCTATTTTAAATTCAAATTTTCAGCATTTCTAGAAATATTTTTTACAGATTTCAGAAAATTGTACTAATTTAAACTGTTGCCAACTGTATAAAAAGCGCAAGCAATAATGTTTGCTTCAAATTAAAAATTTATTTACACGTGACTATTATAAACGGGAAAAAAACTTTCAAATTAGAATTAAATAATTACGTATAAAAAGCAGGAACTTATTAAAAATTACGTCATAAAAAGTATACACGTGAATTTTAAAAGAGAAAGGATATTGTAAAATAATAAATTCATTAACATGCGTTAGAAGTCTTAGGAGAAATTACGTCATATTTACGTCACATTATAGTTATTACATAAAATGAACACAAAATAATATTGCAAAAAAGTTTACATTTAGAAATTGCGCTAGACATTTATTTGATATTTTGAGAATTAATTTAAAATGTCTCATTTAAAAGAACTTTCTTTTCGCTTTGTTAAAAAATACCAGGAGACAAAGACTCTCTTTACTTAATTCCTTTTATATTAGCTTATTTTGAAATGTTGTTACACGTGTATACGTCATCAAGTTATTTTTATTTCGACGTTTTATTTGTGTTTTTATTAATGTTGTACGAATTTATTTGTTCTTTCGTTATTTAAAATAAAAATTATATCAATTTGTATAATTTGGCGAGTGGTTTGGCGATTTATATAATTTGGCGAAATTGGTCGACAGGATAATCAAGTAGTACCGCAGCGGATTAGGCGTTAAAATTCCCCAATCAAAGAGAAATGAATAGAAATTCGTTTATAAGGAGATCGCCACTGTTATTTAAATTATAATTCAATCTTTCGAAATCTTTTTAAAGCCGATCAAATTAGCGTGCATTTAGAGTCTGCGGTGTCTGGACGGGGGTTGGCGAGCGTAGCTCGTAGGGGGCCGAGCCCCCTAGTAATATAAAAAATTGGAATTACATAACTTTTTTTCCCATCAGTTATTCAATTTTGATTTTCACCTGTTTTTTCTATTTTTCTACTAAAAACGGCCTAGACGGTATATAAGGGAAAAAGTATGTATTGTTTCTAACTCTACGTAGTTGACAAACCTTATGAAAATACATAAAAATTTCACCTACTATTTAGTGAAGCATAAGATTCGTTCTCCTTGCTTATTAATAACATCTACCACTTATTTAAATAATTACATAACGTTTACAACTTTAGTCTCGCAACAGTCAACACTTGTACATTCCAAAAGTTCACAACCGAAACATTGTGAAATCCTTTCAAAATAATTTTTATTTTGAAGACTTTGTTTAACAAAGTATTTTGGAACATCAGACTGTTTCCAATATTCCACATAAGAAACCTAAAATTGATGCAAATATCACTATGTATAAGAAACTCCATGTGTTTCCAAAAAATGCATGAAATATCGTATAAGTTCCAACTTTAGACGGGAAGATCAGAAGAAATCGATTAATCCTAATTCATGTTAGGATGTAGCATTTTTTAGACAGCGAGTAAAAAGCAAAGACCACCTGGGGTCCCTTTCATGAACCGCCAAACCGAAAGTGGTCAAAGTTTTCCCACGCCTAGCTGAACAGAGGAGAAACGTGAGAAAAAAGGTGGGCAGGGACAAGGTCTTCCTATCGGGCAACGGCTTGGAGATGACGACACAGCAAAGCATTGCTAGTGGCTAGAAATTCTCTATTGGTTTTTGAAGAGGAATCACAGGATCTGGAGAGATCTTTGATTAAGAAAAAGTTAATTAAGTTTGAACTCAGGTGAGTGTAGGTGACAGGTCTTTTACCTGGGACGAGAGCATAAATCTCTCGGGAGTACGCTCATTTTTTTCGGAGGCAGAATCCGAGGGTGAAAGACACTCCATTCATGCAGCAGACTAAGCCGTGCGGTTATATTCAGAAACCGGCTGTCAAATAGAGGAGAGAGTTCTTTACTCTTCATCAGTGACATTTCGAAATAGTAGTTTGATAAAATTTTAGAGGCTCTAAAATGCTGAACTATCTAATTACCTTCTTAGGACTTTGACATTAACGGCTACATCACGAACTTTGTTTATCATGAAACCCATATTTCAACTCATTAATTGTTGTGTATATATGCTTTATTTAGTCAAGAAAACATTTCAGTGTTTTATGTGAATAAAACCTTTGTTCATTAACTAAATTTTGTCCTACGCCCCTGAAGAGAACCTACCACGCTACCAACCCTCATCTGAGGCTTTACAATATCTTAATGTTCCAGGCGCATGTAAATGCAGTAGTTATTAATTAAACGTGGAGTGGCAGATGTAAACAAAATGTTAAGAGAAAGTTTTACAGAGGTGAAATAATTCAATAAACGACGTATCCCCCCTCCTTTTTTTTTTCAAATGACGCAAATTTTCATTGATAGACTTTAGCCCTTCCATGGCCAAGGCCCACAGGAAAATCTACCTGTTACTGTAATTAAATATATCTGATTTTTTTCTTCTAAATAATCAGAATAGCTCAACACATCTACATATGATTATTTTAAATGGGAATTCAATAAGTTACAATTAAAATTCTTCAATTTCCAATAATCGAATTTAGACAAAGTCAGTTTATCTAAATTAATGTATTTATGCCATCTCAGTGTATGTTGATTTAGAACGCCGCACGCTGTGGCAAAATTGATTTTTTTGGAGACATTCACAAAAACAGTTTTCAGTATTTGTTGAGTCTATTTACAATTCCCAATCAAGGCATTTTTTGTTAATTTTAGCTAGTGTGTTAATGTTATACATTTTTAATTAAAAAAATCAAATTTTAATTATTTTTAAACAAAAAAGTATGTTTTAAACAATTTCCAACAAAGTTGAAAAGTGTTTGTGACTTCAGTTTGTCTGGCCGTCTGTACGCGCTCTAACTCTCATAAATGTATTCGGATTGCCCTGAAATTTTTTGATGTTATTAATGTTTACAACAGCACTTTCCCTATTTCAAATGAAGTTTCTAGCACGTTTAGTTCATTTACAGGGACAGTCAAAAGTTGTCCATTACATTACGGCATCTCTCTATTCTAAAAAAAAGTAACTACCGCTGTCACCGCCGCCGCCGCCGGTTTTGAATTTTTTGTGACCGGAGGTCTTTCTTCGTTAATATTAAGAAAAATAATGCATACAAAAATATGAAAATCGGTGGTTTTATACAGAAATGTTCGATAAACATGCTGATGCAGACAGTTTTCAAATCGAAGAATTATTTTAAGAGATATTTAATGCTAAAGTTGGACAAAATCGTTCCACTAAAAAAGTTTTATAGCAGCAAAAACTATACATGGCAGTGTAATCATTTTTAGATCATTTTATGCGTTAGAATTTACCGGAGTGCAGATTGCATTAATTTTTTTATTTTGACTCATTTTTTCAGGTTTTATTTCTATTTTAAATTCAAATTTTCAGCATTTCTAGAGATATTTTTTACAGATTTCAGAAAATTGTACTAATTTAAACTGTTGCCAACTGTATAAAAAGCGCAAGCAATAATATTTGCTTCAAATTAAAAATTTATTTACACGTGACTATTATAAACAGGAAAAAAAATTTCAAATTAAAATTAAATAATTACGCATAAAAAGCAGGAATTTATTAAAAATTATGTCATAAAAAGTACACACGTGAATTTTAAAAGAGAAAGGATATTGTAAAATGATAAGTTCATTAACATGCGTTAGAAGTCGTAGGAGAAATTACGTCATATTTACGTCACATTATAGTTATTACATAAAATGAACACAAAATAATATTGCAAAAAAGTTTAAATTTAGAAATTGCGCTAGACATTTATTTAATATTTTAAGAGGATCTTTTCAACTATTTTTGTTAGGAAAGCGCAAATAATATTTCATTTCTAACAAAAGTATCTTCACGTGAATATTTAAAAGAGAAAAAAATAGCTTGGTAAAAATTACGTTAGATTAAAAACGATTAATTTAAAATGTCTCATTTAAAAGAACTTTCTTTGCGCTTTGTTAAAAAATACCAGGATACAAAGTCTCTGTTTACTTAATTCCTTTTATATTAGCTTATTTTGAAATGTTGTTACACGTATCTACCTCATCAAGTTATTTTTATTCGACGTTTTATTTGTATTTTTATTAATGTTGTACGAATTTATTTGTTCTATTGTTATTTAAAATAAAAAATTATGTCAATTTGTATAATTTGGCGAGTGGTTTGGCGATTTATATAATTTGGCGAAATTGGTCGACGAGATAATCAAGCAGTACCGCAGCGGATTTGGCGTTAAAATTCCCCAATCAAAGACAAATGAATAGAAATTCGTTTATAGGGAGATCGCCACTGCTTTTTACATTATAATTCAATCTTTCGAAATCTTTTTAAAGCCGATCAAATTAGCGTGCATTTAGAGTCTGCGGTGTCTGGGCGGGGGTTGGCGAGCGTAGCTCGTAGGGGGCCGAGCCCCCTAGTTATTTAAAACAATATATAATTTTCTAGTTTTATACTATATTTTAGACGTCAATCATCGGTGAATGACACGTTTTAAACGGAAAGTTCACTGTCAGTCACCGGTGACTGGCGTGTCGCTTAACGTGTTAATGGATGTTTTAATTTCCTTATAGAATATAAGCTGGAAGCAAATGATAAGCTATTTATACTAATTTATGTGCAATTTGATTTATCTTTCGCAATCATCTACACGCAATAGAGATAGATTTAAATAAATTCATGCTTCAAAACTACTTTAAATACTACAATAAAATTTGTGTAAATTGCGATACAGTTTTCAAATAAATAGATATATAGTTTTCTAACAAATTGTATTTGAAAGCAATTTTTTTTTTCCTATTCAACGTTGTAAACTTTGAAAATGTGCGATGTTTAGGAGTAATATATATATATATCAGTAAAAGCGAAATTTAATCATCTTGTGTTGTCAGCGTTACGCACAGATGCGTTTGTCCTTTATAATATAGATTCGACGGTATAATCTTTGAAAATGTGCAATGTTTAGAAGTAAAATATATATATGTATATGCATATGCAGTAAAAGCTAAATTTAATCATCTTCTGCAGCCATTCGTAAAATGACGTCAACATTACGCACAGATACGTTTGTCCTTTATAATATAGATTCGTCGGTGTAAACTTTGAAAATGCGTGATGTTTAGAAGTAAAATAAATAAATAAATAAAAATATGCAGTAAAAGCGAAATTTAATCATCTTCTGTTGCCATTCGTAAAATGCCGTCAGCGTTACGCACGTTTGTCCTTTATAATATAGATATTTCCAAACTTGGAGTCACGTTTGTCAGAAAATTTTACATGTAATATTCGCACTCTTAAGTTAAGTTTCTAATCTCAGTGCCAGCGAATAAAAATTCCAGAAATTTATATCTTTTGGACGCATATATGGTAAATTATTTAGTTTTCTCAAAGATGAAATTTCTTTTAAATATGATATCATTTTCACTCATCGAAGCATTTCTCCTTAGCTTCTCAAACTCAGTATCAGCAAAATGAAACAATATTGAATACTTTATGTGTGAAAATACGTGTTTTTTAAAGGGACGTCATTTTTGATTAAATTTTTTTAAGTTCTTTTATTTGTAATGAGAAAATGGTATCAATAATGATATAATCATATAAAAAAAATAAACCGCATTGTTTCTTTTTTCTCTACAGCAAGGAAAATAATCCAGATGAAACCATTTTGAAGAAATGTCATAATTTTTACTTTTTTCTATCTTCAATTGAAGAAAGTATTGTAATCGAAAAAAATTTCGACTTCCGGTTTTCGACGGATTTACACGTTTTAGGGATCAGAGACCCCCAAAACCATGTATATAGAAAATATCTGTCTGTCCGTGTGTCCGTCTGTCTGTCACCACTGTGCCATCAAAAAGTGTATGAAGTTATGCATAGAATTGAACCAAATTTTTAAAAAAGATTTTGGGCTATGGCAAGCAGGTCCTGTCTTCATCTGGAAAAAATCTGCCCAAAGGGGGCGCTGTAATAGAGATTTTTGTGCGATTCTGAATATTGTACCATTGAAAAGTGTATGAAGTTATGCATAGAATTGAACCAAATGTTTTGAGTATGTTTTTGTTCATAGAAAGAAAGTCCTCCCTGAATTTAGAAAAATCTGCCTGATGGGGTCGCTGTAATAGCGATTTTTGTGCCATTTTCAATATTGTACTTTCGAAAACTTTATGAAGTTGTGTAGGGTCAGGTGGGGTAATTATGACCAGGGGGTAATTATGACCGCCGTCATATTGGAGAAAACGGTGATGGTAAAATTTTGTTTCAAGCTTAGATATTAACCTCATAATGTATATTTCCTCTTCGGTATTCTTTATTACTAGTCTGAAGCCTTTTTGAGATCCAAATAGCAATTTGAAAGTAAGTCTATAAAATTTTTGATAAACGGATTTGTTACTTTGGAGTTCAAAGTGATCATAATTACCCCAAACAAATGTGTTTTGGCAAGTATAAAGAGAAGATATAGTGGTCATAATTTCCCCACTAGTGGACTTAATTACCTCAAACTTATGTGAATGTGAGTTTTTGGTGGGGTAATTATAGCCACCCTTTTAACTTTAAAAGAAATACAGCTATGAGAATTAAAACTTTTAAAATGTGTTCTTAAAGGATCAAAGTTACTTCTTATGTACTAAAAACAGCACTTTTCCAAATAGAAATAAGCAAAAAAAAAAAAAAAAGTTGAAAATGTAAAAAGTGGTCATAATTACCCCTCCTGACTATATAGAATTGAACCAAATTTTTGTGTATGTTTTTGGCCATGGCCAGAAGGTTCTCCATGACTGTGGAAAAATTCCGCTGGAAGGGGGCACTGTAATACCGATTTTTGTGCAATCTTCTTACTTTTTCGGAGTTCTATTGTACACGGATCTAGTGTAAGTAGTGTCTCGTGAATCGACGGGAACTTCCCATCCTGATGTGCCAACTATTCGTGATTTTACTAAATAGCATGATTGAGATTAACTCGTTTTTACTCCAATTAATTGACTAAAGCAGAAATTTAAGATGAAAGTCAAAGTTGATATACTATTGAACTAATAAAAATGAAATATTGACATATGTAACAACATTTTAAAATATTAAAATATATGAGATAGGACAAAGTTTGGGATTGACACATCCAACTATTATTTATTTTTTTAAACTAAAATATAAAAATGGGAATATTTTAAAAATCAGCTAGCGAGGACACATGAACAGCTTTCGTTAAAAAATAATAATTAGAAAAATTGGCTCAGTAGAAAGCTCAGGGCAGAAGACTAAATAAACAACCTTGTCTTTTAAATATAAAGATTACCTCTTTTAAATTTTAATTGATATAAAATTATTTCCTATATAATTATGATATTTTATTGATTTCTTCTTCTTTGAATTAGTAAAGTAATGTTAATAACAAATGTATAACTATATCTGTGTATAACCAAGTGTTTATTATATCACTGCAAACGTATAAAAAGGAAAAGAAAAAAATATTTAAAATAAACGGTCAAGTGCGAGCATTACTCGCATACAGAGGATTCCGTAGAATAAATATATGAATTTGTAATTGTATTATAAAAATAAATAAATAAATAAATAAAAAAAATGTTGTTAAAAGAATACTAAGACTTTTTAAAAAACTATATAACGTAGGGTTGGGTATAACTGTATATATTAGAAAAATGTAATCGGGTATACCATGAAAGTTCAAAGAGATATATGGAACAATATCAAATATAGCTATTCGTATAACTCTTTTTTTAATATTATCCTAATCTGTTTATGATGAACTTAATTCGGTACTGACAATAAATGCAGTGCATAGTTAAACTTCATTTGGCATTTCATGAAACTAAATTCAGCGTAATAATAACCTTTATTTCTACAGTGTATCTAAAACAAAACCTTTGTTCAAAGTTTAAATTTGGCATTGTGCTGAGCGCTTCGAATTGAGGTCTCAAAGTTGCAACGCCGCCTTGGTCAGTGCCGCGTTTTTCCAGATAGGTGTTTAATTAACTTTTAAAGTCACTCGAAGCGTATTGAGAGATACAATCAATGCAAACTATCTCGAATCTCACAGTATTTATGCGATTCATTCTAATTAAATCTTTCGAGTGCGATGCCCTTAAAAAACGGACACCAAATTTTAATTCCAAAGCAGACAAATGGCACCAAGAATATTTAATTAAAATTTTCGTTTTATCATGTACGTGAAAATAAGCAAGTTCGCGTTTTCTAATAAATTCGTTTATAAATTCTGGTGTCAGTTCATTATTTCATAAGTTTATAAATAGAATTACTCCATGCCGGAAAGGATTAAGTGGTCGCAGTACTCTTAAAGCTTCAAAATTTAAGAAATTTTATTTTTTTTAGATGTTAAACTCCTATCTTTTCTGAATATTTTGATATAATTGTTTCCTTGAAATTCCCATTAGAATAGAAGTTTTGTCTTTTAGAATTATACCCGCTCAATCAATGCCATCGCTAAGACTTTTTATTGGTGGGGGAGAGAACCTTAAATTACCAAGTCAAATTTCATTATTTGCCAACTCGTTTTATAATTTTGCCAACTTACCACTCATTTTTTCCACTTTTTAGAGTCCAGAGACCACTTAAATTAGTATGTTTTTAACAATTTGACGTTTATTGCTTTTATACTGTTACTGGACATTACACTACACATATATATCATTAAAAGTCGTTAAGTAGGCATAGAATACGCCGCCCTGTCCCTGTTTACACAAGGACAGTGTCCAAACTGACCGTACCTTTAAGGGTTAATATCTCAGCTAATTACCGATGATTTTTTTCGAAAATCATTATCAACAATGCTTTTATTCTTCTGCAACGATAGGTATATTCAGCTATGCTCAACAATATTTCTGAATGCCTGTAAATCGAAATTTGTGTATGACAGAAAAATGCTAATTACTCCAAAACTATGTGACCTAGGGTAATACCTATAATTTTCCGGCAAGGTTTATATTAACGTCTACTACCTCCAATTTTTTCATAATATTAGTTTCAGTAGTTTCGGAAACACATGGGGGGGGGGGGGGGGCACATATTTTTGCGCTACATTTTCAACAATATCTTTGAAAATATACATAAAATTAAAAGGAATGTATTTTTGAGTTCAGCGTTACAAAAGCTTTCACAGGATACCCCACATGATATACAAAGAAAAGATTTTTTTTTTCAAGTAGCATAATTAGCCCTTCTACTTTTTTACTAACTATATTTATGAATGTTTATTAATCTGAAAATATGTGGGTCAATGGTCTTTATTACTTCCCCGGATTTGAACTTTCCACGTTCCATAGTTTACGATTAAAATGGCTGTGACAGACAGACAGACAAACGGACAGACACAGGAGTGATCTTATAATTATTCCGTTTTTACTTTTTAAGTAAGGAACCCTAAAAAAGAGAATTTTTAGGCACTAAGTGGAATTTTTGTGATTATTTGTTTCTTTTTATTAAATATAAACACATTTTATTTATATTACTTTAGAAAGTGTTTTGTTATTTTATTTTTTATTATTGACATTCTTGGTATGTATTTCAGGTAAAATTTTCCGAAAAGTTCAAATACACAAAAATTGCTGCTCTGTCTTTAAAAGACTAAAACATAACATATATTGTGCATTAAAAAACCTCATTTTAAAAATGTTTATCTTTAACCCTTTGCACTCCGTTGTCGCCGCTACGGCGACATGGTAAGGTAAGTGAATATCTCCGTTGTCACCGCTGCGGCGACATGGTATGGTAAGTGAATAACTCCGTTGTCACCGCTGCGGCGGCATGGTAAGATAAGTGAATAAACCCTGTTGTCACCGCTTTTGGGCCAAAGTATGAAAGCATCTAGAACCAAAATTGTATCTTTATACATGAAGGAAGATGTTTTGGCACAAGCTTAGTGTCCCGGTGTCATGGTAAATTGTAGGAAATTTCCCATATTCGAGGGAATATCGGAGGTCTGCGGGAAAAAGGGAAATTCCTTGACTTTGTGGGACATTTTAAGTACTTTCATTATTGCGTCCACACAATGCATTTTTGCCAAAATTAGCATATTTGCAAGCAAAACTTCAAAGTATTTTTCATTTTGCAGATCCTGAGTGGTCATTTCTTCTGTTAAAAGAAAAGTTGGATAAGGAAAATTCTTCTTATGCGTATGTTACATAGGGTAAAGCTGTGAGCGGGGTAAAGATAGAAAACAGTCCAAAATTCGGTAGATGTCGCAGTATTGATATCATATAATGGATACAAATAAATATACAAACTAAACGACACATGCTTTTATCCCGTCACGTCTGCATTTCTAGAGCCAAAGTCTCCTATAATAAATCGATATTTCTGGTCTGAGATCTAGATTTCGATGTTATTCTAGAATAGAATGAGAGTCAAACGGATTTTTATTAATATTTTTTTGTGAAAAAGCGGAAAGTAAATTTGGCACCGGGCATAAATCTAATTATGATTAAAAGAGCAAATGTCCTTTTCCAAGGTTTTATAAGAGAAGATGGAAGCAACTATATGACGAGGATAATTTCACTAGGGATATTTAAAACAATATACGGATAATCTGCACTACAGGAATGCTTAAAAGAATAGCGGTTGATGAAAATAAATAAATAGAATGAAAATATTTAAAATATTCTTAATAAAATCTTAAACAAAAAAAGGATAAAAATTCTCTGTTGAAATGTATGTATTTAAAAAAAATAAATAAATAAAACAAAACAAAATGTTTAATTGGTCCTTGGGTCAATCCATTTCAAATCACCAAGGTGGTGTCGCTCGACCTTTTTAATTTTTTTAATCTTTTAACCAAGTTTTCTGAGTTTAAAAACATGATTAAAAAACATTTTTGGTCATATAGTTTTTTGGCGGTGGCCATTTTTAACAAACTATACAGAATTTTTTGGGCGAAAAACGTGTTTTATGGAAAATGCTGTAACTGCTTTATTTTATACCTGTCAAGATGAATAAAAACCAAAATGTTCAGCATAAAATTGTCTACATTTTATGTAACTATAAAATTTTCATTTGACTTAAGGATGTAGGTCAAAAACATGTTTAAAAACCGGAGAAATAAAAGATCAAACAACACAATTTCGCTGCCATTATTTTTTATGGAGGAGATCAGACTCACCTTAAATATTTTTTTTTCTTACACAGACCTGTTATAGGATTACTTATTTTTAAATTTTCAATCCTGAAAATCTTTTTTTTTTTTTTTTTTTTTTTTTTTTGTACAGCTCATCAAAAACTGCGTTATGTCTGATTTTGGCAATTTTCGCTAATTAATATCTCAAAACGGACTGAATAAAAAATTCTGAAAATTTAGGATAATAAACAACAACTTTGTAATGTAAAGTTGAATTGTAAATTTATGATTGAAACTTGATTAGTTTTTGAATAACAGTTTAGTAAAAATGCAGTAAAAACTCCGCCCCCCCCCCCGTTTCCTTTTTCTTTTTTTTTCAGATACATAGCATTACAGTGAGGTACTTTTTGTTTAGGGGCAGGGCATAAGTTCAAAATTTTCTTGGAGGGGTCCTGCTTTTGATTTTATTGTACACAGCTGGGGAGAACCTGATACAGTTTTATTCTGACATATATTTTTTAAATTAGTCTAAGTACTCGTTAAGAACGTACTTCACACAAGCGAAAACACCAGCTCCCTAACGAAATTTTAAAAAATATCTCGGTTGCTTACGCCCCGCCCCGCCTCTTTCCTTACCCCTTGCCAAGTATCATATTAGCCCTTTTAATTTCTGAAAATACCTTTTATTCGAATCAGCGAAATTCACATTTTTTTCTATAAGTATTCTTCTTCTTCTTCTCCTTTTAACGTTCCGATGAATATTTATTGCAACAGAAATAACCTTCGCCCTCAATTTTTTTTTTACTTTACCAATGAATCATGATGTTTTTTATTTAGAATGTTCTGTACATTTTTTAGAGTATTTGAACATTCCTTAATTTTACATTTACTGAGCAATAATGCGTAAAATTTGTCTTTATCACCATTTTGAACGTACCTAAGCAGAAAGTACCTGTAATGCTATGTATCTCGAACAAAAGAAAATGGAAAGGGTGCGGAGTTTTGGGTATATTTCTAGTGAACTCTTATTCAAAAATCAGTTAAGTCTGAAACATAAAATTTACAATTTAACTTTACATAATAAAGATGTTTATTATCCTAAATTTTCAGAGATTTTTTTTCAGTCTCTTTTGAGATATTAATTAGCGAAAATTGCCAAAATCAGACATAACGTAATTTTTAATGAGCTGTACAAAAAAAAAAAAAAAAAAAGAAAGAAAAGGTTTTCAGCATTGAAAATTTAAAAATAAGTAATACTATAAAAGGTCAGTGTAAGAAAAAAATATTTAAGGTGAGTCTGATCTCCTTCATAAAAAATAATGGCAGCGAAATTGTATTGTTTGATCTTTCATTTCCGGTTTTTAAACTCGTTTTTGTCCTACATCCTTAAGACAAATGAAAATTTTATAATTACATAAAATATAGACAATTTTATGCTGAACATTTTGGCTTTTCATTCATCTTGACAGGTATAAAAATAAAGCAGTTACAGCATTTCCCGTAAAACACGCTTTTCACCCAAAAATGGCTGTATAGCTTGTTAAAAATGGCCACCGCCAAAAAAATTCTTAATCATGTTTTTAAACTCAGAGAACTATGAAGAAAATTTGGTTAAAAATTTAGAAAAATCAAAAGTGTCGAGCGACAAAACCTTGGTGATTTGAAATGAACTGACCTCTTTTTCAATTCATTTACTTGAGTTATTTTTGTTGAGGGTAGGCGTGTCATTTGTATTGATTATACATATTTGTGTCTGATTTCATTATGTCTCCTTAATTTTTTTTTCATAAATGCAATTTTATTAAAATTTAATAATCATCCAACTTTTTATTTGCTTATTATTTCTCATATTTTATTTAAAATTATTTTTTTATTTATAACAAAAAAAGGAGCGGGGTGACAGTAAGAATCATGAAACATAACAAGAATGAAATGTATTAGGTCTACCGGGAAGTTCTGTCCGATAATGTTATTTCACGCCTACTTTTTAAAAATTCAGATTTCAAACGCGCTTGCAATAATGTAAATAATCCCGGAGTAGTTGGTAGCTTATCAGGGCTGCCACAAGCGACTATTTTTTAATTCTATTTCGCCCCACTTTTTCAAAACAAAAATCTTTAACATACGCTTTTGCAACATTTGTAAGAGAATTTTTTTTTTTAAATAGTGGTGCAAACAGAATATAAAAAGAGTCACCTGTGGCTGCCCTGCTAATTCACTCGGAGTGCGATGATGCCGAGTTTCTGGTAGCCCACAGTCAAAATTTCTCGGAGTTGCTGGTAGCCCATACTCAAAATGACGCGGTTTGCAAAGGGTTAACTTCGCGGAAGTGAATGAAGTGTTTCACATGTCAACATGGTTTCTATGGTTACTAATTGAGTCTGTTATACTTGTGTCGTGGATATCTGCGGAAAAGGAGAACCGAAAAACACTCTTAACCCCTTAATGCTCGAATTAAATTACGGTTGAATAATTCAAATTGCTTATTGGCACCACTTTTATGAAAAAGAAATATTCACCTTATTGACAGTAAAAACGATACTAAAATATAGCCAATTTCACTATTTTTTAAAACTGGTGGGAATCAAACAATTTGAGTAAAAGACACAGCCCGAGAATATCTCGGGAGCGAGAATTAAGGGGTTAATAGATCACTGTAACTTGACAATCAAACAATTTTTTTTTTCACTCTCATTGGATGCAAAAGGTCATTATGTACCTCCTTCCACTGAAGGGCATAGCTGAAAATAAAATTTTGAGAAGACATTTCGTAAAGATATTCTTCGGGCACAGGCCCCTTAAATGTAACTTCATTGTTAAAGCATGCAACTTAAATATTTGTTTTCAATTATGTATCCCCCCCTTTCACCCTCTTTTTTTTTACTTTAAAGAAAATTTATTTCACATTTACCAGCTTAAGATATCATATCATTAAAATATATATATATATATGGGTAGTCACAGAAAGAACATAGTATAAGTATTATTATTATTCTTATTATTTTAAGAATATTACAAAGAATTTTATTAATTCATTTTTAAGAAGAAAAAGGAAACGTAAAATTAATTTTAAGAACCCCCAAGAATCTTATTCTTAAAGGATTAGCCATTAAAAGCCGCTGGTTTCTGCTGTGGGAGGAGCTTAATTAAAACTTCACTTATTTTATTTAGAATGTTGTGCGATATAACGTAGACAATAATTTCTAACGACTCCACCTTCAACCCTATTTCTATAGTGTATCTATAATGTTGGACTGCAGTAAACGCTGCATGCAGTTCCTTAACCTCTTCAGTTCCGAAGCTAAAATAATAATACAAATGCTTTTTCATTGGTTTTTTTCCAAGCAAAATGACATCGTAAATGACAGAAAAAAGATCTTTTCTGAAATTGATCCTTTAGGCGCTTAGTAATTTAGGTTAAAAAAATATGGATTTAAAACTACAAACCTCTTAAAAGTATCAATAAACATTAACCTAAATTAACGCAATCACAAATTTAAGAACTTTAAACAAGTAAATAATCTACATATTCTCAAAACTTTTTGTTGAAAAAGATTCAAGTTAAATACTTATGAAAATTTCTCACTTTCTTGGTCATACTGTCTTTTGGGCATTTTGCAAACTCAGATGAAAATAACATTTATTTTATGTGATTATTCATATTATTGGATGCTACCATATATTCGTTTGTTTTAAACGCAAAAAACATTAAGCTATTAAAAATGTGAAAATTTAAAAAAAAATCGGACATTTTAGTTTTTATAAGGAAATAAACAGAGGTCCCCGAATGAGGACCCAGGGACCGAAGAGGATAAATAACCTCTTATTCTGTTGAGCTGTTTCAGATATCATAGATGCTGTGATCGCGAATGGTTAAGTTGGGTGAATCTTTCCTCCAGATTCCTACGAAATGGCTTCGTCGATAGAGGATTGGCAGCTTCCGCCAACATATTCCATGTTCGAATCCTGGCCCTGCCCTGACTTTAATTATTCTTGTGGAAACTTTGAATTAGGGATGGGTAGAAAAACGTGGAACAGGTTCCTAGGAACAGTTCCAAGAGAAAAAACGAAGGAACTGTTACTCCTCGCCAAAAAGAACCGTTCTTTTCGAACTAAAATTTCATCTGTCACCAAAGCAAACGTTGACACATTTTTCTCTCACTTGCGATTGGTTGATGATATCAAAAGGTCTCCTAACAAAGAGAAACGTCATTAAAATATCAAATGCTTGATGCTAGAAAAGGGAAAAATCGCCTGATTAACGATGCGAAATCCGAGGAGCAGTTTAAAAGTCTTTGGGAAAAAAAAACTTCTCGTTTCTGTTTCTCATCATTGCGCAGCCGCCGAAAAACGCAAGGAACAGATAGTGGAATGTGGAATGGAACAGGAGCAGATCGAGAAACGTACTTCAGGAACATGTTTTCTTTTCTGTTTCTTCTTTGTTCGTATCATTTTAGAGGTATTTTGCTTGGATTAGAGTGTGTGGGGGACGTGGGAGGGGCCTTAAATAGCTCTAGTAAGAAAGGAACTTTGGTGCCAGATTGAAAATTTAGTTTTCACTTTGACATGAGGACATGACGCATATAATTTGCCAGTTGCTGATAAATGAGACAAAGAAAGGAAAGGGGAGAAGGTCTCTTAACCCTTTTTCTTACTGAAGATATGTCAGATTAAAGGTCTTTTGCATTTTCATGAATTCTTTTAAGAACAATAGGCATTACATAAAGGAGACATATAATTTAGTACTATAATTTAATACGCATTATTAACGTAAAAAAAAAATACTATTTTTAAAACAAAAGTTATTTATTTTGTATTTAATACATAAAAATTTCAATTTACATATTTAATACACAAAAATGTCAATTTATTTTTTATTGAAAGTGTCGAATTGTGATAATAATATTAATTAGATACAAATATTAATTTTTCTTTTCGTTCTTAATATTTGTTCAACAAACGCATGAATGGGATTAGGCACATAAAAATCAATACTAATATTAATAATAGTAATAATAAACGTTTTCGTTTACATCTGAATGTAGGTTTCCACAAGTCCGCCCCCTCCCCCTCTAAATTTGTTACTATAACTAAAGTTTTTTTTTTTTTAAACTATTTTATAAACACGATTTTTGTGCAGCTGAATAATAAGGATATGTTAAAATAGCAAAAGGAATGAGGTTAAATTAATGTTAATACAATAATAATAATAATAAAACAGCACTAGTAAGGTTATTTGTAAGGTAAAAGTTGAACGCTCTTTCTAGAAAATGCTTGCCTCTATCAAACGAAACAATAAAAACTTTTAATTTATGAAGAAATCCACAAAGAACGTTTAAAAGTTTAAAAAATGTAATTTTAATTAACCCTCTGTCTACCAGAAGGGTCCAATGGACCCGACATGTACATTCAAAATATTTATTCAAACCAGAAATTTCTTCAAAACAAACTAAATGTATAAATCAGACAATAATAAGTTAAATAAACAAATTAAATAGTTTTAAGTAAAAATTCTGGTGTAGAATGTTTTTATAAAACTTGAGTAAAATTTCCGGTAGTTCTAGGGTTAAATAAGCAACTCAATAAATGTTATTCTTTAAATTCAGTTTTTAAGGTATCCGAACACCTTTAAGACGTAATTTTCGATCAAAATATCGATTTTGCAATGAATCTTTTATCTATCAAAATCTGCTTAATTTTGTCTGTATCTAAAATAGAGCCCGGGTTATAGCCGTTTAAATGTACAGCTATTACAGCGTTTGAATTGTGTTTAAAAGTTATTTTTTAGCTTTTCCTCAAAATGAAGTTTTTCAGATTTTCACTATACGCAAAACATCCTAAAACAAAAAAATATGCTCGAAATGCCACGAAAATTTCTGTACTTTTCTTACAAATATCTTTTGAGGGAATAGACTACACTCATGCTAATATATTAAATAGTTTTATGTTTACACTGGTATAAATGACAAACTTGAGACAAATTTTGCGAATGTTTCATTACATTAGTACTTTAACTGCCATATCATCTGAGATAGAGATGCGATTATAATGTGTGTAGTCTAAGTCCTAGAGAAAGTTATTCTGTTTATTATGCAATTTACAAAATGTCAATACATTGTTTCATTTTTGAGTTATCACTTTTTGCGAAAATGTTAATTTCTGACATAATATTGACTATTTTTCTCTTTCAAAAATTTATTTCTGGGTAATTGCTAAAATTTTTATATTTTTTTTCAAAATTTTAAAGTAAATGTCATTATAAAAAGTAGATAACAAGAGAAAATTTCAAAAACTCACTTCCGCAGGTGTGCGGATACCTTAAATTTGTATTACAAAATATTACAGCAAAAAATTTCATTTTAAACCTTGAAATTAAAAGTATTAACCCCTTGGGGACGAGCGACACGTATACGTGCCGGAAATAGGCCTAAGGATCCTCGTTTATCCTCACCAGTAAAATTTTACTGTAAAATTTGCCTTATTTAATCCGAGCATTTTCCCGATTTAAATAGGCACAAACTTCTGTTTTTTAAAACCGGTAGCAAAGTATTAAACATTTCGCAAAAGTCTCCCGTCGCGAAGGGGTTAAGGAATACTGCTGTAGATTCTTAAAAAGTGTATTTAAAAAAATTGTAATCGAACGGTTTTTTAATTTTCGATAAATGAACTACATCTTGAGCTATAAGGTACTGTTGTATCACGATGGCAGTTTTTCCTCTTCTCCGCACTGTCGCGTCCGGAAATTCGGTTCAAGATATCAAATTCGCAGAATTTTCTGAAACACCTGCCTTTATTGAAAATAGGGAAAACCCATTTGATTAGCTAGTTTTTGGGCAAAAGTAGCTAGTAATCTTATGCGCTTGCGAATAAAAATGAAATGAAGAATTTGTCAGATTGAACACAGTTTAGATTTGAGAACAAACTTAAGATAATAAAGAAAGTATACATGAGGTCAGATATTAATTAAATTCATATAGCTTAAAAAAAAAAAAAAAAAAAAAAAGTTAGATTAGTTAAACAAATTGTTCGGGAAAAATTCATTATACATTATGCGTATTTCCAGATTTTCATAGACATCAGGTAGAGAAATATAGTTTATTATTAGTATTGTATTTAGAGCATTTTAATTATGATGACCAATGAAACCAAAAGAAAATATTCCTTAATTTTTTTTTCTACTTTTGTTGAAAAATAAAGATATTTTATCACGAGTTGTTTTATGGATTCAAGTCAATTGGATAAACAATCCTTTAGAAGATTTCGCAAAAATAAATAAATAAATAAAAAATGAAATAAAATAAAATATAATAAAACAAATAAAAAGAATTCAAGTGAGAAACTGCATCCAGTTAGTACTTACAAATCTTTCTTCATGTATTCATTTGAAATATTTCTGGTGCCAGCTTAATAATGTATGCTAAAACAGTTTGAAGATATGTTCTTAATTAATTGATATCGGAATTAAGGTTTAGAAAAGCAGCTACTAAACACTGAGAATATTTGCATTTAAAGAGTTCCTTAGGTTCTATTCGAAACAAGATTTAGAAGTTTGTAAACGATTTTTTTATGCAATTTTGAAACACACAACCAAGAACGCCCGCAAAAACAACAACAACAAAATCACGGTGGCACTAGATTTTGGTGTTATTTCTGTTGGCGTTATTTATGACGGTCGATTACCTACACGAGGGATATGGACCTGAGGGGGAGTGCTCTCCGTGGGGAGGGGGGTCTTTCTAAAGGAACCTAATCCGTATTTACGTATGGAAACCCAAGGTTAGAAGAAAACCGCGAAAACTCCGAACGATTAGGCCGACGGGCGCGATTGGGTTCGAGCACAGCCGCTCCCACCTATTATCTTCGAGAGCAGAACGTCTCGGCCACTGGTGGGGCCGCACTAGATTTTGGAATGAATATGTCTGTCATCAATTGCCTAGTCTGTTTTATCCTTAAATCGGGTAAATGCACTTGAAATAGAACTTTGAAGAATTAAATCATTTCATTACCTTTTTTTGTCGAGATCCCCCCCCCCCCCCCCGTCTGCCGTTTAAGATGATTTTAAACTATGTAACTTAAGAGAAACAAATTAAATATTGTCTTCAATGACAGGTTTAGGGAGAGAAAGCTTACCCCTTCACCAAAAAATCCTTAATTTACTTTTCTCTTACTGTATTTTACTTTTTTTATTTACTGTATTTACTTTTAAGTTACTTGAAAAATAAATAAATAATATTCATTTTTTAAAATCATCTGATAAAAAGAAAATTTAGTTAATTGAACTTAGAACCCTCACCCCCCCCCCCCCCCTCCTATAATAAATCGATATTTCTGGTCTGAGATCTAGATTTCGATGTTATTCTAGAATGGAATGACAGTCAAACGGATTTTTATTAATATTTTTTTGTGAAAAAGCGGAAAGTAAAATTGGCACCGGGCATAAATCTAATTATTATTAAAAGAGCAAATGTCCTTTTCCAAGGTTTTATAAGAGAAGATGGAGGCAACTATATGACGAGGATAATTTCACAAGGGATATTTAAAACAATATACGGATAATCTGCACTACAGGAATGCTTAAAAGAATAGCGGTTGATGAAAATAAATAAATAGAATGAAAATATTTAAAATATTCTTAATAAAATCTTAAACAAAAAAAGAATAAAAATTCTCTGTTGAAATGTATGTATTTAAAAAAAATAAATAAATAAAACAAAACAAAATGTATAATTGGTCCTTGGGTCAATCCATTTCAAATCACCAAGGTGGTGTCGCTCGACCTTTTTAATTTTTTTAATCTTTTAACCAAGTTTTCTGAGTTTAAAAACATGATTAAAAAACATTTTTGGTCCTATAGTTTTTTGGCGGTGGCCAGTTTTAACAAACTATACAGAATTTTTTGGGCGAAAAACGTGTTTTATGGAAAATGCTGTAACTGCTTTATTTTTATACCTGTCAAGATGAATAAAAACCAAAATGTTCAGCATAAAATTGTCTACCTTTTATGTAACTATAAAATTTTCATTTGACTTAAGGATGTAGGTCAAAAATATGTTTAAAAACCGGAGAAATAAAAGATCAAACAACACAATTTCGCTGCCATTATTTTTTATGGAGGAGATCAGACTCACCTTAAATATTTTTTTTCTTACACAGACCTGTTATAGGATTACTTATTTTTAAATTTTCAATCCTGAAAACCTCTTTTTTTTTTTTTTTTGGTACAGCTTATCAAAAACTGCGTTATGTCTGATTTTGGCAATTTTCGCTAATTAATATCTCAAAACGGACTGAATACAAAAATTCTGAAAATTTAGGATAATAAACAACAACTTTGTAATGTAAAGTTGAATTGTAAATTTATGATATAAACTTGATTAGTTTTTGAATAACAGTTTAGTAAAAATGCAGTAAAAACTCCGCCCCCCCCCCCTTTCCTTTTTCTTTTTTTTCAGATACATAGCATTACAGTGAGGTACTTTTTGTTTAGGGGCAGGGCGTACGTTCAAAATTTTCTTGGAGGGGTCCTGCTTTTGATTTTATTGTGCACAGCTGGGGAGAACCTGATACAGTTTTATTCTGACATATATTTTTAAAATTAGTCTAAGTACTCGTTAAGAACGTACTTCACACACGCGAAAACACCAGCTCCCTAACGAAATTTTATAAAATATCTCGGTTGCTTACGCCCCGCCCGCCTCTTTCCTTACCCCTTGCCAAGTATCATATTAGCCCTTTTAATTTCTGAAAATACCTTTTATTCGAATCAGCGAAATTCACATTTTTTTTCTATAAGTATTCTTCTTCTTCTTCTCCTTTTAACGTTCCGATGAATATTTATTGCAACAGAAATAACCTTCGCCCTCAAATTTTTTTTACTTTACCAATGAATCATGATGTTTTTTATTTAGAATGTTCCGTACATTTTTTAGAGTATTTGAACATTCCTTAATTTTACATTTACTGAGCAATAATGCGTAAAATTTGTCTTTATCACCATCTTGAACGTACCTAAGCAGAAAGTACCTGTAATGCTATGTATCTCGAAGAAAAGAAAATGGAAAGGGTGCGGAGTTTTGGGTATATTTCTAGTGAACTCTTATTCAAAAATCAGTTAAGTCTGAAACATAAAATTTACAATTTGACTTTACATAATAAAGATGTTTATTATCCTAAATTTTCAGAGTTTTTTATTCAGTCTCTTTTGAGATATTAATTAGCGAAAATTGCCAAAATCAGACATAACGTAATTTTTGATGAGCTGTACAAAGAAAAAAAAAAAAGAAAGAAAGAAAAAGAAAAGAAAAGAAAGAAAAGGTTTTCAGCTTTGAAAATTTAAAAATAAGTAATACTATAGCAGGTCAGTGTAAGAAAAAAAATATTTAAGGTGAGTCTGATCTCCTTCATAAAAAATAATGGCAGCGAAATTGTGTTGTTTGATCTTTCATTTCCGGTTTTTAAACACGTTTTTGACCTACATCCTTAAGTCAAATGAAAATTTTATAATTACATAAAATGTAGACAATTTTATGCTGAACATTTTGGCTTTTCATTCATCTTGACAGGTATGAAAATAAAGCAGTTACAGCATTTCCCGTAAAACACGTTTTTCACCCAAAAATGGCTGTATAGCTTGTTAAAAATGGCCACCGCCAAAAAAATTCTTAATCATGTTTTTAAACTCAGAGAACTATGAAGAAAATTTGGTTAAAAATTTAGAAAAATCAAAAGTGTCGAGCGACAAAACCTTGGTGATTTGAAATGAACTGACCACTTTTTCAATTCATTTACTTGAGTTATTTTTGTTGAGGGTAGGCGTGTCATTTGTATTGATTATACATATTTGTGTCTGATTTCATTATGTCTTCTTAAATTTTTTTTTTTCATAAAAGCAATTTTATTAAAATTTAATAATCATCCATCTTTTTATTTGCTTACTATTTCTCATATTTTATTTAAAATTATTTTCTTATTTATAACAAAAAAAGGAGCGGGGTGACAGTAAGAATCATGAAACATAACAAGAATGAAATGTATTAGGTCTACCGGGAAGTTCTGTCCGATAATGTTACTTCACGCCTACTTTTTAAAAATTCAGATTTCAAACGCGCTTGCAATAATGTAAATACTCCCGGAGTAGTTGGTAGCTTATCGGGGCTGCCACAAGCGACTATTTTTTAATTCTATTTCGCCCCACTTTTTCAAAACAAAAATCTTTAACATACGCTTTTGCAACATTTGCAAGAGAATTTTTTTTTAAATAGTGGTGCAAACAGAATATAAAAAGAGTCACCTGTGGCTGCCCTGCTAATTCACTCGGAGTGCGATGATGCCGAGTTTCTGGTAGCCCACAGTCAAAATTTCACGGAGTTGCTGGTAGCCCATACTCAAAATGACGCGGTTTGCAAAGGGTTAACTTCGCGGAAGTGAATGAAGTGTTTCACATGTCAACATGGTTTCTATGGTTACTAATTGAGTCTGTTATACTTGTGTCGTGGATATCTGCGGAAAAGGAGAACCGAAAAACACTCTTAACCCCTTAATGCTCGAATTAAATTACGGTTGAATAATTCAAATTGCTTATTGGCACCACTTTTATGAAAAAGAAATATTCACCTTATTGACAGTAAAAACGATACTAAAATATAGCCAATTTCACTATTTTTTAAAACTGGTGGGAATCAAACAATTTGAGTAAAAGACACAGCCCGAGAATATCTCGGGAGCGAGAATTAAGGGGTTAATAGATCACTGTAACTTGACAATCAAACAATTTTTTTTTTTCACTCTCATTGGATGCAAAAAGGTCATTATGTACCTCCTTCCACTGTCGGGCATAGCTGAAAATAAAATTTTGAGAAGACATTTCGTAAAGATATTCTTCGGGCACAGGCCCCTTAAATGTAACTTCATTGTTAAAGCATGCAACTTAAATATTTGTTTTCAATTATGTATCCCCCCCTTTCACCCTCTTTTTTTTTACTTTAAAGAAAATTTATTTCACATTTACCAGCTTAAGATATCATATCATTAAAATATATATATATATATGGGTAGTCACAGAAAGAACATAGTATAAGTATTATTATTATTCTTATTATTTTAAGAATATTACAAAGAATTTTATTAATTCATTTTTAAGAAGAAAAAGGAAACGTAAAATTAATTTTAAGAACCCCCAAGAATCTTATTCTTAAAGGATTAGCCAGTAAATGCCGCTGGTTTCTGCTGTCGGAGGAGCTTAATTAAAACTTCACTTATTTTATTTAGAATGTTGTGCGATATAACGTAGACAATAATTTCTAACGACTCCACCTTCAACCCTATTTCTATAGTGTATCTATAATGTTGGACTGCAGTAAACGCTGCATGCAGTTCCTTAACCTCTTCAGTTCCGAAGCTAAAATAATAATACAAATGCTTTTTCATTGGTTTTTTTCCAAGCAAAATGACATCGTAAATGACAGAAAAAAGATCTTTTCTGAAATTGATCCTTTAGGCGCTTAGTAATTTAGGTTAAAAAAATATGGATTTAAAACTACAAACCTCTTAAAAGTATCAATTTAATAAACATTAACCTAAATTAACGCAATCACAAATTTAAGAACTTTAAACAAGTAAATAATCTACATATTCTCAAAACTTTTTATTGAAAAAGATTCAAGTTAAATACTTATGAAAATTTCTCACTTTCTTGGTCATACTGTCTTTTGGGCATTTTGCAAACTCAGATGAAAATAACATTTATTTTATGTGATTATTCATATTATTGGATGCTACCATTTATTCGTTTGTTTTAAACGCAAAAAACATTAAGCTATTAAAAATGTGAAAATTTAAAAAAAAATCGGACATTTTAGTTTTTATAAGGAAATAAACAGAGGTCCCCGAATGAGGACCCAGGGACCGAAGAGGATAAATAACCTCTTATTCTGTTGAGCTGTTTCAGATATCATAGATGCTGTGATCGCGAATGGTTAAGTTGGGTGAATCTTTCCTCCAGATTCCTACGAAATGGCTTCGTCGATAGAGGATTGGCAGCTTCCGCCAACATATTCCATGTTCGAATCCTGGCCCTGCCCTGACTTTAATTATTCTTGTGGAAACTTTGAATTAGGGATGGGTAGAAAAACGTGGAACAGGTTCCTAGGAACAGTTCCAAGAGAAAAAACGAAGGAACTGTTACTCCTCGCCAAAAAGAACCGCTCTTTTCGAACTAAAATTTCATCTGTCACCAAAGCAAACGTTGACACATTTTTCTCTCACTTGCGATTGGTTGATGATATCAAAAGGTCTCCTAACAAAGAGAAACGTCATTAAAATATCAAATGCTTGATGCTAGAAAAGGGAAAAATCGCCTGATTAACGATGCGAAATCCGAGGAGCAGTTTAAAAGTCTTTGGGAAAAAAAAACTTCTCGTTTCTGTTTCTCATCATTGCGCAGCCGCCGAAAAACGCAAGGAACAGATAGTGGAATGTGGAATGGAACAGGAGCAGATCGAGAAACGTACTTCAGGAACATGTTTTCTTTTCTGTTTCTTCTTTGTTCGTATCATTTTAGAGGTATTTTGCTTGGATTAGAGTGTGTGGGGGACGTGGGAGGGGCCTTAAATAGCTCTAGTAAGAAAGGAACTTTGGTGCCAGATTGAAAATTTAGTTTTCACTTTGACATGAGGACATGACGCATATAATTTGCCAGTTGCTGATAAATGAGACAAAGAAAGGAAAGGGGAGAAGGTCTCTTAACCCTTTTTCTTACTGAAGATATGTCAGATTAAAGGTCTTTTGCATTTTCATGAATTCTTTTAAGAACAATAGGCATTACATAAAGGAGACATATAATTTAGTACTATAATTTAATACGCATTATTAACGTAAAAAAAAAATACTATTTTTAAAACAAAAGTTATTTATTTTGTATTTAATACATAAAAATTTCAATTTACATATTTAATACACAAAAATGTCAATTTATTTTTTATTGAAAGTGTCGAATTGTGATAATAATATTAATTAGATATAAATATTAATTTTTCTTTTCGTTCTTAATATTTGTTCAACAAACGCATGAATGGGAATAGGCACATAAAAATCAATACTAATATTAATAATAGTAATAATAAACGTTTTCGTTTACATCTGAATGTAGGTTTCCACAAGTCCGCCCCCTCCCCCTCTAAATTTGTTACTATAACTAAAGTTTTTTTTTTTTTTTTAACTATTTTATAAACACGATTTTTGTGCAGCTGAATAATAAGGATATGTTAAAATAGCAAAAGGAATGAGCTTAAATTAATGTTAATACAATAATAATAATAATAAAACAGCACTAGTAAGGTTATTTGTAAGGTAAAAGTTGAACGCTCTTTCTAGCCTCTAACAAACGAAACAATAAAAACTTTTAATTTATGAAGAAATCCACAAAGAACGTTTAAAAGTTTAAAAAATGTAATTTTAATTAAATAAGCAACTCAATAAATGTTATTCTTTAAATTCAGTTTTTAAGGTATCCGAACACCTTTAAGACGTAATTTTCGATCAAAATATCGATTTTGCAATGAATCTTTTATCTATCAAAATCTGCTTAATTTTGTCTGTATCTAAAATAGAGCCCGGGTTATAGCCGTTTAAATGTACAGCTATTACAGCGTTTGAATTGTGTTTAAAAGTTATTTTTTAGCTTTTCCTCAAAATGAAGTTTTTCAGATTTTCACTATACGCAAAACATCCTAAAACAAAAAAATATGCTCGAAATGCCACGAAAATTTCTGTACTTTTCTTACAAATATCTTTTGAGGGAATAGACTACACTCATGCTAATATATTAAATAGTTTTATGTTTACACTGGTATAAATGACAAACTTGAGACAAATTTTGCGAATGTTTCATTACATTAGTACTTTAACTGCCATATCATCTGAGATAGAGATGCGATTATAATGTGTGTAGTCTAAGTCCTAGAGAAAGTTATTCTGTTTATTATGCAATTTACAAAATGTCAATACATTGTTTCATTTCTGAGTTATCACGTTTTGCGAAAATGTTAATTTCTGACATAATATTGACTATTTTTCTCTTTAAAAAATTTATTTCTGGGTAATTGCTAAAATTTTTATATTTTTTTTCAAAATTTTAAAGTAAATGTCATTATAAAAAGTAGATAAGAAGAGAAAATTTCAAAAACTCACTTCCGCAGGTGTGCGGATACCTTAAATTTGTATTACAAAATATTACAGCAAAAAATTTCATTTTAAACCTTGAAATTAAAAGTATTAAGGAATACTGCTGTAGATTCTTAAAAAGTGTATTTAAAAAAATTGTAATCGAACGGTTTTTTAATTTTCGATAAATGAACTACATCTTGAGCTATAAGGTACTGTTGTATCACGATGGCAGTTTTTCCTCTTCTCCGCACTGTCGCGTCCGGAAATTCGGTTCAAGATATCAAATTCGCAGAATTTTCTGAAACACCTGCCTTTATTGAAAATAGGGAAAACCCATTTGATTAGCTAGTTTTTGGGCAAAAGTAGCTAGTAATCTTATGCGCTTGCGAATAAAAATGAAATGAAGAATTTGTCAGATTGAACACAGTTTAGATTTGAGAACAAACTTAAGATAATAAAGAAAGTATACATGAGGTCAGATATTAATTAAATTCATATAGCTTAAAAAAAAAAAAAAAAAAAAAAAAAGTTAGATTAGTTAAACAAATTGTTCGGGAAAAATTCATTATACATTATGCGTATTTCCAGATTTTCATAGACATCAGGTAGAGAAATATAGTTTATTATTAGTATTGTATTTAGAGCATTTTAATTATGATGACCAATGAAACCAAAAGAAAATATTCCTTAATTTTTTTTTCTACTTTTGTTGAAAAATAAAGATATTTTATCATGAGTTGTTTTATGGATTCAAGTCAATTGGATAAACAATCCTTTAGAAGATTTCGCAAAAATAAATAAATAAATAAAAAATGAAATAAAATAAAATATAATAAAACAAATAAAAAGAATTCAAGTGAGAAACTGCATCCAGTTAGTACTTACAAATCTTTCTTCATGTATTCATTTGAAATATTTCTGGTGCCAGCTTAATAATGTATGCTAAAACAGTTTGAAGATATGTTCTTAATTAATTGATATCGGAATTAAGGTTTAGAAAAGCAGCTACTAAACACTGAGAATATTTGCATTTAAAGAGTTCCTTAGGTTCTATTCGAAACAAGATTTAGAAGTTTGTAAACGATTTTTTTATGCAATTTTGAAACACACAACCAAGAACGCCCGCAAAAACAACAACAACAAAATCACGGTGGCACTAGATTTTGGTGTTATTTCTGTTGGCGTTATTTATGACGGTCGATTACCTACACGAGGGATATGGACCTGAGGGGGAGTGCTCTCCGTGGGGAGGGGGGTCTTTCTAAAGGAACCTAATCCGTATTTACGTATGGAAACCCAAGGTTAGAAGAAAACCGCGAAAACTCCGAACGATTAGGCCGACGGGCGCGATTGGGTTCGAGCACAGCCGCTCCCACCTATTACCTTTGAGAGCAGAACGTCTCGGCCACTGGTGGGGCCGCACTAGATTTTGGAATGAATATGTCTGTCATCAATTGCCTAGTCTGTTTTTTCTTTAAATCGGGTAAATGCACTTGAAATAGAACTTTGAAGAATTAAATCATTTTATTATCTTTTTTTGTCGAGACCCCCCCCCCCCCCCGTCTGCCGTTTAAGATGATTTTAAACTATGTAACTTAAGAGAAACAAATTATATATTGTCTTCAATGACAGGTTTAGGGAGAGAAAGCTTACCCCTTCACCAAAAAATCCTTAATTTACTTTTCTCTTACTGTATTTTACTTTTTTTATTTACTGTATTTACTTTTAAGTTACTTGAAAAATAAATAAATAATATTCATTTTTTTAAAATCATCTGATAAAAAGAAAATTTAGTTAATTGAACTTAGAACCCTCACCCCCCCCCCCCCCTCGCCTTCCTAGAGCCATCTCAATTCTTGGCATTATCTCCAATTTTTAGCTTGCTAATTTTAACAAGAAGTCTCAAAAATTTTAGTTTATCTAATCATAGAAGTAATAAGTTTGAAAAAAGGCATTTCACGGAATGTATTTATTGGATATTATTTTTACATTACTGGAAATATTATTAAATGTATTGTTTTTATTATTTCATTTCTTTTTCAAGCAACATCCTCTTCATTTTTTATATAATAAAAATTTCCACTTGAAAACTCAAAAGTAAAAAAAAAAAAAAAAAAAAAAAAAAATGGAAAAGGAAAAGAAAAAATAACATGATGTATCCAGATTTTTTTTTGTATCAGAAACTCCCACTGCTTTAAATTCCCTTCCTCGGTGTCATGTATTCAGTAAAGAAAAGACGGCTTTTTTTAATCCCTGAAACCGAACAATCAATCAATGCCCTGTCTGTTACAGCAACAGTCCCAGGAACAGGTCTTGGTGTCTTCGTTCCTCTCCTCGTTCGTTGCGAGATCACGTGACCTGTTCCAAAGGGACAGGTAAAAGAAACAGTTCCAGGATGTGACGGGACAGTTCGTTTTCGTTTTTCAAAAGGAGCAGGAACGCCCATCCATACTTTGAATCACAATCACAATTTCACAATGATGTAATCGTCGATGAAGACGATTTTGCTTGATTAGATGGCTGAATTAGAAGTGTTCATATTTATTACATTGTATTATTATATATAAAATCAAATTTTAAAATTATTCTGGTGTGAGTTTATGAAATTTAATGACATGACTTGGTATTGGTAGAAAATGGATTCTACGATATTTTTACAAGAACTACTTTGGTGTCACATCCTTTAATGAAATAACAACATTGTTAGTAACAGTGATGATAAAAGTGTATTGTGTTGTTTTATGACGGCCGATTATCTACACTAGGCCCGGAATGACACCCCCCCGTGGGTCGTCTTTTCAAGGGAACCTAACCCGTATTTACGCAAGGAAATCCAAGGTTTAAAAAAAAAAAAACCCACGGAAAACTCCGAACGATTAGGCCAACGGGCGTGATTGCAGGTTGAACCCAGCACCTCCCGTCTACCAGCTTCGAGAACAGAACCTCTCGGCAGTGATGAAAAGAAAGAAAACATTCCATCACCAAAAACGCGAGAGTTTTATACAATACTGTCGGCCGTCCGACAATATTACCAATGGAAACCAATCTTATTTAAAAGATCAAATTTACGATTGTGCCGCAAAATAAGATAATCATGTAGTAAAATACCATTTTTGATATATTATATATACGCTATTTAAAAAAAGAGTAACAGAACACTTAAACTTTACTGGTGTAAACACAGCAATTCCTTTGCATATTTTGTTTAACCTCAGTAATTAATTATTTTTTATTAACAGTATCGTCAAAAAGGATACTTAAAATAAGCTTAAATTTTGTAAACGCTGTGATTTCTTTCCATATTTTATTCGCCCAAAATAATTATATTGCGTAAACAATGTTGTCATAACTTTACACTTTTGCTAAAATTTGTTAATTAAAAAAAAATGTTGTTGCCTTTAGCTTTAAATTGTAACAGATTTGATTTCTTTCAAAAACTTTACTCAATTAACCCAGACAACGAATTGTTTTTACAGCATTAAAACATTTACATTGTTTATTGCGGACTTCGGTTAGTGCGGTATCACTGTATTTCTGAATTTGAAACATTTTAATATGCGACCTAGATCACAATAATGTCAGAACTTTTATGTCAGAATATGTAATTTGAATCATGTAGACTTTTATTCACTGTACCAGGAATGCATCACTTGTAGGCGGAGCTATATTGTCAGATTTTTCTTTTTTTAAAAGATAAACAATATCTGAGTATCTATTTATCTTTCAACTATATATATATATATATATATATATATATATGTATATTAATGTGTTTATAATAACTATATCAAGAATAGTCACATAGGTGGTGACGTAAGGAGATGGTATCCACTTCCTCAAGACAGATATGATAAATAATTAAGACACCGAAGAAATGTCGTGCTGGATTGAAAATCGGATATGCCGTGTTTTAAAAGTCGGATGCAACAAACAAACTCAGAAACACCTAGCCTGTATATATATATATACATACATATGTTTTATGTATTCACACCCTTTTTTATTGGAGTTTTTAAGTGATTGTAAAAAAAATTGTTGAGCAAAGAGCGCTATTATATTGATTTAGTTTTAGATATTTATTTCGAAAATCCAGTTAATTCAAATAAAGTCCAAGGTCCATTGCGTAGATTATACATACGTTGATAAAACATCTCCTTATTTCAATTATGTCTCTAAAAAAATCGGTTGATTGGAAAATTTCCACCCATACTGAAATTTGTTTTATGATCCCATTTTCTCAGAACTTTCTCAGTTCACCTAGAATTACCTATTTTACTACTCATAATCGTGAAAAATAATAATAATAATAATTGAAAAAATATCGCACCACCTCATGCTATCTATCAAATTGTCGTGGAAGATGCGAGATATGGGAAATGCCATATAATTCCCAATCGATCTTCTCTCCGAAAATAAATGACTTTTTCTTTAAATAGAGGCAGTTTATATATTAAAAATTATACAAGCTTTTATTCTTCAAATAGTAACATCTACTTTTTCCTTGAATTCCTTCGATTAACGCAGCATTTAAAGTGTGCAGTTTATATACTTTTTCTTAAATCTTTTAAGAATAGACCCTATCAGTGTAACGTTACAGGAAACTCAACTGCGCATATCAATTTTAAAAGGGTTCCACCAAACCCATAGAGTTCAGAATGTACTAGAGATGCACTATACTGTCAAAAATTGCTTTCAATATGAAGTCAAATATCGCTGAAAATAGACAGCACGTGTAACTAAGGGCTGAATTTATTAGACTAGGAGAAGTTTTCAAATCGAGCCGTAAGTGTTTGGGCCGAATTGTGATCCCCTTTAACTGACTTACGGTTGCAATTTAAGCTTCACGCCAAACCAACACATTTCCTCTCTACCTTTCTCTGAACTCTGTTGTTTGTTTGGAACCAATTTGCGGTTGATATGCGGAGTTGTGTTGTTTGTGACGTCACCACTCATAGGGTCTATTATAAAAGACCAAAATTTGAGATGCTAATCTTAATTGCACACGGCAAACTGCAATTTATATACTCCCAAAGTGTAAAAAATATTTCTATTCCATTTTTTAAAAATAAGATACAGTAGTGGGTTCCAGAGTATTAAAGGCCTTTTTTTTCAGTTCAAAAATTTTTTAATTAAAAAAATCCAGTAATTTATGTACTTTTATTAAAAACGAAGGTAACACATTCTAATCGATATTAAACGAGTGTGAAATGCAACATAATAAACACATTTTATTAATAAAGGTATAATAAATAACAAAATAATTAAAACTTTAAATTGGCTTGATGAGATGACGAAGTGTAAAACACACTTGATTGCTGACGTGTCATACTGAACTTAATCACATGCCACATTATTGAATGTGATAATGTTGTTAAAAATTCATTGTGTATGAGAATAAATTTTCAGTTCCCACTAATATTGAACTAAAGGGATTCAACTATATCTTTTTTTTTTCTTTCTGCAAACATTGTAGCTCCGCCTACCGATTTTATTAGACCAAATAATAAATACTGGCTTTAAAAAATTATGCTCTTCGATTTTGAAGATGCTTTTGTCGAGGCGCCTGCGGAATATGCAGTCATCACCAGTGCCTAGTGTAAAAGTGTTTCAAATGCTACTGACACTTTAAAACATTTTTTTTTTTTTTGAAAGACAAGAAAACACGGAAAATTATTTGTTACCTCTAACTGAGATGAAACATTTTGTTTTAAGAAAATATGAAGTTCACGAAAAACAAACAACAATTTCGAATTATTTTTGTTGAAAATAAACGTTAATACGTAAGTAACTATTTTATTTTTGTTGTTGTTGTTATTTAATATTTAATTTTCATTTTCTTTTAGCAATACGTAACAATTCTCTTAAACTGATTTTTTTTAAATAATTTTTCATTGTCGATGTTTATTTGCTACGAAAGTAAACAAAAGCTTGTAATAATATAGTATTATACAATTTCCTTTGAAAACTTAGTTTTGTTGCATCTGATTACAGTTTTTTTTTTCCGAAGTCTATCTTATGCTGAGAACTCATCAATTGATTTCTTTAAAAACTTCGTTATAAGGCGACTAGTTAGCAGCCAGTTTAGGTTTGAGAATAAATAGCCTTAAAATATCATAAAGAATAAAAAATTCCCTTATATGGATGTGGATGTACATTTTGAAAAACTTCATTTTAGAATAAACCTAATGGTAAAATAAATAGATAAATAAAAATGAAATTTCATTTCCTGATATTTACAAATCATTTTCTGAAATTTGTTGCGAATGAGGAAAAATGATAAGACTGATATTTTCGACTGATATATTCTAAAATCTATTTCCTATTCTGTAGGGAAATTTTAAATAACGCTTTGTAAACAAAAAAAATGATTTCAGAAACGAATTTGTGAAGTACAACGATCAAAATGATTTTGCTGTAATGTAGTGTTGCCATCTCTTGAGTATTTTGAGAAACGTTTCGCTAAGAAGTTCACGCGCAAATTTTAAAGACTAATTTATAAAATAGTTAAATATTTAGATATATAATTTAAAATATTTAACATATGAGAAATAAATTGAGTCTGTGATGTTTTAAAAATGAAAAAAAAAAAAAACTGTAAACGAACACTATCTCATATCACATAGAAAACTAATATTTAAGAAAGACAATCCGGCTATAAGATTTGGAAAATTAGAAAGGAATATTAAATCTATGATATTTAAAATATCGCAATATGTTAAATATTTTTTTCACAAAAAAGCCTTTTATTTATTTATTTAATGAGGAATTTTCACTTTAAAAAATTATCTTAATTTGGCTCAGTTGGGTTGTGTAGTGTTGGCTGATTTTTGACGGCCAGTTATCAACTCGAGGGATATAGGTCCTAGGGAAGAGTGCCCTCCGTGGGGGTCTTTCTAAGGGAACCTAACCCGTATTTACGCAATTGGTTCAGTTGGTAAAGTAGGAGTTTTGCAATATTTTTTCTGTCACTTCCTGATACAAAAGAACTGTAAAAATTATGTACATAGATGTGTTCCCGATAACAATACCATATTTTATTACTTTTAGAATTGAATCATAAATTAATAAATTAATTTTAAGATATTCTTCCGTTAGCCGCACGCAATTAATCTTTATGATTACAATTGCATCAGAGATATAACAACAAAGGAGTTAATTATGTTCGGAACCACACTCGCTAAAATTTGCCAACTGACTTTAAAACTACACCAGTGCAATACTTTAAATATTAAATAATAATAATAATAATAATAATAATAATAATAAAGTGTAATAATAATAATAATAATAATCACGACTTTATTTTAGCTTTGCAAAAAAAGTTTTGAATTTGTATTTACATCAATTAGCAGACTAGGTATTAAAGATTTTGTAAAGCTCCAAATACATGAAGTGATCGTTAAAATAGTCTGAAGTCAACCTATAAATCTGACAAACAAAATCGAAATGTATTTTTTAGAAATGTAATATTTTCATACTTTTTTTTAATATATATATATATATAAAACTCTATGCATTTTATGGGAGTACCTAACGACAACGAATGTAAACTTAATCTGGCAACACTTGTTTTATCATGATATTTAAAAATATTTTTTTTTTTTTTTTTCTAAAATCACACTTTTTCATATCTCGCTTTTTTCTAATATAATAACTCGAAATGTTAGAATTTAAATTTTTTTTAAAACTTCATATGGTTTTCCGTTATGATGTTTACAAGAGCATGAACTAAATGGATAGTCTCACGATTCATTTCATTAAATTATTGTATGATATATGTCAGCGATGGTGTAAAATATGCCAAATATTTAGCATTGACTCTTGAATTAGCTCTTACATCTTTATATATTGTAGTAGCATAAAAGTTTTCGTTAATTTTCGCGATAATTCCATAAACAGCATTTTGAGACAAAATTTATTCAAGCTGTATGGTTAGCACGTAGCATTTTTTAAGTTTTAAGTTCAAAAACTTCAAAATTTTCTATATATCTATCAATTTTCTAAAACTAATTTAGTGGAATTATGTACTTAGCATAGTTAAACCGTACATAAACTAAAATATTGTTAATCTGTAGAGTTTTTAAAATAATGCTATTTAAATAAAATAAATGATTTCAGAAGTGAATTTGAGGAATGATATACATCCGAAACGGTTTTGCTATATTTGGAGAAATGTAGTGCTGCCATCTCTTGCATACTTCTAGAACTATTTTTCGCAGAGAAATTCCGCCAAAGATTATTAGAAAACTAGAACTGCCACAAGAACTAGCAAAGATTTTAAAGACTATTTTATAAAACAGTTCAAGATACAGGGCTATTACAAATGATGGATCCGATTTTTAAAAAATCATATTTTCGAAACTACTGCACATTAGGGTGGTTCAAAAAATTTTTTTTCGAGGTAAAGACCAAGGCACCCCCTACTTTTTTTTACATTTATCAATAGTATCACTCTCCTAAAATTGTAGCTGTTTACACCCACAGGAAGATAGTGCTCAATGTCCCTTCATTTTGACACTTTTTGGTAATTTTACACAATTTTATAGTTTTTGATTGATGATAATATAAGTTTAAAATACATAATTTTTAAACAAAAGCTGATCGTTTTAAACTTTTATAATTCCTAATAAATAATAAAAAGTTTAGTTGAATTATTTAGCAACAGTTTTTCTATCTAATGCATCTGGCAACATTGCAATACTTTTGACACAAGAAGACACCATTTTGTAAGCAAGAGCACTTTTTTATATTGCCCATGCTGATGCTTTGATTCTAATAAAAATAATAGAAGATTGTGATTTCCTTATAGATCAACGGGATAGACGTAAAATGTATTTGGGTAATGAAGATAGAGAATTTATTAAAAAAAGGAAACAGAAAAAAACAGGAAGAACGACAAAAAGAAAAAAAAAATCATGTGTTGAAACTTCAACAGCTGCTTATGTTTTTTCGATGGCTGATTCAGAAAACTCAGAGTTCCCTTCCCAATCAGATGTTGATGGTGATATTTTTCTGAATATAATGAAAAACCTTTTTTACAATCTTGAAAAGAAACAAGATGTGTCTAAATACAACTGTTCACATCTCATGTTAGTGGTGCTTTAGATCGTAACAAGATATCTGATCGTGAAGATCTGCATTTGATTGTTCCACTTGTATCAGCTTTAGGGCATGATCTTTGCGCACTTCCTCTTTCAAGAAGGACCATACAACGATTAAGAAAAAAAGCTAGAAAATAATATGTTGAGTCAGAAATTCGTGATTTCAAACCAGATTGTCCTCTAGTCCTCCATTGGAACGGCAAACTTTTACCTGAATGTCTTGGATTAGGAAAGGTTTTTTCACTTTCCAGTGCTTGTTTCGGGAGCTGGCATTGAAAAGCTCCTTTGAAGTTCAGTGGTAGTGAAACAGCAGAATTCTATTTTTAATCTTATACACGAGTTGTGTGAAGAGAAAACATTCAAGGTTTATGTTTTGACACTACGAGTGTTTACAACTAACCAGTGTTTACACTCGTAAAAAAGTATGCATTTGTTTGCGGAAAAAAATGGCAGTGAACTATTGTGGTTAGCATGCCGACGTCATGTGATGGAATTAATCTTGGCAAAGGCTTTTTGCTTGTGCCTTGGACCATCCAGTTTAACAGAAATTCCACTCTTCAACAGACTTAAGAATGTTTGGCAAGGAATTGAACAAATGAATTTTCGGGTACAGAATTGGAAAAACAAATTCACTAGATTTTAAAGATTCAACCATTGCCTATCTTATCTGTTGGTAAATCTGTGGTCATTAGAGATGATTGAGTTGACACTTGCTATTATGGGAAATCCATCATAGAAAAGCCATTGGAGAACACCAGCATCTATTCATCATGCTCGGTGGATGGCTAAACTCGTATGCGGTTTCAAAATCTTCAAAATTCAAGATTATCCAGAACTTTTCCACCTAACTAAGAGGGAAGAAATGCAGCTCCATGATTTGTGCAGTTCATTACTCTTCTACACAGCAAAGCATGGATAGAATCTCCACTTGCAGCTGAAGCTCCTGTAGTTGACTTGCAATTATGAAACACCTGAGAAAATATGAGACTATTGATTCTGAGATTGGACTAGGATTAGGAAAGTCCTAGAAAATCATATGTGGTACCTTTCAGATGAATTGGTTGGTCTTGCCCTATTTTCAGACACAGTACCAACAAAAGATAAAGTAAAAATTATTGCAGGAATGAACAATCCAAAATGTAAGAGGGCAATCAAACTTATTGAAAGATGATGCAGATTGCCTTGGAGATTTTGCAACAAAAAGAACTGTTGAGCTCTTTTCTCGTTTGATTATTTATGACTTATCTATAACTTTCGCCTTAAGAATGGAAGAACAATATCAATTTTTAAAATGGTAGAAACTATCTAAAAGGACTAATAGTGGTCAACGATACTGCTAAGAGAGGTGTTCAGCGTTCAGCTGATTCAAGAATTCAACAAACTTTTAACAAATGATGAGGATGATATGCAGTTTCTTTTGCAAGACATTGAAGCAAATAGGGCTTTCCTTTACCAACGGCAACAAAAAAAATCAGTTAATATTGTTTAAAATATATATATATATATATATATATATATATAAATCTGGCAATGTTAACTATTTTGTTAGCCTTTACTAATGTTGTAAATATATAAATAAAAGATATTCAAATAATTTGGTTTTTACCTCAAATTTTAGAAATGTCAATTACGAATGCCTAAATATCTCCAAAAGTAAAAAACTGACAGGCATTGAGCATAGTCTTTTATTTGGAGTAGGACATTGAAACTTTGCCAGAATAATAGTATGGGCTGGTGTAAAAAAATGAGGGGGTGTCCTGATCTGTACGAGAAAGTTTATTTTTTTCCATAGGTTTGTGAACCACCCTACTGCACATATTACAATAAGTGATTATGAATTTAAAGAGAAATATACCAAGTTTTTTTCGGTTACAAATGTTCGATGTGTGACCCTCTTTTTACATGGCATACGTCCAATCTGTAATCCAGTTCGTCCCAAACATTTTGTAGCATCACTCTGTCAATGGTTCTGAATTCTGCACAAATGCGTTCTTTAAGTTCTGACAGTGTCAAAGAATTGTTTGTATAATACCAATGTCGAAAACAAAGTGTTCAAAACTTAAAGAACGAATTTGTGAATATTTCAGAACCATTGACAGAGTGATGCTACAAAATGTTTAGAACGAACTCGATTACAGATTGGACGTATGCCGTGTAACATGAGGGTCACACATCGAACATTTGTAACTGAAAAAAACTTAGTATATTTCTCTTTAAATTAATGTATCACTTATTGTAATATGTAGAGTAGTTTCGAAAATATGATTTTTTTAAAAATCGGGTCCATCATTTGTAATACCCCTGTATATATATATGTATACACACACACACACACACACACACACATATATATATATATATATATTGAAAAATCCAAATTCATATAATTTATTACACGAAAAAAAAATCTAACAAACTGTAACTAAAACAATAATTAATAAAACCAAGAGTAACTAAGAAAAAACTAAACATGAAGACAAGTGGCCAAAGCTTATGACTTGTACTGCGGGGTTAAACATGTTTTACGTGCACAACATTCTCCCTCACTTGCCAAGACCAAACAAATTGAAATTGAAAAAAATGAAAACCACAAACTAACTCAATAGCTGTCAAATGAAGTCCGTGAATATCCCCACCGCTAAGCTATTTTCGATAGGAATCACGTATCGATAAATCACCATCATCGAACAAATCCAATGTTTTATTTCGATAGCTTTTTTTCTTGATAAAATTGAAAGTTAAATCATTCAGAAAATGTATTGGGTAATTTTGTTTACTGGCGTTTATGTAAAGGTTAAAAATTTCACCAACCAATTTATCAACATTTGAACACAAATTTGCAATACGATTTAAACCATTTAAATATATATTTCTAAAAATTGAAACATGCACGTTACTATTAAAGTTTAATATTTTCATTGTATCAAAATCAAAATAACTTCTTTTATCATAAATACTATATACTAAAATTCCGTTTATAATCTCCAAATTGACATCCAAGTAGTTGACACTGCCCCGATCATATATATATATACGTATATTTATTTATTTATATTGAACCCATATGTATGATATATGTTCGAACCCAATCGCTTAATTATATGATTAAAAATATGTAACATTTTTACTCATGAAAAAAGAAACCGAGTACGCGATGTTTTAAAAAAATTCTTTCCATGTCAAGACTTTTTTATATATTTTTAAAGAGCTTCGAACGTATACCTTCAGGAAGAAAAATAAATTGAAAAAAAATTCAAGCGCACGTCTACCATACCAAAGTATTAAACATAAAAGAATTTTTCACTGATATCAGAAATAATATATTGAAACAAATCAAATGGTTTTACTAATTTTGGTGACATGTAGGGCTGCCATCTCTTAAATAATTTCGTAAATAGAAATCATGAATACCTTGTTTGTGTTTTGTTTTGCAACAGGTTGCTACTCAGTGTTTGAGTTTGAGTTCCAATAAACTACCGTAAATAAATAAAGACATTTTTGCTTTTTCATTTACTTAGTATTTGAGTTTTTTCATTAATGAAACATTAAAAAATCATAATACATACACTTTTCCTCAAGGTTATAATATAAACAAGGAAATAAATAAATAAACTTGTTGGCCCCAACAGTGGTCGAGAGGTACTGCTCTCGAAGCTGGTAGGCGGGAGGTGCTGGGTTCCAACCAAATCGCGCCCGTCGGTCTAATCGTTCAGAATTTTCCGTGGTTTTCTTCGAACGTTGGATTTCCATGCATAAATACGGATTAGGTTTCCTCAGAAAGACCCCTACGGAGGGGGGCCCCTAGGACCTACATACCTCGAGTAGATAACTGGCCGTCAAAAATCAACCAACCAGCCAAATAAACCCGTCGAATTACAATCGATTAAGGATCAGGGCCTACAATGCCCAATCCTGTTTTCTTGACCCTGGGATCTGAGGTGCTATAACAGCAATGTCCTGGTCAAGTGGTCAGCCTAATGTGGAACCATCAGTGTTTAGTTCCCAAGAGAGCTTGATTAGAAAAAACAACACGGAGGGTACTCCACTTCGGGCCTATATCCCCCGTACAGATAATCGGCCGTCATAAATAACACCCAAGAGAGCTTGGTACGCACTTTATCGACCCCCTAAGGGAATACACAAAAAAAACTTTATCTAATAACAGTTTACTTGCCGTTCAGCTAGTAATTTACAGTTGTTTAAGTTATTGTTTTTTCCGCTATTAACTGTGAAATCAGAAATTTGTCATTTAATTTCAAAAGTAATTTCAGTTTAAATTCATAAAGGTTTTATGTTTTCATTTTTATATCGGTGTTTGGTGTTGTTTATGACGGCTGATTATCTACACGAGGGATATGGGCCCGATGGGGAAGAGATGCCCTCCGTGGGGGGTCTTTCTAAGGGATCTTAACCCATAGTGACGCAAGGTTAGCCAAGGTTCGAAGAAAACCACAGAAAGCTCCGAACGGTTAGGCCAACAAGCGCAATTGGGTCAAACCCAGCACCTTCCCTCTGCCGGCTTTAACAGCAGAAGCTCTCAGCCACTGGTGGGGCCATTTTTAAATCGATAAGTACATTTATTATAATTTTTTGTGATAAATTGTATTTGGAATTGTACATATCAGCAATTACATTGGCGCACAAAAAACTGCACGCATGTGCATATATTGATATGTATGTCTTATTATTTACAATGCAAAGAGTACAATTTGCTTCGCATTGTAACCTGAAGAATCAATGAATTAATTTTAAGAATATACAAAGTATATTTTGTCTAATATTTTAAACTTGATTGTGTCAAAATCATGTAACTAGACATTATTTGATTAATTCAAGTAATCAATATCTGTTTGATTGTCTTGCTTCACCAGAGGTTGAGAGGTTCTGTTATCAAAGCTGAAGACTCACCAGTGGCCGAGAGGTTCCGCTCTCAAAGCTGGTAGACGGGAGGTGCCGGGTTCGAACCCAATCGCGCCCGTCGTCCTAATCGTTCGGAGTTTTCGTGGTTTTCTTCGAACCTTGGATTTCGAAGCGTCAATACGGGTTAGGTTCCCTTAGAAAGACCCCCACGAAGGGCACCCCCCCCCCTGGGCCTATATCCCTCGTGCAGATAATTGGCCGGCATAAATACAACCAACTCAAAGCTGATAAATGGGACGTAATGGGTTCGAACCCAATCGCGACCGTTTGTCTAATTGTTTGGAGTTTTCCGTGGTTTTCTTCGAACTTTGGATTTCCAAGCGTTAATGCGGGTTAGGTTTTCTTAGAAATACCCCCACGAAGGACACGACACCCCCCCCCCCCCCCATAGGGCCTATATCCCACGTGTTGATAATTGGCCGTCATAAACACAACCAGCCAATCTTCGAACCTTGGATTTCCTTGCGTAAATACGAGTTAGGTTCCTCTAGCAAGACCACCACGGAGGGTACCCCAACTTCGTGTCCTTAGAACGGGTCCTCCAACTTCGGGCACGTTAGAATATTGGTACATAATAATTTTGAAATTTTTGGCACGCATACACAAAAAGGTTCGCCATCCCTGATCTAAAAGATTTCTGTTTTGAGAAAGTGGTGCGAGAATTAACAAATGGTCACCTGCGGCAACCCTGCCTTAGAAAGACTCCTCACGGAAGGGATTCCCCCATCGGGCCCATATCCCTAGTGTAGATAATCAGCCGTCATAAACTACACCAACACCGTATGTTGTCTTATACTCAATCTGAACCTGCTCCCAGACACAAAATCCTTAATTCGTATTTATAAAAATTTACTAAGCAAATAAACATTATTTTATATAAAAATTCTTTGTTTTGATTTTCAGTTTTCAGTAATAATCCTTTTTCTATACCTCACGTGCAGCAACAGGTCAATCGCAGCCATTTGGAGAGTCGAGAAGTTCCGATTTCTCACACCGTTTTCGACGCATTTGCGTGAATTTATTTTTTGTTTGTTCTTAGTTAATGTGTGGTTTCTCAGTATCAATGCAGTCTGTTGTAATCTGAGAGAAGTGTAGTAAAAATTTCAGTTCTTAACCCCTTGAGGGGCGGTGGGATAAAATATATCCCACCTAATTTAAACAAGATTCACCAGGAAATTTTAACTAAATTTTATAATTTTAACTTCGGAGGATAATCTTTCAAAATTTGCTTTTCCCTATTTAAAAATAAAAATTTTCGATTCTTCCGGTGACAATTCAATATTCAGCGACATTTTTACTTGCCCCTCAAGGGGTTAAGCTATACTTAGTATAGGCATAGAAAATTATGAAACCAGTGTTGCAGCAAATCAAAAGTTATTGTAGGGCTCAAATAGTGGCTTTCACAGAATCAAACTATTTGATTAACCTTCCGAAGTCTGACATAAGTAAACATGTTTTCAACCAGAAAATGTTTTAAACCATAACCTACCAGACGGGTCCATAACGGGTAGAACATTCCAGAAAAAGTCACATATTTACAACATTTTCAGTCACATATTTAGAACATATTTTTCTATTTATTCGACAATAAATATCATACATAAATATATTTGAAAGTTATTTCTGTGTCTGTTAATTCAATACTTTTTATTATTAGTAGTAGTAGCAGTATTTTCTTTAGAGGTCTTATCTTTACAAAATTCATTTTCATTAAAATTTATAAATGAATGATTTAGCTTTCTCTCGGTTTACCCATCCTTTCCTGCAGCAACTTTTGTCAAAATAGGCCAATTGTCGTAAAGGTTCTATTATATTGTTAAGATTAGCACTAGCTCTTTAAATTTAATCATCGGATCGTACTTTTTAAACAAAATCTTATGTGAAAACTTTCAGTTAAAAAAGCTCGGTAAATTTTGAAATTTTTTACAAATTTGAATGTTTTATAATAACTTCTTAAACATTTTATTAAATGGTTCCCTGAAGGTGTTGGCGTTGTTATGACTGCCGATTATCTGCAAGAGGGATATAGGTCCGAAGGGGAGTGCCCTCCATGGGGATTTTTCTAAGGGAACCTAACCCGTATTTACGCATGGAAATCCAAGGTTCGAAGAAAACCACGAAAACTCCGAGCGATTAGGCCGATGGGGGTGATTGGGC
Source organism: Maratus speciosus (assembly GCA_963932465.1). NCBI lineage: Eukaryota > Metazoa > Arthropoda > Arachnida > Araneae > Salticidae > Maratus > Maratus speciosus. The sequence continues at coordinate 161,022,182 of OZ010798.1, read as the reverse complement.
TCGAACTCAGCACCTCCCTTCTGCCAGCTTCGAGATCAGAGCCTCTCGGCACACTGGTGGGACGGCTTCCTGAAGGAAACCAGATATAGTAATTTTTTTTAGAGATTAGAGATAGAATTCTGTTAGTATCTGAGATAGTAATCTATTTAGAGATTTCTCTTGCCAATGTTCTACAGTGTATGCGTGTTTTTTTTTTTTTTTTTTTTTTTTTTTTTTTTGGGGGGGGGGGGGATCGGTGTACATATTTTTTTTTTTTTCAATTTCAGGAAAATCATAAAACTATCAATTTTCCAAATTCATTTTATGTATCCATTTCACATTAAGTAAAATTTCCCTTCCAGAATTTCAATTATTTTTAAAGTTTTTATTTCATAAAATATTTGTATGATCAAAATACTTAAACTTCAACATATGTTTTTCAATTGACTCAATTTTTTTAATGGACAGTCTTTAAGGTTCTTTTCACAGAATTAAGAATCGAATTTCCTTAAAAGAAATTGACTATTAATGACTGTTTGCTTAATATTTAGAAAAAATAAAAATTATAAGCAAATAATCATTTTTGCAGTAAATTTGCATGTGTCATAACGTATTATCATTATCAATATTAATTTCTTGTTTGGAAATCTAATCTTTACAGTTATAGAACACACATAGAAAAAAAAAATGGTGGAAAAAAAAAGAAGAAGCGCGTTGCAAGAAATTCAAAAATTGACGAAAATTTGAGGGTAATGGAAAAGTAACAAAAAATATTATAAAATTACGATTATAAATACCTGAAATACATACAAGGTTGGTTGGTTGTGTTTATTTAAATATTTATTTAAAAAATTATGTAACTTATTTTTAAAAAAATCATATTTTCGAAAGTAAAACTTTTTTCAAATTTGCCGAAACAAAATTAATGTAAAATAATCAAAAAAGACATGTTCCAAGTTTGCAACATTTTTATTTACGATTCTTGAATTATAATAATTTAAAGACGCGAAATGGTAAAAAGAAAAGAAAAGTCTTGCAGAAAAACGCATTTAAAGTTTTAAACATTGATTCGCTCCTAATAAAATGTTTAAATGCATTTTAAAAAATTGCACGTGAAAAAGTAACTTCTTTCTGTAGCTTAAACTTCCGATTCTGTTTAACTTTTGCCGTTTCCACTCCCTTTTTGTACTATTTAAATGTCCATAAATAAATGTTAAATGCGTAATTTGAAAAAAATGCTTTTTCTAACATGCCGATTAAGAGTTGTTCATAATTTTACCCCTCACAAATTCAGGCTTTTTATCGTCCCGGCGAGGCCGCTATAGAAGTCTGTATTCTGGGGCCGGGCCGGCCAGACCCGAGATTAGCGACTTTTTTCTGAAGACTCGGCCAGACCGGGCCTAACGTATTTTTTCATAACGAACCGGGTGTTGGTGTGATTTAAAAAGGCCAGTTATCTACACGAGTGATATGGGCACGAAGGAGGGGGGGGGGAGTGCCCTCCGTGGAGGTTTTTCTAAGGGAACCTAACCCGTATTTACGCAAGGATATCCAAGGTTCGAAGAAAACCACTAAAAACTCCGAACGATTGGGCCAAAGGGCGCGATTGGGTTCGAACCCAGCACTTCCCGTCTACGAGCTTTGAGAGCAGAACCTCTCGGCCACTGGTTATACGAACCGAGACTGGCTTCCTTATTCCTAGGTCTCCCCTGGGCGAAAGGTTCAGTGCAGGTCTCGAGACAACCCGTATTAAAATCATTATCCCTGACTGACCTAATCCGTGCAAAAATAACTAAAAGTTGGCTCAGCCCAAAAACTTTCTCAACAAATGCACATATTTTTAAATGGCCATTATTTTACAATAAAACTTTAAAATTCATATTTTTAAAGGATAGTAGATTTTAAGGCAAAAAAATTAAAATACAGTAAAACTAGTGAAAAAAATCTGCCTATGACGGAATTCTTTCTTAAACGGAAAAATCTGTAGATTCATGGGAAATTAATGTAATAATACCTGAGAAAAAATAAACTACATTTGCAATTCCTAAGAAAAGAACTTGTTTATAACGCTTTTTTTTCTTTCCTATGTGATTCCATTTTAAAAGATTTTACTTTATAGCATTTTTCATTGTCTCCAACACACGGAATATGGATTAACGATATTAAACGAGAAGTGAATCATTTACATATAAATAGAGATTCATTAATAAAACAAATAATCACAGCTTTTGGCGCTTCTTTAATATAATAATAATCATAAGCATGAAAAAAGAAAATATATAATAAGTATTTTTGGTCAGAACTCCTCCATACGAAACAACTTTTAACCATATCGATCTAAAAAACTATGTAGAAATTCAGTCAGGCCGGACCAGGCTACGATTTGAACTTTTTTCCAGGCAGGGCCGGGCATTTTTTCCTGTGGGTCGGTTCGGGACCGGACCTAGATATTTCGACTCGTGCAGACCTCTAGTGCAGACCACCAGCATACTTTGAAAACAAGTTTAACGTAAAATCTATACGCTGCCTAGTTTATGTCCAAAGGACAGGCACTGTCTTATATTGACATTTAATAATGTACAATTTGTGGATGATCCCTATCTTGCATTCAAAATGAGTCAAAAACTCGTCGCTCAGAGGTATGGATAAATGGTGTAAGTCACGAATTTTGGATTTTGATATCTCTGCGAATTTTGAAGATATCGAGATGATTTTTTTTTTTGTGTTTAATTCAGGAATGGATAAGGAAAAATTTCCTAATTGGGAATTTTACTCTACGGGGGCCGTATAAAAATTTAATTTTTGTATTTTCTCATATGGACCCTCCATGGAGTTGAAACTTATCTCATCAAATTTTGCACCTTTTTTTTAGAAACTTCGCAATTGGAAGTATGTGCCTAGGGGCAATATTTAAGGAGATAGCCTATTGTTTCGATATTTATGAATTACCCTGTATATATATATGATAAATATAGCCTGATATGAAGTGACATGAGAAGAGTTCATTTTCGAATTTTTTAAAAAAGTTATGGGATCCTTACTGATTTATGAATTCGGTTTAAATATTAGAATCAATGATATTCGATGCTTTTCAATGACTTCGACATGAAAATGCAATTCACATGTACCTTCTAATCCATTACTCAGCAGAAAATTTTAATCTTCAGATGAAATTGGTCTCAAAAATCAACTCATGGAAAAAGAGAAAGTTCAATTTTCAGTTTCTAAGGGATGTGGTAAATCTAACAGCGAAAGTGCACGATTTGAAAGTAATTCATATAATGTGAAATATATTTTTATTTGTTTGCAGTTCAAAAACGCGATTAGAACTAGGAATTCACTTGGAATACAAAAATAGAATATCTGTTCATCAAATGGGAAAGACTCTAAAAAGGTTAGTTCTGTTACTTCTGTAAGGATCTGAACCAGAGAAAAAAGTTTTTCCAACCTGCATTATCTTAAAATAAAGGAATTCTGTATACGGACTTTTATCTTCAAATCCATATGATATCCATACGTTGTTTGGGTAGCATTAGAGGGGCGTTCACATGCAAACTTCCCACTCCTTTTTCTTAAAATAATACTTCCAGTTATTTAAGACAAGAATTATGCGTGTTTAAATACAGCGATCATGACTTCACACAAAAATATGAGGAAAACTAACATCTTCATTGTCAACAAACAACATGTAAAATTTAATTAATTGCGTAAATATCAAAAGTATTTTTGAAGCTAGTTTAGCAGGAATTACGAAATTTTAATTTTTTATTCCCTGTCCATCGACATACAAAATGTATAGTTTCGAATAACCCCCAGAAAAAAGTCTCTGTATATGTGTATGAAGCATTTTTAGAATGAAGCTCTTTAATTCATAAATAATATTGAATTATAAATAAATAAATATATATTGAATATAAATAAATAAATATATAGATATTGAATTATAAATAAATAAATATATATTGAATATATATAAATAAATATATATTAAATTATAAATAAATAAATGATTAAAGTTAAAATTCAGAATGTCTAAAAGGCGGAGAGAGATAAAATGCAGTGATGTCAATTTCTTCAATAAGTATTTCATGTACACTACATTGAAGTTGTTTTTTATTTTATTTACTAAATAGTGAACGGATCCTTGTATAAGACTGAAAAATATTATGGTAAAGAAATAATACACATTTTTTTAATTGAGTTTTTAATGTTTGTACAATTCATATTTTTTTATTTTCCAATCTTTTCGTGTTCTAATTAACGCGGTAGATATTTAACAGTTTCCTCGGAGAGAACTCCCCGTCAGAATAAAAAAAAGAAAAGAAAAGAAAAGAAAAGAAAAGGAAAATAAAGAAAAATAATCCATTGCACACACAAGCATCTGTGCATGGGGCGGGAACGACTAAAAGGGTAGACTTTAAAAAAAATTGTTTTCCTTTTTAACAGAGGAGGAAGGGTAAAACAATTTTGCGTTCTTCTCCCAACATTGTGTAACTTTTCATTTCGTTTGCAATTATTATTTGGTGTTTTATATAAATATTTGCTTAATATTTTTAAAATATATGAAATGTTAACCAATAAGTTATTTTTACATTGTTTTTACACATGTCATGACATTTTACTTATTTTTTAAATTAATTAATTATTCGAAAATTTGGTCCTTACAGTTAGAGGGTATACGTGGAATTAAAAATATGAGAGAAAATAATGTTGCTTTAAATTCTAATGAAGTGTGATTTTGAAATCTTCTTAATCATTTTTAAATACTTTTCCAAATCTTATTCTGATAATATTATGATAATTGATTTTTCCCTTTATTAAATCACTTTCCTTCATAAAACCATTTAATAATATTTCAGTAAAGTATTATAAAACTTTCAAATAAAAAAAAAGTGCAAAAATTACAAAATTCCCTTAACTTTAAAAAAAAAAAAAAAAAAAAAACAGAGGGAGAGAAACAGAGAGAGAGAGAAGAAAAGAAAGAAAGTAAAAGAGAGTAGTATACGATGCTTATATTTAAAAAACTGTTACTAATCTTATTTTTAAATACAATAATAATAAAATATGAAACTATAAAAATAATTTTTGTGCAGATTTTTTTAACCAAAGGTTTTTATATAAATAACAGCCTTTACTATGGTTCTTTTAATTATTAAATAAATTATTGTCTTTTCAAAACATTTCACTTTTTGCGAATTCAATGTTTTCGTTTTCTTTTCAAATTATAAAATTCAACATCCTTTGTTGTTTATTTATAATTTTAATTATTTCGATATCCGATTAATAAGTGCATGCGAATAGTGACACCTTCACAAGACTGACTTTTTCAATTTCTCCACTGTTGAAAGCAAAGTGAATTGTTTTTTTCCAGAGTTTCACCAGTAGAAGTCGTCCTCTCCCCCCAAAGCCAGCCAGACTCTCCAGATCACTAGCGGCGTTTTCGAAGATTGGCTCACTATATTACGGATTAGACCATTTAGAAGTCTCAATGTAGAAGGTGGGGATAGAAGGAAGAGGAGACCGGAGCCTATCTCCCGACCTCGACTAAGATCTGCATTGTAAGGTACAGCATTCCGAATGTGATTCTGCTCAAATCTTACATTTGAAGCTATTGAACATGTGTTGATACAATTTCATATTTGATTATCCTATATCGGGGTGCTACTATACATTGCTTTTTAACACTTTCCAGCAAAGTTGAAAAGTGTTTATGACTTCGGTTTTTCTGGCCATTTGTACTTCTGTCCGTCTGTACGCGCTGTAACTCTCGTAAATATACTCGGATTGCCCTGATTTTTTTTTAATGTTATTGACGTTTAGCATAGCACGATCCCTATTTCAAATGAAGTTTGTAGCATGTTTAGTTCATCTACAGGGACAGTCAAAAGTATTCCGTTACCAGGGGTGTAGTGGAGGGTATACGCGGGTATACACCGTATACCTTCTGGATTTTTTTAAGAAGCACCGTACACCCTCTGTTTCTCAAATAAAGCTGTAGCGTATACCGTAGGCATGAAGTTCTTGACATTACCGTATACCCTCTGCTTATAGCGTATATCCTCTGTTTTTTTACGACTACATCACTGTCCGTTACATTATGGCCAATGGGAAAAAATCATTTCAAATGATTTTTAATGATGTTACACGTATCCAAACATAACAAATATTATATGAATTTATGAAGGGCACTAAAATATGCATTCTGTAGAATATGCGGGGCAAAGTATAGTTATTATTGATTTACAGGGACATACAAAAGAATTCCGTTACATAATGAAATAGTGGTGGAGGAAATAGTTTGCGGCGTATTTTAATTATGTTAAATTATTTCATGTATAATGAAATTGTTATACGTCGCTGAGGTTTACTATAAGTTATTTCATGTATAATGCGGAGTGCATAGCATTTACAAGGACACACAAAAGATTTCAGATACTATATTGTATCCGAAGTACTGTACATTACGGCGATTGCTGGAAATGCATTTTCAATTATGATATGCACTTTTATGTTTCACAATATTTATGGATACTACATATGGTGTGTATAAATGCTATAATTTATATGCAGAGCTACACAAAAGAAATCGTATGGGCTACTGGGTATAAGCGCAAATTGCTTAAAGGTGGTTTTTAAATGAGTTATGCATTTTTACGCTGACTTGCATTTAGTTTATTAAGAAATGTTTGTAGAATATAAATAAAATGATGTACAGGGTCACGCAAAGATTTGGATACATGCCGTCTATGGATGATAATTTCTGGAAATGTGATTTCAACAGTTTTAAGAGTGTTTTAGTTTGAATTAAATTTTAGCTAAATAGTGACGTGTAATGAAGGTACTAGGTAAACTACAGGGCTGTACAAAAGTATTCAAGTATGTTTCCATCTATTAGTATAAATTGCTGAAAGAGAAATTTCAACATGTCATGCGTTTTCTAGCGAAACGAAATTTTCCCATTATATAGAATATATATCAACATATAGATCAAATACAGGGTTGTTCAAAAGAATTGGAATACTTATTTGGCTATGGACGGTAATTGCTGAAATCAATTTTTTTAAAGGTTTACTTAGTTATCTTATTTACCTTATTTCCTAAATAACGAAGTTTTATTAAAGCTTTTTGTAAAGGGAGTGTTAGAAAGTGTTTCATAATCTATGCCTTACTCATGATTTTTCTTTCTTGTTTTATTCTTGCATCGGTGTAAGTACATGTAAAATTCAAATAAACATCCTCTTTGTAACTGCATTGTTTAAACTAATAGAGTAGAATTAAAAAAAAAAAAATTGTGTGCTATTTAATTTTTTTTCTTTTTACACTATATTTTAATAAAAGTGATCACTATATTTTAATATTACTATATTTTAATAAAAGTGATAAACAAAAAGGGAGTGAAAAGTCAAATTAAAAAAAAAGAAGAAAATGCTTTGGTGTTCCCTTTTCAAGCTTCGAAATATCTTCTGCTGTCTGAAGAGTTGGGGGGGGGGGGGATAGTTGAATGATTATTTATTTTTATTGTAATAACAAAATGGTCGGGAAAATTTTAAAAGATTAAAGAATTTTTAAACTCGTATTCTTTGAGAGAGGATGGATTTAAGTAGAATAATAATAATAGTAATAATAATAATAGTAATAATAATAAATAAATAGAAACCTTACAAATTCTCACCTTAGAAATATCTTTTGCCATGTAAAGAGTTGAGGGTGGTGAGGACTAAAATATCGATTAATGATTATTTATTTTTTATAATAAATTAACAAAATAGGCAGGGGAAATTTTAAAGCATTAAACAGTTTTTAAACGTGTATCCTGGGAGAGAGAATGGATTTAAGTAGAGTAAAAATAAAATAAATGGAAACGCCACAAATTCTCACCCCGTACACATGCAATAAAACGCTTAGTGTGGACATCCAAAAGATGAAAATAAAATTAATTAAAATAATGGTAATATTTTAATTAACTTTACCAAATCTTTAAATGATAAATAAACATTTCATTAAAAGAAATGGGCCCAGTTTTCAATAAACTTTGCTCACGAAAATCTGCTACTACCACTGAAATTATTCAAAAGGTTTGAATACTTTTAAAAGAAAAGCAATGGTTATTATTATTATTATTTATTTATTTTTTAAGAAATCTAAAAAGATTTTGTGAAACAAAATATTTTCCTCAGTGCATCTAATAAGAAAATTGCTGATGTATTTCAAATGTTTATAATGGTAAATTTGTGAAAAAAAATTTTTAAGATGCAACATATCATTACAAAAATAATAAGAAAGATTAAATATTTCTGCTTCATTAAACATATCTAAATTCGAATAATTAAAGAAGATTTTTGAAAAAAGAAATAGCAGTGCGATTAGATGAAATATTTGTCTATAATAGTTTTTAAATACATTTCTAACTGAATTGTTAATGAATTTTTAGTAATGGAAGAGAAAAATTAAAAGTCTTAAACTCAATTTTTATTTGCTATTAAATTGATGAAAATTAAATATTTTTTATAAAAGGCAGGAAATCCACCAAGGGAGGAGAGGGGGGGGGACACTTTGTAATAAAATAAAAAATAACTAATAATATTAAAATAATTTTTTAATCATAAAATTTGTTATTTTATTATCCGTATGAAAATGGTAAATGACCAAATTAGCAAAGCTTATAAACGTTTCTGCTTTTAACTGTAAAAAAATAGACTGTATAATAGGGTGGAGCGAAAAAAATTAATTTTTTAAAATCAAAAACGGGTAGGTGCCAAAAGTTGCCTTTATACTAGTACATCATCTGTGTGCAATATTACCGCTGAAAAAAAATGGCTTGAGTCTGCGCTTTTGGTCCAAAAGTCGAAATTTTGGGTAAAATTTGACATTTTTTCAAAAATTAAAAAAAAATTCTATAGAGATGGTTATTATTTAAAAGTGTTACTTAAACTTTTATTATCAATGACTTAACATATTTAAATGAAAAAACTATATCTTTGTTCTGTATAACTGGAACAAAACTGACAACTTTTGGTGAAAAAAAGGCGTTTCCACTCTGTTGTGTCATACAACTAATTGTTGTTTGGAATACAGCTCTTATCTAGCTGCTTTCAAAACTACCCAGGAGGTACCACGTGGAGGTGGCTTCATTTCATGTCACAACAGTGCATAGCTCGACCACCCTACCATCTGAACTCAATTTTTTATTTATACATTGAATTGTGATTTTTTATCAAAGACTGACATAAGTTTTCTATGTATCAATCTGGTACATCTCTTCTTTGGATCCACAGACTTTGAATGCTGCTGCTGTGATCTCATTTACGTATTTTTCTACTGTTTGTGTAAGAGAAGACAAACAGTGTAATGCAGTGCGGATGATATTAATGTAATCTATTCAGCCTTCTATTATCTTCACCAAGATTGCACGCGATAAATGCATATTGATTAGAGGTTCTGTTACCACAACACTTTTCCAATGAGTTAGATTTATATAATTATCCGCTTCAAAGTTGATTGTCGATATTTCCGATTTGCGTATGCCATCATTTACTTTCATCTTTCGACTATTATGTGCTGAGCAGCTAGCTGTTTAATGTGATGGCAATCGTCAGAGAGCATTGAAATAAGAATTTCCTCTGTGTATGCAAAGTAACGATTGTCCTAAATAACCTTTTTTCAGTATTTTTTTTTATTCCGTTTTGTGTGTTGTTTAGTATCCAAGTTGCTTTTCTGTAGCCAATTTCCCATGAGTTTTTAGATCCCTTCTTTAGCTGTGGATTACATTTGATTGTAAACTATTCTGGAGCCAAAATTGGATAACATAGTACTTTTTGAGTGAACTTAGAGACTCTGATGGGCAGTGAGTGCTCATTTGAAGGCGGATAATTCTGTTAGTCGTTGTCATCCGTTCTGCGAGGGGCATGTTTAGAATGAACCATTACAATTGATCATATGTCTCCTCCAAGTCCAGTTAATTTCCTCTGCATCATTTATTAGATAAAATCGTTGACAAAAATTAGATTCTAACCCACAGGGATGCGCCGGACCAATAGGAAAATCTTTGTCCACGTGCTTATTCCCTTCTTATTTCAATTTTTGAAGCCATAGAGAGTATTTTTTAAACATTATTTCCTGAAATCAAGAAAAGGGTACTCAGCACATACCAGAAATACCTGATAGATATCTGCAAAGTTATTTCATCAAGATATTGCTCAGAAGAACTAGCGAATAGGAACCCAAGAAACTTGTCCTACGCAAGATGGCCTACAACGGCGCATAAAATTATTCGCATTTATATAAGCACTGAACTGATTGACCATCAGAGTCTGGTTCACTCACAAAGTATGTAATCCAAGTTTATACCACATGATGGCTTACACCAAATAAAATTCACATCTAAAAAATTGATCTAAAAACTTATGGGAAATTACTCAGCTACTAAACATAATAGAAAATTACTCGGCTGCAAAACATCACAGAAATCGGCAAAAAACAAATACTAAAAAAATTCATTTAGGACAATGGTAGCTTTTCACATCGAGAGCAAATTCTTATTGCAATTTTGATGACGATCGCCATCACATTAAACAACAAGCTTATCACCATATAAAAAATTCAAGAGGTAGAGTAAATGATGGCATACTCAAAGATGAAATACCTAAATGTTGTAAAATGTTGTAGGAACGGAACTCCCAATCACTATGCAGTAACTGGATGTAATTTTGGTGATAGATACTAGAGGGCTGAATAGATTCCATTAATTCCACTGCATTACTCTGCTTGCCTTATCATAAACAAGCAGTAGAAATATACGGGCAGAAGTATCACAGCAGAACCCAACGTCTGTGGATGCAAAGAAGAGATGGATTAGGTTGATACATAGGAATCTTATGTCAGTCTTTGATAAAAAATCACAATTCAATATATAAATAAAACATTGTGCTCAGATGGAAGGGTGGTCAAGCTATGCACTGTTGTACAATGAAATGCAGCCACTCCCACTTGATACCCCCTTGGTAGATTTCAAAGCAACTACGTAAGAGCTGTATTCCAAATAACAATTAGTTGTATGACACAACAGAGTGGAAACGCCTTTTTTTCACCAAAAGTTGTCAGTTTTGTTCCAGTTATACAGAACAAAGATATAGTTTTATCGTTTAAATATGTTAAGTCATTAATAATAAAGGTTTAAATAGCACTTTTAAATAATAACCATCTCTATAGAATTTTTTTTAAATTTTTGAAAAAATGTCAAATTTTACCTAAAATTTCGACTTTTGGACCAAAAGCGCAGACTCAAGCCATTTTTTTTCAGCGGTAATATTGCACGCAGATGATGTACTAGTATAAAGGCAACTTTTGGCACCTACCCGTTTTTTATTTTTAAAAAATAATTTTTTTCGCTCCACCCTACTGTATAATGTGTCCTATGCAAATTTACCAGCAAACTGACAGTAACATAAGAATATGCAGAAAATATAATTTAGCAAAAAGAAAATTGCTAAATTTTATGTTAATGACGCCAAACAATGTAAAATGCATGAAAATAATCTTATTTTCAATAAGAAAAATGATTGGTTTTGTTTATTTTAAATGTCAATGTTGTGTAATCAATGCTCCTTAGACTGTTGGGGGATATCAGATCGTAGCCGTCAAGAGCCGAAATGAGAGACTGGGCATGAATTCTCCCGGTCCCTTCTATTCCTCTTTGCCCACCTACTATATTAATGGACTAAGCCGTTACATGGTGAGCCACGCTTCGAAAAAGCCGCTAGTCCTTAGATGCTGTTCAGACTGACCACGGCCAAACTCGGTGAGTGTCAAAGCGATTACAGGAAAAGCAACGACATCTCTATGGAACGACGCGCGCGCTGTTCTTGACTTTGAAAACAGGACAATTTTAGTTTACAGCACACTAACTAAGAGCACTGCGATCGTCTCCACCAGCGAAGAATCTGCCCGCGTATGTTTTCCCCGACACAATTTTGATTATCCATCGAGTCTCGACTGATTTGAAGGGGGAAATGCTAAGCTCGCGTTGCGGTAATCGGATACGTTCGCTGCACATGGGAATGTTAGTAAGTCTTGTATACTATGCTCGTTATTTTTTGAATATTAAATTTTATTTAATCGTATGTAAGTTCGTTATTTTTGCATATATTTGTATTTCGAAAAGATTGATTCTCATTTAAAGATTAAATATCCATAAATATTGTTATCGTAGAGATGTAAAGTTGAGGGAAATTTGAAAAATACCTTTCAAATGTTTTCATTTATTTTTTTATTATGTAAGTTTGCATAATATGTAGCACATTTTTAGTTCTTATTAATTAGTGCTACTTCTTTAAACGTATTTTTGTTTAACAAATACAGAAAGACATTCGTTTATCATTTGTTTACATTATTTATTTAAAATTTTAATTTAACCCCAATTTTAAAATATACCCATATTTATGTATTTAAAAATCGTTAATAATTTCGATTGAATTGAATTTATTCTGTGTATGGTATTTGAAATGTAATTTATTCAAAGTTGTTAAATCATTTATTTTTTAATTATTTTAAGCGTTTTTTTTTTTTTTTTTTTCACTTATCTTATTGCTGTATAAAATTTCAAATAATACTGTTCAACAACAGATAGTTTTAAATGGGCAATGTTAATTCATTAAATTTTTAATATACAAGTTGTCTGAATTGGAAAATCTTATTAAACGTATTTAATGCTTTTTATTTCTGTGAAATGTAAAGTAAATTAATTTTGATTAAATCAATTTAAATATTTGACATTTTCAATGTATATAATAAGAGATATGAGAGATTTTGAAAATGTGAATTTGAAAAAGAAAAATTTAAGAGAAAAATTAAATAATGTTACTTGATTTAAATAAAAATTAAATTATGGATAATCATGTTCAAGTTTGATATAATGTAAGATACAAAAAATTCTGATAAAAGAAAAAAAAAAATCTGTATAAATGAAAATATTTAAAAATAAAGTTACAAAAATGTATTTTTCTAATTTTCCCCAGAAATAATATAAACTCTGTATTTCTTTTTATGTAGCTCTTAAACAGAGAATAATTTTACGAAATTAAATTAGGCAAAATTATTTAACTTGATATTTTAATGGATTTAATACAGCTAAATTAAATGAGCATAACTTACAGACTTATCAGCAAATTAAAGGACATTAAAAAAAAAGACAAGAAAGAATATCACATCACAAACAATATTTCGTGAGTTCATGAACAGGGTACAGAATACATTTTAACTTATTTAAACTGTATATGTATTTTCGGTATAAAATAATAATTGAAAAATTTTAATTTATTAATAATTAAACATTAAGTAACGACAAAAAAAATTCATTTATTAAATTAATTTTTTTTAAAGCTATATGTATTATTGAAGAAAAGTCAATTTTTTTCAGAACAATTTCTTTCTTTTCTTTTCTTTCTTTCTTTCTTTTTTTTTTTTTTTGTTATCTTTATAATAGTTGTGGTCAAAAATTCAAAAAAGTAATTTTTTAAGAAAATACCCTTTCTAAGTTAGTATTTACTTAAAATATAATATACATCTGATTTTTTTTTTTTAAATGCTCCCTGCTTATAATAAAACCAGTTATGTACCCTTATAAAACAAACACTTCATACACTTGCAGTAAGAAATTTAATTTTTAATGAAAACTAACCGTTGAACTTCTCGTTTATTTCGCGACAGTATAACAGTAACGAAACGACATTCAGAAGTTTTCAATTCTGTCATTAAACAAACTCGAAGAGAGATGAAATATTTTAATTATTGATAAAAGTAATCGGATTATGTATTTCTTTTAATATTTAATCTTATTTATTTTCTGTTTACTTTTGATAATTTATAAGGCGTGAAAAATATGAATGTTTTTAGAAGAAAATATTTGTTGTAAATATTAATCCCATATATTAAATATCCCATTGAAACAAATTGTCGAATGCATTAAATAATATATATATCCACTGTTTCAGAAATGGATCTCTCTTAAAACATTCGTATTCTTCACGCCATTATAAATTATAAGAACTAAACAGAAAATATTAAAAACTGAAAGAAATACATAATGAGATTAGTTATTATCAAAAATTTAAATATTTCATTAATGTGAGTTTAATGATAGCAGTTAAATTTCTAATTGTCGTTACCGTTGTACTAAAGAATGTAGAGGAAAAGAAGGGAAGGCTTTGGAAACCGTAACTAAACGAAACAGTGCCAACAGTTCTGCTGGGAAACACACTCAAATCAGAGATCCAATCATAGACATTCTTCATTGCATCTACGAATTCGCCAATCTTTCTTATAGTAAACCTAAGATAACACCTTTGCGCCAACGCCCCGCGAGAATTCAAAACGACATTTCTTGATCAGTTTGACTTGTGACTAAACAGCGATTGGGACAGATTTTTTAATATGATCTGTTCATGTTCTATTGTAATGATATATTTTCTGTATTGCAAATAGATAGCTGATGAATACGTACAAAGGGAAAATCTTCAGTGATACAGCACTCTGTAAAATAATAAATTTTACGTATCGAAAGTTCCACTTTCACTCGAAATCTAACATAACAACTAACAGATTCATCTAACGTATTCTATTCTACGATCTTTGTCCTTTAACACTAGAACGGCGGGAAATTTTATTCAAGTTTTATAAAAATATTTCACATCAGAATTTTTACTTAAAACTATTTAACTTACATATTTAAGTTTTTTATGTGCAGCATATATCAATTCTAAATTATAAAAAGTTTTCTGGTTCGAATCGACATGTATTCGTTTGGCAGGGGTCAAAATGACCCCTTGCCGCCGTTCTAGTGTTAAGGGGTTTCTTCCTTGGAGAGAAGCTCCATCCACGAAAAGAGGGGGGAGTGAAGCGCACTGCCAAAGCGATATAAGTAAGCGTGCAAACTTAATGCTGGAATCGGGCGTAAATTAACACACTTGCGCCACCTTGTGGACGGAGTGATAATCCACATACGCGGGTTTTTAGTGTGGTGCATATTTCTAAATCTTTAGCCACTCATGGGAATGGATTTTGTTAGGCCACATTTATTACAAAATAATAGCGTAGCGAGCGGGGCAATCAGATGCGTTTGACACCACGAAATTTTCTTCGCCTTGTCAGAGCCATTTCATTTATTAATCAAGGTGAAAGAAACTTTACAATTTTAGTGGTGTGAGTAAAAAACAGTTAGGTATTTACCTGTAGTTCACACTCCATCCGCTACGTGGCGCGTGACCTTGATTGATGTGACCTCGTTTTTAATCTTGCGGTTACTTTTCCCATTTAAGATAGGACGCTTACTTATATCGCTTTGCGCACTGCTTTCGCGCGGACAGGAGACAGAGGTGAGCACAGCGTTACTCCTCATTTTGATAATTATCGCTATTGGTGATCACGCAAAAGCGCGCCAAGTAAACCCCGTGTTATCTTTCGCCCCTTTATGCGGCTTCTACCGCTTAGCTGTTTGCACTGAGGGTCGGGGATTTATATTGCGTCTATGAAAGTTTCCCTTCTTCACGCTTCAATTTCTTTGGTTGTACTGCCGCGCAATAAATGAAAATATCGATCCGTGATAGCAAAACCATAAACTTCGTGGAGTGCCTCGCCCACTACCGAACAATTTAGCTTACAGCACAGCCACTAGTGGTGCTACTTTGCGGCATCATTTAACATGGGAGTGTCTTCGCTTTCCTATATAACCGCTTTGGTGAATGCTTCCTTCCTCTTCTTTATAAATAAGTGAAATAGAATTGGACGTGGACTGACAAATCAATTTACTGTATTTCAATTATTACTGCATAAGCTGTGAGGCAGTATTACAGGATTAGAAGAAATCCTAAATTCTGCGCGGTAAACGAAACATGATTTAAGTTATATAAAAAAATCTCTAAATAATAAGTGGGGTGAGTGTAAATATCCAATATCTGATCTTTTTTTTTTTTTTTTGGTATGGTGGGAAGGGTAAATATGTAAATTCAATCAATTTTTACTTTTCATTGGCTAGAAGTAATTTATCTAAATGAAAAAAAATTATTATTCGCTGATGCCAGAACAATTAAGTAAATCTCTATAAAAATAAAATCTGAAATTTTGATTGCCAATATTCTCGAGAACGAGTAAACATTTTGAAAGCATGTAAATTACATATTGATTATTGAATCCTGATTTGAATTAAGAGTTTCGATGGCGTCACTTTAGAAAAAATAGTGTTATTATCATAGTACAGAAAATCTTTAATTGGTAATGGCAATTAATTTAGACCATACATTTAAAAAAAATTATTATAAATAATAAATACAAACAGTATAAATTCTCATATATTATTCAAAATGATAAATGATTCAAAATATTTTTGTTTTATTCCCTGATTTTTAATGTTAAAAAATATATTTGCCAGATACATATAAATGCAGGATTTATTTAACGCAAAACGTACAATATATTCTGGGACTGCATCAACTTTTGATGCTAAGGACGAGTAGTGCCTTATCTTTAGAAATAGTATAAAAGTAATAGACATCATAACACACTTTTTTAATAATAACAACAATTATAAAAGAGTATAGAATATATTACACAAACACATGTGCAAGCATATTCCATACACCAGTGGTAACTTAATAACATAGCTGCCAACTTGTACGGATTTTTGCTACCACTAAAATTTAACAGAAATTTCTGCCTTATTTAATTATCAAAATTCACTGCAATTCGGCGATTGGATTAGGCAAAATTTTCTATTAAATTTTAGTGGTAGCAAAAATCCGTACAAGTTGGCAGCTATGTAATAATAAAAATTATGAGACGCACCAGAAAAAAATTGCGAACTTAAAAATCTACATTAGAGTGATTTTGGAAAGAGGATAATTGAAAAGCAAATGATAATGACTTAAATATTTTAGAATGCATTTTTTTTTAAAACTAAGTTGCACACTTAGTACGCTGCACAGTCTTAACAAAAGGTTAACAAAACGTTAAACATTTACGACAATTGGTCTATTTTGATAAATGTTACATTACGGGATGATTATAGAAAGGGACGGGTAAATAGACTGAAAATCAAATCAATCTATTATAATTTTTTATAAAAATGAATATCATAAAAATAGACCTTTGAAAGAAAAAAAAAGACCATAGGGTGACTGCGCCAGTAGTTGATACCCCTCCAGTAGTTGATCAAATTTTTGAAATATTGCGCCATTTCAGACGAAATGAGTTTAACACGTGGCACTAGACGTAATATTTTTGTTTGAATGTTGGAGCACCTGTTGTCACATTGTTGTCATCTGCCTCAGGGCCGAAACTAAGGGGGGGGGGGGCAGAGGGGGCATCTGCCCCGGGCGCCAGAACGAAGGGGCGCCAAATGAAGGATTATACCTTTGGAATGAAACATTTTCTTCTGATGGACTGATGGCTTCTGTTATTATGAAACAGCCATTATAAAGAAGTGTTAGGTGAAGATGAAAGATAATTAAAAAAAAAATTATGGCCATTTTTTTTCTTCCCATTCTGACCAGAAAATCAGAGTTCTAACTTTTTACGGCTGCTCTTTCATCTTCACCTAACATTTCATTTATAATGGCTGATTCATAATAATTGAAGCCATCATTCCATCAGAAGAAAATAACTCCGTTAAAGCGGAAACTCGGTTAAGCAGGACTCGGATAATCAGGACTACTGTATATTTCATTTTTAAAATGATCTTTAGAATATTTTTGTTGGTGTTCAGAGGGGATTCATGACCCCCGTAACCTCCCCCTTGGATCCGCCGTTGTAGATTACGTAGTTCAGTATTACATATTTTAAATTTTAAAATAAGTCGGCTATTAGAAAATTAGTAAAATTCTCTTTGTAAATATACTTTGTGGAAGAGGGGGGGGGGGGCGCCAAAATCCATGCTTGCCCCGGGTGCAAAAAGGGCTAGATTCGGCCCTGATCTGCCTGCTGCAAGAAAAACATGTCTATGTATTAGAAAATGTAAAAATTATTTTTTGATGAGTTGGAGACAGTTACGGTAAGTTAAAATAATCCACTTCCATCTTGCTTATTTCAAATAATAGTTTTATATGAATTATTGTTAATCACAGCTTAAGCATGATATTTTAAACCTTAATTTTTGAAATTTCGACGGATTTCTTCGATTGATCAACTACTGGGTAAATGGCAATTAAAGAAACTATTTATAATTTTATTGCTATTTAATATCAGCAGATTTCATTTTTGCCCATTATAGGATACTCATTAAGGGTTGTAGCAATCATGTTAGTTTACTTCTTAAACTTAAAGAGAAGGAAATATAATAAAAAGCCCTTAGCACCGACCTTATTTCATCAACTACTGGATCGGTTACCCTAGTTCTTGACCAGACACAGATAATTTTCTAATTTATTTATATGCACTGCTATTTGTTTGTCGAATAAATATATATGTAAGTAGTTTATAGATTCGAAAAGTCTCCTTTCTGTTAATTTTAAATCAATTAAGAATCTGTACTAAAATATGAAGTATAGAGTATAGTTTATATTATACAAACACATGGGCGGCATGTTCCTTACACCAGTGGTAGCTTAATAATAAAAAATATGAGACAAAGCAGAAAAAAAATGCTTAAAACTCTACATTAAAGTGATTTTTGGAAGAGGATAATTGAAATGCAAATGACTTAATTATTTTAGAATTCATTTTTTTTAACTAAGTTTCACATTTAGTACGCCGCGTTTAGTATGCTGCACAGTCTTAACAAAAGGTTAACAAAACATTAAACATTTACGACAATTGGTCTATTTTGATAAATGTTACATTACGGGATGATTATAGGAAGGGACGGGTAAAAAGACAGAAAAGTAAATCAATCAATTATACATTTTTATAAAAATGAATATCATAAAAAATAAGACCTTTGAAAGAAAAAAAAAAGTCAATAGTTCTTGAGCAGACACAGATAATTTTCAAATTTATTTAAATGCACTAATATTTTTTTTTTTGTCGAATAAATATATTATACATGTAAGTACCTTGTAGAATTGAGAAATCTACTTTCTTTAAATTTTAAATCAATTAAGAATCTATATTAAAATATGAAGTTTCAAAAATATTTTTACAGATTTATGACAAAAGATTTTTTATATAAATAACAGCCTATTACTATAGTTTTTTTTATTTATTTCTTCTTAAAAATTATTAATTACGCGCCATACAGTCCGCTCGAACATATTTTTTGTGATATCCAGTGTCTGAATATGGATTTACGAACGCTCACTGAGTAGTCTTAAGTTTGTTACAATCGACTACGACTACGATTTTAAATAAACAGTATTTCACTCTAATAAGATCAACTCGAAATCATTGATTAATATTATATAGCATAAAATTATGAAATCATTCTGGTGTAAGTTTTAAATTAATTGAATTATTTAAGTATTTTCATTAAAACGTTCTTCGTGACATTTTCAAAAAAAAAATACCGTATTATATCGCGCATTTGAAACGAGAAAATATTTTAGAATTTCTAGGTGGGCCATATACGCCCAATATAAAGATAAGATAATAATATTTATCAAAAAATGAGCATAACAATTTAACATTCGGCACTGATAAACAAGAAAAGAAGACGTGAATATTTAAATTTTCCCAATGAGCTTGGGGACGTTTGGGGATTCAGAAAGGTATATGGGTTTTGTGGTAGGCATCTTTATGTTCTCGGTTCTAATTTGAACTGTGAGAAAAACTCGTCAATATACACTAAATTATTCCTTATTTTTTTACAAATAACTTCCGTACTCCTAGAAAACATGTTTTATCCGTGAATTCTTTCTGAACGTCTAAAAAAGAGGGCGAAATTCCGATAAACTATAAAAAGTAAACAACGGAAAATAAATAAGATTAAATATTAAAAGAAATACATAATCCAATTACTTTTATCAATAATTAAAATATTTCATCTCTCTATGAGTTTGTTTAATGACAAAATTGAAAACTTCTCATTGTCGTTACTGTTATAGCGTCGCAAAATATGCGAAAAGTTCAACGGTTAGTTTTCGTTAAAAATTAAATTCTTTACTGCAAGTGTATGAAGTATATTTTTCACAAGGGTACATGACACGTTTTATTATAAGCAGAAGCATTTAGAAAAAAAAAAAAAAATCAAATATATACTATATTTTATGTAAATGCTAACTTAGGAAGTGTTTTTTTTTTCTTAAAAAATTACCCTTTTGAATTTTTACACACAACTTTTTTGGGATAAAAAAAAGAATTTTGCTCTTAAGAAAATTGAGGTTTTTTCAATAATATATATAACTTAAAAAATACTTAAATTGAATAAATGACATTTTTTCGTTACTTAATATTTAATTATTAATAAATTAAAAAGTTTCAACTGTTATTTTATACCGAAAATAAATATACAGTTTAAGTTAGTTAAAATGTATTCTGTACCCTGTTTATGAACCCATGTTGTGAAGTTTTCTCAGAAATTAAAAGCATTTAATACGTTTAATAACATTTTATAATTCAAACAACTTGCATAACAAAAATTTAATAAATTAAGATTGCCCATTTAAAAACATGTGTTGCTGAAAAAAGTATTATTTCAAATTTTATACAGCACAAGAGTAATAGGATAAGTGGAAATTTAAAAAAAAATGAGCTTAAAATAATAATAATAATAATAATAATAAAAGAATGATTTAGCAACTTTGAATAAATTACATTTAAATCCAATACAGAACAAATTCTTCAATTCAATCGAAATTATTGACTATTTTTTAAATGCATAAACATGGGTATATTTTTAAATTGTGGAGCATCAAATAAATAATAATGCAAACAAATGATTAACGAATGTCTTTCTGTACTTTTTAAACAAAATTACGTTTAGAGAAGTAGCACTAATTAATAAGAAATAAAAATATACTACATATCATGCAAGCGTACATAATAAAAAGATAAATGAAAACTGCTGAACGATATTTTTCAAATTTCACTCAACTTTAAATCTCTAATGCTCGTATTCACCATCTACCTCAACCTAGAAAACCTCGGTCGAAAGCTCAAATGAAATTCACGATAACATTTGATTGGACATTATCAAGGAGACGTCCAATCAGAATTAAAGTTGCATACCATTTGACCGTTTGACCGAGGTTTTCTGTATATATCGGGGTCGAAGTAGTTGGTGAATACGAGTGTAAGATAAAAATCTCTACAGAAATTTAATCCTTAAAAGAGAATAAATCTTTACGAAATAAAAAATATATACAAAAATAACGAACTTCAATACGATTAATTAGGATTTAATATACGAAATTAACGAGCATAATATACGGACTTACTAACATTCCATTCAACTTCACACGTGCAGCGAGCGTATCCGTTAACCGCCACGCGAGCTCCCTTCAAAACGCGACATTTCTAATTCCACTAGACTTCTGTTCTAGCATCCTCCAGAGCCGTTCTGATTGGCTGGCCAGCTCCAGATGAAGTGTCCATACGCCCGAGCATCGTTTGCACATATTCGGATATTTGTTTTCAGCTATTTCGTTTCTGATGCTAGATAAGTTTGATTTGAATAAATTATTTTTCATTTTTAGATGATGAAACTGCTATTTTCTACTTGAAAGTATTCAAAAATACCTGTATAAAACAAACCTCCGTCATTTCCATACTAAAACTATTTTTTTCCCAAACCTTTTAAGATAGAGTCATAAAGACTGTTTCATAAATTTTGAATGTTATTTATATTAAAAATTATTAAACAATTTATAATTTATAATAAAAACGCATTTTTACTTATAAAACGTTGCAGTTGCAGGGAGAATTTGCATATCTAAATCATGAAAAAATATAAAATCAGAAACTTTTTCTTTTTTTTTGGAGGGGGGGGGGATACCTTCTAACTGTCCCCTGAATTTGCAACTGAATCTTTCTATACCTCCATGAAACATATTTAAATATTCCATATTCAGTGCTAAAAAAAGAATAATTTTCAGGGTTATTTTTAGTATCAGGGTTACAAAAATAAAAAATAACCCTGGTTTTATATTTTTTTCATGGTTTAGATATGCAAATTCCCCTGCAATTGCAGTGTTTTATAAGTGACAAGCGTTTTTAATATAAATTATATATTTTATTTTATAATTTTTAATAGAAATAACATTTAAAAATTATGAAACAGTCTTAATCTTAAAAGGTTTGAAAAAAAAAAAAAAAACAGTTTTAGTTTGGAAATGATGGAAGTTTGTTTTATGCAGGTATTTTTGAATACTTTCAAGTAGAAAATAGCAGTTTCATCATTTAAAAATGGAAAATAATTTATTCAAATCAAACTTATGTAGCATCAGAAACGAAATAGCTGAAAACAAACATCCGAATATATGCAAACGGTGCTCGGACGTTTAGCCACTTCATCTGATTCGGGCCAGCCAATCAGAAAGGCTCTGAGGACGCTAGAACAGGTTCTGAAGAACGTTAGAACAGAAGTCTAGTGGAAATAGAAATGTCGCCTTCAAAACTGGTTGTTTACAAGGATGCGCGCGCAGTTTTACAGGTTAAGGGCGATAGCAGCGCTCGCAGTTATGGTGTTGCAAACTACAATTCCCCACAGTTGTTACAGTTGATTTTTGAAGTTTTTCAGCTTTTAATTTTAACTTGTTCCTACTTTCGATCATGGAAAATGCCGAAATGTTATTCGCAATAGCGGTGGTTTCGATGTCTAGTACCACAGAGCCTTTTTAAAAGCTTAACCGTTTCTGCGAAAGCCGGAAGATCCGCACTAGGCTTGACTATCAAATTTCTAGTGCGCTACGTGCCCCCCCCCCCTTTTTGTGGTTCTTAGAGTAGAGTTAGTTAGGCCTGGCTACCTTATGCTATGATTTTTTTGTGCTCATTGGTACCATACTACCTTTACATACTCTGTTCGTTACCTACGCCAGTCGGTGAAATGACATGGAAGTGTAGGGTAACCAAATTTATTTGGATGCTCTATGCTCCCTTTTCTGGAGGTTATATTTAGCCTCGTGTTCTCTATACCAAAGCTTGCGAATTATACTTTAAGGCCGTGCATTATTTCGAAATACATCTTTATATTCCATTTTCATATTTAGTTGGAGGTTATGCGTGGCGGGGTTTCACGCCGCGTTGGCACTCCTTAAGCACCGTGATGTCATGTCATGTCAACGGCGCGCCAGTTCCCTCGCAGAGCTGACGTCGCTTTATCCTTTATGTGCTTTTATCCAGCTTTAAATAGCCCATCCTCCCTCAGCCTTTTCTCCTCCTTTTTTGTGTTAGAAAATTCTTCACTTCCCAGACGTTCGTTGAATGAGCGAGACGATATAAGTAGCATTAGAAAAAGTAATTATTGCTCATGTTACAGTGCAGTAATGCAAGATTTGGTAATGTCCAATATTACGCACATAAAATTACGAAAAAGGTAGAAATTAATTTTCAACAGTATTTTAAATAGTGAGTGGTGTAGAAAAAATATACTCAATGTTATATTTTGTGAATACTACCTATGGTTTATTGTGAAGGTAAAATGGAAAAAATCAACCTATTTTTCTTTTTATTGATAAGAAATAAAGTAGAACCTCAATAATCAGGCTCTCGTTTAATCAGAACTCTCCGTAGACGGACTTCGCGTCGGTTTCCTGACCTTTTTTTCAAAGTTTTCTTTTTTTTTTTTTTACTGTCACATCCCTTGTGTATGCAAGCGGTCCTTTCCGAAATACGAGTACAGTTAAATATTTGGTTTCCATAATTTTTCGACTGGCACAGATGAAAATGTTACAGAGATTGCGATAGATAGTGCTACTGAATTTTCGAACCTTTAACACCTTTTTAGCATGATGCCAGGTTTTCATAACTGTGGGATCAAAGAAATCACAGATTGGTTGGATTGTGACGTGGAAGAAGCAGGCTTCCAGTTGCTTAATGATGAAGAAATTACCGCAGAATTCCGACATTCTCCATAACAAGACGAAGAGGAACATGATGAAGGCGGGAATGTTTCCGAGTAAAGATTGGCAATAATGATGTTTTGAGTGTTTCTCAAAAATGGTGTAGAAAAAATATTCTCAATGTTATATTTTGTGAATACTACCTATGGTTTATTGTGAAGATAAAATGAAAAACATCAACCTATTTTTCCTTTTATTGGTAAGAAGTAAAGTAGAACCTCAATTATCAGGCTCTCGTTTAATCAGAACTCTCCGTAGACGGACGTCGCGTAGGTTTCCTGACCTTTTTTTCAGAGGGTTTTTTTTTTTTTTTTTTACCGTCACATCCCATGTGTATGCAAGCGGTCCTTTCCGAAATACGAGTACAGTTAAATATTTGGTTTCCATAATTTTTCGACTGGCACAGATGAAAATGTTACAGAGATTGCGATAGACAGCGCTACTGAATTTTCGAACCTTTAACACTTTTTTAGCACGATGCCAGGTTTTCATAACTGTGGGATCAAAGAAATCACAGATTGGTTGGATTGTGAAATGGAAGAAGCAGGCTTCCAGTTGCTTAATGATGAAGATATTATCGTAGAATTCCGCATTCTCCATAACAAGATGAAGAAGAGGAACTTGATGAAGGCGAGAATGTTTCTCGAGTAAAGATTGGCAATAATGATGATTTTGAGTCTTTCTCAAAAGGACTTACTTGGTCTGAACAACAACAACAGCGTGATTCTTCTGAAGTAATGTTTTTAAGAAAACTTCGTGATTGAGTTGCATGGCAAAGGATGGGAAATTTACCCCAAATGAAGTTTCCATTTAAATCATTGTAAGTTTTTTGTGTCAAAATAAATTTATTTTCATGTACAATTTGAATTTAGATATTTATTTAGCAGTTTAAAGTGTCATAATAACAGTTCGATGACGATGTTACATATTAAACTAGATGATTATTGATACATTCTCAATTATCCGGAAATTTCGATTATCCAATGTAGGTTCGGTCTCAATTACGTCGGATAATCGTGATTCTACTGTACTTTCTATAAGTAAAATGTTTGGTAATAAGCAGATTCCTAAAAAATATTGACTAAATTTCTAGAAGAATTACAATGGAAAATTTTCGTCGCCGCTGTATTGGAGAACGAGTTACCTCTTTTGAAAGAATTTACTGGCTGACAATTGAATAGCAATTTTTAATAAGGTTTTGGATGCTTTAAATTTTAAAACTACTGTATTATTTTCACATGTGTTGGAATTTCTTAGCAATAAATAAATATTTAATTGGTAATGGTGGTTAATTTACACTATGCGATTTTTTTATTATTATTAATAATTACAACGAAATTACATTATCACATACTAATGTTGCACTTAATTTACAGAAAATAGGAAAATTTTTATTTTACAAGTGTCTATTTCCATGAACACTTGTAGTGTAAGTAACATGCTACGATTTTTGGCTACCAGTATTTTGGAACGGAAAATTTTACTTATTTGATCGGAGAAATCTCATTAATTGATTAAAGCTAAAGAAACTTTTCGAAAATAACTGTAGCCAACAAGCATAGCAGTTATCAGCAATGTAACTTACACGACAAAATCTCATGGAACTTGCCAAGTAATATAATTTTACGATTAATGTAGTACTTAAATTTAAATTCCCTACCTCGTGCTTCCCGCACCCCCCCTTAAGTACGGAGTTTCCTAAAATCTGATTAAAAATTTTTTCAAATTTTTCGTTGCACCGATTTGAGGAATAAAACGTCAAAGACAGAATCAAAGACCTTAAAGCTGGTGCTTGTTGAAAAATTCAGGCTCGATTTTTGGTCCTTCGGGACACAATAATACATTTTAATCTCCTTTTTCCGCATGGAAGAAGAGATCGGCCAAAAAATCGAGCCTGTATTTAGCTTCTATTACTTACAGCGCCATCTATTATTTGTAATCCGAACTAAAATCGAAAATTACTGTAAAAGAACTTTTGACCTTATTCATAACCCTCCTGCAAGAATTTTTTAAATATCTACCACCGTTTGCAATTTATTGAATTTTAAAATCAGTCAGTCTTTTTTAGGGCACCCGGTAGTTTACTAATTATTAACATTTCAAAACTCGCGGAACTTCTGGATCACCCGGCATATACTAAATGCTGTCAATTTAAGATGCATAAATTTACAGATATACATTGTGTTCCACAATGGTAAATCCTCCCTTAAGGGGTCTTGTACCTTTTAAACGCGTCGAACATTAACGAAAAACTTCGAAGTTTGAATTAGTCTATCTTCAAAGCCTTTTTATATATAAACATGAAATTTTGGATACTGATTAAACAGATTGCGCGTTGTAACATGCTACCATTAAAAATTTATTAACCCTTTACAGAATTTGTGTATTCTTTAAATCAAAATAACTCATTTTTTACGCCATAAGTCATTGCGCGCATGATATCGTGAGAAAGTATGTATGGATTGGCATGAAATTTAGTAAAGATACTAAACATATATGTGTGTTTAAAATGATCTACTCTTAGGCTAAAATTATTTCATTAACTATATAAAAAAATATTTTCGTAAAAAGAAAATAAAAATTTTGTATTTTTAATGAATAAAAACAGTCATAACTAAAAATATTACCGTTGTAAATACTTAAAAGTATATCATTTTAAACACACATATTTGGTTAGTATATATACCAAATTTAATGACAATCCATACATACTTTCTCAAGATATTATGCGCGTAATGACTTATGGGGTAAAAAAAAGAGCTATTTTGATTTCAACAATACACAAATTCCGTAAAGAGTTAATAAATTTCTGTTGGTAGCATATTACAAAGCACAATCAGTTTAATCAATATCCAAAATTATTTCATGTTTATACATAAAAAGGTTTTGAAGATAGACTAGTTCAAACTTTGAAGATTTTCGTTAATTTTCGACGCGTTTAAAAGGTACAAGACCCCTTAAAATTTCACTTCTGAAAATAGTCTAAATTTTTTTAGAGACTTTTTATTTAAATTTAAAATTGTGATAAGAAAGAAAATGATTTTAAAATTTAAAAAATACATTTTTTTTCTTTACTTCTTAGGTTTTCCAAAAGGATAAGTTCATATTCGAAGTAGGTAGAGGTCAAAGTTGAATTTTTTTTTCTCACACAGAGCCAAAAATATCTCTGCCCGAGTTCCAGGTTCGAATCCAAGCCTATATACTTTACACTCTATAGGAAAAAATTTATTCTACTTTGATCTTCACATACAATGAATATACAGGGATGAGATTTCCGCTTTTCTGCACATCAGTATTTTATAAAAAAAAAAAATATTTTATTTAATCAGAACATTTTTGCGATTTAACAGAACAACATTTCCTCTAATAAAATACTGGTATGCACAAAAGCCGAAATCTCATCCCTGAATATAGTTGAACATATACATCCCTCAAGATGAACTAATTTAAAGATAAATATATATTAGATATACCGCGTGTCCCAAAAATAACTAATGGATTTTAAAATTCAATAACTTGCAAACGGTGACAGATATTTAAAAAATTCTTGCAGGAGTGTTATGCATGATGTCAGAAGTTTTTTTACATTGATTCTTGATTTTACTTCGAATTTCAAGCAATAGATGGCGCTGAGAGCAATAGGTGCTTAGTCGAGACCCGATTTTTTGGTATTTCGGGATCCATACAATGCATTCTAACCTCCTTTTTTTCTCATGGAAGAAGCGACAGGCGGAAAAGTCGAGCCTGGATTTAGCGGTTATTGCTTGCAGCGCCATCTATCGACGCTATTCGTAACTAAAACTAATAATCGTTTCTGTCACCGTTTGCAAGTTATTGAATTTAAAAATCCATCAGTCATTTATGGGACACCCGGCATAAGGGGCTCACAACCATAGCAGACCAAGTCCACTTTGAAAAAAAATGAGATAGTCCTTTTAGAAGTTGCATAAAATCTGTTTTATCTGGTCCTGCAGTGAACCAAGCCTGTTTTCACATACTTTCTCATATATGGCATCTATTTACAGACTTGGATCACTGTGGCAGTAGATAGAACAGATTTTATTCACCTTCTAAATGGCCTATATCTTTTTTTTTTTTCCAAAATGGTCTTGGTCTACTATAATTCTGAACCCCTCATATATAATATAAATAACCTCAAAAATAGTTATATAAGATAAATTCTTTTTCGAAAAAAAAAAAAAAAATCCCTGCCGGTCCGGTCTACAGGCGGATGTAGATTTCGAAGTTGATGATACTAATTTCATCAACATAAACTAAATCATGATTAGAGAAAAACCCACTTTAACAATCTCCTCTGACCGCTTTTGACGAGTTTTTATTTCATTTTTAAATATGAGCTGGTTTTTTATCAGAATCATGTTAAGACGGTATTAAAAAAAATGCTCATTTTTTTTTTCATGCTCAACAACTCGAAAATTTCTGGCACATTTTCAGATTCATTTTTAATAGAAAAAATATGAAACTTGCTGACGTGATTTTTGAAGAGCATAAATTTTAAAGAAAATAAGCGACCTGTGTTTTTATTTTTCGTTCAATTAATTAAAACTTGATTCATAAGCAATTATTTTCTCAGAAGGACCATATTTTTCGTTTCCAACACAATCTCTTCGGGAAATTAGGTTCAAAATGCCCACTTTGACATCATTTTTTGAAATATATTCTGCCTCTATCAAAAAATCGATCATTACGGTACATTATATAGTTTCTGAATAAGAGAATCTACCAATTGGATGCGTTTGAGAGCAAAAATGAATTTAAAAATGAGTCAGTAAATAAGCAGTTTGGATTTGAATACACCCTTAATACGATGATTTTTTCTTCAACCGCTATGTATTTTTAATTTGTTTTTGCTGTAAAAATTAGTCCTATCAAAAACTTGTCAATATAAATGTTGTAGATAATTTTAAGAAGCTATATAATAAATTCATGCGGATTTTATATCTTGTGAATTGACGAAGTTATGGATTTTTCTTCTTCAACTCGCCCTTTTTGTTTTCGTTTTTAATTTTTTTGCGGTGCGAATTGGTCCTATCAAAAACTTGTCAATATAAAAGTTGTAGATAATATTGAAAAGATTTATAATAAATTTAATTGGATTTGATAGCTTGAGAATTGACGAAGATATGATTCCCCCCCCCCCCCTCAAACCCGATTTTTCGCGCTCTTTGAGCCCATTTTTAGTTTTATCAAAAATCTGTGATGTATAAATTTTTGGCACAATTTTTAGAAGTAATAAAAACTTTAAACTGATTTGATATGTACAAAAATTAAGAAGTTATAGGGTTTTTTCGGTTTTCACAAAACCCCTCCCTATTTCCATCCCCTTGGCCCAATTTTGCCCATTAAAGAACTTGATCGAGATTTTACGCCCTTGATTGTATGTATCAGTTTGGAAGAGATTTGTGCAGAATTATGGAAGTTATCGTGTCCAGAAGAAAGTGATATGTATATATCTATATATATAGATAGATAGATAGATATAAAGTATTTTACTGAGAGTGGTTTTGGGTTCTAGGGGTCATGATCGGTGTAGATCTGAAAAAATATTTCAGAAATTCCAACATAGGGGAGAATGTAATAGGTAGTATTTCATACGAAATCTACCTAAAAAGGGGCGACTCTTCTTGATTTATAAATTTTTTTTAAAACATTAGAATCAAAGTCAATCAATGCTTTTCAATCAGTTTGAAATTAAACGCAATTCCGCATCTAGCTACCGTTACTCAGCAGAAAATTATAACCTTCAGATGAAAATGGTCTCAAAAATAAACTTCTGGAAAAGGAGAAATTTCAAGTTTCAGTTTCTAAGGGATGTGGTAAATCTATTGAGAAATTGCCCGATTTTTAAATAGATCATATTAGATCATAACTTTTACTTTTTTACTATTAAAAAAAAACGCTTATGGTGCTGTGGTGGAATACAAAAATAAAATATCTGTTCATCGAACGACTCTAAAAAGATTAGTTCTGATTGAACTTCTTTAGGATCTGTAGCAGACAAATAACTTATTTCAGTCCGCATTGTCTTAACCCTTTGTGGACGAGCGACCGGTATATACGTGCCGTGTAAAATGCTCAGAATCCGCGATTATTCACACCATTAAATTTTTATTGTAAATTTTGCCCTATTTAATCCGAGAATTTTCCGGATTCAATTAGGCAAAAAATTTCTGTTTTGGAAAACTGGTGATAAAAGATAAAAAAATTCTATAAAAAACGCTCGTCCCGAAGGAGTTAAAATAAAGAAATTCTGTGTACGGAAGTTTATCTTCAAACTCATATGATATCCATATGGCGCACAGTGTAAGATTTTGCAATTCTAGCTGGAAAAAATTCCAAAAATCGACTTGCAGTAATTTCACTTTTCTTTTAGACATTTCAAAAAACATCTAACACATTGGAGAAAAAAAAAAAGGTAAAGTGATAACAGCCTTTACCACACTTTAACTCCACAACAACATTATCATAAATCGGCTCAAAAACCAAATTTTCTTTTAACCTTTTTAGAATGGCGATTGTTGTAGTTGTAATTGCCATTGATATTTTTGGCTGTAAACATTGCAATTGATGTTTTCGGCTAAAAACATACTTATTTTGTAAATATTTTTTTTGTTATAGTATGGAATCTTAACAACAATTAGACGCTTCGTATTTTACAGTTACGATAGTTATTTAGAAATATTATATTTAAAAATTAATCTTTTAAGTCAATATAAAAATTATTTAAAAATTTAATTGTATATAATAAATTTTGAAAAGCTGCCAAAAATTTTGTACACGCTGGGACATTGTAAATTATAATTTTAGAAAATAATATAATTTTAGAAATAATATTAGAAAAACAATATAATTTTTTTTCCAATTATGTATACATATAGATATAAAATAAAGCATTTGCAGCTGCAACTATTTGCAACTCTTGAATATAAATAATTTTTTTTCGGATACGGAAGTGTAAACTTCGAAAATAAAATTGTATGTGATTTTTCAAAATTATATTACTGTACATGAATCATCCCCTGTGAATTCTAAAAGTATCCTGATAGACTATGTATAACACAAACATATTCTTCACCATAGCTCACTTGTTATGTTAGACCAGATTAAGCGGCTGATTTATTCATTTATAATTGACAGTAATCGAAGATGGAGAAACTGCCATTGCTTAAAGATCGTTTTTTAAAGTAAAATAAGAGTCAGATTCGAATATTAATAATAAATATATTTATAGGGCAAAAGTAATAATGACTACCCGAAAAAAGGTGGACGACCAAATAAATTTTTTTATTTAAGTAGACCGAAATCAAAAGACAAAAGGCGCATTCGCTATTCCAGAACACAAATGATTTAACACGTTCCAAGTGTTTAAAACTGAGACAGTCCGGACGAAAGGATGCTGCGGGTGTGTTAAAGAAAATATCTAAAAAACCTCAAAAATCAACGACATAAAAAAAATCGTTCAAAAATTCCGATGCCCGTCATATAAAAAAGAACTGTAATGAAGAAAATCAAAATTTTATGACGGCTAAATCCACACCCATCATCTATTCCTTACTCTAGACCCATAAAGTTTAAGTTCATCATGGAAATTGATCAGTCAATAAGAGAAGTATTTGAAATTGTCAGAAATTAAATCTTTACAGCTCTTGCACTAACTATAGTAGAATTCAGTGTTCAGACATACGACATAGGGCGCAAATTTGAAGACACAGTGGTAGATAGCACAATGTGCAGCATTCCATCTTTAAATAAAGCAACTTAAAAATGAAATGTCTGTAACGGAAAATCCGAGGTGCTGAATAACTTAAAAATGATTCGATGATATACGAATAATACTCACAAGTTTTCTTGTGGCTTACCGGCACTACATACAAAATTAAGATTTATGGATTACGTCTTAAATTACTGGTTATACTACTAGATTTGATGAAAAGAAATAGCATTTCCCAAAATCTGAAGAAAAATGAAGCATCGCAGAAAGAAAACGATGTAATTGAAAGATTTAGATCTGAAAGAGAATGATTGTTAAAAACTCCAAAACAAGGACAAGATAATAATTAATGTAGGAAATTGAAAAAGATTTTTTTAAGGATGTTGCTGTGGCCGCTAGCATAAGCGGTGTTGATAAGCTCTTAATGAGCGATTTTATATAATTTTACATGACATGTGGATACGAGATAAATATATCTTGCTTTTAAGCATTACTAATCATGATATTAAAATCTCAATAAAATTATAGAGCGGATGAAATTCACCCTGAAGTTTTAACATTTATACAATCTCCGAATATACAAGTAATAAAAGAATAGCAAACAACGAAGAATGAGCTTGATTCAGTTTATGATAACATTGGTGGCTATGGCAGTATGTAATATACAGATTAATATATTTTTTTAATACAAGAAAACTCTTCTTGTTGAAAGTAAATATGCATTACATTTTTAAATATCTGCACTGATTACAATAACACTACGCAAATGTCAACGTAAAAAAATGACAAAACATCTTTTTATAATGATTATGATGATGGAATAACAATGACGTAAATTGTACAATGCAATGATTGAAGATTCATTTTTTTCATAATACAGAACCATTTTATCCCTAGTAAGATCAATTTTATTACTTTAATATCGACAATTTTCCTAAACTGAATTTGACCCGTTAGAATCCCAAAATCTCACCGTGCTGCGTATGGGCAGCATTAGAGGGGCGGGCACATGCAAACTTCCCACAACTTTTCCCGACAATAATCAAAGCCGCCTAAAGACTACAAGCCAGACACGCCCTTCATCCCCCCACGTGTGACGTCACAGCCCGGGGCTGGCTAACTGCCAACGCGCCAGCCCCGAACATTTGAATTTTGTATCTTTCTATTTTAAGTGCACGTGTGTTTTACTCAGCCTGATAACACATTCTTTTGAAGGTAAGTTTTATTTTCAAATTATATTTATATGCTATCAGCACAATTTTTATTTCTTGTGTTCAAAATCTTTTATTTTTAATTTCTTTGAAATAAATTAACTAGCAAATCCTAGTACGATTCTATCAATAATGCCATGTCTCAAAACGAAACTATATTATTGTAGTTCTGTTTCGTTCCACATAGACCAATAATTTAAAATGACAAACATCCCTAAATACTTATATCAAGACTTATATCATTTAATTTGTATTTTGTCACACCATCCTCTCTTTCTAATTTGTTCAGAAATTTTCATAAAAGTCGCTGTGAATACATAGCATTTTTATGTTGTTTACTTCTTTTAAAGCAAACCCGGATCGATATACATGTATCAATTTATTGTTGTTTTTTAATCTTAAACGTTTGCTATCTTAATAAAAATTCTTTTTATAATTTTTTGTTAAATTATAAATGCTTATGTACTGCGTAAATAGAGCTATGGGGATAATGTTTTTGAATCTCCCTATTTTTGCCACAAATGTAAACAATTTATTTACAAGACTAGAGGAAGGGTTGTTAGTACCCTTATGCAAAACAGTAGTTGCCCCCCCCCCCACACACACACACACACCTTCTTCGCAAAAATCCTATGTGTTTTCATATACATTTTAATGTTTAATTAAAAGTAACAATAAATAAAATTATTATTCTATAATGATAAATTTACTTTTAGATCTAGTCAGGAAATACTTTTCATCTCATAAAAATTGATTATTTTAAGCTTAAAAGATGTGGACAAACATTTAAGAACCCACACAACATTATTTTGGAAATGAAATATTTATATTTGTGGAAGTTTTTTGTGTTTTTCGATGTTTTTTTTTTTTTTTTTTTTTTTTTTTTTTTTTTTTTTTTTTATCAGCTATTACCTAAACATTCGAGGAAAATGAACATAAATTAGGAATATTTTAATTCCAATTGATGAAAGTCTTTTCTTTCTTTCTTTTATTTTTTTCTTCATATGTCAATACACTTTTTAAAAATCTATTGCTTATACCTTACATAATATATCAAACTAATACAAAACTAAATAATAATTTTCTGTTTCATGAACTTGTGTTGTTTTAGTATTATGACAGTTTTGTGGTTTTTAATTTAATGGATTTTATGTGAAAATTACCCATTTCTGATAAGTAAAGTTTACAGTACGAAAATTTATTTATAAGAATACTTAATTTCATGAATACTTTAATTTTACTATTTATTATATGCAGGTTTCAAATCACTTAATATTTAATAGGATATTTACTGTATAATTTCAAGCCCGATTAAAATAAAAATAGAACACAACTTGAATTTGTTTTCATTTAACATTCACTTTTCTTCCACTTTAATTTAATTTTTAAATGTGGGTTTTGATTGGCACACTTATTGTTATTTATTTATTTTGAAATAACTGAAAGCAAAATAATTCGATTTATGTGTTTAAAATACAAATTTATATTTACATATATATATATATGTATGTAATAATGTATAATGTCTTGTTTTTGAATATATACCAAATAGATAATTGATATTGTTTCTAAATTTCAAAGTAGAATAAATAATAGAAACTGTCTACTAAAATAAATTTAATACTTGGGATTTTCTTTTCATTAACGAACGAATTTTCTTTAATGTAACTTTAATTCTGATGCACATTTTCATTGATACAGTGGTATTATTTCATAAATATTGTTTTTGTGTTATCGTTATTATTATTGTTTCGAGTGATCGAAATTGATTAAAAGCACTTAATTAGCGTCTTTAAACTATAAGTTTTTATTTTTTTTCCTATATGCTGTGATAATAAGTTGAAATATAGAGGAAAGAATTAATATGTTTTAATAACGCATGTGCTCTCCACGGCTGATCTAAGCCCCGCGTCGTGACGTCACGAAACCTTGTGTTTGGCTTGTAGTCTTGAGGCGGCTTTGCAATAATGCTTCTAGTTATATATGACATGAATTCTACGTTTTTAAATACAGCGAGCATCACTTTACATAAAAAGAAGTGGGACATTTGTCTCTCATAATTAATTTTAAGTGTAAACATCTCCAATGTCAACAAACAACATGTAAGATTTAACTAATTGGGTAATTATCAACAGTATTTTTTAAGCTAGTTTAGCAGGAATTACGAAATTTTAATTTTTTCCCCTCGCCACAGATTTACAAATTGTACAGAGTTTCGAATAACTCCCCAAAAAAATTCCCTGTGTATGTGTATCAAGTATTTTTAGAGTAAAGTTCTTTAATTCATAAATAAAGATGTATTAAATTATAAATAAATAAACGAATAAAGTTAAAATTAAAGATGTCAAAAAGGCGGAGAGAGACAAAATGTAGTGATGTAAATTTTTCAAATAAGTATTTCATGTACATTACATTAAAATTGTTATTTTACTTTATTTACCAAATAGTGAACGGATCCTTGTTTAAGATTGAAAAATATTATGATAAAGAAATAATTACACATTTTTTTTATTGAGTTCCCAAGTTTTTGTACATTTGATTTCTTGTATTTTCCAATCTTTTCGTGTTCTAATTAACGCGTTAGATATTTAACACTTGTCTCGGAGAGCTAATCCCCGTCAGAATGAAAAAAAAAAAAAAAAAAAAAAAAAAAAAAAAAAAAAAGAAAGAAAGAAAGAAAAAGAAACCATTGCACACACGAGCGTCTGAAGAGGGGGCGACTTATAACGGTAGAACTTAAAAAAAATTGTTTTCCCTTTTAACAGAAGAGAAAGGGTATAATTTTGCATTCTTCCCTCAACCTTGTGTAGCTTTTCATTTTCGTTTATATTTATTATTTGGTTTTATATATAAATATTTGCTTAATATTTAAAAAATATACATAAAATGTTAACAAATAAGTCATTTTTACATTGTTTTTACACATGTCATATTTTATTTATTTTTTAAACTAATTTATTATTCGAAAATCTGGCCCTTGCAGTTACAGAGTATACGTGGAAGTAGAAATATGAAAGAAAAATAACGTTGGTGTTGCTAGAAATTCGAAAGAAGTGTGGTTTTGAAATCTTCTTCATCATTTTAAAATTACATTGGCCTCCAAAAGTTGAGGTACATGGACTGGATGCTTTCGAATGCACACGTTTTGTCTAATATATGCAAAAATTATTGGCGAATAGTTCTTGAACTTCTGGGATGAAAAGAAACTGTTTGATTTCATATTTCTTGGTGAAGATTTAGTCGGCCGACAATTTTCAACAAGATTTCAAAATTTTTATTTCATAATTTGGTAGTCAGCATTTTGGGGCAACTACTATAAAAAGCCCAGTCAAATGTTGTGAAAACTTAGAAAGATATAGTGAGCGGATTGAAAAATTGTGGAAAATCCCTTATAATAAATCTATTTTTAGGAAGCAACTCACTAATCGACCCTATCTTTGTGAATTTTCGCAATATGTGACTAGACTTTTTATATAAGTTGCCGCAAAATACTTATTTTTACCCGGTTATGTGTTTCACGCGTATCTGTGTATGTGGATTTCTTTATACCCTCGAAACATCCCAACGGCTGGATGGATTTTCATGAATGAGGTCTCTATTAATTCGTCTTAACGGCCCGATGGTTATAGGCTAGGTGTTATTTTTATAAATTCAAAATGGCGTCCGTAAAATACAAAATGGCGGTAGAGACGGAAAAAAATTACGCACCCTATTGAGCGGCATATCATTGGATAGGTCTTTCAAAATGAAGACGATGTTTCATTGACTATTTTGCAGTCAGAATCTCCGTTAAAATATTATACAACCTGGAAGTTGTGTATGTAGGATCTACAGCTTTACTGCAACTCTAACCACCATAGACATCTATAGACCTCATTAAAACAGTGTTTATAGATAGGAACTAACAATTAAACACAACTTAAAAATCATTAATAGAAGTACATAAAAAATAGGTAAGTAATATAAACAAGTAATATAATAAAAAAAAATTAAGTCAATTCCTATTTAGGTCAATAACAGAATTTTTTAATCCCATTATTCTTTCCTATTGAGTGGTGCTTAAAATGCCTTAATCAAGAAGAGGGCTCTCTCAGTGTTAAAACACCGTTATCAAGAAGAGGGCTCTCTCGATTATTGAAAATTAATTAATTAAATAAAATTAATTAATTAATATTTCAAAAAAACTGGATTAACACAAGTGTCATCCCCTACAAGTTAAAAATTTTTATTTGAGCTTGATTGGGTGAATAATAAGTCTTTTATTAACGATTGAAAATTTGAACAAGATATATATTTAGTGAGAAAGTGTGAGTTAATAGTATGAATTGAAAAAGTAGTTTCACATTGATGAGAAATAATTAATTAGTTCGCTTTTTACGCAGTCGGGTTTTTTGATTTTTTAAATTTAATTGTTTATTATATGAGATGATTGCCGAATATTGGAGAAAAATGCTTGCTTATTCTCTCAAAATTATGAATCGTGCAAATATCTTTTTATTTTATTTCAGAACTAACACTTTAAAATCATACAATTTAATAAAATACTCAATAAAATTACATTTAAAAACCTTTAGAAATTTCAGACAAGTGTCTTTTAATTTTCATTTAAAAGCATTTAGACGTTTCAGACAAATGGTTTTTATTTTTTGCGTATTTTTTTAAAAATTGATTTTAGTTTTCATATAATTAATTTGATTAGACGTATTATGGTCATCTATCTTAAATCTTTTTATTACTATTATGTATTTTTTATACTATGACCTTGTAAAGAATTCAAATAGTTCATTTTATAATTTTCCCTATTTTTAAAATATATATATATATATATATATATATATATTTAACCCTTTAAGACTGGACCCGCACGACCGTGCGGGTTAGGCATTAATTAAAATTCTACCTTCTTGGGTTATCTATTCCATAAATGTCGGAATCGAGTGCTTGTGCTGGTTAACCCCTTGAGGGGCAGAGGACTTTGGTTGCTAAAATGATAAAATGATTGATTGACACCAGGCTTTACAAGAAAATGTATATGAAGGTAACTAAAAGCGTTTCTTCGAGTATATAACATAAATTAAAATTCAGTTTTAAAATGCTGGTGCCAATGTGGGATTTGGGAATTAAAATTAAGTGGTATATATAATATACCGGTGCCCTTCAAGGGGTTAACAGAAACTATATTATATGAATTTTGTTAACAGATAGTGAATTATCAGTTACAAATTTCAGTTATATCATTGTTTAAAAAAAAACTAAAAAAAAAAAAAAAAAAAACACAGTCCGGTCTTAAAGGGATATATATATATATATATATATATATATATGGGGCGTTCTCACAATCTTTTGACTTTCATGTCCCTGAATAATAATTTTTTATTTAGTACACTTTTTTGTGTTTTTTTTATTTCATATACTTGGGAACATCCCAATACATGATTGCACAACAATATTAACGAGATAAATAAGTTTTGGACGATGTTGGGGGTCCATACACATGGAAAACTCATCTACCGTCCCGTGTCCCTGATGCTGATTTTGAAGTTTGGAGCTGTCTGGATAAAATTGTTTCAATAAAAATAATTCGATGTAATTTTTTTCTGAAACTGGAACTATTGTTTAATATAATTATGTAGCTAAAAATTAACCTGCACACATTTTTAGGGTTTATATTATTTTTTTAACTCTGTCCCTGGGTTTTAGATTTTTTACCATCCCTCTTCTAAAATGATACAGAAAATCACTTCAGATGCAGCGACAGAATTTTTTTCAAGTTTTTTTCATGCAGAAGTATTCTAGAGAAAGAATATCTAAAATTCTTTGACAGGAAATTTACTGCAGAATATAAATCCGCATTTAAATATCAATTTCAAGTACCGTGGCTTTATTGGTAGTCTTTCCGTCCCCAAAGTTTATTCCTGCACTTTTCGAGGTAAATTAAAAATAATAATAATAATTTAATCCAATGTTAACAATTGTTTCTAAAAATAAATGAACATTGTGGCTATCACTTAGTCTTAACATATTTTTCCTAAAAATAGGTGGTGATTTTCCTTACCGTTCCATCCTTACCGTCTCCTTTCTTACCATTTCGTCCCTTTTTTACCATTTCATCCCTTTTTTTACCATTTCGTCCCTTTTTTTACCTTACCGTCCCTTCTTTAACACCCCTTTAAGACAATGTTATACAAAAATTCTGTATTGAAAGTACTACATTTGTATTATTTCTTACTTGAATGTCCTGTGGGTACTATGCAAATTCATTATAAGTAAAAATTTAGAAGAAAATAAAAAGTTATAGGGGTAAAATGGTAAGGAAATATTAAACTCGCAAGTTTAACTTAAACCTCAGTTAAATAAAAAAATTTTCGCTGCTGACTATTTTTTCTTTATTTTGAATCATTAAGGCATTCGTCTATCAGATTAAAATGTTATTTTAGCAAGTTTAATTTCGCCAGATTTTTTTCCCCAAAAGTCGAAAGATTGTGAGAATGCCCCATATATTCTAAACATAATGAAATTTGTAATTGTTACTATTTTTCTACTTCCCTGTATATTTATTTCATTGTAACTATTCTTAATGTTGAAAATAATCAAATGTTGTCCGCTATCTACTTTATGTACCTGTATTCTCAATCCAAAATATGGTAGAAAAAATTAATCTTCTGGAAAGTTATCCTGACTTGAATAGACTTTGATATTTTTTGGAAAAGTGAAGCATGTTTTTTAATATTGTGAAACTAGTCAATATTAATTTTTAAATTTTCTACTGTGTATTTTACTGTCAGTGTTCCGGCTAATTCTGTAAACAGCTAGTTAGCCAGCGAATACTCTGTTTGAACTGTTCACTTCTGAATTGAAACGAAGTAATATTCTGTTGATGTTAGAATTCTTTAGATGCAATGCCTCGAATGGCGCTTAATAGGTTTTCAATATTAATTTCGTTATTAAATGTTTGTTTTGTGCCGTAAAAACTATTGATTATTTGTTGAATTAGATACCACTGAACGTAATAGACACTAGATTCGATTTGAAATGAATATTTAGATTAAGTCTATAAGAATAGAACACTAAAATAGAATAGAATTAAAAAAGAACATTAAAATTCTCACTCTTTAGTCAATGACTTATCTAGTACTCCTGATTTTCCAAGTATTTGGAAAGCATTAATTTAATTTCCTCTTTTTGATTTCATTTTCTCTCGTTCTCCGGTAGATGTTGCTACTTGTCCATTCAGTCGTTTCATCTGCTTCTTTCTCATTGTTTGTTTTTTGGCACATTCGCTACCCGTATCGGGTATACAAGCCGGTGAGTCTCTGTCATTTTGCTCAGCTTTGCTTTTTCTAGCAAGCTGTGTCTTTCTCTATCTTGCACTGAAGAAGAATTTCGCTAGTATATTCGAACCAGCTGTTTGCTGCTTTTCGCGTATTATTCGTGCATTTTTGAACGTTGGTTTTCTGCTTTTAAAGAATAGAACAGTCAGAATTCTCAACATTTCAAGTAATCAAGAATTTAAATCTATATAAACATCGAAATCTACGCATAATTTTTGTTTTGCATTTTATAGTAAAGTGTCATTTAAAATATTTTTAATTGCTTAAAGCATTGTGTTTATTTATCTTTATATCTTTCAGTTTTTTCAGTTTGTAGTATAAAAAGTGCCTTGTCAAAATATACATAGATTATACATACTTTTTATAACGCTTATAGTTCGAAGTTTTTTGTATTTTTAAATATAAAAGTAAGATTTACTGAGCATTATTTATATTGGGTATTCGCGCAATCTATCGGTGAAAGAAGCCGATTAACGATTTCGAAACTAAGGGGTGATTGTAAAGTTCGTCTAAGAAATCGAGTTTTGCCCCGTTAAACATTTGTTATGCAATTTCACAATGAACGTCTTTTATCATCAATATTAAAATTTAGTTTTATTGCTTGAAATGTAAATAAAGCAGGGCTCCCAAATGGTCCGCGAACTGAATACCAATAAATTTTAACAGAAAATTTTATGGTAGGTTTGCGCTAGAATTAACTTTCAAAGGAGTTTCCGGGGCAATATGTAAGAAAAATATAAAAAGAAAATTTTTCTAAAATAATATTGGTATTCAGTTGGCGGATGATTTGGGAGCCCTGATAAAGGCGAATTTAGAACCCGCATATCATTATGTCACAAAATACATACACAAAAATTTTAACATTTATGCAAAATCCATGTTCAAATTATCTATAACGTTGAAAGAAATCTTTTTAATGTATGCACGGCATATTAAAATT
Source organism: Maratus speciosus (assembly GCA_963932465.1). NCBI lineage: Eukaryota > Metazoa > Arthropoda > Arachnida > Araneae > Salticidae > Maratus > Maratus speciosus. The sequence continues at coordinate 160,981,011 of OZ010798.1, read as the reverse complement.
ACCTTTCTACATTATACCATTAATATATATTTTTTTTTATTATACACATTTTACTTTTTCTGATCAAATGATAGAAAACTTAACTTATCTAGACTTTTAACCCCTTGAGGGGCAAAGGACTTTGGTTGCTAAAATGATAAAATGATTGATTGACACCAGGCTTTACAGGAAAATGTATATGAAAGTAACTAAGAGCGTTTCTTCGAGTATATAACATAAATTAAAATTCAGTTTTAAAATGCTGGTGCCAATGTGGGATTTGGGAATTAAAATTAAGTGGTATATATAATATACCGGTGCCCTTCAAGGGGTTAAATTTATAATTTTACACGGTTCGTACTCTTCAAGGGCCTTCAAGCACCTTTCACCAGAATTTTTGTAAAGTGATACTTGTCTTGTTTAATGAAAAGAAATTCTATCTTCAAATATAGCGACCAGTACTTTACGAAATTTCTGGTACTAAAACACCTAAAATCTCCTGAATCCCTCAATGCGTACGAACCCTGATTTAGAATAAAAAATGCCTGATTTTTTAAAAATTATTTATATATATTTACAGAAGAACCTCTTTTATCAGAAACTCTTTTAACCGAAACTCTCTGTTAACCGAAATCGATTTTTAAAGATTTTTGTTTTCTTTCTTTTTTTTACTATCATATTTCTTGAGTGCAAAATCCATTTTGAAAGCTTTTTTTTTACTATCATATTCCTTGTGTGCAAGCGGTCCTTTCCGAACTACGAGTACATATAAATGTTTTCGTTCCCCTTTCTTAGAGTTTCTTTGAATTTAAATTGAGCTCCCGTAAACAGCGGAGTGTAATGAAGAAAACGAACAAATTAGAAATTCGGAAGCTTTTGAATGTTTTGCAAAATGTTTGGCATGTCTGGAGCAGCACGAAGACTGTGATACCTAATGAGAGGTGAACTAATACTATTAAAAAACTCCATGATAGAGCTTCAAAGCAAAGGCAATCGAAACTGCGACAAACAAAACATTTTTTCAAATCCGTGTGATATGTGTAAAGGTACTTTAATTTCAAAATAAAAATTCAGGTAATTTATTCTTGTTTCCATTTTGCGATTGGTTTATTTTTATTAAGCGCTTGTTACTATAATAAGAAATATTGCATATATTTCTTCTTAACCCTAGAACTACCGGAAATTTTACTCAAGTTTTATAAAAACATTCTACACCAGAATTTTTACTTAAAACTATTTAATTTGTTTATTTAACTTATTATTGTCTGATTTATACATTTAGTTTGTTTTGAAGAAATTTCTGGTTTGAATAAATATTTTGAATGTACATGTCGGGTCCATTGGACCCTTCTGGTAGACAGAGGGTTAATCTTAAAATTAAAGCATACTCGATTATCCGAAAATTTCAATTTTCCGAAAGATGGTCGATCCCAATTACTTCGGATAATCGAGGTTCTACTGTATTTCATTTTTGTAACATATTAATTTAATTTTTTTTTCTGAAAGTTTCACTTTTGCAACAAAAATAACTTTTTGGAAACGAACATTCTTAAAACTATATGAAAAGTATACCTAAACTTGGAGTGGTAAAAAAATTATTAGGACAGTATTTATTTTTTGACACATTGTTGACCAACCATTAATCTATGAAATCTGGGTTTTAAAAACAGCACCCCAGGTGCTGTTTTTAAAAGCAGGTGTGCCACCTCTGCTTTTCCTGATAATTTTTGGAACGTTGGTTGCCAGGGTGTCTATTTTTAAATTTATATGTTAGTAAATGTCTTACAATATATAGATTTAATACTTTTTTACAATCAAACAAAATGTTTTCCTATATGTGATGTAAATACATACATAAATAAATATGACATAAATATTTTTTCAGAAAAATGTTTTATACAAGAAACATTACGTAGGTGTAACTAAGGATTAACCGTTTGCACTCCGTTGTTGCCGCTGCGGCGAAATTGTAAGGTAAGTTGAAAACGCCGCTGTCGCCGCTGCGGGACATCATCTTTCCTTAAAATTTGTGTAATCTTTCCTTAAAATTTGTGTAAATTTGTGTAAGAGACGCCGGAGTTGCTGGTAGCCCACAGTCAAAATTACGCAGAGTTGCTGATAGCCCATACTCAAAATGACCCGAAGTGCAAATGGTTATTAACCAATTTTGAGATTTTATTCAATGATGTTTGGTTTTAAGAAACGAGTTACAAGACATTAAGAGTTACTAGTGCGCTTTTTTTTCCTTTATTTAAATCCTCCTGTTTCCCAAATTAAATAAGGGATCTTTTTATTGCCTTAAATAATGAACATTATATTGTTTAAATATTTCAGAAAACGGTGGTAATATATAAATTTAGTTAATAAGGAAATGGTACACTAAAAGTACTGGTGTTATTTATGACTGCCGATTATCTGCACGAGGGATATAGGCCCTAGGGGGAGAGCCCTACGTGGAGGTCTTTCTAAGGGAACCTAACCCGTATTTACACAAGGTTTCCCAAGGTTCGAAGAAAACCACGAATTTTCTGAACAGTTAGGCGCGATTAGGTTCGAACACAGTACTTCTTGTCTACCAGCTTCGAGAGCAGATCCTCTCAGCCACTGGTGGGGCCAATAAAACCACTCATATATTAAAAAATATAAACATTAACATGTACAGACATGTATAGACATTTGTTATCATTGAATATTTTAAAGACTTTCATATCTACGCAAGCTTAATATATTACACTTCATTTAATAATTTTAGAATCATAATATCAAGCCGGGAGAACGCGCGCATACCCAGGGTATGAATTTTTACTTTGTCACCAATAAAAACAAATAATAATCGTCACCTTATTTTATCGGAGAGAATTTTCTGATAAAAGAAGTTGAAGATTACTTTTAAAAAGATAGTGGTGACAATTGTAAAAACCGTACGCACTCCGGCTCTATCAGGCCCGGCGCGCGTCCTCTTGGGTTAATAATCGCGTTTTAAAGAAATTCAAATATCAAAGTAAAAATGTAACTTTTCACTGATAGAACAAATTATTACAAATAAAATAACTAAATTATTTGATCAATTTATTGCATCACCACCTAACAATAAATACCTGCAATAGTGTGATAAAAAAAAAAAATGGAAATTGCTCGTCAAACGTGGCAAATGAGGTGCGTTCGTACTATAACTAGTTTTATAATTATTTTTTGCACCCCATATTGTACTGCATGTATATTTTTTTTGCGCTTCATAAGTGCATAGTCTGTAACATCATTAAAATGCACTTGCAATAATTTTTTTCCCATTCCCCGTAATGTAAGGGAAAAGTTTTGACTGTCCCTGTATTTAAACTATACATCCGAATTTCATAAAATTGGAAATGGCTCGACAAAATTTTGGAAAAATTATATATTTAAAATTTCAGACCATTCGGAAGGCTGTAACATCATTAACCCCTTCGCGACGGGAGCCTTTTACGAAATGTTTATTACTTTGCTACCAGTTTTAAAAAACAGAAGTGTGTGCCTATTCAAATCGGGAAAATGCTCCTATTAAATAAGGCAAACTTTACAGTAAAGTTTTACTGGTGAGGATAAACGAGGATCCTTAGGCCTATTTCCGGCACATATACGTGTCGCTCGTCCCCAAGGGGTTAAAATGCACTTGCAATAATTTTTTTCCCATTGGCCGTAATGTAACGGAAAACTTTTGACTGTCCCTGTAATTAAACTATACATCCGAATTTCATAAAATTGGAAATAGCTCGACAAAATTTTGCAACAATTATATATTTAAAGTTTCAGACTGTTCGGAACGCTGTAACATCATTAAAATTCACTTGCAATAATTTTTCCCATTGGCCGTAATGTAAAGAAAAACTTTTGACTGTCCCTGTAATTAAAGTATACATCCGATTATAACACTGGCGCCCGGCTAACCGAAAAGTACCAAATTTTCTTTAGAGCATTTTGGGCCAAATTTCACTAAATTTTACTATAAATTCCTCCATTAACCAAAATTTTATCAATGAAGGAAATATTTTTTGCTTTTTTTCACATTTTCTAGTCATAATCTTAATAAAAATACGTTTAAAAAATAATTAAATAGCTCAATTGTTCTGTACATAGTCAGACACCTGAAATGTTGGATAAAAAAGTGTCTGTTAGATAAGTTATTTCTATTATGTTTATGACCAGGGATGGAGAATTTCTAGAAAATCTTACCAGCCAAGGATTTATTTCAACAGCCAGTAAAATGCAATGTACAGTTAAAAAATTTTATTACAAAATTACGCAACTCAAAATAGTTGGTTACTATTACTGTCAGAGACCTGGTGCTGGAACCGGACCTGGAGCGCTCCGGAGCTGTATTTTCCCTGGAGCTAGAGCTCTAAAATTTACTCTGCTCCAGGGCTCCTTTAGTTTATTATTATTTTTTTTAATCTTTTTTTTTTCAGTCTTTTAAATGTCCAGGTTTAAAATATTTTAATTACATCATTATTCAGTATTTTAATTATATAATTTTTTAAGGGGTTTTTTTTTTTAAATTAAAGATGTAAAATTTCTCACAAAAATATGGTAACACTACTTCATTTCTACTTGAGCTAAGTGGCAACACTATTTGAAAACAAATATGACTGCCTGTTGTTTACACGTACAATTTTGGTTGTTTGAAAAGCGTAGAAGAAATTTAAGATTTTTGTGTTTAAAATTCCACCAAACTTTCTATTTTAAAAGCAAAAGCTAAAAGATGTCATATTTTCTGAACAAGCATTTCAAGTTTGTTGAGAAGAAAAATGCATTTTGTCAGATCTTTAATGAAGGTAAAGAAAGAAAGAATTCGCAAGCAAAAAATTAAATGTGTAAATCAAAAACTGCAACTCAGAAGTGCGAAGTCGGTGCCGAGTTGGAGCAGTTCTCGGAGCCGGAGCCACAGTATTTTATCTTGGAGCGGAGCTGGAGCATCAAAAATTTTCCGGCTCCAGGTCACTGATTACTGTAATGCATTTTCATATATTTCTTTCCTATAAAATTGAGAAATATAAACAAGAGATGAAAGTTTAATATAAAATAGAATTTTGTACCATGTTTACATCGCAGTAATTGGGAAAGTTGAAAAATATAGCTAACTACATATTAAAAAAACGTTTTTGGCATACCTGTATAGTTTGCAGTTTTCAATAACTACCTAAAAATTCACTCATCTTGTCAGAAAATTCACTCGCCAGAGACTAGTAAAATGATGCATTTTCCTACCCCTGAGCATGATATTGTTATTTTATTTTGATGTCATAAACACACTTCTCAGACTTATGGCAAATTATTTCACAAGATAATTCACTGATGATCTAGCAACCAATTTTTTGATCATTTGTACCTATTGAGCTATGCAAAACCACTACATGAATCGTGATTCTTGTTAGTCCAGACATAATGCCTTAGAATAATCACATATATGGCATTCAAAAGTAGGTATAGGTACATTAGCAGAAATTTTACTAAAGGAAATATTCATGTTTATTTTAAAAGAAACTAGAACTTTGTTGAGATATAATCAGTTATTGTTAAAGTTTCATCGGAGCTTGAGCAAAGCATAGGTTTGCATTAAGCCTAACCAAAGAAACAAAGGCTCAAATTGTTATTTTCGAGTGCTGGGTACAAAATGTATGAATTTTCTTAAATCACAGTTTATTTCAAGGAAAAATTGTTATTTAGTGAAAATTAACACATCATTTAAATTCATCTATGAACTTAAATGTTAAAATGAGTTTCATTACTTACGTTCCACGTAGTGCAGATAATAGATGTTTGCAGATTATGCATTTTGCGGAGTTCACAGAGTTTACTGTATTTCACTTTATTATAAGCATTCATTATGATTTCTAGTCCATTATTACATTGTTGCTCAAGAAAATTTAAACATTTATATCCCATTTATGTTTATTTCTGCATTTGAATCACTTTCAGCATGATATTGTGTTATTTTATTTTCATGTCATAAACACACCGCTCAGATTTATGTCAAATTATTTCACAAGAAAATTTACTGGCTGTCTAGCATCCAATTTTTTGATCATTTTTACCATTTGAACAGTTGAAAGCGCTACATGGATCATGATTTTTTTTATTCCAGACATAATTTCTTGGAATAATCACATATAGCATGCAGAAGTAGGTATAAATACATTAGCAATAATTTTACTGAAGGAAATATTCCTGTGTATTGTAAAATAAACAAAAACTTTATTGAGATAAAATAAGTTATTGTTAAAGTTTCATTGGTGCTTGAGCAAAGCATGGGTTTGCATTAAGCATAACCAAACAAACGTCAATGCTTAGCTGAAATTATTATTTTCAAATGCACGGTACAAAACTCATCAATTTCAATTTATTTCAAACAATGTTGAAAAAATTTAAGACTTTTTGTGTATTGCAATGTAAGAGTTCAAGCAATTAACAATATAAAGCAGAAATGAAATATCTGTATAGTAACTGTGTGCTTTTCATAGAAACGTGTAAAAAGGAAACGCAAAATCTTAAAAACATGGAACGCTTAAATTTACAAATATCGCTTGTTTTACACTTACTGATTGAAATTTTGGCTAAAACGGTTTCAGTTAGATAAATTATTTTTCTATTTTCACGGTTTAAAAAGTTCAATTTTTAAAAGATTTCTTTAACTCGATTTCAGTTAATGAAATCTTGGAATATGCACACACAAATTTTTTTCATAAATTCTTGTGACACTTTGATTTGTTTTATTTATTTATGGTTGTTTAATAAAACAAAGGTGGATCTTAATGTGAAAAGTTTTTACATGTATTTATAAAAAAAAATAAGAATTTTTCCTATCAATTTCAACATATTTCATACAATGTTGAAAAATTTTAAGACTTTTGGTGTATTACAGCGCAAGAGTTCAAAACATTAAGAATATAAAGCAAAAATGAAATATCTTTATAAAAACTGTCTGCTTTTTCATAGAAACATGTAAAAAGGAAATATAAATTCTTAAAAATATGGAACGCTTAAATTTCTAAATATTGATTGTTTTACACTTAATTATTGAAATGTTGGCTAAAACAGTTTCAGTTAGATAACTTATTTCTATTTGAATCATGTTTATGAGTAACCTATAGTGTTAAATGGTTCAAATTTTAAAAGATTTCTTTAACTTGATTTTAGTTAATAAAATCTTGGAATAATGCACACACATTGTTTTCATAAATTCTTGGACACTTTGATTCGTTTTATTTATTTATAGCTGTATAATAAACCTAAGGTGGATCATAATGTGAAAAAGTTTTATTTTACATGTATTTATATACAGGGTGTCCGGTCTCAACGGTGTCCAATGGCTAATTCCTAAACTGTTAGTCATAGACTTATAGTTCCAATTACAAAAATGTTTAAAATCAGGTAAAGAAACATTTTAAAAGCGATTTGGGTCAATAAAAACATTTCTTAAAAAATTACGAAATTTAAATTTTTATACGGTCCCCCGGTCCTAAAAGTTATATTTAGTAATTTTTTTCTTATTACACTGACAAGTAAGACAAAAAAAGTCCCATTCATATAATGCTAAAATTGAGCGAATTATGAAACTTTAAAAATGCATGACTTATGCCACTTTTCTACTCTGAAAACAAATGAGTTCGGCTTGGCTTTGAGGGATCATATACCAAGTGTTTAAAGTATTCGAAGATCTTACATCATGTGTATCTGCGCTTTGAAAAATTATCCTACAAGTATTATGATTAAGTCTCAAATTGGCTAAAATAACACATGTTTTATTTTGCCAGGTTTTGAGACTGTTTCTCTTACGATTTCTTTTGACAAAAATTATGTTTTTTTATAAGTTTTTATGTTACTTCAAAAATCGTATGTATGTTTTTCCAGTTCAAAATTTGTACTCGAACTTTAACCCACTTTTAAATATCCGATCGAGATTGCATTTTACATACTGGTGCAAATCCGATAACAATCTAATATTATTAAGATTTTCGGTGGTTACCATTTATACTTATTTTACAGGATAACACAAAAAATTTCGGATAGATTTCTGCCAAGGAGTTTAAGAAAAAGTTTTAGATTAGATAATACAAGACTGCAATTGTTGGGTTTTTTAACTTTTAAGTATTTTTTAGCACTGAATCCGAAAATTACCTTAATTTTTAACCATCATGTCAGGATATTTCGCAAATCATAAATTTTCAAATTTAAAGAATAACAAAAATCGAATACTATAAAGTAGAGGAGATGGTTGTGTTTTTTAACTTTTGATAATTGATTTTTACGCAATTTTTAGCACTGAATCTGAAAATGACCTTCATTTTTTACCATTACGTTAGAATTTTTTTGCAAATCGCAAATGTGTAAGTTAAAATATAGCGAAAATCTCATACTATAAAACATATGTAAAACATTTTTTATTTTATTTTACTTTATTTTATTTTATTAAAAAAATTATTCGATATTTTTGCTTATCCTGGAATTCTTACAGCTAAATAGCTAAGTGGTCCGATGAGATGGAGGAAGAAATTCAATTTTAACATTGAACTTCTTAACTTTGAAATTTGCAGTTTGCGAAAAATCCTGATATGACAGTTAAAAATGAAGGTTAATTTCGGATACAGAGGTACAAAATATATAAGAATTAATTATCAAAAGCTAAAAAACATTACATAACCCAACTTTTGCAGGCTTGTGCAACCTAATAATATTTTAAAATACGTATCATTTTGTAAAGAATTGAGGCTGTTAATTTAGAATAATTTTATTTAACAAAAATACTGTTTTTTCTTTCTTCTTAAATGTTTATTACAATTTGTATATTTTCCATTAATATACCAGAATGATTAAAGATTTCAAATTTATATTGCAATGTTAATTTTACTCCCAAACATTTTTTATATCTGACGAAATTATATTTCGACTAAATTTGTAAATGACCCCCAATTTGAAGCAAAAAATATGCTCCAATTTTAAACAGCTATTACTCGGTCAATTTTAACCGTAGAATAACGGGACTTTTTTTGTATTACTTGTCAGTGTAAAAGGAAAATTTCACTAAATATAACTTATAGGACCGGGGGACCGTATAAAAATTTAAATTTCGTAATTTTTTAAGAAATGTTTTTATTGACCCAAATCGCTTTTAAAATATTTCTTTACCTGATTTAAAACAATTTTGTAATTGGAACTATATGTCTATGACTAACGGTTTAGGAATTAGCCATTGGACACCGTTGAGACCGGACACCCTGTATAAAAAATATATATATATGTCGTCAATTTTAGCATATTTCATACCATGTTGAAAAATGTTAACACTTTTGTTGTATTACAGTGCAAGAGTTCAAAACATTAAAAATATAAAGTAAAAATGAAATTCTTTTATAATAACTGTCTGCGTTTTCATAGAAACATGTGAAAATGAAACGTAAAATCTTAACAACATGGAACGCTTAAATTTCCAAATATCGCTTATTTTACAGTTGATAATTGAAATGTTGGCTAAAACAGTTTCAGTTAGATAAATTATTTCTATTTGTATCATATTTATGAGTAATCTATAGTGTTAAAAAGTTCAAATTTTAAAAGATTTCTTTAACTCGATTTTAGTTAATGAAATCTTGGAATAATGCACACACATTGTTTTCATAAATTCTTGGACACTTTGATTTGTTTTATTTATTTATAGCTGTATAATAAACCTAAGGTGGATCATAATGTGAAAAAGTTTTATTTTACATGTATTTATATATAATATATATATATATATATATATGTCGTCAATTTTAGCATATTTCATACCATGTTGAAAAATGTTAACACTTTTGGTGTATTACAGTGCAAAAGTTCAAAACATTAAAAATATAAAGTAAAAATGAAATTCTTTTATAATAACTGTTTGCGTTTTCATAGAAACATGTGAAAAGGAATTGTAAAATCTTAGCAACATGGAACGCTTAAATTTCCAAATATCGCTTATTTTACACTAATTGAAATGTTGGCTAAAACAGTTTCAGTTAGATAAATTATTTCTATTTGTATCATATTTATGAGTAATCTATAGTGTTAAAAATGTCAAATTTTAAAAGATTTCTTTAACTCGATTTTAGTTAATGAAATCTTGGAATATGCACACACAAATTGTTTTCATAATTTCTTGTGACACTTTGATTCGTTTTAGATGGAGGATTGTAAAGGTCAATGGAAATCACGACTATGAATTTATTGCATTGGTCTTTATTATTATTATTATTATTATTATTTTGTGGTTTTATCATTTTATAACTAACCTAAAAAAAGTAATGATATCAATACAAAAACCCTTAACGGGTTAAATGTTTGTGACGCAGCACTTTATCTTTAGCTCTAAGAATTTTAAATTTGGAACTTAAAAATAATGATATCAAATTTTGAGTGACGCAATGCTATTAATTTACCTATACATATATATATCAAAATTTATTCATTGATGTCACTCATTGATCATTTACATCTCATAAATTCGAATTATGAATTTTAAAAGATATGATATGAAAATTTAAGTGACGCCTTGATGTTGCTTAAAACGATTAGTTTTAAAATTCAATTTACATTTTCTTTTGGCTAAATACATTTACACATGTAAACAATACTTTTCATTTTCAAATGCACTTTTTAATATATTACTTTCACTGAATCTATATAATGCACTGAATTGTATTCATTTGAATAAATTGATTTATCTTTTGTGCCACGCTATACAAAAATCAAAAGAAAAATTTATGTAAATAGTTTTTTGCGTCATTGTATCCAAACTAAGTTAAATGTATGCAAATGGATAATATGACCAAAAAGCTATTTACATAAATTTTACTTTTGATAAGTCGCTAGTAGTCGGCCACTCAATTCTAGTGTTCGGCCATCACTGGACCAGTTGTCGGCCACTTAAATGCTTTGTTATTGTAAATAACTTAAATATAATTTAAGTATAATTTTTATAAACAGAACAACATTTTAACAATAAAATATGCTAATTTATACTTTTCTTATAATGTTTTAGTAATAATTTAAAATATTATGATATTTTTAACACTTCTCAAGATAATTTAAAAGCGTTTGTGAATTTGGATTGTCTCCAGTCTGCCAGAGCTCTAACACTTGCAAATATACTTGAATCTACTTGAATTATTTGTATGTTATTGAAGTTAACAATAGCACGCTCGCTATTGAAAATAAAGTGTGTAGAATTTATAGTTCATCTACAGGGACAGTTAAAATATTCCGATACATTACGCTCAATGCGAAAAAATTGCTTCAAGTTTATTTTAATGATGTTTTTTATTTCAAAAAGAATGAAAATGATATGCATTAAGGAAGTGCACTAAATTATGCATTCTAGACAATACGGGATCCAAAGTACTTATTATTCATTTATAGGGCTCCGCAAAAGAATCCCTTTACATATTACAGGGCTCCCAAATGGTCCGCCAACTGAATACCAATATTATTTCAGAAAAATTTTCTTTTTAGATTTTTCTTATAAATCGCCCCGTAATCACCTTTGAAAGTTAATTCTAGCACAAACCTACCATAAAATTTTCTGTTAAAATTTATTGGTATTCAGTTGGCGAACCATTTGGGAGCCCTGATTAATAGTACCAGGGGAAAAACGGTTTGCAGCGTATTATAGTTCTGTTACACTATATCAAATATAATGAAGTTGATGTACTACATTACTGAGACTTACTACAATATACTTGTTGTACAACATGATATGCATAGCATTTATCGTTCATTTACAGAGACATACAAAAAATTCGCATACAGTACTGTACCTTTCTATTAGCGATAATTGCTTACAGTGTGATTTCGTATATGGCATGCGTTTTTAAGCTTAATTAAATCTTTGCTTAGTATGCGGTGTGTATAGCTGATATAGATCATATACAAGGTTACACAGAAGTGTTTGTAAGATTTGCGGAGTATCAGTGTGAATGGCATAAAAGAGGCTTTTAATTGAGTTATGCTCTTTCAAGCTGAACTATATTTAGTATGCTAAGAGATGTTTGTATAATATAAATAAAATCATATACAGGCCACACAAAGAACTGAATAGATGACCTCCCAGGGTAATAAAATTTGGAAGTAGGATTTCAGTAGTTTTAACCACATTTTAGCTTGAATTAAATTTTAGCTTAATATGTGCGGCGTATAAAAATCTGTTGGTAATATACAGGGCTGTACAAAATAATTCAAGTATGTTTCCGTATAGTGGTAGAAATTGCTGAAGGTGAATTTCCCATCTGTTATGCATTTTATTACTATACTAAGTTTTATCATACTATGTGTAGAATAATATACAAATATTTAGATTAAATACAGGACTGCACAAAGAATCGAACGACTTTTCCGGTTAGGAACCTTAATCTGGTTTTCAAAATTGTTATGCCTTTTCTAAAATGTTTACTTTTTTACAGTATTAAGCAGCTAAATTTCGTTAAAGAATTCTATCTACAAGTCATGGAAAGTGCTTTTGTAATCTATTCTTGATGCAGGATTTTTCATTCTTTTTCTTATGGGAAGTAAAGTTAAAAGTACCAAGTTATCTGGTAGCTGGCATTTCAAATTTTGTGTTTAACCATCGTAGATTAGGCGGCGGGCAGAGAAAAATTTACTACGTCATCTTTTTCAAAAGGAAATTATGATGTAGGACAAGATTATTAACAGAACATAAATGACTGATCTGTCGATGCATATCTTGGTATGGTATTAGCAGCAGGGAGTGTCAAATCTTAATTTTAGTGGTACTATCATGTCATCGAGTTTCGGGATAAAGTTTTAATATGTTGCATATCTGGACTAGTACAATGCAAATATTTCAGTCTGTCTTGAAATTTTGTGGTTAGATATGAGCAGAATGTGGCGTTAATTCTTGTATTTCGTGGTACTGCCTCGTCATCGAGTTTCAAATTTTTTGTAGAAAAATTTCTAAGTTTTTGTAATTTTAATAAGTTGCATATCTCGAATAGTACATTAAAATATTGCAGTCTGCCTCGTAATATCTTTGAACGATATGAGAAGAATAAGGCGAAAATTCTTATTTTGGCGGTACTTTCTGGTGATTGAATTTTGAAATAAAATTTTAATATGTCGCTTTCGATTAATACAATTTAAGTACTTCAGTCTGTGTGTGGTATCTGAGTACTATATAAGCATAACGGGTTGCCAACTCATTATTTTGGCTGTACTATTTCGTTTTCAATTTTAAGCATAAAGTGTTAATGATTGAAGTTACAGATTTGTATAATACAAATGCTTCAGTCTGTTTCGTGATATCTCTATAAGATATGTGAAAAACGGGGCGCCAATTCTTAATTTTAGTTGTATCAGCGCATCATCGAATTTCGGAATGAAATTTTAATATGTTGCATATTTAGATGAGCACAGTAAAAATATTACTATTTGCTTCGCGATATCTTGGTACGATACGATCAGAATAGGGCGTCAATTCGTCATTCTGGCGGTACAAACAGATAGAGTTTCGATGTGAAATTTCTGACATGTCATCGACATCTATTAATGATATTCTGTGTAATGTATATTTTAAAGTGCCAGTTCCTTTGAAAATAAACAATGTTAGCTTCATGCTGTAAAATTTAAGTTCTATAGAAACAGAAGAAGGGATTTTAAAACCCAGTAGTTAACCTGTAATTCATATTATTGCTGACTATTGAGTTAATCAACCAGATAATAAGTTTTATTTTATGTTATTGAAAAGTTATCACAATCCGTGGCTTTGTGGTTATTGATATATTGAAATAATATTTGTGTGCTTATTAAAATTAAAAAGATGTTACATTTCTGCAGAAAGTTTAAATATTATTAATTAAAACGCAATTTGTTAAAATTTCATCCTAATAACCCATTAGATGATTGTGGAAAACATTTCACCCCTTTAAATTGCCCATATCTTATAACCTTCTTTGTGAGAGCATTTATGTCTTAAAAGTAAAACACATGTAAAATTTCAAATTTTTAGCAATAGCCCTCGGAATTTCCAAAGAAATCATTGTTTTAAGTAAGCCTTCAGCATATTTCACACATTAAATTTTCCATATTGAAAAAACCTGTTCTGTGCAAGTAAGTAACAGCTATGTCGAGTTTCAATCCAGTATTTAAATTAAGTACTTTTACTTCTATCCCTAACAAGTATAACGTTTTTTGATTAATTTAACTTTTTAAATTTCAAATTTATCATAATTATTATGCGCAAACATTTACGTTTTATAAATAACTGTCATTTAATATTTCAAGTTTCTATCCTTAACATTTTGATATAATTATAATTTTCAATATTTTTAGAATCTTTTCTACTTATTTCAGTCTTTTATATTTCGCTTTTTTTAGAAACCGTTTTCAGTGGGCATTTATTTCTTTAACAAACACCATGTCAAGTTTTAAATATGTAACACCTTCAGTATTACAAAAAAGGGGATATTTTAGAACGTGTTTTGCTTCTGCAGAGACTGTTGCCATCATTTTTTAAATTTACTTTAAAAAAGGATTCATCAGTTACAAAGATTTCCTCCTACAAAAGAAACAAAGAAACGTTTCTTCTTTATAACTTTAGTATATTAGAAGGCTTCATGCTGGTCGATTTTCCCAGACGAAATATATCGGTGAATTTAACCTTGTAAATACAAGGTTAAATTCACAGTTTATATATTTTCTATCGCCGTCATTACAAATGTGATGAATGAAATGAAATGAGCATTTTGCTGAAATGTCATTGCGAATTGAAGTAACATATACAAATATCATTGCACTATTACCTGTTTAATTTGTCAGACAAAATTTTCACTGATAATTAACATTGAACAATCATTCAATTGATCATTTACAGTAGGATTGGTAAATAACGGCAGAACGATATAATGCAATATACTAAAACATCTTTAAAACTTTATCTAATTAACAATGAAAATTTCATAAAAATCGTCTAGTGGTTTTTTTTATATTAATACTTCATAATCGAGTTCACCTGATTATAGAACTTTTTCCCGTGATGATATAACTAACAACGTAGAATGATATACAATAAACTAAAATATTTCCTGAAAAATTATTTAACTAACGATGCAAGTTCCATCGAAATCTATTCAGGAAAACTAAAGTTATAAGCGGCCGGAACGATATTCTCATTTGCATTTTATATCAGGTGTCCTGGGGTATAAACGCCAGGAGGGGTAATAACGTCAAATGCTAATATTAAGCGTAGTTATGAAGGAATACGGGAAAATGGCACTTCAGCTTCTGCGCTCAACGGTTCTGAGTCATCTGAATCACAAACAACAGCTAGAAGTTAATTTGTTACATTTATAAACCATATCGCTGGAATAAGCTCCTAAGAGTCAACGCCCGATCTAAAATTTGCTATGTAAGTTTTGTGATGTGAAGAGTATATCGCTCACCCGTAAGAAAAGTGACGCATCTCACAAAAATTCATTTTTCGATTTATATTTGCGTTTTACTTTTTGCGGTCTACTAATATGTCTGTCTTAGGTGCGTTTAGATACATTAAAAATTTCACAAGTGAAGTTATACGAAAAATCATATTATTACACTATATGTCCATTTGTGACCACAGAAGAGGGATGTATTGTGCGGAGAGGTAAAATTATGCAACCCTCCAAACCTTATCCTACGTCTTCATTTTTAAGGGTTTTATGCATTTATTCCTGTTTTTATTCCTGAATGCAGAGTTAGTGCTTTAATTTCATGTTATAGTAAAATCATCAAAATTTTCTTTTGCCTCTTCTGTGAAATTTACTTTTGTCGAGAGGTGTCACTTTCTTGCGAATGAGCGATATATTTGTTAGGAAATACTTTGTTTATTACATCACTTTGTAGCGTATTTCATGTACTACTTTCAAAAAGTTGTGGGAGATTTTGGATGTATTCGCGAGGTAGCTTGAAGTTTAAAATATACTGCGCAAAATGCATACCGGGGTAATAACGCCATCCGCTAGTGGTCTTACCCCGGCTGATTCTTTTCAGTGGCAGAACTACATTTTTTTGTTTCATGCACGAGAGACCATTATTGTCATTGTTGAAAACTAAAAAAAGATAAATAGAAATTTATACGTCCTAAATGTTGCTAATTTTTTCATGTCAGAAGAATAAAATATCATATAATTGTTACTGCATCCTGATATCGTAATTAATGGTAAGTAAAAGCAATTTGTCAATTTCTAAAAATGTAGAGTTTGTATCTTTATAATTGTACAATTTACATGCCACTATGTCATCTTATTTTATAGTTTTGTTTGCATGGTGTTATTACCCACCAGGTGGGTAATAACGCCTAATAGCATTGGTCAAGAAGTCACGCCACTACATTTTATGAATAGATATCTGCTAAAATAGTCTTTCTTGTATACATAATCAATAAGTTGCTGTATCAAATTCTATATTTGTTTGGGGGGAAATCTAAAACTAAACCTAAAAATTGGTAGAACCATAACGTGGCATTATTACCCCCAGGATACCATAGATAGTGTGCATAAAATAAAATGCAAGTAATAGATTATATAAATCTCAAATTGGGAAATCAAGTTATTAAAAAAATCAAATAAGACTCAAAAAAGTGAAATGGCCTTTTAGCCAGTAGCCAACCGTGTGGCCGATTACTGAACATGTAAGAAAATATAATACCCAGTAATCGGCCACATTAAAATTAATTAATAAAAACACACTTATTTAATTTTTATGCTAAAAAACATTAGTTTATTAAACTTTTTAATAGTGCTGTCTTATAATTTTAGAAAATAATAAAAAATAAATTAATAGTAGTTTTTTAAAAATTTTGTCATCGATTACTAAAAAAATAGCAAAAGCGGTTATTTGACCGCAACCAAATAAAAAATGGCTTATTACTAATGCAATAAAAAATACCCACAATACTTTGCTGATGGCTTATGACGTATAAAGGAAGGTTACATATAGGGAGATTGTGATATTTCATTTGAAATCAAAAATAAGCTATTCATAACTTATTTTATCTCAAAGTGGCCGACTACTTGGGGGGTGGCCGACTACTGGGGCGGTGGCCAACTACTGGGGGGGGGGGGGGGTGGCCGACTACTGGTGCCCTATATAGTGAAATAGAAAATGTTTTAACAATTTAATATATATATTTTTTTTTCAATTGATAACTTATCTATTTATAATTATATTGTAAAAGATAAATGATATATTAAAATCAGCTGAAATTATGCATCGGAAATTTAACAAGAAATGTAGAACACTTTAATACACACACACACACACACACACACACACATATATATATATATATATATATATATATATATATATTTTGTCTATTAAAACTTTTAGAATATTTTTTCTTGTAATATTCCTTCAAGTCTTCTGCAATCTGCTGAGTACTTTGACATATTCATATTTATTTTTATTTTATTTTATTTTTTTTTTTTTACCTCTCCTATATCCATAAAATTTTCAGATATTCTTATTCAGATAAATTGTTATCATCATACAAGGGAATAAATTTATTAGCATATCAAAATCTAAAAATTTTTTGTATGTAAAAAGGAAGAATATTACAATTAAGCAAAAAAAAAAAAAAAAAAAAAAAAAAAGAGATTTTTTTTATCCCTACATGCATAAAAAATTTAGATTTCTGTCAACAATTTTAATTAGTTAATTTAAATCAGCGATTAAGTCGTGATTTTAATGAACTGATTTTTTTAAAATCATTGATTAAAATCACAAACGTTCTAAATGTTTAAACTGACATAAAAGTATTAAAATCTAAGATTACCTAATATAATTTGGAAAGTTTCTACAGGTATTTTGCCTTATGAATAAACAAACAAACAAACAAAAAAAGCTTTAAATAATTTTTTCTAAGCTCAATTCCTGAGTCTTGTATAAAATTAACTACAGTAAATTTGTAAAGGAATAAAAAGCATTTCATTTAAAAATGATATTTAAATCTAATATAATTTGTAATGTCATAATTTCCTTTAAGTAATCAAATTATTCATTCTTTTATATAAAAAAAGCATACCAAGGATAATAAATTTCTGCAAAGTAAAAGAATAAATAGCCAAGATATTTTTTTCCCATTCTATTTTTGCAATAACAAATTTTTAGCAAATATTGAAGTTAAAGAAGAATAAAAGAATGATATTTGCTCAACAGCTATTGTAAAATAATGTATAAGAGAAAAAGAACTAATTGGTATAAAAATTAGTATAAAAATTAGTATAAAAATTTGTATACTAATTGGTATTTGGCGCAGCAAGAGTTTCTCCAGTACATGTTGAATATATATATATATATATTTCTAAATTTGGATCTGGTACACACCAAATAAAGAATCTATAGTAATTCACAATCTCACAATCTTTTGACTTTCATGTCCCTGAATAATAATTTTTATTTTAATACACTTTTTGTGTTTTTTTTATTTCATATACTTGGGAACATCCCATTGCATGATTGCACAACAATATTAACGATATAAATAAGTTTTGGACGATGTTGGGGGTCCAAACACCTGGAAAACTCCTATACCGTCCAGTGTCCCCGATGCTGATTTTTAAGTTTGGAGCTGTCTGGATAAAATTGTTTCAATAAAAATAATTCGATGTAATTTTTTTTCTTAAACTGGAACTATTGTTTATATAAATAAATAGCTAAAAATTAGCCTGCACACATTTTTAGGGTTGTTATTATTTTTTAAATTATGTCCCTAGGTTTTAGATTTTTTACCATCCCTCTTCTAAAATTATACAGAAAATCACTTCAGATGCAGCCACAGAATTTTTTTCAAGTTTTTACTCATGCAGAAGTATGCTAGAGAAAGAATGTCTAAAATTCTTTGGCAGGAAATTTACTGTAGAATTTAAATCAGCATTTAGATATCAATTTAAAGCATCGTGGCTTTATTGGTAGTCTCACCATCCCCAAGGCTTATTTCTGCACCTTTTGAGGTAAATTAATTATTTTTTTAATTTAATCCAATGTAAATAACTGTTTCTAAAAATCAATGAACATTTTGGCTACCACTTAGTCTTAACATGATCTGCCTAAAATAGGTGGTAATTTCCCTTGCTTTTCCATCCTTACCGTCCCTTTTTTTCCCATTTCGTTCCTTTTTTCCTATACCATCCCCCTTTTGTACATTACCGTCCCTTATTTTACACCCCTTTAAGACAATGTTATACCAAAATTTTGTACTAAAAATACTGCATTGTCATTATTTCTTATTTGAATGTCCTGTGGGTACTATGCAAATTCATTATAAGTAAAAATTTAGAAGAAAATAAAAAGTTTTAGTGGTAAAAGGGTAAGGAAAATTAAACTCGCAAGTTTAACTTAAACCTCAATTAAATAAAATTTTTTTCGCTGCTGACCATTTTTTCTTTATTTTGAATCATTAAGGCATTTGTCTATCAGAATAAAATGTTATTTTAGCAAGTTTAATTTCGCCAGATTTTTTCTCTCCAAAAGTCAAAAGATTGTGAGAATGCCCCATTACTGTTATTTAATATTTTGAGGATTTCAGATATAACTGGCTAGTCTTATACTTAACCTGTGTGTGGGTGTAACTCATTTTCATAATTTTCTTGGTTAGCATACACATACATGGTGTAAGTTAAGATTTAAGCGATTAAAAGGTAGTACAATTGCAAAACGAGCTGCCAATAATATTTGTCAGTTTCGTTACTTGTGTCACTAACTCATGAAATTACTTATTTGCAGTTTTTATTTTATTGTGTAATTACTGTTTCTTCTAGGCCATTTTTTAAAGACGCACCTGAAATGTTCCCTGCCTTTTTTAAAAAAAATTGTGGAATTCATCCGTAGTTAAAGCCAGAGATTTTTTGTAAAAAACTTCCCGATATCGCTGTATTTCTAAATTTCTGTGACCAAGACCTTACAAAAATGATAGATCTTTATTTCTTGAGAAAAAACAGGCTATTATTAAAGCATATTTTTACTTAATTGTATTTTTCAACTTCTAATTTATAAAATTATTACAATTTAATGACACTTTATTTATCATATTAAAAATTATATACTTTTTTTTCTTATCGTTACTAAACACATTACTAATATACTAGTGTATAATCCCGTCAAAAATGACGGAATGTTGATCTGCGTTAACAATTAGACAAAACAAACAGCAGTATTTATTGCAACAATAATAATAATTTGCTAAGTGAAACACTATTTTTGAAGATTTCACAAAATATTAAAATTAAATATTCAAAGGTTTTTTTTTAATATATTATTTTTATAAAAATGGATGAATCTGAATAATGAATGTCCCACCGCAGACACGGAGTTAAGAGATAGAGATAATGTATTATAAATCATTGGGATCAAGTCAGCCTGCTTTACTCATCTATGGAGCTTTACGTTTCATTTCTAAGTATGGACTTGGCGTCATTTATCATCAATTAATATAAACAAAGGAACGTTTGTTAAAATATGTAGTTTTTTTTTTTTTTTTTTTTTTTTTTTTGTATACAAAATACGCAGGACACATCGATTTAATTAAAGATAAATTTTTGAAAACTTCAGCCATATAAATTTAAAATTTAATTTGGTATAAATAAAATCAAAAGTTATTATTATTTTTATTTCTTTCGTAAAATTTTAATTTAATTTTATCAATTTTTAAGAACTTAGATTATATCCACTTGAAATGGACTTCCATTGTAAGTAAATTTTATATTTTATATCAAATGTACACTGGTAATCAAAATTAAAAAATAATGAGAAAAATATGCTCACTAAGTTAATATTGCAACCAATGCCCAATGCTGCAATTATTTATGTTAACTAAATACTATTGAACTCAAAATTGCGCTTCTGCGCAAACGTTAGCCTCGGAAATAGGCACATTAGATGATTGACAATGTGGTGCGCAATGGACGTATGTTGGAATTCTGTTGCGTAGTGTTGTTTAAAGTGAATGTGGTGTATGAGTGGGATCAGTATTCATTAGTTATGGCTCAAAAGCATCATTCAAGTTAAGGACAAAAGTGGCGAATAATTGGTAGAATCGAGGAAGGTCAAAAACAAATGGAGGTCGCCCAAGATTTGATTATCTCTCAAAGTGTCATATCAAGAGCTTCGAGCCGATTTTTAAGCACTGGATCCGTTGATAGACAGCCTGGTCAAGGGAGACCAAGAGCAACAACTGCATCCGAAGACCATTTTTTGTCATTGTGGCTTGAAGAAACCGTGAAGCGACTAAAAGAGATTTGGTTTCAGACCTTCAGGCTGCCACAAGAACTCGAATTAGCCAATCTACTGCTACACGAAGGCTTAACGAGGATAAACTGTATTATAGAAATCCAAAAGTTTGTCTCCCTTTCACTCCACCTTCCTAAGGGACCCGTTTAAACGGTTGCTGTCGTCATGTTCAATGGAGCCAAGAAGGCTATGCTCAAATGAGATATTTCAAGGACAAGGGAAGTGGCACGTTGCGCTTTCCTTCATCTCTTCAGATCAAAACATGTCTAGAATCTGTGTTCAGACTATATCTGGACTCGTCAGTAAACAATACTTGAGCCCAGTCTTCTTGCCTCAATTGAACTTGACGAGGGACAGTTTAAACGGCCCCCTTGGGAAGCTGGAGTGAGTGGGACACAAACTTTTGGTTTTCTCCCATACATTTCATCCTCGTTAAGCCTTCGTGCAGCAGTAGAATGCCTAGTTTCAGTTCTTGTATCAGCCTGAAGGTCTGAAACCAAATCTCTTGTAGTGGCTTCGCGGTTTCTTCGAGCCACAACGACAAAAAACGGTCTTTGGATGCAGTTGTTGCTCTTGGTCTCCCTTGACCAGGCTGTCTATCAACGGATCCAGAGATTAAAAAGCGGTTCGAAGCTCTTGATATGACACTTTGAGGGATATTCAAATCTTGGGCGACCTCCATCTGTTTTTGATCTTTTTCGATTCTACCAATTATTCGCCACTTTTGAGTTCTTAAATGAGGACTTAAATGATGCCCTTGAGCCATAACTAATGAATACTGATCACGTTCAGACACCACATTCACTTTAAACAACACTACACAACAGAATTCCAACATACGTCCATTACGCACCACATTGTCAATCATCTAATTTGCATATTTCTGACGCTAACGTATGCGCGGAAGTGCAATTTTGAGTTCAATAGTATTTAATTAACATAAATAATTGCAGCATTGGGCATTGGTTGCAACATTAACTTAGTGAGCATATTTTTTCTCACTATCCTTTAATTTTAATGACCAGTGTAATTAAAATGTAAGGAATACACAATACCATGTTATGTACTACATGCAGTGGCACCAACTTATATGGGTCCATGGGGCCCGAGACCACCCAATAATTTGCTCGCAGCCCACCCGATTTCCATCATTCTATTTTATTACTTGTTTATTTTTTTAATCGATGGAAAACTAATTCTTCCATTGAAGATCCTTTTGTTTGAAAACACAGTAAGAATAGCAGTAACAGGCACACAGGACCTTAACCCGAATAACCCAGTTAAAATATTACTGTCTTTATATGATAGAGATGGTAATAAATGGTTACAATGTATAGATGTACTTCGCAAAGAAATTCTCTGAGAATACATTCGGGCTCGTCCTTCTTATGTGTTATAGTCTAACTTTACATTCAAAATTAGCAATAAATGCATACAAAAGTAGTAATGCTAGTCTGTTTTCAAATGGAGATCGGCTATTTTCTGACGCATTTCCGAATTCATTATTCATCCTAAATCCACAAAAATCGCAAGTGTTCAGAAAACAAGAAATCAAATAGAGTTTCCATTTTTTTTTAAAGTAAGATTAAATGTTTTTTCAGAACATGCTGTCAAAGATTTTTAAAATGACTTTCCACATGCGTCACATTTTTGTCCTTTGAGTTTTAGTTTGTAGTCATATTCATAGTATAATAGTAAATATTAGAGTGCATAAAATGAAGACCTCATATGAGAACGTATTTTAATAAAATCACAACTTTACATTCTATTGAAAAAAATTCTAACTTCACTGTTGTAATTTTCACATCTATCTCATCTTCAAAGAAAACAAAATGCCCATCTCATTTTATCCTAAAATGACTGAGCCCACCCAATATTTTTCAAAAGTTGGCGCCACTGACTACATATGAGGACCCCAGAAGCCAAGGGGTATAAGTGACAAAATTGAAAAAATTGAACTAAGTGCACAGACGACATGGAAATATGTTTTTTTCTTCTCAGGTAAAGAAATATAAGTGATTTTCTAATTATGTGTTGCGTTTTAAAGATCAACCACTTTTGCCGAATAATGATCAAATTTGATTAATTATAAATTTAAAGAAAATTGTACTCTACTTTTTTCAGATCTATTGAAATAATAGCTCAAAGACTACTGTGAAACAAGCAGCAGTTTTCTATTTCAATTCTGTCAATTATTATTGATGTTTAACTTTAACGTCAATTATCTTTGAACTCAACTTACTCCAAATCGAAATTTTGTCACTTGTACCCCTTGGCCTCTGATGTCCTCATATATTAATTATATCAATGCAGATAAAATTTTGATTTTTAACATAATAACATTTGAACAAACAAAATTATAAGTTAATAAGTGAAAAGATAATTTTTAGCCATACTAATGCAGTCATAACATCTTATATTTCAGTTGCAACTGGGGAAAAAGAAAAACAAACATTTATAATGCAAACAAAATTAAAAAAAAAATAAGCAGATAAATGTTAAGCTAAATGAACTAAATTTAAAATTCTATCAATGCCATCATCATAATAAAAATAATATTCATTTTATTTATATTGAATGAAATTTTAAAATTATATAAATGAAGCTTTAAAAAATTGATCTCGAATTAGATCATTACGTCTGCATTTTTTTTTTCTTATAAGAAACTCTAATTTCAATCGATATCGAAAGTTTTCATTTATATTGATTGCCAAAAGATGGCGCCAAAGCAAAGTCAAACTCATCTTGCACTCTTATTATCCGCTGTTTACATGGAAATAGCTGGTTATCAGTTATTTTTAATTTAGAATTTAAAACATTATAATTTGATAGATTTTGAACGTTTTAGAAAAAATAACGAAGATTAGATGTGATATAAATAAAGCAGATTATGTGTATATTTCCATACGTTGAACAATCGGCAAACTTACGGTCTCTTGAATATTTATGCCCATCATGGCCGCGATAATTGCTTTTCTCGAGGATGGGTTCGCCCCGGACGCGTTACACTGTGTTTTATTATACAGGGTGTATCTAAACTCTTGCGCAAAACTTTAAGGGGTGATAGTACACATCAAGACAAACGAATAGGAAACTAAGGGTCCCAAACATCTTCCGAAGGAGAGAGACTCCATTAAAGTTTAGGGTCCAAAAATTCAAATGATTTAAAAAAACGGAAAAATTGGTCGATTCGTTTGCGGTTTTCACTATAACTATTCTTTATGTCAGTATTTTCTTCAAAATAAATTTTAAAGATAAAGTTTAAAAAATGTCGATAGAGGGCGCTTTAGACTTTGGAGTAACGAACAACTATTTTTTACCGTTATTTTTTGTATCTCATTAAATGCTTTCACAAGGTTAGACTTAAACTTAAATTTTGAGCCCAAAATCTGAATCGTTTGGAGTGGTTAAGTAGCGCAAACTGAACTGTGTTCAGGAGGAGGAGTTCAAATTTCAACTTCTGAACACAGTTTGAGCTACTTAACTAAATTCAATGCTACTTAACTAATTTATAATTTATTTTGACGTAATTTTTTCAAAATAAATTTGAAAGGTAAAGTTTTTAAAAATGCCGATGGCGCTTTAGATTTTGGAGCAACGAACAACTATTTTTTACCGTTATTTTTTGTATATCTTTAAATGCTTTCAAAAGCTTAGACTTAAACTTAAATTTTGAGCTCAAAATCTGAATCGTTGGGAGTGGAAGTAGCGCAAACTAAACTGTATTCAGGGGGGGGGAGTTCAAATTTAAACTTGTGAACACAGTTTGAGCTATTTAACCACTCCCAAAGATTCAGATTTTGATCTCAAAATTTAAGTTTATGTCTAAGCTTTTGAAAGCATGTAATGAGATACAAAAAATAACGGTAAAAAATAGTTGTTCGTTACTCCAAAGTCTAAAGCGCCCTCTATCGACATATTTTAAACTTTATCTTTAAAATTTATTTTGAAGAAAATACTGACATAAAGAATAGTTTTAGTGAAAACCGCAAACGAATCGACCAAATTTTCCGTTTTTTATAATCATTTGAAATTTTGGACCCTAAATTTTAATGAAGCCTATCTCCTTCGGAAGACGTTTGGGACCCTTAGTTTCCTATTTAATATTGTTTGTCTTGATGTGTACTATCACTCCTTAAAGTTTTGCCCAAGAGATACACCCTGTATAGAGATTTCATGAAATAGTATCCTTTTCTTGGAACTAGCATCCTGCCCCTTTTTCCTTCTACAATGAATACTAAATTTTTAATTATAATTTTTGTAATTAAAGCATAAAATGTAAATTATGTTTCTAATTAGAGATTAATTGTCTAATAATTATTAATTTTAAGTAGTGATAACATTTTAATATTAAATTCAGTTATTGATAATTTTAATAAATGTAAAAATCACTAGTATTTAATATAGTTTTCCCTTGTTATATTTTTCTTAATACATCGTATTACATTGTTGTTACATCGTATTTAATACAGTTACTAATGTGTTTAACATTATTGTATGCTATTAACTAACGAAATTGCTAATTTGCAGTTTTCATACTTTCCATAATTACTAACTAATAATTAAATTTTATTAATTAAAATGTAAAAACATAGATTATGTTAGCAATTAAAGGTTTAATTGTTTTAGAAACCTAAAACACTTGGTATTTTTACGCTGGGGAAAAAATTCCTAAAATTCCGATTTAAATTTAAAAAATCTGATTTTAATAAAAAAAAAATATTTATTTTTTAAATCATGACTTTTTTGCTCCCTATATATCAATAATCTAAAGTTATTTTTATACAAAAGCTGTTTCCTTTAAACCAAATTGCCATATTTCGTGTCTTTAACATTTTTTTTTCTCTATTAGCAAGAGCTATAATTTAAAGTGTATAAACACTTTTTATATTAAAAAAAAGTTTCAGTTTTTAATCATCTAAATAAGTGCACCTGAAAATTTTATTCTAATAATTCCAGGGTTGGTATTATCTTATACGAAATACTTTCTGATCCGATTTAATATATAATAACTGATAAAATTTTAGATAAGCTACGGCAATGATATGAAGACAGCAAAAGCACGTGGTTTTAAACGCAAACAGCAATGTCTCCCTCCAAGCTTGCTATGTAAAAAATTCGCCCAAAGTTAGCCATTCGAAATTCAAAACGAAACTCGGAAAGAGCATGCGCGGTGACAGCCTTCGTACAGAGGCCTCACACATGCTATCTCCCGCACTAGCAAGGGCGGGGATGATAAGCAATTTCATAATTCTTATCTTGCGAAATTAAAAAAGGCATCATAAATATTAAAAATATATACTCTTGAAAGTAAGTGTCTGCGACTCTGCAACCGGAGAACGATATGTAGCAGAATTTCCGCAATTCCTATATTCTGTTGCTTAACCCCTTCACGGTCGCTTAATATTTGGAAAAAACAAAAAAAGTACCTATTTCTTTTATTACAGAAATTGAATAATTATAATGTTTCTAAATAAAATATGCAATTAGTTTTTTTTTTTTTTTAAAGGCGAAAAAAAAGATGTCATAGAACAAATTCACATTTGTAGAAAAGCCATCATGCGAGAATTCTGTGTTTTAATGTTTGTTTTACACCAAACAAATTAATGCTAATAAGACCTTTATTTTTCACATCTTAGATCTTTATTTATCACCATCACACACATTTTTACAAATAATATTTGAAATAATATATATACATTAAATTTTGATTATTAGTTATTATTTTTTGAGTGTTATATATTCCGAAACATGCAATACAAAGCCCAACATCACAGTCAGCGTAAAAGCCAAACCCAGACGGTAATATCCAAAGACTTCACATCGAAATGCCAATTAAATTTTTCTGTTTTCAGAAGTTTTTGCAGAAATTAAATCTCCAGCCCGGAAATATGACGGGCACGAGAAATAACGAACGACACCCCAGCCCGTGATATTGACGGGAGCGAGAATTAAGGGGTTAATCACATTTTTCCCTAATACATTCGGAAACGTTCTTGTAAATAATTTGTTTAGAAATATCAGTTGCTGATGAATTATCCTTTCTATTAGCTGAAAAAGCCTTAAAATTCTCAAAAACTTGGTAGTCTACAGAACCTGATCTAAGTCATTGCCCACCACCTACAGGGGAATTGGTCTGGTAAATGTTCGAATGAAATTAATTAATTTTTTTCCTTTAAAACTGCCAACTATGACATTTTTTTCTTCGTAAATAATCAAACTTACTTGAGAAAAAAATCGATATTTGTCAAAAATTAAAACAGATTTAACAGACATACATACACGCGCGAACGCACACACACACACAAAAGAAATTGCAAGTAAATTAATTAATTAATTTAAAAAATGAAGGTGAATTATCACAGAGTATATATATACGCTCACTGATCAATAATGAAAAGTTTAGCGATCTTATATTGCTATTGTGTATTTCTGTCAATTTCTTCCGTACATTCATGAATTAGTAAATAAGAACAATGTTTATTTTTATAGAGTATGCCATACATGCATTTATATCGATACAAATTGAATTTGAATTTAACCAAAGTTGACTAGACATTGGCGGCACTTCGACAATTAACACATTCCCGAAGGGAAACGAGAATTATCCTTTTCATTCAAAAAACATTATTGACTAAGGGCGTGGCTTCTATCAGAAAATGAATTTATATCATGTTTCTATAGTTTTTTAGATTGTAAGACATTTTATATTAAATTCGTACGTTGGAAAATATTTACCGATGCATAAACTTGGAAAACCTATCTAGCCCTCCGAGCGTCTAGAGGGCTTTTCTGCATTTCCATAAAAATGCTTATAAAAATAATCTTAATAAAAATTTTCTTTCCCTGTTTGTTTCTAAAATACACTTCATGCCCCTTTATTTGGTACATAACTTGAGATATAATTCTGTCTAAAATATTTTTGTCTACATCAGATTAAAGTTGTTTTTGGCAAACGGAAAAAATTCGCCCAAACCGCTCAGAGAGCTAGAACACCAATTTACAAAAAAACTTTCAGAACAGGGAGGAGCTTCCACTGTTTTAAAATTCAGATTTGATAACGGAAAAAAAATCAAAATTTCTCCCAAGTTTTTATTTTACTATCATTTAAAATGCAAATTTGTTAACCCCTTGAGGGGCAGTTTAATTTAGATTTGCACCATAAACTTTTTGTTAAGGCTGTTCTCAAATCTAAAGGGTCAACTTTCTGACATAAGCTTTAATTCATTTTTGTTCGGAAACGCATGAACTTAGAAGGTGTTGTAATTCAGAAACTATGGCTTCGAACGGTTTTTTCCGTTTTCTTGTAAACGCAATAGATCTTTCACAAAATACTGTCAAAGTTGGCATTTTGAACTGAGCTTCCGAACGAAAGAAGAAAATCCAGTCAGTAAGGGGAGAAAAATGCCGTGTCACCTGGTCAAAATCGCTTATAACTCAATAGGTAATTTATGGATCAAAAAATGGAAAAACAGCTCGATTCCAAATTGCTTCCATGGTTAGGCTTTCCAATTTTATATCTTTCCGTTAAAAAATGAAATTGTAAATGTGTCAAAACGTTTTGCGCTTGTTGAGCAGAGCAGTTGAGAACAGCCTTAAGTTTTACTTTTATAACTTTGGGGGGAAAGAGTTGAAAAGGGCATAACCGGATAAGCATTAAAAACATGCCTTTCAATCAAATTTTCTGATTTTTTTTTCCCAGATGTGGCTACATTTCTGACAATATATTTCCCCTATTATCCCCCTATAAATATTGATATTTAATGAGATAAAAATGTTTTTTCGATTTTTAAAAAAACTTCTTTTCTCAAAAACTACTGCACCGAATTTCATGCCATTAAATGAGGTTAGATAGATACCAAAGATGCATAACTGGAAATTTTTATATAATTTTCTGATTATAAAAACTGTGTGAAATAGCGATAAAATAATTACAAAAATAAAAATCATATCTTATGATTATCCGAAAATTACCATTTTCTTGTAACTCCTCACTCAAATTCACTGTAATTCAACCCTCACTTTCCCCTCCCTCCCCTTGCCTTCCTAGAGCCATAAATCAATTCTTGGCATTATTTTCAATTTTTAGCTTGCTAATTTTAATAAGAAGTCTCAAAAATTTTAAATTATCTAATCATATTAGTTTAAGTTTAGAATTAATAAGTTTGAAAAAAGGTATTTCACGGAATGTATTTATTAGATTATCTTAAAGCCAGTTTCGAGTCAAGTGCCAACATAGTATTTATCGCAGTTGTTTTAAATATTGGCCATATGGTCCATTTTTACATTACTGAAAATATTATTAAATGTATTTTTTGATTACATTTCTTTTTCAAGCAACATCCTCTTCATTTTTGTATAATCAAAATTTCCACTTGAAAACCCAAAAGTTAAAAAAAAAAGAAAAGAAAAATAACATGATGTATTCAGATTTTCTTTTATATCAGAAACCCTCATTGCTTTACATTCAGACTCAGAGAGTACTTGCTCAGAGTTATGTATTCAGTAAAGAAAAGACGGCTTTTTTTAACAATCAATCAATGCCCTGTCTGTTACAGCAGCAGTTCCAGGAACAGGTAAAAGGAACAGTTCGTTTTCATTTTTCAAAAGGAGCAGGAACGCTCATCCCTATGAAAAATTCAACTGTCCAATCTGCGAAAAACAAGAATACATTTTCATGAGCGTCTGGGGAGAGAACGACTGCTAACAGTAGAACTTAGAAAAAATTCTCCTTCCTTTTCAGCTGTGGAGAAAAGGGAAAATCTACTGCGTTCTTCCCTCAGCCTCGTGTTGCTTTCCCTTTTTGCTTGCATTTGTTATTCGATTATGGAAATTGTTAAAATTATAAACAGCGAAAAATAATTTGAACAACACAGAGAGAAAAAAAAAAAAAAAGAAAAAACATCGAATTTGCAAAAAATGAAATGTTTTCTAAAGGAAATATTTTTTTAAAAAATAGAATTCTAGTAATGGCTGTTATTTATCTGAAAACCTTTTGTAAGATAAATCTGATATAATATTTTTACAGCTTCATATTTTATTATTATTATATTTTAATATGATATATATGAATATAATTATATTTTTGTAACAGACTTAAAAAATAAGTAGTTTTGTCAATTCTGCAGTATTCTTTATAGATAATATATTTATTCGAAATAAGCACCCATCATATCCTTCTTTTTTTCTTTTGTGTGTGTGTGGGGTGGGGGGGGTGGGGGGGGGGTGGGGGGGGTAAGCTTGTGTAAAATTTTACAGCTAAAGGATTTTTGTAACTTTTGTACTTTTTTATTTAAAATATTTTATAATATCTTACTGACATATTATTAAATGGTTCTATGAAGGAAAATGACTTAATAAAGGATAAATGTAATTATTGCAATAAGATTTGAAAAGTTAATTTAAAAATTATTAAGAAGATTTTAAAACCACACTTACTTTTAATTTCTTACAACGTTCTCTTTCATATTTTTAATTCTGTGTGCGCTCTATAACCGTAAGGACCAAATTTCCGAATAGTTAATTATTTAACCCTTTATGCCCCGACGCTACTTTAATGTACCATTAAAATAACTTAATATAAAATATGCATCGATTAGTAGTAGTACATTTTAGAATGAGTTATAGGTACTTTACGTTATCTTATTCCAAAAGCATTATTGGTTGAACAAAACAAAACTATTCTTAAAAGGATGATTTTTTTCTCTCTCCTCTCTTTAGCTTTTTTGACTTTAGAAGTTTGAGGGTGAAAAGTTTCAGTTCGGAATTATTCCTATATTTCTATTGTAAGAGTATTGTATTTGTACATTTTCTAATTCTATAAAATGGTAAAAAATAAATAAATAAATAAATAAATAAATAAATAAATAAATAAATAAATAAAAGATTTGAATGAAGTTATAAATATTGCACAAAATTCCTATAAATACAAATTTAATTAATTGACTTTAAATTGCAAAATCCTTCTAAAATTTATTAAATGTGTGTGTAAATCTTCTAATGTAGTTTCAAAAATTCGCAAAAAAATGTTTTAGAAGATGAAATTTTCATGAATTCATAATTTGGGACATAAAGGGTTAAAAAAAAATAAATGAAATGTCATGACATGTTGTAAAAATAATGTACAAACGACTATTTGCTCAATATTTTTATTTAAAAAAATACTAAGCAAATACTCATCAACAGTCAATTTATATTAAGGAAAATCCTGTCCTTAATTTTATAAACCATGAGGATTATCCATTTAAAAACCGAGTTAATTGAAAAACAGGTCGAAGTTTTAACATTTTAATGTTTAATCACACTGATATATATAGAGATATAGATACAAAAGAAAGAAAAAAGAACTTTGCAACTTGGGAAGGGAAATTCCGTTTAATGTCAAATAGATGCGGTAAATTAAACAGGAAAATTGACATTTTCGTCATTTATGTAAGTTAAAGAATTTAAACCGAACTCTCCCCCCCCCCCCCTCCTTCCTACTTAATCTAATAAACATAATCCTTAAAATATTATCTCATATCTCCTTCAGAAAATCATTTAATGATATATTGAAAAAGCATTGTAAAATATTCAAATCGAATTCCCCAAACTGGAAATATTGACATAAGTTTGAAAAAAAAAAAAAAAAAAAGGATACGATGAGGTTGGTGCTAATCTTAACAAAATATCAAACATTTACGACAATTGGCCTTATTTAAAAAAAGAATAGGTAAACAGTAAACACACAGAAAGGTAAATGGTTAATATATAAAACTTAATAAAAAATGAAAATGGTAAAAATGAATTTTCCGATGTGAAAAAGTTGAAAAAAAAATCAGTATTTCGTGGACACAGATTTTTTAATATAGTTATATATATAATATTAATTGCCAAATAACTATATTATATATAAATATATGCAGAATTGACAAATCTACTTATTTTTTATTTTAAATATGTTAATATTTATATAATGAAATATTATAATATTAAAATATGAAGCTATAATTATAAAAATAATTTTTACAGATTTATATATAAAAGGTTTTTAGATAAATAACAGCCATTCTTCTTTTTTATTTATTTCCTTTAAAAAATATGTTATATATTTTTGAAAAAAATCATTATTTTTCTGAGAATCAAATTATAAAATTCAACATTCGACATTTTTTATTTATAATTTTAATGTTCCCATAACTGGATAATTATTGCAAGCGAAAAGGGAAAGTTACACAAGGTTGAGGGAAGAACGCAGACTGTTTCCTCCCTTTCTTCCCTGTTGAAACGGAAGCCGAATTTTTTCTAAGTGCTACTATTAGAAGTCGTTCTCTCCCCAGACGCTCATAACAGTTCCAGGTTCTGATGGAACAGTTCCTGTTCGTTTTTCAAAAGGAGCAGGAACGCCCATCCCTAGAAATGACTGCACCTGCAGGTGCATCATAACCCTTTCTGTATAGTAATATCGGATATGAATCCGATGTGTTGAAATGTACGTTTAGAATACTTGTGATATGCAATTACTTCTTTAAAAGTCTAATTCAATGTTTTCTTTAATCTTTTACGGTGTGAGTTGTAAAATAAATTGGTTATGTTTTACAGTATCCATTGAAAATTGAAATGTCTATAAGAACACATTCCATTGTTCTACGGGAAATGACAAAAGCATAATTATAATGTTTACTGAGGATTTTCTTTTTCATGCTATTGCAGGTATTTGCAGTTAACAGATGTTGAAATAAATCGATCTCAATCAATCAAATTCATCAGTCATATGGAAGAGATTGATAAAATAATTTAGTTATTTTATTTGTAACAATTTGTTCTTTCAATAAAATGTTTAATTTTTAATTTAATATTTGAATTTCTTCAAAACAATTTATTACTAATATTAAGTATCTAAAATTATAGAATAAAGTGTTTTATATTGTTGCTTGCACATATATGAAAGTCTTTAACAATTTTCAATAATAACAAATATCTATACACAAGTACCTGTTAACGTTTATATATTTTAACATATTAGTGCTTTTATTGTATCATTTCCTTATTTACTTAACTGAAATGCTATTTCCGCTTTCTGAAATCTTATTTAAATATTATATTGTTCATTATGAAAGGCAAAAATGTATTAGAAGGATCTCATATTTTATTTGGAAAATAGGCGGATTAAAAGAAATAAATAAATAAAATAAATGCGCTAGTAACTCTTAATGACTTGTTACTCGTTTTTTAAAACCAAACATCACTGAATAATCTGAAAATTGGTTATGAATCCTTATTTACACCTCTATAATATATCTTTTATAATTAAAAAAAAAAAATCTGGAAGAATATGTATTTAATTATATATATCGAGATATTTTGTTAACTCTAAAAATTAATAAGAAAAAGTATGTTATCCATATATTGCGAGATATTTACTAACATATAAAATTTAACCCTTTGTGACTTAACAACTCTGATTTGAAAAATATTTACTCAGATGCTAGAATGCATCATTTTAAGCATTTAAAAACAATTAAAAAATTTCAGAAAACAAAAATAAATCGATATTGGCTGACATGTACTTTTTTCATATCTGTAACAAGCAAAAAATTACATGATATATTACATGACTCATAAATATTGTAAATTTTCTAATACAAAATTATAACTTATACGAACTTACCTTTGTAAAAAATCATTTTTTGGACGTCTTGAGCCTTTTTAGTAGTACAAAATTTAGGAAGATCAATTTAGCAATAACAATTTGAAACTGTTTAAATGAAAATAATTAAAATTTTGTCACGAAAAACTAACTTACTATCGCCGTATGTTGAGAATGCTGTCAGCAATTTATATTAACTACTGTCTTGGAATATAGCAGCAATAAAAAAAAAAAAAAAGTATTTTAATGCCTACAGCATAAGTAACGTTGACTTTTGGATATGTTGCACATAAGCAACGGGTTACAAAAGACACGGGTAATTAATACGGGTTTGACACAAAGGATTAAAACAGATACCTGGGCAATCAACTTTTCATAGACTTTCCGGTAATGCAGGGGCACAGTTTTTAAAGCGAGATTTCATAGATTTATTTGTTGATCAACATTGTGTGAAAAACATACTGTCATAAAAATATTTTCACCACTCCAGGTTTGTTGGTACTACTGGTGAAGTTTATTCCGTTTCTCTTTTCAAGACCAGATTAACGTACGGGCACGGGGCATAGGTCCATTACCCATTGGCATAGCCGCAGTGAGTGTCCAAATGCTTCAGATACCACTAATTCTCTGAAGTTGTTTTCGCCTTGTAAA
Source organism: Maratus speciosus (assembly GCA_963932465.1). Classification (NCBI taxonomy): domain Eukaryota; kingdom Metazoa; phylum Arthropoda; class Arachnida; order Araneae; family Salticidae; genus Maratus; species Maratus speciosus. The sequence continues at coordinate 160,946,480 of OZ010798.1, read as the reverse complement.
ATCGCTGAAAATTGTATGATTTGATAACAGAATAAATATTTCTTTAAAATAGTGGTATTCAGTTGTTGTTTACTTACACCTAGCTACGCCACTAGCGTTACACCCAACAAATTAAGAAACCCTTCCAACTACTTCTGTGAAACATGGTGACGAAAGCGCATTGTTAGGCAGATACTTTTTGTCTAGTTTAACGTGAATGTAGAAGTCACTCCTTTAATACTATCTCGTTCACTTTGAAAAAGGTTTTTCGTGTAATCTATTAAAAAAAAAAAAAAAAAAAAAAAAAAAAAAAAAAAAAAAGCAATTCAACAAATTACAACGACCACTTGGAAAATGATTTTTTTCAAAGACTAAAATTTAAGACATAAAAAATCGCACGGAGTTGATCATACATTACGTACGCCATGGATTAAACATTAACATTCTTGAACCCATCATGGACAAATTTTAAAAGAAATTTCAGTTTTACAATTTTCGGTACTGTAAATTTTTAAACTTCAAGGTAGCTGGTCATACATTGCGTACGCCATGAATTAAACAGTAATAGTGTTATTACACGTAAAAATTGCAAGCGACAAAAATCGCCTACGACTCGTCAGATTTCCTATGAAACTTACGTATTTAGCCAAGCATTTCATTGGCTCTTCGGGAAAAGGCTTTCCATCGTCAGGTTTCTTGGAAATCTTCATGATGAATGAAAAATTTCATCCTTAAACTTCTAAACATCCAACAATATTACTTTTTACACCATCGTATAGAGAAAAAATATACTTTTAAATGCAATTTGTTTGAAAGCTGTATCTCAATTTGTTTCTGAGTTATTAATTTTTTTTGTAGTTTTTATTACTTTTTTGTCATAGTGGCAACAGAAGTATCCATCTCTGTTGAAAGCAAAACGAAATACTGATTACTGTATAGGCCAATCAGAAAACGAATAAAATGCGGATTCAACCAATAAAAACTTTCAGATATGCTTTTGATTTCCTACACTGACGAGGACAATAACCATTTTTCCAAAAGGTTAAAAACACTGTTTACTCTTTGCACGGATAAGTGGAAAACTTGGAGGCATTCTTTCCTTCTTCGTCGATGGATTGCATTCAGACACATGTTGCCTCGGAAACCATTATATAAGAAAATTTTATTATATTTAATTCAGGATGGTTTTCAAGTACCGCGTATAATTTTCCAATGGTAATTATGATTCCGGCCCAAAAGTATCTGTTTTTAGTATTTTTAAAGACATGGTTCGACGAGAAAAATGCATATAGTCAATTCGGAGGAAAGACATATTAGATCGTTCGGAAAGTCGTGTCGTGTTGGGAAAATCAATTCGCACCGGAAAATTCTGCACGGTAAATATTAGACATTAGATATCGAAATCAAAGTCTAATAATTAAATGATAGAATCTTCCGGTACAAATTGATTTTTCCAACACGACACGAGTTTCCGATCGACCCAATAAAATGAACTCCAAACTTAAAATAAATAAATTTACATGTTATTTTATTTAATGATATATAAGAATATTATTTAAAATTTATAAATATGAAGAAATCTTTTTTACAATTCAGTTTTCACAATGTTTGATAATAAAACATTTCTTAACTATTATACTTTTTTATCCATATATTTATTATCTGCATCTATATTTTTAACATCAGTAGTATCTAGTTTTTTACCCGACTGAAAAGAAGGGGTATGTGTTTCACGCGTATCTGTGTATGTGGATTTCTTTATACCCTCGAAACATCCCAACGGCTGGATGGAATTTAATGAATGAGGTCTCTATCAATTCGTCTTAACAGCCCGATGGTTATAGACTAGGTTTTATTTTTATAAATTCAAAATGGCGGCAGTAAAATATAAAATGGCGGTAGAGACGGAAAGAAAATACGCACCCTATTGAGTGGCATATTATTGGATAGGTCTTTTAAAATGAAGGCGATGTTTCATTGACTATTTTACTGTCAGAAGCTCCGTTTAAATATTACACAACCTGGAAGTTGTGTATGTATTGTGGATCTCTAGCTTTACTGCAACTCTAACTATCATAGACATCTATAGATCTCGTCAAACAGTGTTTATAGATAGAAACTAACAGTTAAACACAACTTAAAAGTCATGAATATAAGTAAATAAAAAAAATAGGTAAGTAATATAAACAAGTAATAGAAAAAATAATATTTTAAGTCAATTCCTACTTAGGTCAATAAGAGAATTTTTTTTCTGCCATTCTTTCCTTTTGAGTGGCGCTTAAAATGCCTTGATCAAGAAGAGGGCTCTGTCGGTCTTAAAATACCTTGATCAAGAAACTCTCGATTATTGAAAATTAATTAATTAAATTTAATTAATGAATTAATATTTGAAAAAACTGGATTAACACCAACTGTCATCCACTACAAGTTAAACAAAATTTATTTGAGCTTGATTGGATGAATAATAAGTGTTTCATAAACGATTGAAAATTTGAACAAGATATATATAGCGAGAGTGCGAGCTAATAGTAGGAACTGAAAAAAAATTGTTTTACATTGATGAGAAATAATTAATTAGTTCGCTTTTTACACAGTCGGGTTTTTTTATTTTCTAAATTTAATTGTTTATCTTAATAAATAATTAGCTAAAGTAACGCAATTCATGTGTCTATCTAAATTTTTTAGATTTACTTCTGTTTTAAAGTTTCAAGAAGCTACTTTTCTGGAAACCATTATTTTTAATGCGGAAGTAAAACTGTTAGAAAAAATTGAATTAATATGTAACAAGAAGAAAAAAGTACGCATTTTTTATGCTAAAATTATGAATCTAAATAACCAAGGAGTTAATTTTCTAATAATTTGATCAGTAAAACCAAATGTGTATGCTAAATAAAATAATGGTTATAACGTTGAAAGATTATCTTAATGTGCCGTGTAGACATTAAATAGATTTTTTTTTTCACAAATAATTAGAACATGAATTTTACATAAATGTTAACGAACTTATATATGTATTTTGTAATATAATGACATTCAAATCCTAAATTCTACATGATTTACATTTCAGGTATGCAAACTGTTATGTAATAAAATTATAATACAACAATTCTAATAGAAAATAATCTAATTTTTATTAATTATTTATCTTCCTTAATCTAAATTAACATTTTAACATTTAAAATTCAACTTCAAATCTTAAAAATTCTTTTCAAAATATTACCGTTCAATCTTAAGAAATAAAATCAATATGTTAATATTTTTTCTTATTTAAAGTTAAATTCTATCATTTTCCATCATTAATTAAGATGTAGTAAACTAAAGAATAATATTAATCTGTTTTTACAATTTAGATATCATGTTTACTTTTTCGTAAACATCCCGTCATACGGTGTATAGCAATTTCTTTCTAAGTTTTAAATAACAAAAGTTAAAAATCTCTCACTTATTTATATTTCGCACTCAATCTTTATTCTATAGATAGGGTTTATTTTTCCCTTTCATTTGCAAAAATTTCGGTAAAATTCATTAAAAACTTTGTTAGATATGCTGTAAAAATGTTTTTCCGTTCCAACGATCGTTCGAATAGGAGCGCGCTTTAGATTCGAATCGGCCGGTAGCCATTGCTTAACTTGATTTTCAAAAGCAACTTTTCTTGGCTGGGTAGAAATATTCGAGATAAATATTTTCTGTTTTCAGTGGAATTGTATATACTCCAGAAATTTCATCTTTCGGAATCGTGTCTATTTTGGCACTAATTTTAGAAATAATAATACTAATAAGAAAATATTTATCTCGAATACATAGGAATGACTTCACGTAAACTTAAAGTTCGTATCAAAGAACATTTGAGAGATTTAAAGTATAACCGACCTACATCAGCCCTGTCAAGCCCAGAAGCAGAATATTCAAGTTAATTTCGAAGACGCAAAAATTATGCATATCCCTCAAAGAATTGTCATGATTTAACTATCCGCGAATCAATAGAAATTATTACTAAAGAAAATACTGTTTGTAATGACGTTTTATCCTACAACATACCCAGAATTTGGCTCAGTTTGCTTAAAGAATGATAAAACGAGTAGCATTCCATTTCTCTATATCCATGTTTTATTTTCCCAACTTTTTCCGGATCTAAAAATTGACTTCCACTTTCACTCCTTTCGTCACCATCTACGTGAATTTTGAAAATTAGACGTTAATAACAGTAGTATTTCTTGTATTTCTCTGACGAAGACTATGTTTTTATAGTTGAAAGTACTAAGGTATTAAAGTTTAACGTCTTTTTAAAATATTGTCTCACATTTTAAGTAGTTTTGCACATAGTGTATGTTTAAGTTTAACTTTTTTAAAGATGAATTAAGCATTTCTATTTATTTATTTACTGATTGCACTCTCGTGATTCTCGGAAAACGCTAGGACCGTGTTCTCTCCGAATTGGTTGAAATTTAAATCGAACGCCGTTTTCGGCTTTCGGACGGAATTATGTCTGTATATCGTCACTGTTACTGGAGGATTAGCGTGTTAGATTGTTATTAGCTGGGCTGAGTGGCTTCGGTTGTCGCACGCTCCGGCGTCAGTATTGAATATACTCCCGGCTTCAAGAAATCGTTTTAGCGCTGGGCGCAAGCAAAAGCAGCGATATTACTTGATATTTTTTCCATAAATTCATGGTTTTTCTTCCACTAACATAGCTGCCAACTTGTACGGATTTTTGCTACCACTAAAATTTAACAGAGATTTCTGCCTTATTTAATTATCAATATTCTCTGCAATTCGGCGATTGAATTAGCCAAAATTTTCTATTAAATTTTAGTGGTAGCAAAAATCCGTGCAAGTTGGCAGCTATGCACTAAGTAGAAGTTTCTTTCCGAAGTATAATGAATAGCCCTGTCTATAAGATAAAGCATTGATTTTCATCGTGCCAGCATCCGTCTCCGGGCTTTTAGAGATCCGTCCTGAGATGGACGCAAAATTTTTCCGAACTAAGTTTAAGGAGATAAAGCTTTCTTTATTGCCTGATATGGATATCACCTCTGAAATGATAATATTTCAGTAATAACTCTTTGCTAAAACCAGCGTCGGCGATTCTCGTGGAAAGATCGATACGGTCGATCTTTTTTGTAACTTTAAATTTCTCTAGTACGTACTTTAAGAAAAATAGACTTTCTCTTCAACGCTACTCCAACCAATATTTGATTGACATGTACCAGAAACGTGAATTTAAAAACTTTTCTCAGCGGAGATTTCATAAATCTCCAGCATAACCATAGCCCCCACCAGTGGCCGAGAGGTTCTGCTCTCGAAGCTGGTAGACGGGAGGGGCGGGGTTCGATCCCAATCGCGCCCGTCCGCCTAATCGTTCGGAGTTTTCGTGGCTTTCTTCGAACCTTGGTTTTCCAAGCGTAAATACGCGTTAGGTTCCCTTAGAAAGATCCCCACTGAAGGCACTTCCCCCTTTTGGGCCTATATCCCTAGTGATGATAATTAGCCGTCATAAATAACAACAGCCAGCATAACCATAAACCTACTTATCTAGAATCTTCTCCCGAATTGCGAACATTGATCCACCATTCGTGAGTATTTATCAAGACGGCTTTGGACAATTAAATTAGGACAATCAGTAATTCAAAATTGAACATTTTCTACTCATACTTTATATGAACATTATTTCTCTGAACTATGAACAATTTAAAGATTTCTTTCAGTAATTAGCAAAAACCTTTTAATAATTATTTCTGGTGTGTTTCAACAACTGATAAGTAATAAAATGTGTATTAAAAAATCCATATATGGTCAAATGGTGTTCTGAGATATACATTTTGCCAACATTAAAATTTTGAACAATATTTTCGGTAAAGTTAAATGAATTGTGTACTTTCAATATTGACAAATTGTATTCAATTGTCCCTTTTCTATTGTGTGTTCAACACTTTTTAATAAATTTTGATTAATATCTAGTGAATGAATCCATTTGGTGTTTGCTTTAAATGGGTGAGTGTTTGATTTTACTTTCATTTTATTTATTTTACAGATAATTAAAATACACATTTTACATTAGTCAGGTTCTTATACATGGCTTAAATTTTTTTCAAATAACTTTTAATTGCAACGTAGATGTGCTCTGCTTTACGATCTGGCCGTAAGTTGCCTTTGGACAAGGGGATTTCTTGCTTTTAGTATAACGGCTTTAGAAAATTAATTTAATTATTTTAGTATTATTAATTTTTACTAATTTAAATATTTCATTGGATTTACTTAAAATCCCTTTCTTCAAAGTCACATTACACAAACTAATTTTAAATATTAGTGATAAAAGACGAACATCTAAAAAGTGTGTAACAAATGCGTCATTAACATGTGAATGAATCAGATCTCGCACTTAGCTCAAAGCATCTGTCAAGTACTTGCGCCTCTTCTGGGAGTGGCGTCACAAATACCACTGAATTAAGCCAATCTTGGTATAGAAGAAGAAGGAAAGAAAGTTATTTTTATTATTATATGAATGGCCACTGATTAGATTCAAATATCTTTCTCACTTTTTAAAAAGCAGAGCCCAAATAGATTATTTGCACCTTGGACCTTTTATCCCCTTGAGAGGCAAGCAATTGCGTTTGTGTAATGCTGAATTACCTCCGGCAATTTAGAAAAAAATTATTTCAAAATAAGGAAAAGCAATTTTACAATTTTTTTCCACCAAAGTTAGAAAAGTAAAATTTCATAAAATTTTTCTGGTGGAAATATTCATTAATCGTAGGTGGGATAAAATATATCCCACCGCCCATCAAGGGGTTAAAAGCGAATTCCAGTCCTTCGGCTTCTTAGTATATATCTTTTAGTTGAATTTTCACTCAGAATATGCGACATGTCATAATAAATCTTTAAGGTGACATTTTTTCTTTAAATTGGTAAACAAATCGATTTTAATATTAAATGAAAGCCTGTTTAATTGTGAATATTTTGATGCTTCATTTTTACCCACACAGTAATTATATCACGAGATATTGTAACTTTTGTTAATACACTCAGCACAATTATCCACACAAATTAAAACTTCAAATGGCTTTTTCTCCATCTTCATATTTTCTTCACTTTCATGTTTAAAAAATGGTAAGACTTTTTTTAAAATTTGAGATAGAGATGTAGACTTTTTTTGCACATGTTCTTTATTGTATATGTGATAAATCTGCGCATGGAATTAACCTTCAGGTTTTTTTTCTTTTTGAAATAAATAAAAGAATATGAAGATGTGTTAGATTTCATAGTTTTACACTATATATGTTGCATTCTAGCAACATTGGATTGGCTTTATCGTTGAAAATGCCGTACTGGCTGTCACGATATTAGCTGTGGATCACATGCAGCGATAATGGCGTAAAAGAAGTGGTCAGAACAGATAATTCGATTCTGTTATGTTAGTAGAATCAATTGCTGAAGTGCAGTTGTCGAGTGAAAACAATGGAATGCATCGTTCCGTGAAGTTTCTCCAGAAGAAATTGAAACAACTCATAATATCAGTTAAGCACTTTATTAGAATATCTTGCAAAAAGTGCAGTTTCCACCAAGATAATTAGCCATCGCTAAGTAGTAGTAATTAGGTTTAAACAAAGTTCCAAATAATTGAATAACAGGACGGTGACCAGGGAATGGATTTTCATCACTGGAAATACGACTAAAATCTGCTGAAACACAGCGAGTATCAACTTTTTGTTCCTCACATGTAAGGATACAAATATGACGTAGATCGCGTTCTCAACCAATGAATAATTAAGAATGTCACGTCATATAAAGAGCGCGAACAGAACTAGCGGATGAATTTGGAGGAAAAAAGGATAACATCAGAAATGCGCGGGAAAGTAAAAATGGAAGCTAAAAGAATAATCTCGAAAGAAAAAAGCACGGGAATGGAACATTTAATTTAAGAATACTAAAAGCGTAATATTAAAGCGATTAAGACAAGTGAGACATTACATTAAAGGGAATTTAACAGAGTTAACGATAGCGATTATTTAAGGATAAGGATTTAGTGAAAATAAAGTAGTAAATTAGAATAAGATAAGGAAATCGCGGAATTAGATCTAATAATGTAACATATATATACATCCGTAAAAAAATGATGTTATATGTAATATTAGATTATTTAAAAATCCATGCGCTGTCTTGTGCAATACATATTTGAAAATCTTGAAAAAAAATTGGGCAGAAATATAAATTAAAAAAAATTATGGATTTAAAAAAATTCAATTTTGTTTTTTAAATTAAATTTTAATTAAATATGCGGTTAATTTTTTTTTTCGAAATGTACTTTTAATTGAACATTGAAATGCAGTGAGTTCGCCATTTCACCCATATTTTAAAAAATATCAATATATTATATAAAATTAAATATTATTTCAAATATAAAATTAAAAACTGTCTCCTTAACTTAATTAGTATTTTACAACAAATTTAATTTTGAATTTTGAATAATTAAGCTTTATTTTATTTCTATTGGAATTTCTATTATTCAAATTCAGTATTCAAATTTTGTATTTCATTTTTTTAGTACTTGTGTTTTCTGATCTTGGCTGGTTTAGTGGTGTGGAAACATCCTTTTCCATGTTAAAGAAAAACACGGCACACGGGCCATCCAGATATCATTTGTTTAGTAATTAAATTTTGCCTTTTGTGATTGAATAAGGTGAAGAGGTTACATTTCACAATTTATGGCGGGAAAGATTTTCAGGCAAAAGTTCGAAGACCTCTACAATAGAACAAGCAGTCATTTCTATTCATAAACATTGATAATAGATGGCAGCACCAAAGTAAATTTTCGTTACTCGTATATAAAACAAAATTATCGATAATAAGGATTTCTTCTCCACTGTTTCTTATTTAAAATAGAGCAGTCATTTGTCAAATTGTGCAAAATTTACTTTAAACTTGAGTCATTATTAATTTTTTTTTTTCCGATGAGCTGTATTTCCTTATTAAATTGACTTTATAGAACAACTTATGTTAACTGTATTTATAGATAGTTAATTTCAAAAGGATAAAAGTATTATTTATCATACAGTTTCATTAATAAAATGCTAACGTGAAATATTGCGGTTGAATGCAAAATAATTATAATAACATGAAACAATTGCTTTATTTATCCGTGTGATTTGATACATATTAAATCGCTAAAAGATGGCAGCATATAGAGACAATATTATATATTTACTATTATGACTAATCAATGTGATATCTTGTTTTAAAATAATAATTTTCTTGTTATTTAATGACAGACATTCCGTTATTAATTCAGGCCAAAGTTAATGATTGGAAATATTTGAAGATATTTATAAGAAAAAATATGCGCTGATTTCTTAACAATTTTTTCTGGATAAAGTGTCTGGCGCTGATTTCTTACAAGATTCCTTTCCATTTGACCGGAACGATATTGTTGTCATAGAGAAAAAAATTGAAATAATAATAATAAAAAAAATATGTCGAATAATTATATTTTTTTCTTTTTGTTTTTTACCGATTATATTGTATCATTTTTTAGTATTCTCCAAATAAATCAGTAGTTTATTTTAATTTTGGTAATTCTGTATATTTACATGAGCTGACAGCGGACCCGACTGGTAATTCTCCTACATATTTTTTTCTCAGCACTCATAGGATAAACTGTTGCCTTAAAAATGGCTATTATAGACTAAGGTACAACAAATAAAAATATAAAATTCAAAAAGTCCCTCAACAGCAGCTGGTTTTCTTTTTGTGCAGTGTCCTATAAGCAGGACGATTGTACCACGAACAAGTATAAATTTTGTACATATGTTTATTCATAACTAGCCGCCCTTGGCGACCAGTTTGGTCTCCTTTAAATCTATGCTAAGCGTTGTATCATGTTACTTTTATTCATAATTTAATTTCCTTGCTCAATCCTTCGCTAAATCGGAAGATTCTGATACGGAAATCATGAACTCGGTATTCTTATGTTAGCCGAGTGCAGATGATATATGGCCAAACATTGTACCCGTCGTTTTTTTCTCATTTCATTAATTTCATTACTTTCACTCATTTTATTTAAAATATATAACTTTAATTTAAAACTGAAATGATTAAAGTTTATGACTCTCAATTTTCTCTTATTTCTTAAAAAAAAGAAAAGAATGAAAAAAAAAAAAAGTAACAAATAATGCTATAAACTATGACATTTAATTTAAAAATTAAAGCTTTGCTTTAATTTACCTCTTGAAAAATTGTTTATGACAGTCGCATGCGATGGACTATTATAATTCTGATGATATGATGGCGATGGAACAATATTTCGCGATTTATCACCTGCGCCCGGCTAACATTAAATTACCAAATTGGCTGTTTGGTGTATAAAAAGTGAAGCGGTCAACCCGGAACTATTGATGACAGTCACATGACTTAGGCTATTATTATAGAGATGCTGCATTATAAGAGCCAAAAGAAACCTTTTAAAATTGCAGATATTTACCTGATTTAAAGGCTAAATTGATTAAAACAATACAAAGAAGAGAGAGAGAAAAGAAATAAAATAGCTCCAAGAAATAAGTATAGAAACCGAAATGAACCTGTTATAGTAAAACACATTCGTACTTTTCAATGGGACTTATTGTCACCACTAGCAAAACGCATAATAAATCATTCGCGTGGTTTTACAAAAAATTGATTATTTTTTACATTTATTGATAATTTAAAATTATTATAAATTATATACATATATAAGATTATATATATCTAGAAGGAGAAAAAAAAAAGAGGTTACAATCGAAATATGAATCTGAATTAAGGTTATCCTAAAGCACCGCGTTGCTAAGAACCTTAACAGGACTAAAATGCTTTTTTTTTTTTAATTATTGGAAAAAATATATCCCAAGAATATTTGATCCTATAACCGGGCCTTTCTCGACTCTTGTAGGTATTTGCGACTTGATTTAAATGCCTTTCTCAAGTTTCAAAAAGTGTAGGGTCAAAAGTGTTACATAACTTGGGCCCCTTTAACGAGAATACCAACCGTTCATCTTCGACTATTATTATTACGTTTTCTTCGAACCTTGGATTTCCAAGCGTTAATACGGGTTAGGTTCCCTTAGAAAGACCCCCACGAAGGGCATTCCCCCCTGGGCCTATATCCCTCGTGCAGATAATTGGCCGTCATAAATACAACCAACCAACCAACCTTCGACTATTACTTTTTTTTATGAAAAAACAAGTAAAATAATTCTGCCTGTGAAAAATGTTTATCACATCTTGTATATTACGGCAGATTTCATTTCGAATTTCGTATTGCTAAAAGTTATTATTCGATTTCCGATCGAATTGGTTAGTATTACGAAAAATTCTGCATTCGAATTTTGTAATAATAAAGTTCTGTATTTTAATATTTTTTTTGTATTTTATTGAGGAATTACTTTTTTTCCTGATTAAAAGTGTAACGATAGAACATCAGTTCACCTATTAAATGAAAAGTCCGTAGACTAGGATTCCTTAAGCTGATGTCGCGGACCACCAAGCTAACACAATGTTAGTGTAGAAAACAGCTTTATTTAATTGTAGAAAGTTTTTGATTATATAAGATGAAAATTACCTTAAGGAATTTTTAGTTCCAAACGATTCCAGCCCAAATGTTTGAAATTCCATACGGGTAATAATCGTTTAAGAAAATTAATAATAGATGGCAGCACCAAATTAACGTTACTACTTTAGGAAAAATAATACACTTAGAAGATCATGTAAACAGAATAACTTCTAATACGGATTTTTTTCTATCTCCTTTATTTATTATTTAAAATATTGTAGGAATATGTCATGTTTTAAATTAGTTCTTAATTTTAGTAATTAATAGACTTTTTCCCTGTACGTCTGTCATTAATAATCTGACATTTCTAAATAGCTTTTTATCAGGGTATCAACGACTTTATTTTTTAAAATGCTAAAATAATTACATTTTATTTCCGTTTCATTCATGCAATGTTAATTTTGAGGGAGGTTAAAGGCAAAAAAAGAACAAACATTACAAAGATTAAATAATTCATTTATGTTACAGTACGAATGTTATATTCATGCAAATCACAAACGATGGCAGCACTAAACATCTTATAGGAGCACGAAAGTAATACAGTAACCTACTGACTAGTATTGCTTTTGGAGGATTCTTTTATTCCAAATATCACTAAAACTTACGGAACGTAAAATTTTATCTATTGTCAGGCGTTCGGTGATTCATTGAAAAAAAAAAAAAAAAAAAAAAAAGAAAAAAAAAAAAAAGAAACAGATATTACTGGTTGGAAGATCTGTTAGATATTTCTAATAAATAAAAAAAAAATCTGCGAAAATTTCAACACTACTTCGAACTACCAAGGTGATATGTTGTCAGGGAGGGGGGACAAAAATTGAAGGCAATATAAACAAGAGTCTAATTATTACGTATTTCCTTTTTTTAAAATTATTTATACAGATTATGATGTATTTTTATTTGTTAAACTTATTATAAATCAGTAGTTCAATTGTATTTTAATAATCGAGTATATTTATATATGAATACAGTGGACCCGAAAGGTAATTTTTTTCTTCTTTCTTTTTTTCTGTTGAAGGGTTAAACTTTTTCACTTGGTTATAATTATGACAATTTTTAATACAATAATTTCAGAAGTGTCTGCCATTATTTCAGGTCAATAATCTTCGTTGTATATTTTTACAACTTTTTCAATGACACTACCAAGAAGATAGCGATAGCCAAAAAGGGTGCAATTATTTCCAAACAATAAACTTAAAAGAGTATAAAAAATTAACACGATATATGATCGGAATCGTTTTCGATTTTAAGTTGCCCTTCCCTTTCCTGTATATCATTTAAAATTTTGAAAGCATAACTCAAATTTTTCGAAATTAATTTAAAATTTTTATCATTTTTAAGTTTTTTTAAAAGAGTGTTATTATCATTAAATTGATTTTTCAGAACATTTTTTTAAGAGCGTATTGACAAACATTATTTTTAAAACTAATAAGTTTAAATAAAAATACATACACACATATATATTTAGTAGATCAAAACAAGGAAATGAAAAAACTTATATAATAAAATGCTAAAATATATTCATAGGACAACTTTTTAAACAATAAGATTTGTAAAATAATACTTATCCCTATTTTTAAACAAAACCTGCAATTAAATGATTCAAAGCATATTGGAAATAAAATTCTTTAATTTGGTACCGAGTGAATTTAGTCAATTAATCACGTGCGAAAATATAAGAATAAATAGCTAAGGCATTCAATACTGCCATACATTAAAAGGTTAAAAAAAAACAACAGCATGTAAATATCCTTTGTGCAATGTCATATTAAAATTAAAAATTCATTTTTATCAATTAATATTTATTTATATGCATTACAAGGATAATTAAGAATTACAATTTAAATGTCACTAATACTAAATTTGATACAATATGAATATATATTAATATTCGCATGCATTCAATTCCTATTTTTTTACTACTTGATTATGAAATTGTGATATGATTTATTAATTTAAAAAAACGATGTTAACATTAGTAGTAATATTCTATGGAATAAATTTTATAAGTTAAATATTCTGCTTATACTATTTAATAGCATACACAATAATCCCTTACTTAAAAAAAAAAAAAATGTTATAAGGAAAAGTGAGAACCTTCCGCGTTTTGACTGATTTCCGTTTTCTTATAAATTCATCTTAATCCCCGCCCCCTAAAAAATTTACTTCCCCTCAGCAGATATAGTTTAAAATATGTAAAACATGTTTTTTGTATTACTTTTCTGCTCAATTTTTATTTTAGTGCAACAATACTATTTCAATCTCCCCTTTTCGAAATACCGCCTTCTTCCGAACAGAGCAAAGTTTAAAATTATAAATAAAAACGTTTTAATTTTTAACGTTTTTTTTCTGCCCAATTTTTTACATTTATAGTAACAGCAAACGAAAAATAAATCATCAAAATTACCCTCTCCCACAACCCCACTCAAAAGAAAAAAAAAATAAAAAATGGCCACCTCTAGATTCTTTAGCTGACGAAATTTAAAATCTTTAAAACTTATTATTTCACTTTTTTTTTTTGGCGTTTTTGTTACTTTGTTCTAACAATAAATATTTATTCAACTAAACCCCCACCCTCCGAATTTTCAGCTTTTTCCTTTTGAACACACCCCTTCCACAGAACACAATTTTTGAAATTTCGGTTTAAAAAAAAAAAAAAAACTGCTTGTTCTTTCATTCTTTTAGCAGCAGTGTATGAATTCAATCATCTAAATCTACGCTGCCCCATTAAATAAATAAATAACGAGGATTTTGATGACATAGGGAGGGAAGCAAGATTTTTTTTTTCTTTCTGTCTTTTGCTTTACCTACCTATGATGTACAGTCGTGAGGAAAAAAAGTAAACACCCCCTACTAACTCCTCAACAAATTATCGTAGAAGAAAGTTACTGGTTCCGAACGATTGGAAATAAAGTCTACTTTTAAATGATGTATATAAAATTTGCTTAGGGGACCATCTACATATTAAAACGAAACCAAACTTAATTTTTTTCAATGGCAATACCCAAATTTTACCCCTTGGGGACGAGCGACACGTATACGTGCCGCATGAAGCGCTCAGAATCCTTGTTTTTCCTCACCAGTAAAATTTTACTGTAAAATTTGCCTTATTTAATCAGCGCATTTTCTCGATTCAAGAAGACACAATTTTCTGTTTTTAAAAAACGGTGACAAAATATTAAAAATTTCGTAAAAGGCTCCCGTCCCGAAGGGGTTAACGAGATATTTCAAATCTTTGGTTCAAACTATGCCCAGATACCGAATTTCAAGTCATTTGAACGATAAGTTTTTGAATTATAAACATTCAAAATTTAGTGCTTCTAATATTAAATTACATTTTCATATTTTTATTTATATCTCCAGAAATTATGCCCCTAATGTGCTAATTTTTTGTGTAGCAATAATACTAATATACTCAAACATAAATACGCTGAATTTGCAATTTTTATAATTTTATGATATGAATTATGAAATTAATATGAAAAAAATTATGCATTGCAACTTACAATTTTTGATGGATTTAGATTTATTAAGTCCTGCTTTATGGAAATCCAAAATTTCACATTTATCTTCTAAGTAGTTCTCAAATTATGCTTAAAAAATGGCAAAATGATGGTTTAAGGGGCCGTCTATAATAGAAGTGACTAGATATTTCGAAATTTCTTCTGCTGTTCTGTAATCCAGCAGGCTTTATTGACTTCTTAAGGTGCATTGATATCAAGATGGGGGCTCTCTGGGTTAAGAATCGAGTTCCGAACTTCAATTTGGATACAGCGCTTAAAATACGCTGGTTTTAAAATAATTATTTTCTCAGAAACTTATGGTACGTATTGCATAAAAATTTGCTTTTAGGCTAATTGAAGGGTGTAGAGTTCATTTATGCTGCCAGAACTGTGTACTGCTCTTGAAAAAAACAAAGTTATTTAATGTTTTAATATGTAGATGGCCCCCTAAGCAAAATTTATCTATATCATTTAAAAGTAGACTTTATTTCCAATCGTTCGGTACCAGTAACTTTCTTTTACAATAATTTATTGAGGAGTTAGTAGGGGGCGTTTACTTTTTTTTTCCACGACTGTACTTACTACCATTATTATTATTATTATTAGTTTGTACCTATGATAATGTCTCGTAGAAACAAGATTTGCTTCAAAAAACCAGTTTTTTGCCTGAAAGTTGCCTCGCTGGAGCGGTATTAGGCAAAATTCTCAAATCTTAATCTATTCTTTTAAGCATTTAGACAAATTATTCCCCCTCTCTTCATTTATATGGAACCTAGTTGTAACAGATTCGAAACATTTTCTGACGTCTACAAAATGCACGATGAGTCAGCAAGTTCAGAATGAGTCCTATATACAATTAATGCTTGTCTGTTCCGATAGCATACCATACAGTACACTTATACAGTTCGTTTATAGAGAATAACTTGATTTATATAGAAATTGAAAATGAAGAATAGAATTATGGTAAAGAGCTTAAGGGACCAGTTTACCCCAAAAATGTTCAAAACGTCAATTTTCTTTCTTTTCTTTTTTTTTTAATTAAATGAAAGCTTGTTTAATTATGAATATTTTGACAACTCATTTTTACTCGTACAGCAATTATATCGCGAGATATAGTAAATTTTGTTAATACATCCAGCGCAATTACCTATACAACTTAAAACTTTAAATGGCTTTTTTCTCCATGTTCATATTTTCGTATCTTTCCATTTTTAAAAATGCTAAGGCCTTTTTTGTATTTGAGATTGATATGTAAACTTCTTTGTGTATGTTCTCTATTATATATGTGATAAATCTGCACATGGAATTAGCCTTCAGGTTTTTCGTTCTACAATATATATATATATATATATATATATATATATATATATATGAAGATGTATTAGATTTTATCGTTTTTCACTATATATATGTCACATTTTGACGGCGAGTAGTTGGTATTGTCGAAAAAAATGAGGGTTTCCATTCCTACACAACACAGGTGGCAGCCGACTGGGTTTAAAATAATAAAGAAAAATGAAGAATTAACATAAGGCAGTCGCTTGGAACATTATTCACTTTATTTCCACACTCTCGATTAAATCTAGGGAAGATGCTCTCTCCTTCCATGGTAAAAAGAATAAAGTCTATTCTTCCTGTCACAATTAGTTTAAAAACACTCCATCTCTTGCCTGCGTTCTAGTCTTTAATCCGTTAATATCTAACATCAATCACCCATTACGATACCGTTGCTTCCTCATTCTACTCACATAATAAACAGTATTCATCCAACGTTTTACTACCTCCATCGAGCAATCACATTGAATATCCAGTTTGCTACGACTGCAATCCACCACGTTCACCTCTACATGCTAAAAACTAAAAAGCTTCTAAACTCACAGCTCCTCTACTATATGCTATATGCTTTATGCCATCTCTCTGGTTCCCGCCATTCGTATTTATACTCTGCTGAAAAGATTGTTCTAGAAACTTCTTATATTCTCGCACCAGCTATCTAAAGCATAAACAAATGTTAAAATCTGTAGTCGAGATTATGCTAAAATAACCCCCTTTTCCCTCTTCAGACGATAAAAGAAATGAATTTATGTCTGCGAAGTTTTAATCTTTGAAATATTTTAATTACACCTGGATATTTTAAATAAAAGAATAAATTGAAATAAGTAGGTTTTTCTTTAAGACAGAATAATATTTTAGCAGTTAAATAAAGATCTAAGGGGAATATGATATACCGGGATTTAATAGCGGAATTTAATAGGAATTTAAATAATAAAAGTTTTATTAAAGAAATATAAATAATCGAGCCATTTTTAGATTTACGCAATTTGGAATAAATATGAATTAAGATCTTAGAGATTAATAGACTAGGGTTTTAATTTAATAAGCCGGTATAATATACGGAATATTACTGAAAAAGGAAAATTTACATAAAATACTTTAAACTTGGCGCAAAAATTTAAATTTTGTAATATTATCCCCCCTCCCCAAAGACTTTGTATGAAATTTGTGGTTAATTAACTACAATTTCAGACAACAGATTTGTAATAAATTTGGAAGTTGATTTTTGAATATTGAAAATTTTAGAGACGTCAGCGAAGAGATGGAAAAGTAAAATTTAGCAATGCAAGAGAAAAAAAAAATACTAAGAGCATTTAAATTTAGCTGAGAGCATTTCCCCTGTAAAAGAATACAAATAATGGTTACAACATCACTTACCATTTGTAAGTACATAGGAAAATATAAACACAATAATAAATAAAGAATAAGTATAAATACAATAAGAAATAAATAATAAGAAATAATAAAACTACAGTAATAAATAACAACAAATTCTTTTATCTTATGGAAATTTAGTGTATTTCCATTTCTCTTATCACAAACATATTTCCAATCAAGTAATGTTTAACACTTTATTTACTTCAAGTAGAATTTTAAGTTCTATTGGCTTAACTAGTTCGTAGATCATAACAGTCCTTTAGCAAAAATAGTGGTACAGTTCTTAAGTAAAAAGTTCAGCTGCAATAAATATTTTTTACTAAATTTGTTTGACTACTCTGCCTGTTAAACTCTTTACATTATGTTTAAATACTATTTGTCATCATTAGTAGTTTTTATTTAATAAACAAATTCCTAGTAGTTATTCAACTACCTTTAAACGTTTGTTTATCGACTACTTTTTTGAGCTCCTTTTCCCATTCTAATTGGGACTTATCATCTTTTACAACTTCTCACTTGTTTTAGTAAATATCATAATTTTTCACTTATAAGTTATGTTCTCTTTTTCTTTAATAAATAATGAATCTTTCAATAAATAATATAATACTTTCAATTCATAATCATAATAATAAAAATTCTCAACAGTATGCTTGAATAATAGCAATAATAGTACTTAATAACAATATTATATTCTAAGAAAATATCACAGATTGTTTACTTATTGACACGGAAAATAATGGTTGAGGATAAAAATAATACATAGCAATTAATAATTTTCTTATTTTTTACTTATATAAGAAAGTATTTTTGCCAGCCGAAACATTAAAAAAAAAATAATAATAATAATTCCAAAGTCCAAAATTATCATGAGCAATATGAAGTAATTTTTTCCTCAATGACATTGGTACAACTATTTTTTTGAATCCCTTTCTCTGAATTATAATAATCCCATATTCTTTTTTATATTTCTTATCACAGACATTATCCTTGTTTTGCATCTCTATGATTTCTTTTCTGTCCAACAATAAACTTACATGTTGATTGAAGTAAGCAACAGGATTTCGAGACAACATGTCTGCTTCGACATTTGTTGAACCCCTCTCATACTTAATCTCGTAATCAAACATGCTAAGTTTAAGTGACCACCTAAAAAGTCTACCTCTTAAGTTCTTAACGCTCTTCAGCCATACTAGAGATGCGTGATCGGTATGGATTGTAAATTTGATTCCATGGAAATAGTGATAGAATTTATCAAGAGTATCTATAATTGCTAAACATTCTAGCTCGGTTATAAAATAGTTTTGCTCATAACTCTTCAAAATTCTAGAATGGTAAGCAATAGGATGCAAGAAATTATCTTTATCAGGTTGTTTTAGAACTGCACCCACCGCTACCTGAGAGGCGTCTACAAACATGTGGAGGGGCAATTTTGGGTCATAAATTTTGAGGATTGGTTTTGCAATTAAGGCATTTTTTAGTTTTTCAAAAGAGTCCTGACATTCTGAGTTCCATTCCCATATTGTGTTTTTTCTAAGTAATTTATTAAGGGGGTATCTAATTTCAGCATATTTGTCTATGAATTTATGGTATACATTAATAGAACCTAAAAATCGTTGTAATTCTTTAACATTAGAGGGGGGTATTAATTTTTGAATGGTCTCAATATTTGCATTAGCTGGAGTTAAAGTCCCATTGGTGACTTCGTAGCCTAAGAAATTAATTTTATTTTGGCTTAATTTACATTTAGAAAGTTTAAGTTTAATATTTTCTAATTTACAGATTTCAAAGATTTGAGTTAAGTGTTTTAAGTGTTCTTCTAGAGAGGAGGAGAATATTATAATATCATCAAAATAGTGACACGCGAAATCTATTTTATATTTGTTAAGGATCCTTCTAATAGTTCTATTGAATATTGGGGGGCCTGTTTTTATACCGAACGGAAGAACTAGCCATTCAAAGAGGCCAAAGTTGCTAGCAAAAGCTAATTTTTCGGTATCAGCTGGATGTATTGGTATGTGCCAGTAGCCAGAGGCTAAGTCTAAAGTTGAAAAGTACTGAGCACTACTCAATTTATCTAAAATTTCATCGATACGGGGCAAGGGTTCTGCATCATTTTTAATTATTGAATTTAATTTCCTATAGTCTATACATAATCGGGTCTTTTTACCTTCTTCTTTTTTCATAGCTAAAGTGATAGGGGCAGAATATGGGCTATTACTTTCTTTTATGAGTCCAGCCTCTAATAATGATTGGATTTGACTTTTTATTTCTTTTTCTTCTAAGGGGGAAGTTCTGTAGGTCCTCAAAGATACAGGTAGGTCAGATTTTAGAAGAACGCGCTGTGGCTCAATATTAATCCTACCCACATCATATTTATGTTTGGCAAAAATATCCCTATAATTTTGAACTATCTCCCTTAAATCATCATTTTGAATTAAATTAAAATCCCCAATTAAATCTGAATTAGAATTATTAACATCGCGAAAATTTTGAGAAGTTATGAACTGTCCATAATCAGGTTGCACATTATAATCATTTCTATCATTCTCAAAACAGTCCTGAGTAGTCATATAACTTTCACAATTAGATGGTAATTTGATATCATTCTTACATAAATTCAAAGTTTCAATACTATCATTAGTTGTTATTACACTATCATCATTATATAAATTCAAATTCTCATCACAATCAATTGTTACCAAATCATTCTCTTGTTGCACTTTATTCATATGTACAGTATGAAAATAACTGTTACTGTGTTAATACAGTAACAGTTAAATTACTGTGTTAATACAGTATGAAAATAACCTTTTGCCTGACCAATAATAACTGTAGGTATAGTTTCAATTTTAGCATTTAGTTCTTTAACAAATTTGAGGGGTAATATTGCCGTAGTGGATCCAGTGTCCACTATACATGGTAAATTATAACTATTGGTACATCCATACACTATTAGTTGTCAAATATTAGGAATAGTAGGTGGTGAATTACTAGGAAGAGTATCAGAGGATGTTGCATCATTTCTAAATAAACACTCTTGTTCCCAATGATATGCATTATTTACTCCTTTATTTGTACATATTCTACATGGTCTAGAAGGATATGGTTTCTGAAAGTAATTATTTTGAAAATTTCTAGACCCCTGATTTTGATACTGTCTTTGTGGAATCCAATTCCTAGGTGCATTATTGGGCCTATTTGGCTGAAAATTAGGTCTACTTGGTTGAGTCCAAGGCCTAGGTGGTTGAAATTGTTGAAAATTTTGTCTAACTGGTTGTTGATTTACTGTTTGGTTTGAAATTTGAGGAGTGGAAACTTCAACAAATTGCTTAACAAGCCGGTACCATTCAGTGGTACTATTTGGAGGGTTTACATTAATATTATTTCTATACTCTGGTTTTAATCCATCTGTCAACCCTTGTATTAGGAGAGTCTCACAAAGATGGAGTTTCCTCCCAATTCCTACTTTTTTGTGAAAATAATTTTCTAAATTATCTAATTTATCTAATTTTAGAGTTGAGAAATCTGAAAAATTTGGAACATTTAGTTCAATGAATTTTTCTATCAAGATTTTTGAAATCTGTTCATAACTAGTACAATTAACACAATCATTGATATAGACTTTTAGTGCTTCACCCTTTAAATACTGTGGAATAGATTTAAATTTCCACTCTAAATCTTTATTTTCCCTAGTACTCATATCATCATAATAATTTAACCAAGCCTGGATTTCCATTCCAGTACTAGGATCAAAATTGACTAATTTTGGTTCAGCCATTATATCAGTATTCAATAAAATAAAAGAAGCACTTCTATTCTCTTTAACACAACCTGACCTTAACAACATTTAAACTAATAGAATTCTATTTTTCATAATAGATTAAGTACTCTTTCAGACTTTAATAATAAATAAATAAATAAATAAATACTCTTCACGAAATAATAAATAAACCTCATAAATAAATAATAAATAAATCTCATAAATAAATAATTCTCATACTTAATAATAAATAAATCTCAATAAATAACAAACAATAACAAAAATAATTACATAAGAAGTGTAAAAATATTTTGAAAAGAACTCACTCCAGTCATCTTGTCTCACAATCACCAGCACTATACATTGCTATTCACATTAGCGATGTAGATTTTTAACTTTCCGGCACTGATCTTTAGTAAATATCATAAGCTATCGTGTACCAGTACCACTACACATTTGAAATTTTGGAGACACACTCGTTTTTATTGCCGTCACTTCTATATCCTGTCGGACTTTTCTTTTCTCTGTCACATTTTGACGGCGAGTAGTTGGTATTGTCGAAAAAAATGAGGGTTTCCATTCCTACACAACACAGGTGGCAGCCGACTGGGTTTAAAATAATAAAGAAAAATGAAGAATTAACATAAGGCAGTCGCTTGGAACATTATTCACTTTATTTCCACACTCTCGATTAAATCTAGGGAAGATGCTCTCTCCTTCCATGGTAAAAAGAATAAAGTCTATTCTTCCTGTCACAATTAGTTTAAAAACACTCCATCTCTTGCCTGCGTTCTAGTCTTTAATCCGTTAATATCTAACATCAATCACCCATTACGATACCGTTGCTTCCTCATTCTACTCACATAATAAACAGTATTCATCCAACGTTTTACTACCTCCATCGAGCAATCACATTGAATATCCAGTTTGCTACGACTGCAATCCACCACGTTCACCTCTACATGCTAAAAACTAAAAAGCTTCTAAACTCACAGCTCCTCTACTATATGCTATATGCTTTATGCCATCTCTCTGGTTCCCGCCATTCGTATTTATACTCTGCTGAAAAGATTGTTCTAGAAACTTCTTATATTCTCGCACCAGCTATCTAAAGCATAAACAAATGTTAAAATCTGTAGTCGAGATTATGCTAAAATAACCCCTTTTTCCCTCTTCAGACGATAAAAGAAATGAATTTATGTCTGCGAAGTTTTAATCTTTGAAATATTTTAATTACACCTGGATATTTTAAATAAAAGAATAAATTGAAATAAGTAGGTTTTTCTTTAAGACAGAATAATATTTTAGCAGTTAAATAAAGATCTAAGGGGAATATGATATACCGGGATTTAATAGCGGAATTTAATAGGAATTTAAATAATAAAAGTTTTATTAAAGAAATATAAATAATCGAGCCATTTTTAGATTTACGCAATTTGGAATAAATATGAATTAAGATCTTAGAGATTAATAGACTAGGGTTTTAATTTAATAAGCCGGTATAATATACGGAATATTACTGAAAAAGGAAAATTTACATAAAATACTTTAAACTTGGCGCAAAAATTTAAATTTTGTAATCTATATATATCAGTTAAAAAATTATATTAAATCTAATATTAGATGTATCTAAAAATCCATACGCAGTCTGGTGTCATACACATTTGAGAATCGAAGAATAAAAAAAAAAAAAAAAAAAAAAACATTGGGCAAAAATATCAACATTTAAAAAAGTAGTAGGTATTTCAATAAATGCAATTTTTTAAAAACTTTTTTTAATTTTAATTAAATACGCAATTAATTTATTTTTTCAAAATACACTGTTTTCTTTTTAACATTGAAATGCAGTGAGTTCCCCATTTGAGCCATATTTTAAATTATAAACGAAATTGTTGAAAACGTAAACTGCCCCCTTAATAGAGAAATTTTAAAATTTCTAACGACTGTAGATAAATGTGTTTTGCACTTAAAATTTTTTTTTATCCAAAAATATAAAAGTAATTAACAATGTGAAAGAATGCAATGTATAAGATTAGTATAAGATTTCGTCAGTAAAAGATTAACAAATATTTCGAAACTATTGCATTCATTCTATATATTCTACACTTCTAATTTAAATGTTTTAGGATGAAGATATCTTGTTATTTCTAATGCATCATTCTAATCCTTACATATTCTGAAATGTGATTACAGTCATTCAGGGTAACTTTGATCCGCATTTTCTCTATTTTCATATGCCACACTCTTATTTTAAGAATATTGTTGCAACTAGGGGCATAAAAGGGAAGAAATGATCCTAAACTATTGTATGACTATCAAAAATTAAGGAATAATAATGATAAGAGCAACAAAAAATGAATTTTTAACCCGATTCAAAGTTACCCAGCCATTCAGGATAACTTTGCACCATATGATAAATATTATCTAAAATAATTCATTATAAAAAAAAGTATTATAGTTAGGGCAACTTTGAACCCCCAGAAATGTTTTCTGATATGTAAAGACTCCGAATTTACATTTCCTAACATCACAAGATTTGTATAATTTATGATATTACAACAAATGTTATGCATAAGAAAAATGGTAGAACAGAACCATCAATATTTAGAAATTAAAAAAAAAACTGTTTATTGTTCATATAAAACGTAAAAATGCAGTGAAAAACAATTTTCAATGTTTTAACTCAATACCATATCCATAGTTACAGTAATACATACTAGTACTAGTATTATTCAAAGAAGAATAAAAAATGTCGAATGTATGAAATGTCAAATTTGAGTAGCTTCGCCCCGAATAACACCTTTAAAAGAATTTTATGTATTTTACATATATTTGTGAAAATATTTACATGTTATATTTAATGCACACTTTCGGCATTTATATAAAATATACGTGCAAATGTGGGAAATTTTTGGCAGTAGCACCTATAATCAGTAAATTATAAACATCATTATAGCTTTGGGCCGGCTCAAAGTTACCCTGAAAATGCTGTAAAATGCTAGTGCCTTCTTATTTTACATTTTATTAACTATTAATAAATAAATAATCACAAAATATTAACACATTTACAACATTTAGATAATAATATGTCTGATAAATGAGTATACTGTTACTTAGTATGAAAATTTAATTCATTTACAACAACTTCAAAACATCATTCAAAATTAACTTGAAAACAGTACTTCACAAAAATAGGTAGATGATGCAATTAATTGCGCATAATGTTGCTAATTTATTTTCTAAAATAAAGAGTAGAAATACCAGTTTAAAACCTTGCCAACAGAGCACAGTTCTGGAGTTTATTTAGTCTTTTGAAAATGTAAAAAATATTGAAAATTAGGAGGTGGTGCAAAGTTACACCCCATGATTCAAAGTTACCCTGAATGACTGTACTGATATTTAATATTTTCAAACGTTAAAGCTGGATACTATAAAATAATTTTACAAAACAATATTTTTTTAACTTAAAAATTAAATTAATATATTTGTTGTGAATAAGGTTTTACATGTTGATTTTTTATACATCGGTATAAATATGCAAATTTCGATTTCCCTGCAATAATAACAGAATCGTTGAAAGAAGGCATTTATGAAATTTACAACAGTGAATGAACAGAAATATGGGTACATTCTACTACCTGTAAATTGCATATATAACAGGATAGATATTGTTTGCTCTTTTCCCCTAGCGTCGTTAATGCTGTCCAGGTCTGAAGTATCAATGATGATGTGACCGACGCTTCTACTTCTTAATGCAAGATCTTGACCGGCACGCTCTGCTTTATGCTGTAATGTTTGCTTTCCTCCTAAGTAGATAGCGCCGCGAATTTACAAGGCAGCCTCCAGATGGCGCAGGTAGGTGTTTTCAAAGCTGCGTGTGCGTTTTCTTGCGCTATTTTATTTCTTGGCTCAAGACCACCCGTAGTAAAAAAAAAAAAAAAAAAAAAAAAACCTTTAAAACGATGGTAGCAGGTATCAGCCTCCTGCGGTGCGAATGTAAGCGCTGAAATATAG
Organism: Maratus speciosus; assembly: GCA_963932465.1. NCBI lineage: Eukaryota > Metazoa > Arthropoda > Arachnida > Araneae > Salticidae > Maratus > Maratus speciosus. The sequence goes on along the minus strand of OZ010798.1, from coordinate 160,920,937 downwards.
CACATTGCACTAAATAACATCGGCCGATCTTTGAAATTTTTAGTGTTGGGTAAGTAATACAGGAGGCACCTCACTTGTTCCATACATCGTGACAATTTGTCCCATTACCTCAAATTTCAGATTGGAGGTACCTCAAACATTTTGTCATGTTTGCTCAGTTTCAGGAGGTGAGAGCAGTTTCAGAATGAATGAAGGAATATGTGTGAGTGTCATGATTGTGTGGAGTTCTCGGAATCGGAGTGAATTGCGGTCTACATTTAAAGAAGCTTAAGCTAAGGGGAGGGAGACTAGCGTCTCGGTGTAGCTCTGCTCCCTATGGTGATTTTTCTCCTACCTCTTGGCTGAGGAATTGGCGCTAGTTATTTTTGAGTTTGGTGTATTTCAGACGAAGCACAAGAGCTCGCTCGCGCTGTCGTTGGAAAGTGTTTTTTTTTTTTTTTTTTTTTTTTTTTTTTTTTTTTTTTTTTTTAAGCAAAGATGGCGGATAATGCAGCGATAATTTCATGCTCACAAATTTTCACTCAATTGGTTCTACTACAATTCTACTCTTATTATTTGTTTATCAATCAGTTGATTGTGTTAAAAATAATTAAAATGTTATAATTTAATCTTCCGTAATTGGGTAATGTTTTTAAAACAGGCTAAATTAGAATGTTTTTAGATAAACAGCAAAAGCAATTGTATGTGGCATGATCTTTGTAGGTTGGAAGATAGGATTTTAATTTCTTGTGCATTATTAAACACTAGAAAAATTCTTTCCTAAAATTTTCTCAAAATATTATGTGAACCGTGGTACCTACAAATAAAAATTCAATAAAATCGCATATTTCTTCTATTAGGGTACAGTAAACATTTCTAAAAAATGATACCATTTTCAGGCATGAAAGTGTTCCTCCTAAAGGTGGAATTCCACCTTTTAAAAAATAATTTTGGCCATTTTCTGGATTTATGCAAAAATGCAAAGAAAATATTGGAAGCATATAAGGTGGGGGAGGGGGGCGGAATCTGGAAAATTTAATAATCAGACATTTTGTCTAACTAAAATCCTTGGCGTTTTCTTTTTCTGAATTGCTGTGCAAAAGATCTATCAAATCAAAGGGAAGCTTATGTATTATAATCATATGAAAGTCGCGTAAATAAATTTGATTAAAGTATCTCTCCAGAGTGAAAGTTTTTAGACTTTAAAAGAAAAAGGAAGTTTCATAATTTTCTTTTTGGAATAGAATATTTTCTTCTATTTATGCAACACTTTTGATTTAAAAGTTTAAATTTGTTTTTAATGCTTTCTAAGCTATGAAAAGAAAATAACAATCATACGTACAATTATATTTCATTTTATCCCATAAATAACTGTTAAAATGTGTCTAAATTTTAAAAGTTTGGCGCCATCATATTGACCGAAAAGATTTTCCTCCTTTTTTCCTATTTCCCACTTTCATGCCTGCATTTTAGGCTCTTGGATATCACCCCCCCCCCTCCCTCCCAAAAATGCAATTTTATTCTTTAGATTGACATTGATACCTGAATTTTGCAGGCAGGTACATTTTGAATAGTAATCCTGTCTAAGTCTTAATTTATTGAAAACTTTAAGAGAAGATAATCTAAAGACCCCCCCCCCTCCTTGATAAAAAAAAAACTTTTTGGTGATCTGACTTCGAATAGTCAAAGGTATTTTAAATTTTGTGTGCAGTTAAATGCTTAATAGTATACATGCTAAGAAAATTTGAAGGGTCATAAACAAAAGTGTTACTTTTTTGTCAGGGGAGGGGAGGGGGAAAACATTCTTTGGACCCCACTCATTAAAATTGCAATTGGAGTATTTGAGCATCACTATTAAGGTTATATGTTCATTCAAAATTTCTAGTGTCTATGACTGTTTTAATTCGGAAACAAAGGTATAAATATTTTTTTAGAATTTTTCAAATTTAAGTATGAAAATGTTACTTTTCCGTGAGGGGGGGGGGGGGGAGGCGAAATCTTTGGAATCCACAAGTTGAAATTTCTGAAATCGGAATATGTAATAAGCATCATCACTATTCAGATTCTATCTGTGTTCAAAATTTCTAGTAAATTGTTTTCGATATAACATTTATGCTTCGCCAAACTAGCAATACTTCGCCAAATCTTGCTTCGATTGGACTTAGTTGAATTCAGTCACTACGATCTCCATAGGGAGCGGAGCTACACCGAGACGCTAGTGGGAGGGAGACCTTAGAAGTCTATGGGATAGACTGAAAGGGAAGAATGAGGGGATAATGAAATAATGTGACATTTTCTGTAAAGAAGTGTGGTGATCGTAGAGGAAAAAATCTGTTTTTCTCTATTGCTCTTAATAAATATTGATTTAGTTCTTGTCAATCTGTCGTTGAGGGCTGACATTGAGTCAGTGAATGAGTGAGTGTTATTGCTATGTCGGAACATTTCAGATGTAAAAATACCAATTCAGTTTGTGATGTAATATTAAAATTGCAGTTAGTCTACCTTTTTTTAGCTCTCATAAATACCCTTACTGTGAATTCATTCACCATTCTGCATGAAATTTTCTTTTTTCTGTATTTTTTCGCGGACATATAAGTTTTATAATATTAAGTTGTATTTTATATGCGGCATAAAAGTATTCACTTTTTTTTTCATAAGTAATTACAGAACAGTATTTATATTTTTAATTCATTCATCAAAAGTAATTTATAATTATATACATAACATCTATTTTATATTATAGAAATTTTAAGACTGCATTAAAATCCAAACTGCAACTTTGTAATATATGTTTGAATTTGTTTTGTTCGCAAATGCATTTAAATTTTGAAGTTCTTTTATGCAGAAACTGTATAATCGGACAATATGTTCCATTTTTTGATAAAAGCAGAAGGGATTTTAGCAAATATTGCGAAAGTTAGCATTTTCAACTGCATTTCCGGACGCGACAGCGAAGGAAAGTAAAAATCTGCCGCCTTGAGACAGCAGTCGATAGTTATAGTATTTGTGATGTTTTTGCTATGGCCAATTATCTATACAAGGGATACAGGAAAACGAATACCCTCCATGTAATTCGGGGTGGGGGGGGGGGTAAGATATATTAACCCATATTTACGCTAGCTAAGCTAGATTCGAGGAGAACTCTGAATGATTATGCCGACGGGCACGACATGGGTTTAGAGTCATGTCATATATAAAAGGGGGGGGGGGGGTCTCAAAGCTAAAAAAATAAAAATAATAATATTTATTCATAATGAAGATAAGGATTTTTTTAAAAGAGGATAAATAATATTCATGGCTGGAATAGCACAATTGAAGTGTGCAACTGTGCTACTTCTGTCATGAATATAATATTTATTCGTGATTATGTGTGGAATTTTATAAATCGATAAATTTAATCGATAAATTAAATGAGTTCGAGACAGGTCACACAGCTTAAGTTTAGAGGTGTAATGCTGGAATTGAAATCAAATATCGTATTTTTTCAAAATTTTGATTGCAAAATGATTTTATTGGAATATAAACGTTATTACACAGCTTAAGTTTAGAGGTGTAATGCTGGAATTGAAATCAAATATCGTATTTTTTCAAAATTTTGATTGCAAAATGATTTTATTGGAATATAAACGTTATTACACAGCTTAAGTTTAGAGGTGTAATGCTGGAATTGAAATCAAATATCGTATTTTTTCAAAATTTTGATTGCAAAATGATTTTATTGGAATATAAACGTTATTACATTATGGTTCTCAAAAGAGAACCCCCCCCCCCCATCTCAACAACGTGAAACTTTCCGTTGCATTTTGAAACTTAAAGCATGGCACTTGCAAGCATGATTATTAAAGTGATTTGAAATCAAACAGTTTTTTTTATTTTTTGATAAATGAATTAGATCTTGCATTTAAGCGATTGTTGTCTCAAGACGGCACTTTTATCCCTTTCCTTCGCCCACATCCAAATAATATGTAACAGAAAATGTGTAAAGTATTAGGGGATTTTGTTACGGCTGATTACCTGCACGTAGAAATACCGCTAACATGCTTTGCATAAGTTAAATTACTCTACCTCCACCCACCCCCCCCCATATAAAGCTTTAAAATTTTCAAAAAATTCTCCTGCATTTCTTAAGAGTGTTCTCAAATCCAAAAGGAGCAACTTCATGACATAAGTTTTAATTTATTTTTGTTCAAAAATGCATGAAACTAGCTGGTGTTGTTGTTCAGAAACTATGTCATTGAGCTGTTTTTTCCATTCTTTTGCAAACGTGATGGGTCTTTCAGAAAATAGTGTCAAAGTGGGCGCTTTGAACCGAATTTCCGCGCGAAGGAAGAAAGAGCACTCAAGAGCGGACGAAAAACGTGTTTGTCCCGTTATCAAATTCTCTTATAACTCAATAGGTAATTGATGGATCAAAATATGGAAAAATGAGTTCAATTCCAAATCGCTTCCATGGTCAGGCTTTCCAATTGTATATTGCCTTTCCGTTGAAAAATATTTGTAAATGTGTCAAACCGTTTTGCGCTTGTTGAGCAGAGCAGTTAAGAACAGTCTTAATTTGCAGTAAAAATGAATAACTAAAGATTTCTGCATACACCCTGCGTCACAGTAGGCAGCTAATTTTAAAAATGCTTCTATATTTTAAAATTATTCTGCCTTTTTTATTTTTTACTTATTTATTTATTTTTGTTTAGAATGTCCTGTTTATTACTTTGTTGAGAAATAAATAAATAAGCTGATCACATAGCGTCATGTGAAAGCATGGGGTCGGTTGAGGGAGGGGAGGGTGAAAATAATGAAAGTTTTCTTTTTTGATAGACAGATTTTTTTATCAGATATAACAGTACTAAGTATTTTGTGAAAATAATTTTTTAGATGAATCATATCAACCAAAAATATGTTTTATAATTTATAGTAAGTAATTATGTGAAAAATTGCTAAAATTCCTCCCTAAGAATTTCCAACGAACTATTTCTTTCTCTATATATACAGAACTTTAATTCAAGATTGGCATTCAGTTTTATATTTTTTCCAATCTAATTATATTTTCAAAAGTCAATTTTATTCCTTAGAAGTACAATAGTTTATTTCTGTGCAATACTATTTCTGTAAAAGAACATCAAATAATCACATAAACAGCGTTCCGCTGCATCCATTCTCCATCACTTTTTAGTAATTCCCTTTCTATCTTCCAAGAACTAATTTTTGTCAATTTACCTTCCTGACAATAACTAAAGTTGCACACCCCTAACCTCAGATTGCCGGATTATTAGAAGCATACAGCCATACACCGAGGAAGAGGGAGGAATTACATCCATCCTAACTCAGTTGTAGTTCTTGAGTATAAACCCCGCCCACCTCACTCCTTTGGAAGCATGACAAAAGTTTTTTGGAAGTACCTCATACAAACATCCAAAGATTTCGTTGTTCTACCCAACACTATTCTCCTGCTGTAACGATCGCTGCACGTTAGTGCAGCTTCCAAGAAGTGCGAAAGAATTTTTCACGAGCCAATTTCTATAAACAGAAGAACTAATATATATAAGAATATTTTAAATAATAAGTGGTATGAATGTAATTTGTCAGAAGCTCGTGTATAATTTATGCGTAATGGTATAATTTATGCATTATATTTATGTATAATTTATGCATAATATGAATGTAATATTGTTAATTTCTTTTACATCAGAAACCCTCATTGCTTTACATTCAGACTCAGAGAGTACTTGCTCAGAGTTATGTATTCAGTAAAGAAAAGACGGCTTTTTTTAAGCCCTGAAACCGAACAATCAATCAATGCCCTGTCTGTTACAGCAACAGTCCCAGGAACAGGTAAAAGGAACAGTTCGTTTTCATTTTTCAAAAGGAGCAGGAACGCTCATCTCTATGAAAAATTCAACTGTCCAATCTGCGAAAAGCAAGAGTATATTTTCGTAGTGAAACTCAAACATGTTCATTTGTTAACGATTGCTGCACTTCAGTGCAGCGTTCAAGAGGTTTCAGAGAGTGAACCACGGGTTGTAAGCTAACAGAGTTAATTATATATTTAAAAAATTTGTTTAATAATAAGTGGTATGAATGTAATTTTTTAAAACCTAATGTATAATTTATGGGATATAGGAAATGATAAGTGAAAGAGTTCAATTTTTATTTCCATTTTTATTTTTCATTGATGAGAAGTACAATCTCTAAATAAAATTTTGGTATTAGCAGACACCAAAAAGATATTAAGTAAACTTCTCTATAAATTGAAAAAGAAAGTTTTGATTTTCACAGTGCTGGAAAACGAGTAAACCATTTAGAAAGAATATATATTACATATTTATGATTGAATTCCAATTTTTAATATGTTACTTTTTCATGGTGTAATAATCCAGCTCATTTATAAAAAACTTTGCATATTGTAAATTAACTGTCATTTAAGATTTCCCATGCTGTCAATTAAGAAAAAAAGATATAATCATTGTACTGAAAATTATTCGCAATAGATTAATATTTAATTAATAATGACAGTTAATTTACAATATGCATTAAAAAAAATAAGCTGTGTTATTACACCATGAAAAAGTACTACAAAATTTTATTGCGCAACTATAAATATAGTTAATTGTGGGGTTTTTTAATTATTACAATTAATAAATTTAAACAGTATGAATTATCATATGTTAAATAAAATTGTACATATACACACAAAATAGGAAAACTTATAGGATACTTATAGGAACTGTTTAAGCATTTAAAAATTTTTATGTTTTCATTAAAGCTCTCTGATTCAAAAGTGGAAACTAGTTAATATCTAATATATTTAAATTGCAATTCCTTAAAATGTGCTGCTTTTATATTTCTTAAATATCGAGTGCAGTAGAATTATTAAAATTTTTGCATTTCATATTTTTTGATTGCATTAATATCAGAAATAAAACATCACAGGCGGAATTAAAACACCTAAAGTTGCCGGTTGGTGTAACAGACTAGTTAAAACAAAACACGTATATATGCCAGACCAAAACTGATGATATAGAATTCCTTGTTGGGATGTTTGATGTGGTTTTTCTATATCCGTGGTGATTCGTGCTCAATTGTTGTGGAATGGAGGGTCCATGTCCCGCAAATTTTTTTCATATACTCCGAAGAGAATATACATGATGCCCAAAAAGTTTTTCCCTGATTACCAAATTTATTCATATTCGCTTTAAATAAGATAAACATGTGAAACAGGTAACAATTTGTTGGAAAATTAACCAAATTTTTTGTTGAAGGTTTCCGTAACCTGGCTAAAGTGTAGTACTCTCAGTGTCTAGGAAACCGGAAATATTCTCAAACTGTGCACATTCTCCAGACCTAACCCTATTAGATTTTTTCAGTAAGGTTATATCAATGACAACGATTACAGAAATCATGCATCAGATTATTGAAAATTATTGAAAATCATTGAAAATCATTGAAAATTATTTCTAGAAGTCCTCCGAACATTTTGATGGATTTCCTGCATTTTCATAAAAATGCTTATAAAAATAATCTTAATTAAAATTTCTTTTCCCTGCTTGTTTCTAAAATATACTTCATGCCCCTTTATTTGATATACATCTTCCAATACAACTCTGTTTAAAAAATTTTGTGTAGCTACAACATATTAAAATTGTTTTTTGGAAACGGAAAAATACGGGCAAACACCTTAGAGGGCTAAACATGCTATGTGCTACCAAGGGAACTCAAATAGAGACTTATTAATGTGTGTTACCTAATGCCCATAAATTTTTATTAGTTTTCCAACAATTTGACACAAGTTTCACATGCCTATCTTATATCTAACGAATATGAATCAATTTTGTGAGGGCGGACTTCTCGGACATTTCCGACACGGTGTCCTTTTTTAGTTTTATGTGTTTTGATTTAATTTGTAACTTGTAATTTTTCATAATAGCAGATATACGCGGATAAAATAATTAGAAAATTACTTTGCAAAAATAGTACTAACCGTGAGCAACAGTTGAACAACACAGATATAAAATATTCTTGTGAACAAACTATTATCTTCAATATAGAAAATTTCATTGCTGGGAAAAGTAACATTACAAAAAAAAAAAAAAAAAAATATTATACCCAGGAACCACAATGATATCCGCTGATTCTCTACCAAATATTGGCCAATATTTCAAAAGTCGCTGAGTGTTCTACGTCTTTACAACATCTGCCGATTCACAGATGCAACTTAAAGTTAGTTCTTAAAAGATAGCATTCAAACAAGTTTTTTTTTTTTTTTTTTACATTACTTATAACTTAATAATACAGAACTATTATTCTAAACAATAAAAGGGCATAGTCGGATAAGCACTGGAAACATACATTTCAATCAAATTCTCTGATTTTTTCCCCAGATGTGGCTACATATCTGACAATATATTTACACTATTATAATCCTATAAATATTGATATTTAATGAGATAAAAATGTTTTTTCGATTCAAAATAAAAATAATTTTCTCAAAAACTACAACACCGAATTTCATGCTATTAAATAAGGTTAGATAGATGCCAAAGATGCATAACTGGAAATTTTTATAAAATTTTTTTATTATAAAAACTGTGTGAACTAGCAATGAAAAAATAAAAAAATAAATAAAATATCTTATGGTTATCCGAAAATTACCATTTTCTTGTAAAAAATTCCATATATGTTTCCGTATCTTCTATATAAATGCCGAATGTTTACGTTGGGTACTACATATAAATATTTACAAAAATGTATATTAAAATTATTGAAATTCATTTTAAGGCGTTATTTGGGGAGGAGCTACTCAACTTCGACATCCGAAGAATTTTTGGAACAAAGTCAGCAGACAATATGTCAACTGATGTATTTTATATTCCATTAAGCATATAAGCCATGTTTTTCAACACTATCGATACTATATTCGATTGATATATATTTTGTTAAAGATAAACAAATATTTTGAAAATACAAGTTCCATCACGGCATATATCAATGAAAATTTACCGTTGGTTCATACAATACAAACCTAATGCTACTGGCGTTTGCAATACTAAAACCTTATTGCGAGTGCGCAAATGGCATGAAAACAATTGGCTGCTGCTTTCATTTGGCAGCAACAGTATATTATCTTTCTTACGGGAGGTATTTATACAAAATTGTAAGTCCGTCAGAAATTCTTTCTACGCTGCTCAGAAATGAATGCATATCTGTGGTGATTGAAGATGACACTGATAATGATTAATTTCTTTTTTCTTTCTGTTCTTTATATTTACTGTCTTATATTATTTGAATTTTTATGTATAAGCTAGTTCCATGGGTTTTTGTAGAGTTAAGTCACAGAGCTGATAATTCTTATTCTTGTTGGTCACCGTTATTTTTGAAAAGTTTGGTTGGCCTTATTCAATTAATGAGATACCTCCCATATAATGCCACATTTCCCTGTTCTAAAATGCTATTAGCCAAAATCGAAGCATGTGACTTATACCACAAGTACTCATCGATATAGCCTATAAAAGAATGTAATACATTGACACAGTGTCAGCTGTTTTTCCTCATAAAAGTCACTGTTCTTGAAAGTGAGGCCTGAAGCACTGAACCCGACTATGTATTTGCGTTAAGTTTATAAATATATTTGCAAAAAATAGCTATTGTCTTTACAGTATTTTAATCTCCTGATATTTGTTCCACTGTTTTTTTAGACTAATGTTTATTTATTTTAAACCCTTGAGGGGCGGTGGGATAAAATATATCCCACCTAATTTAAACAAGATTCTCACCAGAAAATTTTAACTAAATTTTATATTTTTAACTTTGGAGGAAAATCTTTAAATAATTGCATTTCCTTATTTAAAAATAGAATTTTCTATTATTCCGGTGAGAATTCAATATTGAAAGACATTCTTGCTTGCTCCTCAAGGGGTTAAAAATATTATTATCTCCTCAAAAAATAAACGGCTCAAAATTATAGAAATGTATTTTAAAATACAAAGCATCGTCCAATGTTGTCGGCTTTCTTTTTTTCCTTTTTTACTAGATCCCTAATTTTTATCTTCTAAATAAACAGCCTGAGAAATCTGCCCTTCAATAAAACAACAGATGCAAGTAGTACATAAAACTTGAATAAAAAATTATCTATTACTGCCCAAACGAAACGATATCTCAGAAATTAAGGATCACATTAGGTTCTAACTCTAGTTACATAATATCCATATTTAATTACGTTAATTCGGGCAATCAAAAAAAAAAAAAAAAAAAAAAATGGCGAAATTACTTACTCTTATTACCCTTAGTTAAAAGTGGTGAGAATGTTTGAATAAAAGTCATTGCACTAACTGTCGTTACATTTCGATATCGAAGAATGTTATTGTTTTCCAAGCAAAACATTTATTTCTCTGTCTCCGATACAAAACACCAGTTTTCGATATCGAATTAGGGCCGATAGTGTTGAAAAACATGGTTTATATGCTTAATGGAATCTAACATACATCACTTGACATATTGGCTGCTTTGTTTCAAAAATTCTTCGGATGTCGAAGGTGAGTAGCTACGCCCCACATAACGCCTTAAAATAAATTTCAATAATTTTAATATATATTTTTGTAAACATTTATATGAAGTACCCAAAGCAAACTCTCGGCATTTATATAGAATATACGGGAACATGTGAGGAATTTTTTACAAGAAAAATGGTAATTTTTGGATAACCATAAGATATGATTTTTATTTTTTAATTTTTTTATCGCTAGTTCACACAGTTTTTATAATCAGAAAACTGTATAAAATATTCCAGTTATAAATCTTTGGTATCTATCTAACCTCATTTAATGACATAAAATTCGGTGCAGTAGTTTTTGAGAAAATGAGTTTTTAAAAATATCGAAAAAACATTTTTATCTCATTAAATATCAATATTAATAGGGTGATAGTAGGGGAAATATATTGTCAGATATGCAGCCACATCTGGGAAAACAATCAGGAAATTTGATTGAAAGGTACGTTTCCAATGCTTATCCGGCTATGCCCTTTAAGAAATTTGCTATTTTTAGAAAACTTGATATTTTAATGACGATTCTTTACTACTTGGTTTATATTTGACAATGTTGTAAAAATGATATTACTATTATAACATTCATTAATACTTATCGACATTCTTAAAAACAATATTAATTTACAGCCATTTAAAGATATCTGTCGACATTCAACAAATCTGACGAAGTTTGTAATACTGACTAAGTGAGATGAAATTTCTGAAGGACAGCCCATTTCCACAGTTTTCGTCGAAGAGTATTTGATGGAAACGTCTGCCATGAAATTTGCACTTGATAAAATTTTCTGTAAGAATCTATATCAGTTTATACAGAAATAAAGAGCTTTAGAAAAAAAAATATGTAGAAATCTATATAGATTGCTGCAGGAATTTTTCTTTAGAAATATTTATATAGGCATTTATAAACTGCAATACGAAAATTTCTTAAGAAGCATTTTATATTAAAGTTTATTGATAGTGCTAAAGGGCAACTTTATAAAGAAATCTGCAGTTATTATTCTTAATTTATTTGTATTTAAATTAGTTATGTAGAGCCTATAACAATATTAAAATTTAAAATTTGTTATTTTTAAAAAGAAATTACGATGCTTTTAATAATGATTTCACTCGGAAAAAAAGGGATAGTAGGAGAGATGTTGAACATTTTTGAGTAGGTATTTGAGGCACCCTGAAAATTTGTGCAGCACATCTTTTGTAATGCCTGAATACAAAATCGAATGTCTGGCTGAAGGATAGCGGCCCAAAACCTGTGCCAGACACGTGTCAAGTGCCATTTTTTGACACTACCCCAAAAAAGTATTTGAGGCACGCTGAGATTGAAACAGAATAATATTTATACTTAGAAAAAAAATATTTTGAAAATGACAGACACTTTAGTCGGCCCAAAAACTGTGCCAGACACGTGTCAAGTGCCATTTTTTGACTACCCAAAAAAGGTATTTGAGGCACGCTGAGATTGAGGCACAATAATATTTATGCTTAGAAAAAAATATTTTGAAAATGACAGACACTTTAGTCGGCACAAAGACTGTGCCAGACATGTGTCAAGTGCCATTTTTTGTCTGGCACAGGTTTTGGGCCACGATCCTTCAGCCAGACATTCGATTTTGTATTCAGGCATTACAAAAGAAGTGTTGCACAAATTTTCAGGGTGCCTCAAATACCTTCCCTAAAATGTTTAACAGCTCTTGGACTAGGAAATCATTTTAACCTTTAAATGATCAGGGTAAAATGCGTTCCAGAAATTGCGTAATTCAGAGAATCGCAATTCACACCAGAAAAATCTAAATAGTAAATTTCGGTTGTTTTAATAACGAAATGTCTGTTATTAAATAAATCAAAAATTTCCATTATAAATTTCTGGTGCGAATACGGAATATGCGAATAAAAAGATCCACTAAATCGGGAACACTGATGGTATCATTCGATTATATGTTAGTATATCATATGCTTTTAAGGTTTAAGTAATTTTTAAATGGATACTAACTTATCTTTTCAAATGCTTTTCAATTTCCGACTTATATAAATGTTTTATTTTTTCTTATTGAAAAAGTCGGAACAGATGTCATAAGTTCCCACGGCCGCCATCTTGGAATTTTTCTTGGCGTGAAAACTCCTTTTCCGCCAAGTAGTAAATGTCGCCAAGCACCGGTTTATACGCATGTTTCGCTTAACTAAAATAAAATGTAACTAATAAACAAAATTCGCTAAAGTGGCAATCAGTAATCTTGTATGAGCGCTTCGCGCACATTAACCGAAAGAAACATCACTGCATTCAGCACTTCTCGCGGTGTAACATTCTCAAAATTCAGCAGTTCTCGCTTTCTAGCAATCTCAAAATGTAAAAAAACTCTTAAAGCAGCAAAATATACATAAAATTATCAACATACCTTAACAGACATCTGCTTTCTTGAAAGCTCCAGCACGAAATCTCTCTCATAACATCACCCTCATTTTCCAAAATAGGCTTATGAATACGCATTGGCAGGCACACTATAAACAAACCTACTTTTCTTGTCAAAATTTCCTCAAATTACTTAATTACTTCAGCAAAATGTTTAAACGGATTACGGAAACCATAGTCAGTCAAATACTTCCAATAAATTTAACAAAAAAATAAAAAGACAGAACGATACAACACGATATCAAAATACATCCACAAACTCCACCACTTCTTACGGGTTGCCAGAACACACACGTCACACGGGGTTCCACATATCGAGGTTGCCACATCCATAAACACCGCCAACACGCCAACAAAAAATCGCCAAACAATTCAAAACAACGGCTGAGGGAACATAAGGCATCTAAGCCAAAAAATCCAAGTATAATTTCAAAAGTAGATCATTCGTAATGATATTTTATTAAATTAAGAGCCTTTTAATTTTTTTTCATTTATCTTTAAATAGCTAATGAGTTTATACATTTGAGGCCCTTTTTTCCTTATCATTTAAACAGAACAAATAAGTTTGATTTTAGAATCACGAGGTCTGGACTGGGGTCGAATAGCGTAGCTCGTAGGAGGCATACTCTCCCCGCCCCTTAGCCGTTCAAAAATTTATAATTATTACTTCTATTGATTTGAAAAATTGCATTTTCTATTTTTATTATTATTTTCAATATTTAACAGGTTGGCCGCATCAGTTTGTAATGAAGTGGCATTTTGGCAGACATTGACAAAACGGTTTTCAGTTTTATCGAGTCGGTCCGAAATTCCCAATCGCGGAAATGTTTGTTAATTTTATAAAAAGTGTTAATTTTATGCATTTTTAATTAAAAAATATGAAATTTTAGTTAATTTTCAAAATTGAACGCCAAACTGAAATCACTAAACACGCCTGGGTTGTGTGCTTGTGCAAGTGTGTGTGAAACGGGGGAAGGAATTGACAAGGTCTTATTTCGTTCTAAATTAGCTCTTTTAAGGTCTTTGATTCAAGAGACTCGCCACAAAATTACTCATATAGAGCGCGAGTTATATTCTTTTATATATCATTAACACGATTTAAAACTTTTAGGTGCAAAGTACTTTCAGTACTAAAATGTTGAAATAAATGACTGGCACCGGAATTTACGAACAAATTTATTTGCAAATAAGAAAAAGATTATATTTCACATACCTATTAAATGGAAAAGATTTTAGCAAAGTTCTGGTGCCATTGTGATGTTTCGGAATTAAAATTAAGTGGTTTTATAAACATACCACTGCCCCTCAAAGGGTTAAGACTGCTGTTTTCATCCTTTCTAGTCCTTTCTAGTCTTTCCCACTGTTTCTATTTATCTATTGTAGGCAATATTTAAATGGGAAATAGTTCCTATCAACTTTCCCATTTTCTGGCAATTTTTTACATTTTTCTATAGTCAGTTTTAAACATTTTCTTTTCCATCCCACCATTTTACCTAAGTTTTACAAAATAAATTTACATTCTTTTATGTATATACAATTAGCTTTTCATTATGCACAGTGTATAATAAAAGGATTTCCAAAACCACTTAATTAACCTTCTCACTGCCGCGAACTGATATATCCGTCCACTAAGCTGTACGTTTCACCGCAATAGAATAATTATTTATGTTAATATAATTCAACAGATATAATGCAGTTTTAAAAACTTAAGTTATGATCATAGGCGCCAACCTCAAACTAATCTTCCGTAATACTTATGTTAATTTGACCCTGGTTTAATAAGTTTCGTACCAGAAATATTTTTAAGAAATGCAATTAACTATGTTCCACGTAGAAACCTGGAATAAAATAAATAAGCATTCGTGAAATAAATTTTCTGGTTCGAAATATGGTTAACCTGTGTTAAATTAATCCAGACATTACGGAAGATTAGTGGAAAGTTGGCAGCTATGGTTATGATTCACATTATGATTCCTGTCAAGGCTTATATGCTTATACGAAATAAAAAAATTGATATCATGTTGGAAAAATTATCCTTTTTTAGCATTTAAAAAAAATTACAGAGAAAACAACATTACAACTCGCCCTTTTGCTCGGCGGTCAGGGGGTGAAGGGAGCCTTAAGCATCTAGTCAAGCCTCCCGACATAGATCTTTTCTAAAGAATACCACATTCATTACTTTAACCCGAGATTGCTCGCGCAGGGTATGTCATACCCAGACTGGGCACGGTTATTACATTTCTGACCACTAATTTTCGAAAAGGAGTCGTCAAATTATTTTTGTGAACAATGTCAACGATTAAATAAAATGACGATTTTTGTTTGAATTTATTGGTGGCAAAGTGTTAATCGTTCATATCATGGATACGCGCGAGCATTTCAGGGTTAAAGCTACTTAAATTTCTATCATATAATTTATTTGAAAAAAGCTTACAAAATATTTCTAAAAATCACAACTTTTAGGTTGAAAACGCATCACAATTGGTTTTTCCACACCTATTTCGATTATCTCTATGAAACGAAGACTGTTGTTTCAGCATTCCAGTAGCTTTGGTTGGCACCTATTGATAAAACTATGAAATTCCTTTAAATATGAAAATTGATTCGTGGGTCAAGCCTCCTGTATGGTCCCCTAGTCTCCCCTACATATTAATTATTATCCCGAATAAACTCTGGCGTACAGGGCTGCCTCTGACTACTATTTTTCTATTGTATTCGCACCACCAATTTCTAAACAATAAATTTTATAGAATATTTCAAATGAAAATCAAATTTCAAATTATTTTTGCTTAAAAGGCGCAAAGACCAACTTAGTGAAAAATATTCCATGCCGGGAATCGAACCCGGGTCATCAGTATAGCGCACTGACGTTCTACCGCTAAACCACATGGAACGATACCCAGCCTGGAACTTCTCACTATTACAAGTTGGCAAGGCTACAAACGCAGCACAAGATGGAATATTTTCCGTGAGCCACCAACACGGGGCAAACACAGACACTTAATTAAATCCAGCATCGATGAATCTATATATTAATATTTGGAAATTTTTCCAGAGATCTTGTGCTGCGTTTGTAGCTTTGCCAACTTGTAATAGTGAGAAATTCCAAGCTGGGTATCGTTCCATGTGGTTTAGCGGTAGAACGTCAGTGCGCTATACTGATGACCCGGGTTCGATTCCCGGCATGGAATATTTTTCACTAAGTTGGTCTTTGCGCCTTTTAAGCAAAAAAAAAAAAAATAATTTGAAATTTGATTTTCATTTGAAATATTGTATCTACTAAAAAACAACTTTTCAAAAGTAAAAAAAAGCCAAGCAAAAAAAAAAAAAAAAAAAAAAAAAAAAGAAAAGAAAAAAAAAAAGAAAAGAAAAGAAAAAAGGTGAAAGTTGTGGCTAAAAAATAGTGTGATATCAAATTTCCAAGCTTATATTACGGTACTTATTTAACATTTTTTGATAAAAATTTACCATACGTAAGTCGAGTACCTAAGTATGCGTTGATAGAAAGCCTTTTCTCCTTTACTAAATACATCATAACGTGTTTCTGAAAATTAAATTTTTTTAAATTATGCATGATGGGCTTGGCGGCAATCTTTCCATATTTTACACGAATTTCTAAGCCCACAAGTTCATTGTTAAGATTGGAAGTTCGAAATTGTTACTAAAGCAAACATTTTATTCTTTTAATTTATGGAAATGAGTGCCTAAAAATTTGTGTCTAAAAATAAAGCTGAAGTAACTTCAGGTTTCATCTTATGATTCTCTTTTTTCGGAGGGGGGTTAATTAATTAGTTAAAGCAGTAAAAACCAATTTGTTTTTCAAAATAAAAAACTTTAATTTATCTGTATGTAGCTAAAACTAGAAGTTCGAAATTCTTAATAATGCAAATATGTTACGAGCTTGAGTGCTTAGAAATTTGTGTAAAATATGGAAAGATGGCCGCCAAGCCCATCATGCATAATTAAAAAAAAATTAATTTTCAGAAACCCGTTATGATGTATTTAGTAAAGGAGAAAAGGCTTTCTATCAACGCATACTTAGGTACTCGACTTACATATGGTAAATTTTTATCAAAAAATGTTAAATAAGTACCGTAATATAAGATTGGAAATTTGATATCACACTATTTTTTAGCCACAACTTTCACCTTTTTTCTTTTCTTTTTTTTTTGCTTGGCTTTTTTTTACTTTTGAAAAGTTGTTTTTTTTGTAGATATCAGTTCTTTTTTTAAAACAAATGATATATTATTGAAATAATTCTACTAGCTCAAATTAAAATTAGTCCTTGTATAGCCTTTATAAGCAGGGAGCAAACACAATATTATACATTTTGTTTACCTATCATTCATTTTTTATAGTGATTAATAATTTAAAAGTAAGGAAAGTCAATTTCTTCTTTCAAAGTATCAGTCTTTCTCAATTTATGTCTCCTTAAAATTTTCTACGAAAGATGAAACTTTAGTCAAAAACAGAGTCGAAATAAAATATATATTTACAGTTAGTCTGTCAGTTAATTATTTTTTCTAACTTTTTTTTTGCTGACGGTTTTGCAAAATAAATTTACCTTTACAAATACCTACGGTTAATCCGAGAATGAAACCCCGCAAGCATCTAAAGAATCGAAGATCTGTAAATCTAGCAATTCTAGACATAATAAAGGAACATTTTTGATAAAAAAAATCTAAAAATTTAAAGATATAAACTGTACATATAACTTCATCTTCATTTAGATTGTGTTATAGAGAAGAAAGAATAAATATGTAATTTTACTCAAGTCTGTTTATCCATACCTATTTGCATAAATGTGAGGATATTAATTTACTATAAAATTTCTCCTAAATTGATTATCTTTAATAGTCTATTATTAAAGCCGCATATACATTAGAATTAAATATTTTTCGGTTAAAGATTGCCTGAAATCTATAGTCTTATCGTTCGTCAAATTTGTTTTTTTTTATGCCCAGACTCTTTTTCTGAACTCTGACAAAAGTTCACAGACATATTGAAGCTATCCAAATTCCTATATCTTTCTATCGTATTTCCTTTTTTGAGGGGGGTGTGAGGAAGAGCCCTTAAGAACTTCGTTTTGTTCTCAGAATTCTGAATTATTCATTCAAAAGATCTACCTACATAAGTCTTGTTGCAGAATTTTCATTAGCTAAGAGTTGCATCAAGTTATACATCATGTGAATCTATTAAATTAATTTTGTGAAATACTAGATGGGAGCCATTGATATTTCCAGACCATTTGCCTACATTTTAAACGTGAGTTATTTACTACTATTCATTAATTTTCTGTACGAATTAAAGAAGTCTATGTTTCCATGCCAACTGTACCTTTCACTATTGCTTGCTTGTTTGTTTGTTTTATTTATTGAACACATACATCATATCACATGCGGATCACGGCGGGATTCGAATCTGCTTCCACCTACGCTCTCAAGCGATTAGCGGCATGTTGTCTTATCCACTCAGCCACGGTGGGCCACTATTGCTTTCTCTAATGCCCATATACTCAAATTTAACCAACTGCACTTAGAATCATGGTCATAACAGAGAACATTTATATGTTAGAGCAGTGTTGCCAGTGGGCTACTTTTTTTAAAATTCAGATTTCTTGATTGCCAGCACTTATTATAAACGGTAAAATTCCCTTTGTTTTCGTCTTAATTAATATGTCATTAAATAAGGCACATTTTACAATTTCAAAAAAGTGGTGCCAATCAAGTATCTGAATTAAAAAAAGTAGCCCATCTGGCAACACTGTGTTAGAGTGGTGACATATGCACAAGTCGTGTACTCATATTCAATTTTTTGTCCAAAGTACGGTAACTCAGTTTTCAGTAATAGACGAGGAAGATTTCAATTAAACTAACCAGAAAAGTTAACAAACATTGGCTTCCTGATTTGATTTTATTCAAAATTGTTTTAACCAACCAAAGTTAATGTCCGGGATCCAGATAAATTTTTCTCTGTTA
Organism: Maratus speciosus; assembly: GCA_963932465.1. Classification (NCBI taxonomy): domain Eukaryota; kingdom Metazoa; phylum Arthropoda; class Arachnida; order Araneae; family Salticidae; genus Maratus; species Maratus speciosus. The sequence continues at coordinate 160,902,039 of OZ010798.1, read as the reverse complement.
TTAAAATTACATTGACCAATCAGTAGCCTCCATCCTTGCAGGCTTTTCGGTATTTACTGCAAACATCAAAAAGTTCGGAAAAATGCAGACGTCTGATTGATCAATCTCGCCCCGCTAATAGCGAAAAGTCTATCTTGATCCCGGCCTATTTAACGCCCTTTAAATATTGGAGAAAGCCTTGACACGTGTCAGGAAAACGTCACACAAAGCAGGCAAAACAAAGAAGAAAAATCATTCATTGGCTCGTTCATATTCACGAGCCAATGAATGATTTTGTTTCTTTGCTTTGCCTGCTTTGTGTGATGTTTTCGTGACGCGAGTCAAGAATTTCTCAAATATTTAGGAGGCTTTGGCTTATTTCACCACCATGAAGTTATGAAAGGAGAGGAACAGACATGTCAATCTTTCCGTGTGAAAAACTAGTTACCAAAAAAACGAGTTCTTTCCCTCTCTTCTGCCCTTTTCTCTCTTGATTTTGACCGATAGCAGCCCATTTAGCAGTCTCCAGAACAAGATGCCGCTATATACGGTGGACGCAGGAGGGAGAGTGTTAGCGCGACCAATGACATAATAGGCCAGTTCATGATGTTTAAAAGTCACACGGAGTTGGATCAAGGCTAACGAAAAAGACAGGCTACCGCGGTGGGTCCGATTCTTCTTTTTTTACAAACCACTGGAGTCACGTGATGCTCTTTTCACGCACCTTCTTTGGTGCATTCGAGCATCACGTGACTCCAGCGGTCTGTAAAAAAAGAAGAATCGGACCCACCACGGTAGCCTGTCTTTTTCGTTAGCCTCAGAGTTGGATCATCTTTACACGATGATGAGTAGAAAGCTGCGCACCGATTTTTTTTTTGTGTCCATTGCCGTGTACAGATAATCAACTCCGTGTGACGTTATGAACTGGCCTTATGTGTTGTTGGCCACAGTTTAGGAACAGCTACAAATGACTTCATCTATATCTACTCCGAGGTAAACGAAAAAGACAGGCTACCGCGGTGCTACAGCGCCTAGAATATATAGTGTGGAAATCGGCTATCCCAGTAATACTTTAAAAAGTGCTAAAATATTGGATCTCTTAAATTTCAAATGATGCTGAAATCCAATGAATCGATCTCAGCGATATCTGCAGGATATTTCCTAAAACTTCATGACGATTTGGTAACAGCGTCTAGAATGCCTAGTGTAGAAATATTTTATCAAACAACGCTAAAAATTTGTATCCGATAAATGATCGACGATACTGCTAAAATCCAAAGTGTCGATCGCAGCGAAATCTGCGGGATTTTCGTATTACATTGTATAGACTAGCAATATCTTGCAATTATAGAAAATATCCTGCAGATGTCGCTGCGATCTGTATATTTCAACAGCATCGTTGCACATTTAAGGATAAAATATTTTAGCACTTTTTTAAGTGTTACAGGGATAGCCAATTTCCACACTATATATTCTAGGCGCTACAATTTGGTTTAGACGCTGTAGTATTTTTTTTTTTTTTTATTTATTTATTTATTTAAGCTATGAGGTATTCGCTACGGCTTTTGCCGGCATGACCTCAAATGATCACAAAAATGACGTTAATTCCTTGGGACAGCCACAAATTCAACCTTCCTCCACGAGGAAAAAAGGCAGAACCTTTTTTTTTTTTTTTTACATTTTATTAACATACATCTGACCTGTGTGCTTGGCGTCAACCCCGCTGTAATAATACGATGTTTACTTTCAAAGTATATCACAGATGTCGCTGCCATCAGCTCCCTGGATTTCAGCGTCAGTGCACATTTAAGGGATACAACTTTTTAGCGCTGCTTGGATTGCAAATTTCCACATTATGTATTCTAGACGCTATAGCGGTGCATTACACGTGTCTCTTTCTTCTTTAAAAAATATCCAGCAGATGCCGCTGCAAATGACTGTTTGGAATTCAACATCGTTGTATATTTCAGGGATTCCCTATTTCCGCGCTTTTTTAAGTATTGCTGGGATAGTCGATTTCTACAACATATAATCTAGGCCTATAACGGAGCTATAGTATCTAGAAGATATAGTTTAAAAATCGGCTTATTAAAAAGGTGCTAAAAAATTGTATCCCATAAATGTTGAACGAGGCTGAACGATGAATGTCGATCACAGCGACATATGGTAATGGAGGATATTCCATCTGCGTTTTGATCACGTGATCAAGGTAAAAACGTCTAGCGTAAAGAAGGGAAGACTCCGTAGACGTGTAATGTAAATTCCCGCTAGCCAATGAAACAGTTCATCAGGCAAAGCAGCAGCATCTTCCCTTCTTATCAGCTAGAAGTTCCTCGGGTAAATTACCGGTATCACGTGATTTTTTTCAGCCTCGAATCCATATCTGGAATATCCTCCATCCCAACTTAACTATTTCAAAAGACATCAAATGAGAAAACGTTTCGCTAGCAAACGTTAGCAATTTTTAAAGTATTACTGGAATAGCCGGTTTCCACACAATGACCATGATCATGATCTAGGTAGATTTTTCTTTGTTATCGCAACGAGATTGACCAATTAGAAGCCAGAATTATTGCTAACTTTTCACTGTTTGCAAAAATGTACCTGGATCTCGGCCTATATTTCTAGACGTTATAACTGAGCTCAGGAATAGTACAGAAAGCAAACTCCGTATTTTGATACATTAATGCCGGGATCCAATTAGGAACAAGTGTGTCGCTATAACAAAGTAGCGACATATGGCCAATAAAGGTTTTTTGGGAGAAGTGATTAAAACAAATCATTAAAGGTCTTTGCGAGCGTGTCATTATCGTCAGGCTAATGCATATTGAATTATTTCCCTAGTCTAATAAAGCTCGTCCATGCGCGTATCGTCTAATGAAGGATATTCCAAATATGGGTTCAAGGCTGAAAAAGTCACGTGGTACCGGCAATTTACCTAAAGAACTTCTAACTGATGAGAAGAGAAACAGGAAACTACTACTGCTTTCTCCCGTGAACTGTTTCATTGGCTAGCGGGGATTTACATTACGTCGACGGAGCCTTTCCTTCTTTACGTTAGACGTTTTTGCTTTGACCACGTGAACATAACGTAGATAGAATAGCCTCTATTCAAGAAAGTGGATTGCCGTACTATAGCACCTAGAATATATAGTGTAAAAATTGGTTATCCCTGTAATACTTAAAAAAGTGCTAAAATATTGTATCCCTTAACTGTGCAACGATGCTGCTGAAATATACAGATCACAGCGACATCTGCAGGATATTTTCTCAAACTGCAAGATATTGCTAGTCTATACAATGTAATACTAAATCCCGCAGATGTCGCTGTGATCAATACTTGGGAGTTTAGCAGTATCGTCGCACATTTAAGGGATACAAATTTTTAGCGTTGTTTGGATAGCATATTTCCACACAAGGTATTCTAGACGCTCTAGCCATACTTTCGGCAAAAACTTGAAATGAGCATGCTTCCTGTGCATATATCACCACTCTTATGTATAAAGGCTCTCTGTTATGGTGTTGATTCTGAGCGCTCTTTCTTAAATTTCTATATTTGTGTTTTAGAGAAAGCAATACAGAAAAGTACTGTTACTATGGAAACAACAACTTCTTTAATATCGAAATGTATAGCAAAGGAGTTCAGAATCAGTGCCTTAAATAGTTTCGAATATATATTGTTGTTATGACAATCAATACCCTTCCTGGATGTGGAAATGCAAAATTGTGTTCAACATAATGGAGGATATTACATCTACATTGTGATCACGTGGTCAAGGTAAAAACTTCTATCGTAAAGAAGGGAAGGCTCCGTAGACGTGTAATGTAAATCCCCTTTATCCAATGAAACGGCTCATGAGGCAAAGTAGTAGTATCTTCCCTTCTTATCAGTTAAAAGTTCCTTGGACAAATTACCGGTATAACGTGACTTTTTCAGCCTCGAACCCATATTTGGAATATCCTCCATTGGGCGCAATCTAGATAGATTTTTGGCTGTTATAGAAACGAGATTCATCAATCAGAAGCCTGCATTTTTGTGAACTTTTCGCTGTTTGCAGAAGTGCAGGGTATTGATTGGTGATTCTTGTTTCGCTAACAGCGAAAAATCTATCTGGATCCTAACCTACATTTCTACAAACATTGCACTTCATCCACGGCACTAAAAAAATGACTCAAAACTTTCATGACATAGGCCGGATCCAGAAACAGCAAATATTCTCAAACATGCAGGCTTCTGATTGGTCAAACTCATTTCGCTAACAGCGAAAAATCTATCTGAATCTCAGCCATAGTTATCTTCGATGAAATCAATGCAAAAGGATAATATAAAAGAAAAGTATAAGATTTCTAAAATATTTTGGCGGGTTTATCGCTATTTGGCATAATTTGTAAACTTTTGAACTAATTAACAGTTTTTCGCTAATTATGTATAGAAAATTAATGTTTTTAAAGCTGAATTTTATAAAAGCACGTAGATTGAGTAAATATCTATCCAAAAATTCCATCCTTACTTTTTTCTGTCCATTATTTAAGTCTCTACCTCGATTTAAACATAAGTTGTGACGAAGAAAATAAATCTGTCATTTTCAGTATCTCGACGTTATTTTAAAAAATCTATATCTCTGTTTATAATTAATTTATGAGGATGCATTTGATCTCAAATTGAAGATCTTCTTTATTAGGTCCTTCTGGTGTTGGTTTTATTTTTCTGCGATGATTGCATCTTTTGATATGGGAAATTTTACGCTGGCATATTTCGTCCATTTAACATGGAGAAGTTGTCTGCAGTATAATAAGCAGTTACGATGTCTTGCCGTTATTCTTGGCGTTTGTTTGTTTGGCGGGGTTTTCATTTTTTTCAGCTTGGCTTGGCAGAACGACCGTCCTGCTTGATTCAAGGCGAATGTTTCTCTCTGGAAAAATTTCCAAATATTAATATCTTATAGAATATTTCTGTTGTACATGTGTTGTCAGGGTTTATGTGAAAGATATTTATTTTAAGAAAGTGTTGCGAGTAAAAATTAAAAAATAGTCACCATTCGGGATAGTGAACTGATGTTAAAGCTTAATGCATTAATACTTGTAAAAGATTAAAAATACAACTTAAAACCTGTGTATTATATTTTGTTTAATTTCCTTATATTTAAAAATAGAATAAAAAAGTATGTTACTTTTTTTACAGTTTTTTCTAAAAAAAATAGGAAAGGGAAACGGTTAAGGTTATTCTCAAATACCCTGCTCCGCAATGTGAAACTTTTTGACACGTTTACTGGCTCATTTTTACACGAATAGGCATAAAATTGGCAGGTCTGAGAATTTAAAATCGATTTGGAATCTAATAGAATTTTCCATTTTTTAATAAATAAAATATTTATAGAGTTTTAAAAGATTCTTGTTACGTGACGACAAGTTATACCCCTTTCTCACGTGGGAAATTTGGTTTAAAACATACAATTTGGCAATATTTTCTGAAAGATCTTCTGTCTTTACCAAAAAATGGAAAATGTCTTTCAATTATACAGTTTCTGTTTCAGATAACCTGGTGATTCCAAGGAAAAATGTTTCCCTGGTGTATGCATAAAATATTGAGGTTTCACATGCTTGATACTAATGTGTTGGATGTAGTCATCTAAAACATTGGTAAGAATGGAATAAATACCATTGAAAAATCTTTCCATCCCTCCCCCCTCAATGTTGCTGTTTAGCTAACAAAAATTTTTCTCTCAACAAGCTTTTTTAAAAATGAATATTTTTCAAGAAATATACAATTTTACAATAATAATAAAAAAAACCACTTTCTATGAAAAACGCTGTATATAACTGCTATTTGTTTTTTTTTTCTCCAAAATTTTCGTTTGATGGTGTTTAGAAAAGTAAAAAAAAAACATATTTTATTGACAGAGAAATCATATTTATTTTTATTTAATTTTATTTAATTTAATTTTTTTTGCTGTGTTGTTTGTTCAACTTTTCTACATCTGCGTCAAAATTGTGCGATTAGCGTCCACATAAATTTACAAAAAACATGGGTAAAAGTAGATAAAGAGGATGGGGTGAGAGGTAAAATTTGAGGCGCAGCTACTAAGATCTGAAAAATTTATAGCTTGAAGATACTCCGTCACCCGGAGGCGTAGTCAGTAAGCGGAGGCTGCTGGTTCCGGGTTTCGAGTCTCTGGGTAAGACATGGATGTAATTGTGATTGTGGTTTCAAAAGTAATACATATATGTAATGTAGAGAAATAAAATTGTTATGTCTGGTTTGTGTTAGAATTTATGTGTACAAATAAGGATCATTCGAGGCGACAGCCATTGTTGCTATAGGCATCAAATCAATCTCCACTATGGTGGAAGATACTCCGCCCTATAAACATTGCCTTTGTTTTGCATATGGTCTACGACCGAAAGATTTTTAAGTAATTTTTTACCATTTTAAACAGTTTCAAAACATCGATATTTATAGTATGTTTTTTATAGAAATATTATATATATATAAAGATGTTTTATTCTCTTTGGACGTTTTTCTTTAATCCTTTATTCCCAGGCGGAACTTTAAAATATCATTAAAATAACTTGTTATAAAATTCATTTAATGCATAGATCAGTAGTAATACAGTTTAAAATGAGTCATAGATACTTTACTTTATCTTAGTTCCAAAAGCATTATTGGGTGCACAAAACAAAAATATTTTTAAAGGGTGATTTCTGTTTCATTTGCATCTTTTCAGCTTTCTTGACGTTGAAAGATTGGTGGTGGTGGTGTGTGTGTGTGTGTATGTGTGTGGGGGGGTTCAGTATATTTCTGTTGTGAGAACATTATATATGTATATTTCCTAATTCTACAAAATAATAAAAATAATATTTTAAATAAAAGATTTGAGCGGAGTTATAAATATTGCACAAAATCCCTATAAATTCCAATTTAAATAATTAATTTTAATTGACAAAATCCTTCTAAAATTTATTAAATGATTGTGTAAATCTTCTAACGTAGTTTTAAAAATTCACGAAAAATGCTTTAGAAGATGAAATTTTCATGAATTCACAATTTTGGACATAACGGATTAAATGCGTTTTCGATTACATTATAGATTTTTCAGCTGAGTTCACTTGTAGTATAGAATATGGAGGATATGCGTTAGCTAATATCTTTATGCAGTGTCTCCTAGAAAAATGCGAAATGATTATATTCGTTATCTTCGGCAATTATTACTTGAGTACATTTCAGTGATTGTACAACATATTTTAAGCCGTCATTTAACACGAAATTCAGATAATGCTCCACCCACTTTATATTGCTAAATTTTCTGCATTACAAATGAATGTCTATCATACGCGCGATGGGCAGTGTTTAGTTATAATAAATTGATGAATGTAGTGCAGATGAAGCAAAATACAGTAATGTGTTTCTGGCGTAGAAAGAGATAAAATAATGTATTTGAAAACCAAAATTTTAATAATTACAGCCAACAATTTCTGCTCAAATGTTGTCATCTTTAAAAAACATACATCTAAATTTAGATTATGTGCAGCGATACATAATAAACAAGTCGAAAATTGTACGTCAAACGTGTAACTAGTTTTATAAATATTTAGATCTTGGTGCAATAGCTGTTACACACTTAGGCAAAAATACATGAATACAAAATTTATTAAGATTGTATATATTAAATTCAGTAATACGGTAATAATATGACTCCATCTTAAATAGAACGTAATCACCACAGCATCCTAGAACCACTACATATCATGGCATATCATTGAATTAATTACGTATGATAGGATTTAATAGAATGAAGAAAACTTTTATTAATATATTTTAAAGCTTTGATTCGATTTTCATAAAATTTGAAATCACTCGACAAAATTCTGCAGCGATTATATATATTAAATTTCAAACCATTCGGTTGGGTAGTTTCTCCGCTGGTACAGTAGAACCTCGATTATCCGAAGTAATTGAGACCCACCATCTTTCGGAAAATCGAAATTTTCGGATAATCGAGAATGCTCCAATTTAAAGATTAAGGAGAAATATAAGCAATATTTCTTATTATGGTAACAAGTGCTTAATAAAAATAAAGCAATAGCAAAATTGAAACAAGAATAAATTACCTGAATTTTAATTTTGAAATTAAGTACTTTTTACATATATCACAAAAGTTTGAAAAAATGTTTTGTTTGTTGCAGTTTTGATTGCCTTTTCTTTGAAGCTCTACTATGGATTTTTTTAATGTTATTAGTTCAACAGTATCACAGTCTTTCCGCCAAACCTTTTGCAAAACATTCAAAGGCTTCAGAATGGCTAATTTGTTAGTTTTCTTCGCTCCACTCAGCAGCTTACGGGAGCTCGAGTTCAATTCAAAGAAACCCTAAGAAAGGGGATAAAAAATATTTATATGTACTCGTAGTTCGGAAAGGACTACTTGCACACAAGGAATAAGGTAGTTAAAAAAAAAAGGTTTGAAAATAGATTTCGGTTAACCGAGAGTTTCGGTTAAAATAGTTTTGGATAAAAGAGGTTGTACTGTATATGCGGACAGACAGACGGGCGGACCAGACGACGACTGTAGGTGTTACGTATTTATTTAATTAAGAACGTACCTAAAAATTGAGTGCATTGTCATTTATATATCAATGCACAACAATTAAGTAATTATTATTTATGGTGTTTCAAATGGTTTGTTTATTATTTTAAAGATTTAATTTATCGAATTTTATGTAAGTGATGCATCGACAAAATTGCCTTATTTTCGTGAACGATTAACACACGAAATAGCAGAGTATTTTTTTGTGCAGATTACCATGTTTGATACGTCTGTTTACATTTCAGGATAAAATTGGATGCTAAAAATTATTGTTTATGTAATTTTTGATAGAAGACAATCATAACCAAATTGGCTTCTTAAATTATTTGATAAAAAATGATTGTTGCACACTTAAGTCTTACCCCTTACATTTAAGGAGAAAAATTGTTGCTGATTAGGGTGGGGGAAGGGAGTAATAATTTTTGTGACTTTTGTTTTTAGGCCGAAAAAGAAATTTCATTCTTCTAGATAGTCCGTAAGATTTTCGAATTTATTTAACATTTTTTAAAATCTTCTATAAAAAATTGTTATTTTTATATTTGATATTTTATTATTACAAACTGTATGTTAGAAATAGGAAATTACTTATGTTACATAAGAAATCATACTTAATACCGTGGATTATTTTTCACTATATTGAGATAATATACGGTAGCCTCTTCCTATATTAAATCTATGATATAGGTGGCTGTAGTGATTTTTATTTATTCATTTTATTATTATTATTATTTTTTTTTAACTGAAACAGAATTGGTTTGGTGTCTAAAGTATTACACGTTAATTATAGTAGTGATTGGGACCACTGAATTAAGCGCATGCTTTTCAGATGCTAATTTACTTTTTAAATGTTAACTTTAAAAATTGCATAACTTTGTTTATTAAAAAAATATATATATATATTTGCTGAATTAAATCAATTCCGCTAAAGGACAATTTTTCTGCAGTTTCGATCTGCTACACAGAGATGAGAGTGCTCCGACCCAAATGGCTGATTTTCGCCACTAAATTTTAATAGTATTCTCTGCCTTATGAAATCTCAGAAATTCTGCAATTGAATACGGCGAGAAAAACTATTAAAATTTAGTGGTAGCAATCGGTCATTTGTGTCAGAGCACTCTCATCCCTGACTACAGTTGCATAGCTTCCAACATCTTACGCTTTTCTGTACCACAAAAAATTTATAGTACATTTTACCTTTTTAAATCGCTGTAATCTGTCGATTAAATAAGGCAAAAATTACTATTAAATTTTTGTGGTACAAAAAAGCGGAAGAGTAGGCAGCTATGCAGTTGTAGTATCAATCCATCAATCAAAATGCAAGAAGTTAGGAGATATGAGAATTTACGGAATTTTTCTTCTGTGATCTTGGAAAAAAGGTAAAATTCACATGACAACATTAAGAGCACTTTTCTTTGTTAGTTGTATGTTGTTAGGCTCGTACGACCAATTTAAACCCATTTATGCCTAGCGTTCAATTTTTGGGACGTTTCGAATTTTAATAAATTTTTTAAATGTTCTTCTTCTTTGCAACATGGGCATTGTACGAAATAACTGTTGATGGATGTCTTTATCTATTACCGAGAGATGACAGCATAAGATTGATATTTATTTGCTTAAATGAAGACAGAGCGAAATGTAAAAAGTAAGTTTATTTGTATTTTTTGTATCAAGGATCCAGATATATAAGTCATAATCTTAGCTTGTAGACTTCTTAGAAATACGTATTTTTTTTAATTGCAAAATTATATGTTCAAGTCTGTTTTTTATGCATGTTTGTAACGTACAAAATATATAATATACAAAACCCATTTATGCCTAGCGTTCCAGTTTTGGGACGTTTCGAATTTTAATAAATTTTTTAAATGTTCTTCTTTTTTACAACATGAAAATTGTGCGAAGTAATTGCCGATAAATGTCTTTATCTATTACCGAGGGATGACAGCATAAGATTGATATTTATTTGCTTAAATGAAGGCATAGCGAAATGTAAAAAGTAAGTTTATTTGTATTTTCTGTATCAAGGATCCAGATATATAAGTCATAATCTTAGATTGTAGACTTCTTTCAAATACGTATTTTTTAAAATTGCGAACTTATAAGTTCAAGCCTTTTTTTATGCATATTTGTAACGTACAAAATATAGGGCGCAAAGCGCAAATTGGTACATATTTCTATTAGACATTAAGGGGGCAGTTACTTATGTAAAGTCCTTTTCAAGATGATTTTTGAAATAAATTGTTTTTTAGCCCCAAATACCATTATTCTTAATTTTTTATTAATAATGCTTGGCTAGTTCCATGCGTTTTTGTAGTGTAAGTCAAGTAAACAATTGAGCCATTGTCATCCCTTTATCGCCCATTTGGCGTCAAAACGTATAATTCTCCACAGCAGCAGGAAGTGTTACTAGGCAACCGCAGACGACTTCAATTGAAAGTTTGATATTTTTAATCATAAATTCTTCAGAACGATTTGACATTTTAGCTTGATTTGTGTTATTTACAGTAAATTGAAAAATTCATCTTGTGCAAAAAATGGAGTTGACTCGTGAGCATTTTCGTGGGATTATTTTTCATAACTTTCGATGTGGATTGTCAAGACAAAAGTGCTTCCATAAACTTAATTCTTTATACAGCGATAGAGCACCATCCTACAGCACTATAAAAAACTGGCACAATGAATTCAATCGCGGTCGATGCTCGCTCCAGGAAGCATTCCGTGAAGGTCGTCCAAAATCGGCTGTTGTCCCAGAAAATATCGAGGCTATGCGTGAACTGATAAAGCAAGATCGTCATGTGACATACTGTGAGATTGAGGGATCTTTGGACATTAGTATAGCAAGCAACAGTAAGATATTATATGAACAATCGGAAGTAAAAACAAGTTGGAAATTGCTCGTCAAACGTGGCAAATGAGGTGCGTTCGTACTATAACTAGTTTTATAATTATTTTTTGCACCCCATATTGTACTGAATGTATAATTTTTTGCACTTCATAAAGTGCATAGTCTGATACATCATCAAAATGCACTTCCAATAATTTCTTCGGAACACTTTTGACTGTCCCTGTAATTAAACTATACATCCGATTTTCCTAAAATTTGAAATAGCTCAACAAAATTCTGCAACAATTATATCTTTAAAATTTCAGACCATTCGGAAGGCTGTAATATCATTAAAATGCACTTGCAATAATTTTTCCCATTGGCCGTAATGTAAAGAAAAACTTTTGACTGTCCCTGTAATTAAACTATACATCCGATTTTCCTAAAATTTGAAATGGCTCGACAAAATTTTGCAACAATTATATCTTTAAAATTTCAGATCATTCGGAAGGCTCTAATATCATTAAAATCCACTTGCAATAATTTTTCCCATTGGTCGTAATGTAAAGAAAAACTTTTGACTGTCCCTGTAATTAAACTATACATCCGATTTTCATAAAATTTGAAATGGCTCGACAAAATTTTGCAACAATCATATATTTGAAATTTCAGACCATTCGGTTGGGTAGTTTTTGCTCTGTTACATGCGGACGGACAGACGGACGGACAGACGGACGGACTGAACGACGACTATAGGTGCTACGTATTTATATAATTACGAACGCACCTAAAAAATTGTTCGCGTTGGATCCCACATAATCTTACAAACGCTCAAAAGAAGGCTCGTGTCGATTGGTGCAAGGAAATTCTGAAAAAAAAAATACGTTCAAGGTTCATCAAAGGCTGTGTATAACATCTAAACAGGTGACGAACCATGGATCTATGCATATGGGCCAGAAACAAAGCAGCAATCGACTGTAAGAGCCTTCCAAGATGAGCTAAATCGAACAAAAGTTGTTCGAGCAAGAAGCACATCGAAGCAAATGGTTGCCTGTTTCTTCGGCATTACCAGTCACGAGGCGACAGTGTCATTAGAGCAACGCAGGACAGTCAATTCTGAATGGTACACGACCATTTGTTTGCCAGAAGTCTACGGAAAAGTTCTAAAAAAGCAGAAGAACAGGCGAATAATTCGTCATCATGACAATGCGAGCTCTCGCACATCGGCTCAAACAAAGGAATTTCTGAAAGGCTAAAACATCGAATTTATGGGTCATCCGCCGCACAGTCCTGATTTGGCACCCAATGGCTTTTTTTATTCTTACACATCAAAAATAAATTACACGGAAAGCGATTTTCGACACCTGAAGAAGTGGTTGATGCATTCAAAACGCAGGCTTTGGAATTACCTCCATCGGAGTGGAAGCAATGCTTCGAAAATTGGTTCAAATGTATTAATCTTCATGGAGAATACTTTAAAAAACAATAAATCCAATGTTGATCATAAATATTTATTTTTTCATTACTAGGCCAGAAATATAAATAGCAACCCCCGTATTCAGTAGTCGGCAATAGAGCTGCTTGATAATAGCCTATTTTACGTTTTTGAATTTATTTTCATACTTTGATAGATATAATATTTGAATAAAATAAAGAAAATGCTTGTTCTCTTATTGATTTACCCATTAGACCCTATCAATAAGAGGGTTACTGCTGGGTTTCAAAATTCTATCTTCAGTCTCTACAAAGCTTAAATTGGAAAAATAAATAAAAGTTAAATTTTTTACATAGATCATCTTCACATAAACTGCTTCGTTAAGATTTACATTACACAGAAAAATAATTTGGTTTAAATGTAAAAATATATTGTGTTATTTAAAGCGGGCGGTTTCGACAAAAATAATTGCATAAGCGAGTTACGAGGTAGATTAATGTTGTAGGACAAATTGTTAATGTTGTAGGACTAAATTAGAGGACATAGTGCATGTTTTTATCTTTACAGTAGCTAAACAAACACACCACAAGCAAAAATAACACATTTATTTCTACTCTATGAATTATATCTTAAACTCAACCTCCTCTAGGTCTAAAAGAAAACATAAAAATAAATTTATTTACAGAATTCAAGAATATACAAACAAAACAAACAACTTATTTTCCACAATATTTCGTATTTAATTAACACAATTTTTACTACATCAAAGCAAAATATATACAGGTGTAGTATGACATTTTACGAATAAATCGCAGAGATCTGAAAGTCCACAATTCATTTCTTTTTTAGAAAAAAGAATGTGCGGTTTCAGTTGAAGTTTTTTTGTGCATTTATTTATATATAGGTATAACAAGCATAAATATAGCTGACGTTATCTAACCAATTCACTGCCATCGTCTTGACCTGTATTTTATAAATATACAGGCAACACGCATTACCAAATGGTCGGCAGAGAATGTTTTAAACGTAATATATAAATTAACACGACATGTAATACAGTGAGTGAACGAGTTGAAAACATGTTTATATTTAAATTATGAGAATACCTTTTATTTCATATTATTTTTATGCATGAATTGATCATATTTTATTTGCAAGAACCGAATTAAATCTTTTTGCACCTTTATTAACTTCAATATTGAATTTAAATATGTATCACAAAAATAAACGAAAATCGTGCAGTGTAGTGTTAATACATGTTCTCACAAACACATTATTTGACAGATTATGTTTAAATATATCTTTTAAATATATTTATTATAATCCAAAAAATTAAATTCTTTTGTACATAAGATTAATGTAAAAACAGTATATCTGTTGAATGAAATATCAAAAATATAATAAAGTACCTCAAGAGTAAACACTTTTTATTTGCAAGAACCCAATTAAATCTTTTGCGTCTTTATTAAAATCAATATTGAATTTAAAATATGTATCACAAAAATAAATGAAAATCGTGCACTGTAGTGTTAATTCATGTTCTCTCAAATACATTATTTGATACATTATGTTTAACACTAGAACACCGGGAATGAGTTGATCCGTCTCCGACCATATGATTAAATGTTAACTGGAACCAGAAAATTTTTAATAAAATAAGTTAAATTTAAACTACGCAGATTTGCGTTAAATAAATCACGCAAATAATTTTAAATAAAAATTCTAGTGTCAAATATTTTTATGAAACTTCAGTAAAATTTCCGGGCGTTCTAGTGTTAAATATATGTTTTAAATATATTTATTATAATCCATAAAATTAAATTTTTTTGTACATAAGATTAATGTAAAAACATTATCCATGTTGAATGAAATATCAAAAATATAATAAAGTAGCTCAAGAGTAAACACTTTTTTATTTGCAAGAACCCAATTTAATCTTTTGCGTCTTTATTAACATCAATATTGAATTTAAATAGGTATCACAAAAATAAATGAAAATCGTGCAGTGTAGTGTTAATACATGTTCTCTCAAACACATTATTTATCAGATTACGTTTAAATATATGTTTTAAATATATTTATTTCAATCCATAAAAAAAAAAAAAAATGTACATAAGATTAATGTAAAAACTTTATATCTGTTGAATTAAATATAAAAAATATAATAAAGTAGCTCAAGAGTAAAAGTGCTGACTGCGTAAGTAGCGGATCAAGACCCTTATTATTGCACGGACAATTCGGTACTTTGCCCAGGGACCCCAAACCTCAAGCCCCCCCCCCCCCCAAATCCATACATTAATTTATAAAATATTTACTCTCTCCCAGCACAAATTCCAGCTCTGAACATTTTCAAATACAAAACACAAATTTCATCTTTAAAAGATTCTACTAAACTTTCTAAAAAACATTTCATTTTTAACACACATACATCAGTGCTTTCCCAATGCTGACCTCAACCGCTATTAAATAAGAAATAATATTTTGATTTTAATAGATTTTATTAGCAATGAACTTAAATCATATCTAAACTAAACTGGTTGAAAATAATCAGTTCTCATTGTCATGAGATAAATTTTCTTCCATATTCAAAGTTTTTTTTTTTTAACATTGAGTTAAATACGTAAAACAAACCCAAAATGGCCATCCTGTTAGAGTTATTGAAAAAACGCTTTCTACTTGGGAAGTAGAATGTATTTGATTTGATATCATGTTGTGTGTAGTACAACTTAAGATGTAAAAGAAAGTAATTTGATTAACTCATATTTACATGTCAGAGTATTTGACACTCTTCCATAAGTTGAAGAACTTCCATAAGTTATTAACTTCATGTAACATTAATATTAAAGTAATATAACAAGTTGCTAAAGTTATATGAAAGAGTTTTGTTTTGTACTAAGAAAAAAAGTATTTTTATTAATTAAGGTACTTAATTTAGAATTGACGGATCTAAGAATTTTCTTCTTTTTAAAATGCAAGGTGCGAAAATATTGTTTATGCATTACACATATGATTGACCATCAGTTTTATCTGAATAATGTTGCAACGATTCGAAAGGGGCCCCCTAATTTATCTTTGCCGAGGGCACCAATTAGTCATAATCAGGGCCTGAGTGAATCTGCATCTAATCATTCATTAGCGAGGTGCGGCAGAGGCAGATTCGCATCCTTTACAGACTTCAATACAATGCATTAGTATACAGTGAAACCTCCCTGTGCAATCACCTCCATTAAGTGACCACCTCCCTGAACGACCATTTTTTCCATGGAACGAAATTTATTCCTATAGTCTCAATACTAATTATACCTCCATTCAGAGACCACGCCAGTTGAACTCCCTCCACGAGAGACCCATTTCTTTGAAGAAAATGAATCAAATTCCGTTTTTTCCTGGTCGATGGAAGAAGATTTTATTAGAAAAATAATTCCGGACGGCATTTTTTTCATTAAACTTCTAAACTAAGTTTAGATTTTTTTTCTATTCCGGTAACTTTTAAGTGTTTAAACTCCTTTGTACCTTTTTACACAATGGATTTAACTCTGATGACGAATTAAGAACGACAGTTCAATAAACTCCTCTGCCCTATTCTGTCAGGAAACCCTCAAAGAAATAGATAAATAAATGTAATCATCATTATTTGTTCCCGTCCAAAAAAAAAAAAAAAAAAAATTGCATTTATTTACTGAAATTCGAAAGG
Organism: Maratus speciosus; assembly: GCA_963932465.1. NCBI lineage: Eukaryota > Metazoa > Arthropoda > Arachnida > Araneae > Salticidae > Maratus > Maratus speciosus. The sequence continues at coordinate 160,885,528 of OZ010798.1, read as the reverse complement.
ACTTGGAAATAAAAGTTATGAAAGATAAAAGCGCAAAATCAGAGCAAACGTCAATGTAATCATTTTTTAAACTCCGCAGTAATTAACTTATGTAATTAAACTTTGTTTTGTTACTTAAATTTTTATATTTTTTCCTAATGTGAAAAATAAATTTTAGTAACATTAATTGTTACCTTTTCTCAACAATTAAAATCTAGATTTAAACATGACCTCCATTAAGAGACCACCTCTCTAAGCGAACAATTTTTATCGGAACGGGATGTGGTCGCTTTAAGGAGGTTTTACTGTAGCTACAGCATTCACACTCAGCTTATTAAAGTTAGTTAGCAAACAAATAAAGCATCTTACTTGCCATGTTGTTCTCCGTTTGGTTTTTGCTGTGTTTGTGTGATATTTTGTTCTAAATAATATAACACCTCCTTATCTTTGTCAGAAATTTTGTTGCTTATACACTATATGGCCAAAGGTGACCGGTCACTTGCGATTTTTGACGTTTTGTTAAATATCTAGAAAAATACATGAGGAATTAACATGAAACTGCAGGTGTATAAACAGCATAGTATAGGTCATATATTTCCGCGAAGATTTTTTCCTGAAACCCCATAGGAGACCGTCAAAAAATTGAAAAAGAACGAATATATTTTGGATAACCCTGTAGAAACTAATGGAGTAAAAGCGTTTAAACTCGAGATTATTAATAAGTGGCTTATTGATGTATAATATGTTAATTTTTATGAGGATAGCATGTATCCTCGTAGAGAAATTAAGGTTTTTTTTTAAAAACAGTCCCAAATTTCGCCAAGTTTTTTATAAAAATTGGATGAAAAATGAGCAGGTTTACTAAAAAGTGTTTCACTGCGCATGCGCGAATGCAATCATAATATAATGTGCATAATGTGTTAGCTAAATGTATAGAGCAACTTTTGTAAAAGTCTCAAAAACATAATTTGAAAAGTCTGATAATAATCGTTTATAGAATAAGCTCAAAATCCGTTGTTCCCAAAATGAAGCTAAAAGATGAGGGGTTGTATCCAAATACAGTAGTACGTGCAATATTGTGTATGCTAAATTGGCACTAATCAATGGATATATGGATACAACCCCTCATGCTTTTGCTTCATTTTGGGAACAACGGATTTTGAGCTTATTCTATAAACGATTATTATCAGACTTTTCAAACTATGTTTTTGAGACTCTTATAAAAGTTGCTCTATACATTTAGCTAACACATTATGCACATTATATTTTGATTGCATTCGCGCATGCGCAGTGAAACATTTTTTAGTAAACCTGCTCATTTTTCATCCAATTTTTATTATTTTTTAATTCTGACTGCAGAGTATTGTGTACAATGTTGTTCGTCATATTTTCTGGAAAGAACTTTTTTTTATATTAAGAACTCTGCAAATTATAAGCAAAAAACTTGGCGAAATTTGGACTGTTTTTATAAAAACCTTAATGTCTCTACGAGTATACATGCTATCCTCATAAAAATGAACACAGTATATTACAATAAGCCACTTATTAATAATATCGAGTTTAAACGCTTTTGCTCCATTAGTTTTTACAGCGTTGTCCAAAAGATATTCGTTCTTTTTCAATTTTTTGACGGTCCCCTACGAGGTTCCGGGAAAAAATCTTCGCGGAAATATATGACCTATACTATACTGTTTACACACCTGCAGTTTCAGGTTAATTTCTCCTGTATTTTTCTAGATATTTAACAAAACGTCAAAAATCGCAAGTGACCGGTCGCCTTTGGCCATATAGTGTATGTTCCAAATATTACTTTGGTTCTTTATATTTATCAGTATTTTTGTTTTTGTAGATCAAAGTGCATATAGTATGATCCAACGTTAGAAATATTTTTTAATTTTGTTGACTAAACACTGTAAAAAAAATATGTAACGTTGCTCCATAAAATTGGTGGCAGCCTTGCTGCCCTACATTTTATAGAGTAATTTAACCGATATAATTGGTGTTACGTTACGCTAATGTGCAATACTACACCAGTTACAGTTATTTATATTACACCACTGTATAAGTTAAATCACTCCATAAAATTAGAGGCAGCATGATGCCACCAACTTTATGGAGTAACGTAACATATTTTTTTTACAGTGAAAGAATGGAAACAAATGAAATCTGCATCGTTTATTTCCGACACTAGCGGATTTGGATCTGCGTCTATTAGTACTGAAGATGAACATTTAAACTATATTGGGACCGATGCAGATCCCCATCCAAGTAGTAAGCCCGCCAGAATGAGTTAATGTGCAATATATGCGATAGTAATAAAATTTTTATAGCAATATGAACTTTTTCTGTCTTAAAAACCAGCCCGCGTCTAGTCCGTGACCACAGATAATGCTTCGCTGTCAACTTGTCAATTTATTCAAATTAAACCTATACTGGTAGCAGTGGCGTGGCGTCCGGTCATCGCTGGATGCGGCGATGACCAAGCAATATTTTAAAACTCTTAATAAGCTTTTAAAACTCTACGATCCAGTTTTAGCAGAACATTTGGAGTTCATGTATAAGTGAAGGTAAGATTTAGAGTTTCTTTTTTGAACATTCAACCATTGAATTTTAGAGTTAATAATTTTTCACCACAAACTTAAATAATTGCGATGACCACCGAAAATTTTCACGCCACGCCACTGACTGGTAGTAATGCATTAAGCTACGAAAGGTATACCACAACACTACCCTAACAGAAGGTAAGGAAAAATGTTTGAATTATTATGTTTCAAATAATCAGTTTCTTACAATAATCAACTAAGAAATAAGGAAAGAGTAGTTGGTACCATGATAGTGAAAATGTGTTTTATCAATAGTCGCTTTTATGTTTTTTATTACATAGAAGAACTGAGGAGAGATTTTATGGTCTACGAATAATCGTGTACGACGCGATTGATCTACGTAGCAATGAACCTTTCTGAATTACTTTCTAACGCTGAAAGATAAATGTTAGATTGTTTCACGGGAATATTCGTTTACAAATATGCCTTTTCCTAATACAAGTCATTGTAAAGTAGAGATATTTTCACTGTTGAGTATTTGCTAATAAAAATGAAGAAATCAAATTATGAGAATTTTTATTTCATCAATTTTTAATGATATGTTTGAAAGTTGTAAGAGGTTAGATACTGCTGTGACAAATTGCCAAAAGTCCATTTCATTAAAGGTTCATCATCGTAAAGACTGAACACTTGTCTTTATATACGAAATCACCAGGTCATAAGTTTTAAGGCTGTTCTCAAATCCAAAGGGTTACATAAGTTTTAATTCCTTTTTGTTCAAAAACAAATGAAACTGGCAGATGTTGTTATTCAGAAACTATGTAATCGAAAGACGCTTTCCGTTTTTTTTTGTAAACGCAATAGATCTTTAGGAGAATACTGTCAAAGTGGGTGTTTTGAACCGAATTTCCAGACGAAAGGAGAAAAATCAGTAAGTGAATGGACATTTGTCACATGATCAAAATCGCTTATAACTCGATAGGTAATTTATTAATCAAAATATCGAAAATACATTTCGATTCTAAATCAATTCCGTAGTCAGACCTTTCAGTTTTGTATCTTTACGTTTAAAAATGTGTCCGTCATTGTATCAGAAAGTTCCGCGCTTGTTGAGCAGTAAACTTGAGAACAGGCTTAAGAAATAGCATAAATCAGTTTCAAAATTATGTTGAAACACAATTACTCACTAAAATGTTACAGCCTAAATTGAATTGATGTTTTTAGGCTAGATCTATAATTTATTATTTTGGAATACAGTCGATTATGCACTGTGAAGTTAATATACAAATAAAATATACATTTACACATGGCAATAAAAACACTAGCCACTGAACATTAACCTTTTTGTCTGAAGAAATCTCCTGAATTATTTTCAGTAACATAGTATGCTTTGATGTTGAGTTTAGTCTATACTTCACACCTTTGCAAATAATCACATTTGAAAATGATATTGTTGAGATCGTATACAGCATCTTTCAAACAGTTAAATCACAAAAATTGCAATATATATACACTAATGCATTTGGTTAACTGTAAGATGCGTAAACACAAGTCTTTAAAATGCAAATAAATACACCGTAAAAATTCAGAATGACTTGTACTACAAATTTTGCACAAATAACACTGAGACACTTCCATTTACGTCAGAAGTCTGTTCGATACTATATGTATCTATGTACAATGGAATAGTAGCACCAACATTCCTAATAGCACAAGTTATCAATGTGACGTCATATACGGTCACAAATGTCACTGTCACAGCTATGACCAAAATATGAATTCCTTAATCAGTCATATAGTGACTTTACAGTGATCGACATATAGTGTCTCCAATGAGAAGACGTTGTGACAGATTTTGTTTTTTATATTTTCTGAAACTCCTGACTTTTCGATATCACAGTGACTTGGATATGACTCATCTTTCCCGTCACCTGACGGTGATGGTAGTAGCAGTTGTATTTATGTCACGGTGCATTCACAATTCGGTCATATTTTGATCGCGGTGCTATAAAGGATGTATTGTCTATAATGTATTTTATCTTTGTTTTGAACCAGTAACACAAGAGGAGTTGATATTTGCAGAAAGTCATGTTTTGAGATATTTGGCCAGTAAATGAAACTTGGCAGCAACTGGGTCGTTGGAGAGGAATTCATAAAAGTGTCTCACGGAGACTACACCTCACTCGTTCGGGTTCCAGCGTTTGTCATTTATACTAATGCGAGTAAGCTCTTCGTAGCTGCGGGAACAGCTTTTCCATTCGAACAAGAACGTTCAGCATTCTAAAAAAAATAATAAAAGATAATTTTAAGAGTCAAAATAAACAATTTGGAAATAACTTAACAATTATAATCAATAATTAGGAATTAGGGACAGGTAAGGTACATATGACCGCCGTCATATTGGGGAAAACTGTGTATGGTAAAATTTTGTTTCCAGCTTAGATATTAACCTCATAATGTATATTTCATCTTAGATGTTCTTTATTACTAGTCTGAATCCTTTTTTAGATCCGAATAGCAATTTGAAACTAAGGCTATAAAATTTTTGATAAACGGATTTGTCATTTTGACGTTCAAAGTGGTCACAATTACCCCAAACAAATGTGTATTGGCAAGCATAAAGAGAAGATATACTGGTCATAATTTTTCCACTAGTGGTCTTAATTACGCCAAACTTACGTGATTGTGAGTTTTGTTTGAGGGGGTGGGGTAATTATAACCATCCTTTTAACTTAAAAAAAATAGCAGCTATGAGAATTAAAACATTTAAAAGGTGTTCTTAACCCCTTCGGGACGAGCGTCTTTTACAGAATTTTTAATCTTTAGTCACCGGATTTTTAAAACAAAAATTTTTGTCAAATTGAATCGGGAAAATGTTTGGATTAAGTAAGGCAAAATTTACAATACAATTTTACTGGTGAGAATAATCGCCAATTCTGAGCAACTTAAGTGGCACGAATACCGGTCGCTCGTCCGCAAGGCGTTAAAGGATCAAAGTTACTTCCTACGTACTAAAAACACCACTTGTCTAAACAGAAGTAAGCGAAAATAAATAATAATAACAATGTTGAAAATATAAAAAGTGGTCATAATTACCCCTCCTGACTATACTGCCCATAGATGGCAAGTTGCGTGACTTTTCATGTGCAGCCTTGTATAAGCTATATAAATTTTTATGCATACCACATAGCGAAACAAATTGCCATCCTGTTAGAAAAAAGCTTAAAGCTACTGAAAAAGTTTCTCTGGAAATTGCCCTTCATAAAACGTAATGTATCCATATCCTTTTATGCAGCCATGTATATAAATATATTATTATACTATTCCAACATTGTACAGTACAGTAAAATTTGCGTTAAACTGAAAAAAGCATACTTGTACGTACAGCTGAAAACATACAGTCGTGGAAAAAAAAAAGTAAACACCCCTTACTAACTCTGCAAAAAAATTATCGTAGAAGAAAGTTACTGGTACCACACGATTGGTAATAAAGTCTACTTTTAAATGATGTATGCAAAATTTTCTTAGGGGCCCACCTACATATTAAAACGAACCGCAGCTTTGTTTTTTTCAAAAGCAGTACACCATTCTGACAGTATAATGAACTCTACACCCTTCAATTAGCCTAAAAACAAATTTTTATGCAATTCGGGCGACAAGTTTCCAAGAAGTTTCCAAGAAATGAGTTATTTTAAAACGAGCATAGTTTAGGGGCTGTATCCAAATTGAAGTTTGGTACTCGATTGTTGACCGAGAGAGCATCTTAAGCACCACTCATTCATTGAAGACTGCTAGATTACAGGATAGCATAAAAAATTTCAAAATATCTAGTCACTTCTATCATAGACGGCCTCTTAAACCAGCATTTTATCTTTTTTTAAGTCTAATTTGAAAACTACTTGGAAGAAAAATGTGAAATTGTGTATTCCCATAAAGCAGGACTTAATAAATCTAAATCCACAAAAAAAATTGTAGGTTGCAATTAATAAATTTTTTCGAATATTAATTTCCTAATTCGTAATCTATAATAATAAAGAAAGAAGTTTGTGTGTGAGTGAGTGTGTCGACGGTGTTCTGAAGAGACCACTGCAGGTAGAGCTACAAAATTTGGGGAAAAGGTACGTCTATATATGAAGTTTTGCACCTCGAAGCCCGATTTTCGATTTTTTAATTAGATTTTTTTTAATTTAATTTTTATGCGATTTTTTGATTAGATTTTCTTATTTAACTAGGGGGCTCTGCCCCCCTACGAGATACGCTCGCTAACCCCCGTTCAGGTACACCAAAATCGTAAAAGCACGCTAATTTGATCGGCTTTAAAACCCTCCGACTGTCTTGGAAAAGGGCAAAATTGTAATGTTGTTTTCTCTGCATTTTGTTTTAAATGCTAAAAAAATGATTCTTTGAACATTTTATAAAAAAACTTAATAACGAATATGAATGCCATCCTTGGAAGTATTAATCATTGTTCAATGTATTAAAAATACATTAAATCAATAGAATTATATTAATTTAAATATTGCTTGTATTGCAGTGAAACCTGGAACTTAGTGAACGTATTAACACGGGCTTGTCAGTGAGGGGGTTAAAAATATTGAATAATAATAAAAAAAAAAAACAGTAGCGATCTCTCTGTAAACGGGTTTCTATTCGTCTTCTTTGGATTGGGGATTTTTAAGGCCAAATCTGCTGCTGTTAAGAGATACAATGGCTGTTTTCGTATTTAATTAAACAAAATAGTTTAACATTTGAAAATAAGCTAATGTAAAATGAATTAAGTAAACAGTGTCATTCTCTCCCGGTATTTTTTTAACAGCGCTATAAGATAGTCCTTTTAAATAATTCATTTTAAATGTGTCGTTTCCAATCTGACGTAATTTACATCAAAGTTTTATTTCTCTTATTAATATTCACGTGAAAATACTTTTGTTGTTAGAAGGAAATATTATTTGCGCTGTCTTCGAATTCACGATAATAGTTGAAAAGATTATCTCAAAATATCTCGCGCAAATATATTTTTCAATTTAAATTGTTTTGCTATATTTTTTGCCATTTTAAATATGACGTAATTTCCTCAAATTACAAGTTTTAACGCATAATAATGATTTTTTTTTTTTTTTTTTTTTTTTTTTTTTTTTTTTTTTTTTAAGATTTTAAAATTCAAGTGTAAAGATGGTTCGGCACAGATGTCATATACGATGTCATATATTGGCGCAATTTTTTTCTGACGCCAATTTCATATACGCAACGTGTACTTAACTGGTGCTAAAGTGTCGTTATTTTGCTTGATATGGTAACCCGGATGTTGTTGTTTATGCTATTGATGTTTTCGCCAAATTGGCGTCGGAAAAAAAATTGCGCCAATATAGTATATGACATCTGTGCCTATGGTTCTTATGACGTAATTTTCCTGCTTTTAACATGTAATCATTTAATTCTAATTTTAAAGTTTTATTTTTCCGTTTGTAATAGTCACGTGTAAATAAATTTTTAATTTGAAGTAAAAATTATTGTTTGCGCTGTTTATGCAACTGCCAACAGTTTAAATTAATAACATTTTCTAAAATTTGTAAAAAAATATCTCTCGAAATGCTGAAAATTTGAATTTAAAAATGAAATAAAACTACAAGAAATGAGTCAAATAAGAAAAATAAATGCAATCTGCACATCGGGAACTTATAACGTATAAAATGATCTGAAAATGATTAAATTCTCATGTATATTTTTAGCTCCAATAAAACTTTTTTAATGGAACGATTTTGTCCAACTTTAGCATTAAATATCTCTTAAAATAATTCTTTGATTTGAAAACTGTCTGCACCAGCGTATTTATCAAACATTTCTCTATAATACCACCGACTTTCATATTTTTGTATGCAACAGTTTTTTTAATATTAACGATGAAAGGCCATGCTTAAGCATTCAAATTGGATGCCGATCTGCCCGGAATATCTACGCAGATTTTCATTGGTCCATTTCCAAATCAAAACTTTTTTTTATATATAGAAGGATTTTTTATGCGATTTTTTGATTAGATTTTTGTATTTAATTTTTTATGCGATTTTTAGCACTTTAAGTTTCGAGGCGATTTTTCCATATAAGTGAGAAGAATATGGTTTCTTTCTTTCAACCCAATATAGTAAATTTTGTTCTCTTTTCAAAAAAGTTTATTCGGAATTCGTGCAGCGATTTTTAGCAGCAATTTTTTTTAAATTTTTAGCGAATTTTTTATGCAATTTTTGAACACCATTCCCATACCTATAAGGAGGTTACCGTAGAGTGACACAGTTCTGTCGCCAAATGCCGCCAAGTTTGTTGCTAACTTGGCGGTATATCGCCAAATTTGGCGGCCAAAATGAGTCGCCAAAAGTGACGCCAACTTGGCGATATCTCTAATATTTCGCCAAATTCTCATAGACTTCAACTGTAAAACAATAGGTTTTACTTGCTTATAGAAAATCAACAAATTGAGATATTTTAATGCAACAAAAACTAATATTAACTTAAGGGATTATATTAATTCGATTTTTCCACATTAGGGAAAAGAATACGGTTTCTTTCTTTTAACCCAATATAGTAAATTTTATTCTCTTTTCAAAACAGTTTATCCGGAATTCGTACAGCGATTTTTGAATTTTTAGCGAATTTTTTATACGATTATTGAACAGCATGTAATACATTTCCATACCTATAAGGGGGGTTACCGTAGGGGGGGGATCCAGTTCTGTCGCCAACTTGGCGATATATCGCCAAATTTGGCGACCAAAATGAGTCGCCAAAAGTGACGCCAGCTTGGCGATATCTCTAATATTTCGCCAAATATCCACAGACTTCCACTGTAAAACAATAGGGTTTACTTGCTTACAGAAAATCAACAAATTGAGATATTTTAATGCAACAAAAACTAATATTAACTTAAGGGATTATATTAATTATATTTAAGGGAGTCCAAGTAAATTAATTACGAATAAAAGTAACATGATCAGTAACAAGCTTAGCATGATTTCCAAAACATAAATTTTAAGAGATCCCACAGGTCAAAGGAATTAGATTTGAAACTTTTATTCAATTATAGTAAATTTTGACTTTCGTGATTTTTGAACTTTTTGTGATTTTTAATGCGATTTTTACGTTTCTTCGCGATCTGCTGCAATTTTTTGACATTCCATTTTTGACCTAAAGTACATTCTGCCCTCATTTCAATAAAGTTTATTCGGATTTCGTATAGCAATTTTCGATTTTTTCGGGAATTTTGTATGTGATTTTTAGTGTATTTTAGCGATTTGCTACTATTTTTCCACATTAGTGAAAGGAATCAACTCGCAATCTTCGAACACAATATATAATTTTTTTTTCTCTTTTCAAAATTTGAGAAGCGATTTAAAAATTTTTTGCAATATCTTATTGGGATTTTCAGAGCTTTTTCGTAATTCCTGCTGTTTTTTGACGTACCCGGGCAACGCCGGGTAAGTTCGCTAGTTCATATCATAAAATTATAAGAATTGCAAATTCAACGTATTTATGTTTGGGTATTTTAGTATTATTGCTACACAAATAGGAGTATAATTTCAGGAGATATTAATGAAAATATGAAAATGTAATTTAACATTAGAAGCACTAAATTTTACATGTTTATAATTCAAAAACTTAGATTCAAATGAGTTGAAATTTGGTGTCTGGACATAGTTTGAACCGAAGATTTGAAATATCTTGTTAAAATTGGGTATTGCCTTTGAAAAAAAAATGAAGTTTAATTCATTTTAATATATAGACGGCCCCCTAAGCAAATTTTATACACATCGTTTAAAAGCAGACTTTATTTCTAATTTTTTGATACCAGTAACTTTCTTCTATGATAATTTGTTGAGGAGTTAGTAGGGGGCGTTTACTTTTTTTTTTCCACGATTGTACTTGCAGTAAATCCATTTAATAGAAGTTAAACCGAATTCTTTTGGATAGCTTTGTATCAATAGAATTTATAAATACCACATAATATACTAAAGTTTAATTCAGCTGTAAAATTCACAACTGAAATAAAAGCGCATTTCCAGCATTTGTGATCTAATTTCTTTTCAAATCATTGCAAATGAATTTATTTATAATGTAAAAGCATCCCTAAGTGTAATAAAATACAGATCATTTGGAAAATGCAAAACACAGTTAAAAATATACTTTAAGCAATTCATGCACATATATGATAATACTTACAAATTCTTATCTGTAGATCTCTTATATGCCTTATAGATTTTATATATACCACGTCATATACTAATATTTAGTTAAGGTTACAGATATATGGGGCATTCTCACAATCTTTTGACTTTCGGGAATAAAAATCTGGTGAAATTAAAGTTGCTAAAATAACATTTTAATCTGATAGACGAATGCCTTAATGATTCAAAATAAAGAAAAAATGGTCAGCAGCGAAATTTTTTTTATTTAACTGAGGTTCAAGTTAAACTTGCGAGTTTAATTTTCCTTACCATTTTACCCCTATAACTTTTTATTTTCTTCTAAATTTTTACTTATAATAAATTTGCATAGTACCCACAGGACATTCAAATAAGAAATAATAAAAATGCAGTACTTTTAATACAGAATTTTTGTATAACATTGTCGGGGTGTTAAAGGAGGGACGGTAAGGTAAAAAAAGGAGACGGTATAGGAAAAAAGGGACGAAATGGGAAAAAAAGGGACGGTAAGGATGGAACGGTAAGGAAATTACCACCCATTTTTAGGCAAATCATATTAAGACCAAGTGATAGCCACAATGCTCATTGATTTTTAGAAACAGTTGTTAACATTGGATTAAATAAAAAAAGACTTAATTTACCTCGAAAAGTGCAGGAATAAACCTTGGGGACGGTAAGATTACCAATAAAGCCACGATCTGTAAATAGATATTTAAATGCTGATTTAAATTCTGCAGTAAATTTCCTGTCAAAGAATTTTAGACATTCTTTCTCTAGCATGCTTCTGCATCAGAGAAAACTTGAAAAAAATTCTGTGGCTGCATCTGAAGTGATTTTCTGTATAAGTTTAGTAAGAGAGACGGCAAGGATGAAAACCCAGGGACAGAGTTAAAAAAATAATAACAACCGTAAAAATGTGTGCAGGTTAATTTTTTGCTACATATTTATATAAAACAATTGTCGCAGTTTCGGAAAAAAATTACATCGAATTACTTTTATTGAAACGATTTTATACAGACAGCTCCAAACTTCAAAATTAGCATCAGGGACACGGGACGGTATAGGAGTTTTCCTGGTATTTGGACCCCCAACAACATCCGAAACTTATTTATCTCGTTAATATTGTTATGCAATCATGCAATGGGATGTTCCCCAGTATATGAAAAAAAAAAAAAAACACACACACACAAAAAATGTATTAAAATAAAAATTATTTTTCAGGGACATAAAAGTCAAAAGATTGTGAGAATGTTCCATATAAGCTTTTGAAAATGCACTTCTAGGAATTATTGCTCATAATTAGTCATGCAACCGACTTCTTTTTGCGGGTCTCTCTAAATGAATGCTAACTACTAATTACTACGTAATCCATAATCTATAAAAAGCATGTTGTGAAATTCAGTTTTGAATATGTATTTCATTATGTCTGAAATAGTGTAACATCATTAAAATATACTGCAGACAATTTCCCCCTATATTTCATTATGTAATGGAATTGTTTTGCGTGTACCTAGAAACAAACTATAACAGCTGCATATTTCTCTTCAATAGGGATCTTAGTACAGAAAAACTGGAAAACATATTTATTAATAGCATAGAAACAAGTTTAATTGCGAGAGTTTGAGCGCGGTTAGATGACCAAATGAACCAAAGACATAAACACTATTGTACTGTACTGAAAGTATTGCAGGAATGTGACGTAAATAAATCATTAAACAAGAATGCTATCTTGAAAAATGAGTATGACACCATAAATATTCAAAAGCACATTCAAAAATAATAACACAATCTGATAAACTAAGATATATACAAAGCAAAAATTAAGAACTGAAGATAAAATATAACTAAAAAAAGAGTGCTATTTTCTAAACAAATTAAAACTTTGCACATGCTTGTAGATGTGTACAAAAAAGAATAACAAAAATTTTCAAATCTAAAAGACATTGAAAAACAAAAACAAAAAATAAAATAAAAACACGAGATGTAAATAAACTAGCTGTTTAACCCGCTCTACGCACGGGACAGAATAAGAATTTTTCTGTTAAAGTGTTGAGTTGTTCAATAACTATTCGATTTAGAGAAATATTTTTCTACTACTGTGCATTTTTTTAAATTAAATTTATCATGTTGCTATGGCAGCAGACGATAAAACGGTATCTTTGGAATAAGGGAACAAATAGAAAAAAAAAGTTGGTGTTTGTCATAAAATGTTTTTTCTTTATTTTTTAAAAAATGGTAATAATTAAGCGCAATTAAATAATGTCTAATTATTTCCATGCGAGGTAAAAGAATTAAACTAATACCCACTACAGCCTCTAGGTATTGCAGCGTGGCGTATGTAATATGTATATCTCACATTTCAGTAAACGTTTACATCTGGTTAAGGGTTCGCGTGATTATGGGTTGAACATAAAAATAGGCAAAAATTCGTCAAAAACATAAAATTAAAAAAAAGTTATTTAAAATTTTCGAATTTTTTGCCCCAATCGTTCATGCCCCCCCCCCATCAGCAACCTGTGTGCCAAATTTCGTAGCCCTGCGCCCTGTGGTTTCCGAGTTTTTGAGGTTACATAGATGTGCGCACGGATTTTAATATGGTAGACAGCTAGTCGAGAATAAAAATTGAGTAAGGCACTATAAATGTTTAAAAAAGTTCATAAAAGAGAATAACACAATCTGACAACTTAAAATATGTTAAAAAACAAAATTAAGAAATTAGATGCAAACAAATAATTAAATGAGATTGATACCTTTAAAACAAACCAAAATGTTACAAATACTCCAAAAGCTGTGTAAAAAATGAGCATAGCTAAACTGAAACTTTTATATTCCAAAACTTACTACTTTCATGACACATTTATGAAATTTTTTTTGTTTTATATGCAAAAATCTGGAGTAAGTCCACTTGACTTTTAGAACACTAATGTATGTGCTCAGAAAGTTAAAGAAAACAATAAAAAAAAAAAAATTCATGACACAGTGAAATTAGCTTGATTCGAATGCTGGATCTCCCGTTTCGGAACTGAAGATGATATCTACGTGTCAATAATGCTCGATCACAATCAACAATATTTCTCATTTATACTCAGTCACCCTTCTTCCCCAAAATCAATATTTTTTGACGCTTTTATTAAATCCTTTTCCTGTACTACATGTAAAATTCTGGAGTGAAACCACTCGACTTTTCGAACACTGATATATGTGTTAAGAAAGTTAAATAAAAAAAGGGATTTTTAAATAAATTTCAGACACCTTAGAACCGGCTAAATTTGAACATTGGATCTCCCGTTTTGGAACTGGAGACGATAACTTTGCAACAATAATTTTCAATAGCAAGACACAATATTTATCACTTATAATATGTAGCATTTCTTCCCCCAAATCACTATTTCCTGACGCATTTATTAAATCCTTTTCTTGTACTACGTGTAAAATTCTGGAGTGAAACCACTCGACTTTTCGAACACTGATATATGTGTTCAGAAAGTTAAATAAAAAAAGGGATTTTTAAATAAATTTCAGACACCTTAGAACCGGCTAAATTCGAACATTGGATCTCCCGTTTTGGAACTGGAGACGACAACTTTGCAACAATAATTTTCAATAGCAAGACACAATATTTATCACTTATAATATGTAGCATTTCTTCCCCCCCAAATCACTATTTCCTGACGCATTTATTAAATCCTTTTCTTGTACTACATGTAAAATTCTGGGGTGACATTACTCGACTTTTCGAACACTGATATATGTGTTCAGAAAGTTAAAGAGAAAAAAAGGATTTTTTATTAAATTTCAGGCACCATAGAATCGACTGGATACGAACGTAGGATCTCCCGTTTTGGAACTGGAGATGACAACTTCGCGACAATAATTTTCATTAGCAAGCCACAATATTTATCACTTATAACGTGAGGCATTTCTTCACCAAAATCACTACTTTCTGACGCATTTATGAAATACTTTTCTTGTACTATATGCAAAAATCAGAGTGACACTGCTCGACATTTCTAATACTGATACCTGTCTGCAGAAAGTAAAAAATAAAAAAAGGATTTTTTTTTTTTTATAAATTTCTGACACCATGGATTCGGCTAGATTCGAACGCTGCATCTCCCGTTTTGGAACTGGAGATGATAACTTCGCGACAATAATTTTCAGTAGCAAGCCACAATATTTATCACTTATAACATGTAGCATTTCTTCCCCAAACTCCGCATTTATGAAATAATTTTTTTGTACAATATGTAAAATTCCAGAATAACGCCATTCGACTTTTCGAAAAGTGATGTATGTTTTTAAGAAAGTGATTTTTTATTATAAATTTCTGACATAATGGTATCGGCTAGATTCGAACGCTGGATCTTCCGTTTTGGAATTGAAGATAATACCTTCACGTCGATAATTCTCAATAGCAAGCCACAATATTTATCACTTATAACCTGCGGCATTTCTTCCCCAAAATCACTCCTTTCTGATACATTTATGAAATCCTTTTCTTGTACTGCATGTGAAAATCTGATTTGACACCTTTCGACTTGTCGATATATGTGTTCAAAAAGTTAAAGAAAAAAAAAAAGGAATTTTCTTTTATAAATTTCTGACACCACGGAATCGGCTATATTCAAACGCAGGATCTCCTATTTTGGAACTGGAGATGATACCTTCATGCCAACAATTCTTCCTCAAACTCTGCATTTATGATATCATTTTCTTATACGATATGTAAAAGTCTGGAATAACACCATTCGATTTTTCGAACGCCGATGTATGCATTCAGAAAGTTAAAGAGAAAAAAGAATTTTTTTAATAAATTTCTCACACATGGAGTCGAATAGATTTGAACGCTGGACCTCCTGTTTTGGAATTGGAGATTATACCTCCGCGCTAATAATTTTTAAGCCATAGATATTTGTCACTTACAATCTATTGTATTTCTTTGGGGATTTTTTCTATAGAATTGGTTCAAATTGATATAAAAACAGATAAAATATCTAATCCCCCAGCCGATTTGTACAAAAATCTGTACAATTCTTGCGACAGCAGTCTACAGCATATTCGCCAATCGTAAGAGAAAGCGTAATCGAAAGTACCATTTGTGGGTTATCGTGTTTACTCTGACAACACACACATAAATCACGATTACAATACTTTCTTTACACTATGGGTTCGGGAAATAAAAAACAAATATTCTTATTCAGACCCTTAAATCCAAGTATTTAGGAAAACATCCAAATAAAATGCCTCACGCATATTATCTAAAATGAATGCCGCCATATCAAGAAAAATGAAATTATTTGTGTTTTATTCTGCACTAAGATTAGAAACAAAATAAAGAATAAGCAAATAATTAAATATGCCTTTTGTAAAACAAAATAAAACATCACAAACGTATCAAATGCTACGTGCAGAAAATAAGCCTAAACTGACAACCAACAGGGTATCTATTAGTGATGAGTATGACTTGTTTTATATCCAAATGAATCATTCAGTCATTCGCAAAGCATGGCTACACACCTTCGTATTCTTTTTAATCAAGTAAACCAAGAAATTTTCTAAAGAAAAAACAAATAAGTGCCGAACAATGGAACAATGTGATCAACTGTATGGAGTTCCTATTTGCGCCTAACTTAACATCTACTAGAGAGGAGATTCATATCGTAGAGGCATCAGGGAGCCGTAAAAAAGAAAATTGTTTAGATGTGGATGATAGATACATGATAAAAAATAAAAAAATATAAAATGAATAAAAGAGAAACTGCTAGGAAAGCATATTAAATTGAGATGAAAGTATATTAAAATAAATGTCATATTTTGTATCTCTTACTTTAATCGTTTCTTTTTTACAAAATTTCTGGTTTAAATTGCTTAACACGTTGAGTGCCACGTCAGTGACCGGTGACTGACACTGAACTTACCGTTTAGGTCGCGTCAGTCACCAGTGACTGAAATATAATATAAAATATAATATAAAACTATAAAATATAATATAAAACTAAAAAAAAATATATTGTTTTAAGTAATTACTGAAAATTTATTTAAAATTTACTTAACTTTTATTTATTACAGGATTATATCATTAATACATTTTAAGGAATATTATTGTAACACTTTGCATTGCTATACCGCAATACCAGCGCTTTTAAGCAAAGCGCTCGGCCTAACGGGGATTTCAATAAGAATTCGCGTGGCGCTCAACGTGTTAAAAAGAATATGAAGGTTAGCAGCTATACTTTTGCGCATGCCCGAATAATTCACTAGAATATCCAAATAATTCATTCCCATCACTAGTATCTATTCTAGCAGGATAGATTTCTCTCTTACAGATCGAAAAATCTCATGTTAAGAATTGAACATTGAAGACGGATTTTTCTTTTCTTAACCGAATTAAAATTTATTCTTCACTATCAGAAATTTGACGTATGATATTACGTTTTCAAGAACTGTGTCCTTAAATTTTGAATACTTTTTAAATGCGGATAATTTTTAGAAGTAAAGTAATTATCTTAGCGTCTTAAACGTCTTGAATATTTTTTATAGCATGTCCAACATTCACTCCCTTGTTTTAACAACTCATATAACATAATATGACGAAAACGTAGCTTTTCATTTTCCATTTTGAGTATTAACCTTGCACACAAATTAATTAAAAAAGCTTTTTTTAACACTATTTTCACTCATGACACACGTAGATAACTGTAGGTTAATAATATGGTTATAAAAGAAACATCAGCACAGTCAAAATTGCAAGCTACTGCCATCTATGAAATAGGACACGAACTTTTGCAATCAATAATATGTTTATAAAAGGAACATCGGCACAGTCAAAATTGCAAGCTACTGCCATCTATGAAATAGGCCACGAACTTTTGCAAACAATAATATGGTTATAAAAGAAACATCAGCACAGTCAAAATTGCAAGCTACTGCCATCTATAAAATAGGACACGAACTTTTGCAATCAATAATATGGTTATAAAAGAAACATCGGCACAGTCAAAATTGCAAGCTACTACCATCTATGAAATAGGCCACGAACTTTTGCAATCAATAATATGGTTATAAAAGAAACATCGGCACAGTCAAAATTGCAAGCTACTGCCATCTATAAAATAGGACACGAACTTTTGCAATCAATAATATGGTTATAAAAGAAACATAGGCACAGTCAAAATTGCAAGCTACTGCCATCTATAAAATAGGACACGAACTTTTTCAATCAATAACATGGTTATAAAAGAAACATCGGCACAGTCAAAATTGCAAGCTACTACCATCTATGAAATAGGGAACGAACTTTTGCAATCATCCAATACTTATAGGTTAACATGAGATTTCAAGATTTGTGTGAGGAAAATCCATTCTAATAAAGTAGCTCCTTCAACAAAAGAAAAAAAAAACTAAACTACACAAAAACAGAATATGATTCACAGACTAAGGTGAGGGGAGAGGAGGAGGTGCTGCTGTTGAACACAGTCACTCACCTCTCACTCCGCTCGTCACAGAGTGTTCGCCTGCACCTGGTCAGCTTGTTTCTTCTTGTTGGTCATTAGACAGCCGTTGTTTCCACAGTGTCCCGTTGGGACGGGATGTGCATTGAACAAAAGAAAGAAAAGAACACACCACGACGTTGATGCAGTCACACCGATACAAACACAGTTACAATACGTGTGCCCAAGACGAAAAAGTGATATACCGAAATGACGAAAAGTGAATTTCCCTAATTTACAGTGGTGGCCAAAATTGTGGACACTTTTAGGTAGCTTTTATTACAAAAAGTAAAAATCTACCTAATGCAGCCGTCCGAAGGAAAACACATCGGGAAATTTTGCTATAATTTTGCTATACATATATATATATAATATATATACAGTCGAACCTCGTTATGCCGACATTCTAAGGAACAGAAAAAAGGTGTCGTCATAAGCGGAGTGTCGTGGTAACCGGAGTTGGAAGAAAATATGTTCATAAAAAGCTGTATTTTTAATTAATTTAAGGCAATTTAAAATTCATAACTGTTCTTGCAGTTTTAAGCAATAAAAGATTATTATTAAACAAAATAAACACAAAAACAAAATTGAAAAATTAAAAATCAGATTTAAGATGACTTTAAAAAAAAAATTATTACATGAAATATTGACGAATTAAGGTTTGCTTATTCCTAGATGTACTTACCATAATTTATTTTCATTATTATACAATGAATCGTAATCAATATTTGTTGTTTCAGAAATGGATTTTAGTTAATTTCTGATCGTTTTAATGGAATGTAATGTTTCGGTTTTAGTAGGATAA
The DNA here is from genome assembly GCA_963932465.1 of Maratus speciosus. Lineage (NCBI taxonomy): Eukaryota > Metazoa > Arthropoda > Arachnida > Araneae > Salticidae > Maratus > Maratus speciosus. Next base: position 160,866,519 of record OZ010798.1, on the reverse strand, counting down.
AAAACGCCGCATTATCTCAAGAAAGCGCCGCCTGACCAGAACAAAAAGACCACGAGTAGACTGATACGTCTATCTGGAACTTAAGTGGGTAATTTAGAGTGCGTGGGTTTATTTATTCAGATAAAGGATTGAAGTAAAATTTCTCATTTATCTCAACGGGTATTTTAGGCACTTTTGTGAAAAGTTTGGCTAAGACATATCTTATCGCTTAATTCCCGTGCTCATAAGATGGATTATGAAAAATGGACAATTTTGCTTAATCGTCGGGATATCCGGGGTTGAAAATTATTCAACGACGTAAAATCCGGAGTGTATTTACATTAAAATAATATACAGGAAATCGGGACTTTGAAAAACTGACGTGATAAGCGGAGTGACGGGAAAACCGGGTGTCGCGATAACGAGGTCCAACTGTATATATATATAGCATATGTATATATATATATATAAGTCAGTATTTCAACGGAGGATGGTTTTGGTATCTGGGGGTCATGATCGGCGAAATGTAACAAAATTTCCCCGATGTGTTTTCCTTCGGACGGCTGCAATGGTAGCTTTTTACTTTTTGTAATGAAAGCTACCTAAAAGCTTCCACACTTTTGGCCACCACTGTATGTACTAGCATATTACTTAGGAAATTTAAGTGAAAGTTTATACAATTGTTCATTCTATCTTTTATCGTTTTGAGCACACAAAACACAGAAATAACGATGAATTCTCATGAAGAGCACTTTTAAATAATAGTATCCCCCAGAGTTTATCTTTAAAAAAGGCTAAAATTATCACTTGCATATATTGATTTTCTACTTTTTTTAGAAATTAAATCTACATTTGAGAATTATTTTTGAAAATCACTGAACTGGTAAGCATATAAAAATGCTAAATTTATTTAGAATCACTGTGCTTGGTCAAGTATTAGCTAGTAAATCATTATCAATAAGTATAACATTTAATTTACATTAGTGATTTTAGTTAGGAAATATATTTCATACAAGTTAATTTTCAAATGAGAATTATGTTAAATTTTTCTGTTTCCTTTATATCATGTCATATTATTTTCGAAAACAATAAATAGTGTTAGGAATGTTTAGAATAATAATGTGTTTATATAGTTGTCATAATTTTAGTTAGCTGGTATTTTTTATGGAAGTTAATCTTTAACAGAAAATAATATTACATTATTCTGTTATACAGTTACGTCATTTATTATTTTCAAATACTAAATTAGTTAATTCGAAAAACTACAATTGTGTTTTTGTGTTTTTAGAAGGAATGTGCTTGTAAAAATTAGCAGCAAGATTAATATAAATTTTATATTTGTTATTATTTTAGTTAACAAGCATATTTTAGGATGATTAATCTTCTCTGGAAAAAAAATTCTGTTACTCATTTAGTACAGTATAATGTCATATTATTTTCGAATAGTAAGCTGCCTGACAAAAACTGTTTAATATTCTTATTTATTCGTAGGACACACAGTGTGTCGATGCTCGTAAAAAATAGCAGCGATAATAATAGTCAGTTTATTAGTCATTGCTGAGTTATTATTTCAATAAGCGAACCTATTTTATATAGGATAATCCTCAAAAGATAGTCTGTTATTTTAATTATTATATTTTAATAGTAAGCTACATAACAAAAACTATTTAGCATTATTTTTCATTTGTAGAATAAAATGTGTCGATGCTTGTAAAAAATAGCAGCAATAATAATAGTGAGCTTATATTGGTCATTGTTCAGGTATTATTTTAGTAAGCGAGTATGTTTTATACAAGTTAATCTTCAGAAGAAAGGGTTTTATTCTAGTTAATATTTTGGAACAGTAAGCTGTCTGACAAAAACTATTTAATGTTCTTTTTTATTTGTACGATAAAGTGTGTCAATGCTTGTAAAGATTTAGCAGTAATATTAGTAATTACAGGTTTTTATTAGTCACTGTTTAGTTATTATTTTACTTAGCGAGTATATAGATTAATTTTCAAAAGGAAGTGTTTTTACACCAAGCAATTACTGTCATAACAGTTTAAAATTTTACGATACATTATTTTGGAATAAACTACATGATATGTCATATCTAGATCTAGTTTAAAGCTGTAAACACACGTGCTATTCTATCATAGATAATGTCGTATATTTCCTCATAAGTAAGTTTTTCAGCAGGACAGCAGCCAAAAATGAACCTTGTGATACTTTACCTTTCACAAATTGGTCAATACCGAAATTATCGCTGTTTGCATCTCTCAATAGATAGTGTCTTGAATTCCACCAATCAGAGCGCTCTAAAAATACTTTTTCTCAGTTGTTTGAATTTATACAGCGCTTTAAAATACTCAAAAGCGATTACTCGCCAAATGTTTTGGATATTGCTTATAAAGACTGGTTGCATTCAGTCTTCAAAATAACCCTACTTGCAGCGCGAATAAGAAACTCGAAGAAAGCGAGAGACAATAGCATATATATCAGATCGTATGATAATTTGTGTGATTAGAATTTTAAAGATACTAAAAAGAACAAAAAGAGAAGTAAAAGTAAAATTTAGTATAATAGACACTTACCGACACTGTTGTAGCAGCATAAGACATTCGACGGCCGCGCATGAGCAGTGCCTGATGCCATTTCTTTCGGACCAAAGCTATGACCTGAGGAAGAAACAATCATCAGAAAATTCCTCTTACTAAATTTTACTTATTTTTTAAGAGTCGATCATTTTGTTTTGTCAAAACACTTTTCTCAATTTCTATTATAGTTTTACATCCATCTCCAAAACTTTTATGGCCACGTAGGAAATCTCGTGCACAGGGCTTAATTTCTAAAAAAAGAGAGAGAACCGGAGCCCTAACATTCTGCAGTACTAACAAACGTAGTGTGTTAAATCTGGGGCACATGGCTTCATTTCTAAAAAAAAGAGAAAGACCCGGAGCCCTAATATTCTGCAGTACTAACAAACACAGCGTGTTAAATCTCGTGCACAAGGCTTAATTTCTAAAAAAAAAAGAGAAAGAACCGGAGCCCTAATATTCTGCAGAACTAACGAACGTAGCGTGTTAAATCTCGTGCACAAGGCTTAATTTCTAAAAAAAAAGAGAAAGAACCGGAGCCCTAATATTCTGCAGTACTAACAAACGCAGCGTGTTAAATCTCGTGCACAAGGCTTAATTTCTAAAAAAAAAGAGAAAGAACCGGAGCCCTAATATTCTGCAGTACTAACGAACGTAGCGTGTCACCCCTCCTCTTGCAGGCGTCACTCCAATCTGCGTATTTACATTTCATGCATTATTTACAAAATTTAAAGTATTTGTTTTTCTTTAGTAAAATAAAAATTTTAAGTTATATATAACTGCATATACTTAGTTGTCAACTACGCCACTTTTTAGCTGTCACTCTTGCCGAATAGAAACGGTTGCCTAATTTTAATGTTAATTAATCGCAGAATTTTGCAATTAAAAAAGGTAAGAATTATGATTCGGAAAAAGTGTTAACTTGTACTATATCTTTCTCCCATGTGTGTGACACACTACGTAAAATATAGCTGTTCTGATAGAAAAGAATGCCGAAGCATGAATATGGGAGGGAAAGGAAAGGGTAATTTAGGCTTCGGTTTTTCGGAAGCGCTATTGCACTGGGCTCCGGAGCACTGCATTTATGAGCTCCGGCGAATTCCGATTAAAAGTTAAATATTTACAAAACATAGAGAAGTGCCGGAGCTGAGATACGATGGCCTCCGGCGCAAATTAAGCCCTGCTTGTACATTTTAGGGAGTTGGTGTATCTTGTAATAAAATTTGAAAATCTATACGTGTTATGGGATAAACAGTACGATTGGCAAATCTGTAAATTAACTGAATTTTCATAGATGATAAAAGTTTCTAAACTTCGGAATTAAGAACACCTGGTAACTACTATTCACTTACCTCACCATTGAAGAAGCAGAAGAGTAAAGCTACGCTTAAGCCCTGTTGGAACAAAAGAAAAGATAACTCTTATTAGAAATAATTTTACATCAGATTATTTTAATACTATATATAATAAACACTATAAATTACATACACATTTAATTGAAATATTTCATATCAGTTAAATTTTCCATATTAAATATTAAATTTAATATTTTTATTACATTTAATAAGTAAATATTTTTAAATAAATAATAATAATGATTATTATTTATTTAAATTATTTTTAAATAATTAATAATAACAATTATTATTATTTGTTAAAATTAATTTTAAATAATTAATGTAATTCATATGTAATAATATAAAATAACATAAATATTATATTTAATTATATTTAAGTAAATATTAAATTAAATATTTTAAAATAATTTAAAATAATTAATATAATTTACACATAATAACCTGAATATTATATTTATTATATTTAATTATATTATTTTTGATATTATAAATAATAATAATATAATTATAATTATAATAAATTATTTTTTTATATTTCAATATTAAATTAAATATTTTTTATTATATTTAATAATTAAATATACCTTTATATCAATTATATATGAATATTATATTTATTCAGCAGATTATTTTAACACTGCATGATAAAAATTACATTTCTTCAAAAAAAGTTCGTGATAAACTTCTATTGTAGTATAACATAACTCATTGTGGAAATATTTTTACTCACATTTACTCAGAACATTATTCTAACACCGCATTTCTTTAAACAAGTGGGTAAGTGTGATCAGAGATCGCACAGAGGGTTTAGTTTAATATTCCTTTCAAAACACTTTATTCTTTTGCAATATCTGTAAGTTCCACATTTCGCAACCAGGGGGCACTCTATTCTAAACAAACCTCTATCCGAACGAAACTCCGTTTTACAAACTATCCGTAGATATATTAGTCGAGGGGAACGGACCCATAGCACCCGAGATAGGTATGCGCCCCCTGGCGGTAAAAATTGGAACTAAAATATGTACGGCTATGGTGCATAATCATGAAAGAGTGGTTAAAGGAGTGTCGGTAAAAGTTAGAAAAGTGAACCTCGTGTAAAATATGTGGAGGTTAGAAAAATTGCTAAAAATACAGAAGTTAGAGCCCGGAGGGTTTAATAATATACAGTGATGGAAAATTGGCGCAGAGATGGTGCCTATTGACACCACTAAATTATAGTATTATTTTGCCTCTTATCTAATGATCAAATTTCTGAGTTTTTATTAAACTGGATAATACCATAAAAATTTAGTGGTGTCAATAGGCTCCGCCTCTGCGCCAATTTTCCACCACTGTAGACTTTTTAAAAATTTTATGATATGTCTTTTGATGTGAGGTGTTCAGCTATAATAATCCAAAATTTCAAATCTTGAACTTAATTAGAAGCTCAGTTACAAAAAAAAAAAAAAAAAAAAAAAAAAAACTTAAAATACACAAATTAGAGCCCAGAGAGGGTAAATATAAGACTTTTTCAAAATTTTATGATTTGTCGTTTGATGTGAGGTGTTCAGCTATAAGAATCCAAAATTTCAAGTCTTCAACTTAATTAGGGGCTCAGTTAGAAAAAAAAAAAAAACTTAAAATACACAAGTTAGAGCCTAGAGGGGGGGGGGGGGGGTAAGTATAAAACTTTTTCAAAATTTTATGATTTGTCGTTTAATGTGAGGTGTTCAGCTATAAGAATCCAAAATTTCAAGTCTCCATCATATATAGTTTCTGAGAACGGGCTCTGTGACGGACAGACAGACAGACGGACAGACAAAGGAGTGAGACGAATAGGGTTTCGTCAGATGAACGAAATCCTAAAAACAGTGTGTATTAAACGTTTATCGTAGACAAATACAGAGTTGTCGATCATTTCTTATACACACATTGAAATATTTGTAAGCATATTTATTCAGAAGATTATTCACCGCACTTCTTTTTTAAAAAGTTTGTGATAAACATCTATCGTAGACAAATACAGAGTTGTCGATTATTTTATAAACACATATTGAAATATTTTTACGCATATTTATTCAGCAGATTATTCTAATACTGCAGTTCTTTAAAAGAAAAAAATGTGATAAACTTCTATCGTAGAGAGTTGTCGATCCTTTCATACACACATATTGAGATATTTTTACGCATATTTATTCAAAAATTATTTTAATATTGCATGAAAAACACCGCACTTCTTCATATCTAAACATTTGGTAAGATGTGTTTATTGGTATTTTTGAACTGTAAAATTATTTAAAAAGTTCAGTAGCATACATTTTTGAGTTAATAAGTTGTTGACTGGTCACGAGCGCACTCGTGTTTCTGAGATTAACCCCTTAATTCTCGCTCCTCTCAATATCTCGGGCTGAGGTGTCGTTCGTTATTTCTCGTGCTTGTTATATTTCCGGGCTGGAGATTTATATGGTGGAAAAAATTTCGAAACCAGAAAAATTAACTGGCATTTCCGTGTGAAATCTCTATCAATCTCTTACCATTTGGATTTGGTTTTTGGCGCCGATTGTGATGTTGGTCTTTGTATTGCATGTTTCAAAATATATCACACTCAAAAATATTATTAATAATCAAAATTTAATGTTGTATATTATTTCAGATATTATTTGTAAAAAATTGTGTGATGATGATAAATAAAGATCTAAGATGTGAAAAATAAAGGTCTTATTTCGCATTAATTCGTATGGTGTAAAACAAGCCTTAAGACACAGAATTCTCGCATGATGGCTTTTCTATGAATGTGAATTTGTTCTATAACATCTTTTTTTTCGCCTTAAAAGAAAACTAATTGCATATTTTACTTAGAAGCCTTATAATTATTCAATTTCTGTAATAAAAAATAGGTACTTTTTTGATGGTTTTTCCAAATATTAAGCGACCGTTAAGGGGTTAAATAAGGCGAAGATTGTCATTCAAAAAAGTGTAAAAAAAAAGTATAAAGGTTGGCAGCTATGCAAACAGGAGTATACTCGTGATCGGTCAACAATGTGTTAATAGCGTTCTTGAATAGGAGGACAGGATAATAATAATAATAATAATAATAATAATAATAATAATAATAAACTACATAGGGTTTTTAAATTTGCATGAGAAGTTATGTATAACTGAAACAAAACTACATAACATTTTCATCAAGTTAATTCTAGTGTTTTTGATTACATTAAAAGTATCTAGATGGAATCACCAAAATTAACAGATAAGTATTCATAATAATAATAATAATAATAATAATAATAATAATAATAAAAACTACATAGGGTTTTTAAATTTGCATGAGAAGTTATGTATAACTGAAACAAAAGTACATAACATTTTCATCAAGTTAATTCTAGTGTTTTTGATTACATTAAAAGTATCTAGATGGAATCACCAAAATTAACAGATAAGTATTCCCATACGCCATCCATTTGAAATATCTATTTCTCCTGTAAAAGTAAATGGTCTTCGGAATGTTTTGATTGTGTGATAAGTTCTTATCTATATTCCATAAATAAAATTATAGTTATATGCCTTATACAAGTGTTATCTATTCTGAATTAGGTGGTTATTATAACATTATTTCTACCAGTGTCAAATGACACATTTTAAAATATTTCGATTTATGATTTTTCATTTTGTAATTTTTAGATTGAAACAATTAGAGATAATTTTTAGGTGCGTTCGTAATTATATACATACGTAGAACCTATTGTCGTCGTCTTGTTCCTCCGTCTGTCCGCATATAACAGCGCAAAAAATACCCAGCCGAATGGTTTGAAATTTAATATATATAACCATTGCAGAATTTTGTCGAGTCTTTTCAAATTTTATGAAAATCGAATAAAAACTTAAAAAGATAATAATAAAAGTTTTCTTCATTCTATTAAATCCTATCCTACGTAATTAATTCAATGATACCTCATGATAGTTAATGATTCTGAGTTGCCATGGTGATGACGTTCTATTTAAGATGGAGTCCTATTATTTCCCTATTACTGACTTTAATATATAGAATCGTACAAAATTTTGTATTCATGCATTTCAGCATAAGAGTGCAACAGCTATTGCATCAAGATCTGAATATTTATAAAATTAGTTAAAGTACGAACGCACCTCATTTGCCCCGTTTGACGAACAATTTCCGACTTGTTAATACATTGAAGAATTTTTTATGCTTATTACATTACAAAACTGCGAGCAAGATAAACATAAATTAAAACTTTAAAAAGGTGCCATTTGACACCGGTAGAAACAGTGTTAATAAATGCTACATAATTTTAATTTACAAAGGATGGTGGTGTAAGAATTGAATACACATTGAATGGGGCATTTGTACGCACAGTGTGTTCCAGTGTTCTTCGAAATTTATTAACCATTTGGAAAAATGGTTATTGTCCTCTGTCAGGGTAGGAAATCAAAAACATATCTGAAGCGTTTTATTGGTTGAATTCGCATTTTATTCGTTTTCTGGTTGGTTTATACAATAATCTGTATTTTCCCTTTACTTTCAACAGAGATGGATACGATACTTCTGTTGCCACTATGACAAAAAAGTAATAAAAACTACAAAAAAAAAATTCATATTTCAGAAAGAAATTGAGATACAGCTTTCAAACAAATTGCATTTAAAAGTATATTTTTTTTTCTCTATACGACGGTGTAAAAAGTAATATTGTGGGATGTTTAGAAGTTTAAAAATGAAATTTCATTTAAAATTGGTCCAGGAATATTAATATTTAATCCATGGCGTACGTAATGAATGACCAGCTCCGTAGAAGTTAAAAAATTTACAGTACCGAAAAATGTAAGTATGATGTATGTAAACTGTAATGTATGATCAACTGCGTGCGATTTTTATGTCTTAAATTTTAGTCTTTGAAAAAATCATTTTCCAAATGTTCGTTGTAATTTGTTAAATTGCATTTTTTAATTCTTGAAGGCTCTATTCTTGTTTTAATATTATAACGATACTTACAGAAGTTCCTAAAGTAAAACACTCACCTGGAATGAAGTGACTATGGCAGAGACGGTCTCGTAGATAGCCTCCCCTGGGGACCGCGGCATCGGCCTGAATGGCGTGACCAGATAATGCAGGCCGAGTAAAGGAATGAGAATCAAGGTAGCCCGAACAGCTTTCCTAAAGAGTGAAATTCAGCATACATTAGTTACGTATCAATAAGTTCGTCTAATAATTTGTGTATTATTAGTAAACTGCCTCTATCAGTCTATTTTCAATGGTATCAGTCTGTTTTTGTTTAATCCACTATGCTCCATATATTCCGATTAGAATAATTAAGTTTATTTATTGTGTAACGTTTTTTCCGGATTATGAAATCCACTCTGAGATTTCTTACTCTCGAGAAAAATACTCTGACCATTCAGTTACCAAGGCATCGTGCTGCAGATCTTTTTTTCTTCTACATTTTTGCAGTAGTTTACACTAGAGGTGAACGGCATAATTGAGCATTTGATGCCGTATATTTGTTATTTTAAACATATTAAAGCTGTTTAGTAGAGGTTGTTGAATACTTAAAAACATTATAAACAGAGAAAATATTAATTTTCATTCACTTGGTGTGCAAAAAGTTAGGCATTGCTAGAGGAACGCCATTTGAAACAATTTACAATCGATTAGACTTAGTTGGAATCTCACAAGTCTATATAAGCAATATCTGCAGCAAAAAGTTTTTTGTTCGGGAAGTTTTTAAAGATATCTAGTCTGTAATTATTATGGCTTTGAAGAAAACTACACAAAATTCCTCAGTATTACATAGACCTTCCCAGCACTGAATTCTTGATAAAGAACAGAAAATCGCATAAAGTGATTTTACTGAGAAAATATGTCTCTTTTTATATACAGTAAACTCTACCTAAGGCGGAATCGATCGGGGCCAAGAAAATTTTCCGCAGTAGACAATATTCCGCCTTAGACAAATTTTACTCTGTGTCTATATATTCGCAGGCACATGAAAATCTTTCCGAGTTAGACAGGTTTTCATGTTACACAGAGTCCGCCTTACTAAGATTTTACTGTATATGTAAGGAAAATCTCAAAAAGTTGAATCAGTCGTTGAATCCAAGAACATTGGTTTACACACTTCTCATGTTCAACCACAGTGGTCAACTAAATGGCTGTTATTCTGGGTTTCTTGTTTTCAACCAGCAAAAAATGTGTATGAATGTTCTTGTACTAGTGAGTTAAAATTTTATTTAGGTGATGTATTTTAAATATTGCTATATTTCAGAACCTATAAATGGAAATTAAAACTGTAATTCAAAGGCTTTTGAATGATTGATTTTTTTCAGATGAAGGAAGTTAAAGCTACAGAACCCACGAGCATGTGATGGTGATGGCAAAATAATAATAGTTTTCGAGAAAAATGGGATAGCAAAAAGATATGACTTTATAGAGATGCATGAGAAAGCAATTTTATAGTGAACACGATCATCTGCACAGTGCACGACAATTGAATAATCGCACATTACACCCATTTATTTACCAATTGGAAAAATGGTTATTGTACTAAGTCAGGGTAGGAAATCAAAAACATATCTGAAGCGTTTTATTAGTTGAATCCCGCATTTTATTCGTTTTCTGATTGGTCTATACAGTAATCTGTATTTTCCCTTTACTTTCAACAGAGATGGATGCTTCTGTTGCCACAATGACAAAAAAGTAATAAAAAATACAAAAAAAAAAATTTAATAACTCAGAAACAAATTGAGATACAGCTTTCAAACAAATTGCATTTAAAAGTACATATTTTTTCTCTATACGACGGTGTAAAAAGTAATATTGTGGGATGCTTAGATGTTTAAGAATGAAATTTCATTTAAAATTGGTCCAGGAATATTAATGTTTAATCCATGGCGTACGTAATGTAGGACCAGCTCCGTAGAAGTTTAAAAATTTGCAGTACCTAAAAATCTAATCCATGGCGTACGTAATGTATGATCAACTCCGTGCGATTTTTTATGTCTTAAATTTTAGTCTTTGAAAAAATCATTTTCCAAATGATCGTTGTAATTTGTTAAATTGCATTTTTTTAAATTTAAATTACTTTTTACGTGGTTATTAGTTATATTAAATCTCGGATATTGCAGATACAGGCTGATTTCAATTATGTTTGCTTGTATTGAATATCGGGGTCTTGCACATATATTCCGACTCATACAATTTAGTGGATTTTAGTCGCATGTCTCAGTTGGACAGCTAGCCATTTCATGACACGCATAGAGGTTTTAAACTAAACCTTATTAAACTAAACCGAACTGTTAAAAATTTGCAGCAAACTGTTCAGTCATTCGAGCGTTTTTATACAAAAAGGTTACATAACCGTAATTCAACTGTATTCTGACCATATTATTTTCAATATTATGATCAGAATGCAGTAGAATTATGGTTATGCAACTTTTTTCTATAAAAACGGTCGAATGACTGCACGGTTTGGAGCAAAGTTTTAACAGTGAAGTATCCAGACATAATTTCACAAGAAATCTGCAATTATTAAGAGAAACACGATATAGCGGCATATGCAATTACGATTTACCCAAGATCATTGTCAAGTTCCTATATATATCTTTTATACATCATATACCATATATTTACGCCAAACACTCATATATATACCCCCAAACACTCATATATATACGCCATATACAGCAAACATAAATCAAGTTTACTTCATATAAGCGTCATAAATATGTTAACTGTATTATATATACATCAGCTATATCATATATGCTACATATATACACTACATACAAATAATATTTACATCTTTCATCCCCTAATCATTACATATACATCTTAATACACAAGCTATATATATACATCTTATATGATTGTATCTTGGTGATATATTCGCCCATAAAATTTTATACAGTAATTTATGACTATAAAGTCATATATGCATATAATATGACAATACATGTTGGTCACTTAGCGTTAACTCTCATGGGCTTTTATAACAAGGAAGCTCCCGAAACGCTTTTAACCCTTCACTGCACCACGTGCCACATCTGGCACATACCTAAAAATACTGTAATTCTTATTATATGCCGTGAATTTGGCCAATATGAACTCTATCCCTGATCAAGAACTGTCCAAAGAATGGAATAACACTTATTTGGTCCATGTCAGATTGCGGCAATTGACAAAATATTAGAATTTTTTCTTCGGAAACAAAAAAAAAATTCGATCAAGCTATTAAGGTAAAATTTACTTTCATTATTTTTACTGAATACTTAAAAATATTAATATAAAAATGTTGCAGAGTGTTAAGGAGATAAAATTAATTAATTTAAGCTCATTTAGTTGTAAAAAATAGCAATACAGTACTTTAAAACCCTAACTGTGTACCTAGGGTACACGCCATAAAATATCAAATTTTAGCTGAAAATTTGAAATTTAATTTTTATTACTATTTTTCCCATTATTATACCGATATATAGATTTCAAATATTTTTTTTCAGAAAAATAGAAAAAATCGTGCAGTGAAGTTTTAAACTAAAAACAAATTTATTTAGAAAACAATAATTTTCTTTAGTTCTATAAGCTAAGCATGCTTTAGTGAGCACAGCATTGATTTTGCGTGAATAAGAGAAAAATAAGTACTGTCAAAAAATGCACCAATGTGTTAGAGAGAGATGAGTTACTTATAAACTTCATGTAAAATAGTTGATGGTAGGGTTGATATTGGTGCATGAAAGACGCATGTGGACAAAACCTCCTCGTATAGAATAAACTTTGACATATTAGAACAAAAGTAACATTTTCTGAAGATGTGAAATTTAGTTTTTTATTTTAACTTATCTTGAAAGTGTGAAAAATATGAAAGCTACAGACCTTGTTTGATGGGTATCAGGTGAATTCACAGCGCGCAACTTTGTCACCAGTACTCGCACTATGTTCACCAAGAAAACGAAGTTCAGCTGTAAAAAGAAACGCATAATTTAATACACTCTTTTTCTTTACAAAACTCAAAATGAACATAAAAATAGTGTTTCAGTTTACTAGAATAATATTAATAAAAATATCATAATAAGAAAAATAACACCTGATAAAACAAAGCATTGTAGTTCTTTGCTAATAGCACTAGTTATTTTACATAATTTTACAAATGTGAAGCAATTTCTATATGTATTGAAAACTGACATTTGAAAGTCACTTAGAACAGTCAATGGATATGAAGTCATAGTGACGTCACAATGTCGCAATTAAAAATTGATCAAAATATTTTTTTTTAGTAAGTAACATAATAATTCTCACAGATCGCAATTTTTTTACTCTTACGTAAAAGCATTGTGATAGGCTTACGCGTTGACACAAAAATTGAAGGCGTTTTAGGTGGATTTTTTTTCATCATTTGTACGTTGAATTAGATTACCAGTATTTTTTTTAAATTTTCTTCATCTTTTTTTATGCTATTAAATTAAAGGAAGAATATTTTTGTAAAATACTGGAATTAAAAACCAAAGTACCGTACAAATGTTTAAAAAAGTCAGTCAACGACGGCCGCCATCTTTGTGTAAGCCGGTAGGCCTAGTATTTAAGGGCTGCGTGTGACCTTTTCTTCGTGAGAATTTTTCCGATGACGTCACATTGAAGTAATACACTAGGGGCACTTTAAAGTTGAGAAAACGTTAAAACACAAATTAAATAATATTTCAACAAATTTATTTTGTCATGCCATTTACTGTTGGTCACATAGTGAGACGTCGCAGTGAATTGGGTTCCATGGATTTTTCATGTCATACAATGACCAGTAACAGGGATGAGAATTATGTTCAGGACTCTTACGGTTCCAACATTTTAGATCCATGTTTTCGAATTATAATCTTCACCTTATTTAAGCGCGATATTTCTTCCATTAAATAATACTAAAATTGTTACTACGAAATAATGGTAATAAAATGTAGGAATCATGTATGTCCTGTCAATAATTCCCATTCCTGTTAGTAAGTGATGGCATATTTTCCTCCCTCCTTTTATAAGGCAGAGTCGTCCACCAAGGAACTGTTTGGATGTTCCCTTGTCGCCCCTTCCGATGTTTCCTGTTACTAGTTTTTCTTAAATTATATTAACAGATTTACTTACATTAACAGATGCTTTAATTTAAATTTATTACTTTTCTTAATAGACGACACTGAAGCTTTCAGCGCCTCCTACTACAAATATTTTTGACTTGCGCCCTTCTACTACAAATGCAATACTATAGTCTATTCAAAGACAGAGAGAAATTAAATGAAACCACGTGGTTATTGGCAGCTTTTATAACGTGTCTGCCACAATTAACGCCAGCCAAGCGTTAATCGTTGCCAAAGTTAGGATCATTGCTGTGCTATAAAAGAAAACATAGTTTGTCTTTTTTTTCTTTTAATTAGTACTTGTTCATATTGTTTACCAGAGATAAATGAAACAACGAAAAGCTTAAAATCATCCCAATGGAGGTGAAAAAAGATCAAATTTCAGCAAAGTCGAGGAGAAAATGATTTTATATCCTTATATCATTATCAATAGTATCACAAATTAACACTAAACTGTTATAACGGATGTTGGGGATGCTTTCACAAAAAATGCTCAAAAATGTGAAATAACTATTTAATTTTGTAATTAATGTATCAATTAATTGTAATTATTAGTTTTATTAGTTACATTTTAAACAATAAATATTTTGCATCAATATTTTCTTTTTTGAGGGATGGGGGAGTGGGTTGGATGAGTTCAAAGCATAATTATTTGTTTTATAAAATAGCTAAAGAAGAACCCCCCCCCCCACCCCTGCAAAATTGAAAATCCAAGGCATAAATTGGCAACCGTTATTTTTATTTAAATTCTCTCAATTTTGAATGAACTATAAACTTATTTTGGTTTACTTCTTTTCTGAAATTTTTAAATGGGGCCACAGGGGGCTGTTATGGCTATAACAGTTAGACATATGTGTATCATGTTGATTTGTCTATATAGCTACCACTTCTATAATGAGATAATATTGTAGCATGTTTCCAAACATGTGATTAACTCATACAACGAAAATTGATTCCGAACATCCAAGAGTGCTCCTATAAATCCTGTAGTAGTCGTATTCTATAAGAACTATCGACTAGGGTTCCAGAAGATACAGAGCATGAATTATCCAATTACATTCTCCTTAGAAAAACCTGTGGATTCACTTACAGGAAGCACATGCGTATTATATATTTTCCCTTAATTTATTCCGCCTTCATTCAACCTATAATTCTTGAAGAAATACCATACAGAGTCATCCGCAGAACGTCTATAGGTGTAACATTTTGACAACCAGATACTATTCTGTGACTGTGTGCAGGACAATTTCAACCATCCAAAGGACATGTGTTATCCTAAATATGATATCCACTGTATGTTTCGAGGATGTTTGTGTGGATATGACGCCTTTTATTGTATGCTACCAGTTGAGATGCACCCCTGTTTACTGAAAGGCTTACAGGCCAACTACAAGGAACTAAAGGAAAAATAAAAGGGAGATAACTAACCAGCATTGATATGCATACAGGTCCAGAGATGATCCAAGAATAATTACTTTCTTCAATCCAACAACTAAAATTAATACAGAATAATTAAAAAAATATATATATGTGAAAAGATTCATCGAATAAATATTATACAGTGTTTGTCGTCAACATTAAAATAATAATGATATTACTTACTATTGTGTATCTTCAGAAAAACTGTTCCTTACACTGGCATAAGCCATTATGATAACCAAAGGAGTACCTAGAATATGATATTACCGTTAGATTAACGAAAATAAAATAATTTTGAGCAGAGTTCATTAGAAAGTTTATTTATTAAGTAATTAAATGGGAATTTTATATTTAAAAGGATTTATTTAATTTATTTAAATGAAAATTCCTGTTTTATTATTCCAAAAGACAGTCACATTTTTAAAACAAATTTTAGCGTTGCTGATTATGGTATGTATGATAGAGTAGGCGATAGCACAACTGCTGGTAAGCTTTCGCATCTGCCACGGCGTGTCGCGATAGTAGCATTGTACAGAATTCTACAAAGAAAAATTTATGGTTTGCCGATTACGTGTGATGTTAGCAGAATCTCGGGAACATTCGTAATCGAGATACCATTTATTTCACTTTTCAGTGAACTATGTGATGTTCCTATGGCAAAAATTCCCTTTGCTGATGAGCTAGAAAATTTCGTTATTTGTTCCATCTAATCTGTCATATATACCAAAATCATCGATGCTAAAGTTGGTTAATAGTGTGAGGCCGTCTTCTGTACCATACTTTTTTTAGCGTGGCATACACCAGTAAATACGGCAATTAGGTTTAATATTTCGTTGAGAAATTGAGGTTTAACGCTGGAAGATAAATATTAGTTCTCGATGTATTATAAAGATTTCAAGTTCTTGACATAAAAATAATTACCCCAACCAATCAAATAGAACCATTTCAAAAGTTTATCTTCTGCTACAAATGCAACCACCAGCAAAGTATGCAGGTAAAGTCCTTCGCAGAACATCCAGAAGTAGTTAGATACAAGGAAATAGTGCACCAGGACATGTAGCACCTGGCATGGGAGCTAGAAAAACAAATAAACAAATGAGAATATAAAATGGGTATTTTTCTTCATTAAAAAATATAATAACGAAAACATTGTACGGGCAAGATTTTTCTCGGGTTATAAATATGTAAAAGACATTCAACATATATTTACATTGAACATGAGGAATTTGCGGATCCCTTAGGGTCTGCGAACGAAAGCTTAAAAACCGCTGGTTTAGAATATTGTTTCAGATGAAAAACTATATATCTGAATATGAATGAACCTTTACATGCTTATTTTTAGAATAACATAAAATTGATATTAAAGGTATGATTATAGAATATTTTTTCATAATTGTATAAGGGTGTGTGTGTGTGTGGGGGGGGGGGGGTGGAGATCACGTTGAGCAGACGAAAAATGACAATAATTTAAAAAGTACGGAACACGTAAAGTACGTAGGGGAGACCGGAGTCAGTTGGCTACAGGGGTAAATAGGCGCAGTCCTCATAAATCGCCTGTTTGTGGATAGATTGCGCAACCAGTCACAGAGTACTTTTCTTCTTACTTTTTACAATCCTCATGGTAGTTCTGCAGCGTTACCTACGTTCAGTGGACATTTATTACGACTTTTCTGTTTTTTGTACTCATAAGTAATTTTTCGTTGCTTCATTCTTTTTATAATTTCTAATACTTTTCTTTATAATTGCGATTTAACTTGTGCAGTTTTTCTTAGTGTATGATTAACTGTACCTACCCCATTTGTGATTTACTTGGATTATTTATGTTTAGAAGGTTACGTGTCCCTTTTGTGAAGAAATTTATTATGAGGCTAGTCGGCTCATTGAACACGGGGCAAGTTGGTTCGGTGTCTGGTGTGTGCTGGTAGCTTCAAAAACAGCGAACACCGAAAAAAGTGGTTACAATGCAAGATTTTGGGCACACGAGGCTTGCCCAAACGGAGACAGGCGAATTTTTATTTGTGACAACTGTAACTCTGATGATGATATCGAGTAGGATAGAAATTACTCAATGTTAATGTCTTATTCATTATTTTTACGTCTGTATAATTTAGAATTTACATTGTACAGCCTTTGTTTAAACTTACTTGTAATAATGAAATTGATTTCTCTTAACTGCGTGTCTTATTTGAGTTTTATTTAAATTTTTATGAAACGTGTGCAATTTACCCCATACGTATAGGCAACTGGCCCCGTGACGGGGTAGGTTGGCGCATAATTTTCCTTTTACTTTAGGCTTCCGCTAAACATAAACTACAAAAATTCAAACTCAAAACTCCGCGGTATTTATGACCAAATACCAGTTATTTAAAAGTGCAGTTAAAGTTTGCTAAAAAAACTTAAACGAAAAATTAATAAAAATTAATAACTAAAAACTGCGCCTACTAGCCCCGGTCTACCCTACTTTTCGCGCAAGATTTTAAAATTCTTCTATCGATACATATTTAATATTTCATTTATTTTCATTTATAGTACTACATTTTACAATGAACATAAATTTTAATGTATATTCAAATTCATTAGCAGAATTAATGGCTTTTATAATCACATTCGCAAAATTTACCAAAAAGTTCAGATTTAATTTTTCAATACAAAATTTTCTATGGCGATAATCAGGCTAACTTCAGGTTCAGCAGAAAAGTGTACATGAAAATTAGTAATATGCAAAATTTCAAGGCTCTATGACAATTAGTTTTTAAACGTGAGTGACTGCAATGCCAAAAATACAGTTTTGAGAAAAATGGCTTCAAAGTTAACTTTATATAATAACAGCTATAAAGTTAGGTTAAATATTTTTAGCGATAACTTCTATTCTAATTGGAAGTTATGTAAAAATCTTTTTTGAGTAGATTTGAAATATTTTAAGGTATCAATGCTAAAATTTTTGAAAAACAGATTTTTTTTTTTTTTAAAAACTTCAACGTGATCACTTCTCTTAAATTGTAAATCCTGTTTTTTTCTTTCGGCTTCGTGTCGAATAGATTTTTGTCGGGTTCTTGCCAGTGTAGTATATATTTATTAATCATGATATTAAATTCATTTAAGGATTAAAAGAGAATGCCATGAAATCAGGGTTGCTAGTCTGATCCCCCTTTTTAATCAGAAATTCTTAATTTATACCAAAAATTCACAATAGTAAATTTTGCTTTATTTAATGACAGATATTTCAGGATTTTATAAAATAAAAAAAATTCTGTCGGAATTTGAATTTCCGATATAAAACTTGAAACTTCTGAATAATAAATGAGGCCAAATACGCAAATATGATGTAAGCTACATGAAAATATTCCACACTAATCAAACCACTAATTTTTTGCCGTGTAGTATATACAGGGTATTGCCGAATTCGACCGTCAAATTCAGAGGGATGATTACGTATTTAACCCCTTGAGGGGCAAATAAAAATGTCTCTAAATATTGAATTCTCACCGGAATAATCGAAAAATTTTATTTTTAAACAAGGAAAAGCAATTTTTCAACGATTTTCCTCCAAAGTTAAAAATATAAAATTTAGTTAAAAGTTTCTGGTGAGAATCTTGTTTAAATTAAATGGGATATATTTTATCCCACCGGCCTTCAAGGGGTTAATCAAAATTACAGGGCAAAATCTACCCTAACTCAGTTTGGGTTGACGACGGTAAAAATTTCCAGAAAATTGAAGTATATTAAAATTAAACTTTTAATAGACATTATCACCTTTGTTGTAAATGTGATAATATAAAAATAAGTGGTAGAAGTTTCCATTATACGCGCCAGCAGTATGCACTTGATGCTCCATATTTTGGACTGCGATTACCAGTTCATCGATTGATTGAGCACCTGTTTTTTCAGAAGTTTTCGTGATGTTATCACATTTCACTCGAAACAAGGTACATATCATTGCATTTTCATTGCAATGTTTTCATTTTTCTCAAAATTATTTCCGTCAATCCAAGTTCACTTAAGCTGAAACAACCTGTATTTGTGACTAAATAAGTGGTTTGCGACCCCATGTTCTATGGCAATTTTTTAGCCTTTTGATGCCTCCTATCATCCCTCTGAATTTGTCGGTCGAATTCCACAACATTTTGTATGTTAATCCTGACATTAAGGGGTCTTGTACCTTTTAAACGCGACGAGATTTAACGAAAAATTTTAAAGTTTGAATTAGTCTATCTTCAAAACTTTTTTTATGTATAAACATGAAATTTTGGATATTGATTAAACAGATTATGCTTTGTAATATGCTGTCATTAGAGATTTATTGGCCTTTTACAGAATTTGTGTATTGTTGAAATCAAAATAGCTCTTTCTTTTTACTCCATAAGTCATTGCGCGCATGATATATTGAGAAAGCAATTATAGATTGTCATGAAATTTGGTAAAGATACTAAACATATATGTGTGTTTAAAATGAACTACTCTTAGGCTAAAATTATTTCATTAACTATACAAAAAATATTTTTGTAAAAAAAAAAAAAAATAAATAAATAATAATAAATTATATTTTTAATGAATAAAAATAGTCATAACTAAAAATATTACCATTGCAAATACTTAAAAGTAGTTCATTTTAAACACACATATTTGTTTAGTATCTTTACCAAATTTCATGACCATCCCTACATATTTTCTCAAGATATCATGCGCGCATGACTTATGACGTAAAAGAAAGAACTATTTTGATTTCAACAATACACAAATTCTGTAAAAGGCTGATAAATTTCTAATGGTAGCATATTACAAAGCACTATCCAATTAATCAATATTCAAAATTTCATGTTTATACATAAAAAGATTTTAAAGATAGACTAATTAAAACTTTGAAGTTTTTCGTTAATTTTCGACGCATTTAAAAGGTACAAGACCCCTTAAATTAATTTAAAATGGTTAAAACAGAACGGAATAGATTCAAGTTATTAGTTTAACGTCCTATTTGTATTAAAAATTACCGAATTCGTACCAGAAATTCCCAGTAGGAATTTTTGCTTTATTTAATGACATATATTTCGTGAATACGTAAAGTAAAATTTCTCCTTCCCGGTTTGAGTTCGGAACTTTCAATATGAACTTGGCATTTCTAAATGAAAAATGAGGCCAAACTGGTAACCTTGCATGAATCATCTATGTTAACATAGTATCAACGGGAAACAAAAAATCTCGTTTTTAATAATAATAAAAAAAATCTCTCACTTGGGGCGTAATTTCTATCTTACAGAAATTGTATATCATGTTATCCATATAGTATTTTTTAGTTTGTACGATATTTTATGTCGAATCTGAATACTGCAAGATTATTTACTGATGCATAAATTTAAAAAAACCTATCTGGAGAATCTATTTACAAAAGAGGGACGAGCTTCTACTGTTTTCAAACCAGGATTTCAGAAAACAAAATGCCGTTGGTAATGTGTTAAGTGTACGAGTTTTTTCTCTATGGTCATGGACACATCTGCCCTGACCAGTAAATTGAATTATCACACTCGAAAGATGATAAACAAGGTAAGTGAGATTTTCCCTTACTAATACATTAAAAGATGCTTTACTGATTTTTCATTTAACTAAATAAACATTAAACAATTAATTATAGACAAAGTTTAAAAAAATGTCGTTTCGAAGTTGGGTTTGCATCATAGGATTTGGTAAATTATCGGATTTTAAGCATAAAGTAGTTAAAAAAAAAGTTGACATACTTTTACACTCGTTTATTTAACTTGGTTCTTGTATATGCAAACATCGAATGTTGTAATCAACTTTTCCCCCACTTCCTGATATGCTAGAATTTTAGAAATTATGTACACAAGTTGCGTTTCTGATGACAATATATAAATTTAATATTTCTAGAACTTAATTATAAATTGATAAATTAATTTTAAGGCTTTTTTGTTAGCCGGGCGCAAGTGATAAATCACCAAATATTCTGCATGATTACTTCTGTATATGAGGTATTAGGACAATGGGGTTAATGATGCGCTGAATCACTTTCGCTAAAACTCGTCAATAGGCTGTGAAACAGCAACAATGAAATAATTTAAACACTAAAAAGTAGAAAACAAAAAAAAAGAGTAATACATACATTTTTATTAAATTAAATGCGCTTTTATTTTGTTTGATCACAAAACACCAGAAACAGACCTTTTGATGCAAACCGGACTCTGATACAACATTTTGTCGATTCTGTTATGAATTTGTGAAATGCTAACGCGTTTATAGGATGCCCTGTATATAGCAAAAGTTGCAAAATGAATGTAATTTTCAGTATGAATATACTTTTCAGTATGAACATAGACTTCTACTCACTTCATTAGCTAGTAGTACGGCCGGTTTCTGTACTACTTCTGTGTACCAGATTATCCACATGATGTTGTTGATGATGAAAGAGACGAAAAGCTGCTTATGGATAGTGATGCGCGTGCACTGTACAGTTCTGAAAGTGAAGAAAATGCAATGCAATTTTTGCTGTGCACCTAATGTGTGACAATACTCTGTCTTATAAATGTGAATAATATAAGGTTAATAAATATTGTATAATATAAAAATTCTTATAGAAGTTCTAAAATAGAAGAAAGCAATTTTTGAAAGAGAATATAATTTTTGCAATGCACTTAATGTGTGACAATATTCTGTTTTACAACTGTGAGCAATATAAGGTTAATAAATATTGTATATTATAAAAATTCTTATAGAAGTTCTGAGAGAGAAGAAAATGAAGCGCTATTTTTCCAGCGCACTTAATTTGAGACAATATTCTGTTTTAAAACTGTGAACAATATAAGGTTAATGAACAATATATAATAACATAAACAATATTATAGAGGTTCTGAAAGAAATGAAATGTAATTTTTAAGTGCACTTAATGTGTGAGAATATTATTTTACAACTAAGAATAATATAAGATTGACAAATATTGTCTAATAAATATAAAAATTCTTATAGTAGTTCTGAAAGAGAAGAAAAAAATGCAATTTTTGCATTGCACTTAATGTGTGACAATATTCTATTTTACAACTGTGAACAATATAAGGTTAATAAATATTGTATAATATAAAAATTATTATGGAAGTTATGAAAGAGAAGAAAAAGAAATGCAATTTTTGCAGTCACTTAATGTGTGACGATATTCTGTTTTACATCTGTGAATAGTATAACATTATTAAACATTGCATAATATAAAAATTCTTATAGAAGTTCGGAAAGAGAAGAAAATGAAATGCATTTTTTTCAGTGCACTTAATGTGTGACAATATTCTGTTGTACAACTGTGAACAATAAATATTGTAATTATTGTAATATTGTATAACATAAGAGAAGAAAAAGAAATGTAATTTTTGCAGTGCACTTAATATGTGACAATATTCTGTTTTACAGCTGTGAATAACATAAAGTTAATTGTATAATATAAACATTCTTATAGAAGTTTTGAAAGTGCAGAAAATGAAATGCAATTTTTGCAGTGCACCTAATGTGTGACAATATTCTGTTTACTAACGTGAATAAAATAGTATTTATAAATATTGTATAATATCTAATTTCTTATAGAAGTTATCAGGTTTTCCCTAGCAACTGATAATAACAAATCATTGGCATGGAGATTGCGTGAGATGTGAATGTATTGCAGAAAATGTGTTGGTGAAAAAAATTCTAAAAGAATAAGATAAAATTACAATACGACTCTTTAATAACTGGAATGACTCATTATTCTCGTGACATCCAGTACGTAGGCTGCGTACGTCCTTTCATTATAATAATCAACGACCATGACGTACGTCGTTCACTACATAATAATGGTTGCGTATTTGAACCGGATTGGTCTGTGATTTGCTGTGATTTTGCTATTACTGAGAAGGTCCCTTTGTACAACTACCCAGTTTTATATACAGATGGTTCTAAGATGCCTACGGGCGTTGGAGCGGCTTTTGTGGTATTTTTGAAAGAAGATATTATCTTTGAGAAGAGAATTAGACTTAAATTATTTAATACGGTATACCAGGCTGAACTTACCGCCTTAGATTCCGCAATTGAGTGGTGTAGAGACTCCTCATACAGTGTATTCCACATTTATACAGACAGCTTGTCCTCAGTTCAAGCGCTTCAAAATTTTTTCCCAAAGGACGAAATTCTTTTTAATATTTATACGAATTTACGACTATTGCATAATAAAACTATTAATATAGGCTGGATTAAATCCCACGTTGGTTTCGTCGGAAATGAGCGCGCAAACTACCTTGCCAAATGAGTCACTGAGACTGGTACATTTGATGCTGAAATAAACATTCCTATCCCTGTTTCGTTTGTGAAGCAGTTCTACAAAAGCAATATTATTAAAATTTGGCAGAACGAATGGTCTTATAGTGATAAGGGAAGAGACACGCATAGTATTATTAAAACAGTGGATACCTCATTTTTGTGTTTCTCGCAAGTCCATGCCTATTTTATATCTGCACATGGGGCATTTCCTAGTTATCTTTATAAAAGGGGAAAACGCCAGAGTGATAAATGCCTATGTGGAAACATCGGTGATGTCAAACATTATCTGTTTGGTAAATGTCCATTGATGCCTACTTCATTTAACTTTATCCGTAATCGGAAGGCTGTTCTCGAAATCAAATTATCACAGACTCAGACTTATTTACAACGAACTAAATAAACATTTTTCGTTTATAAAATAGAAATTTTGGTTTTTAATCTTTGTTTTATTTTAACCACTTTTCAAGCACCAGGGTGCTCTTTGTGAGTTTTACTTTTATTTTTTGTCATTGTATTCCTTGGGCTAATCCCTAGCTGTGGTCGCAGAGGGTACTTTTCTGTCAGGGGTTCATGCCTATGCCATTTTTGGTTGGCTCTCTGGCAGAGTGATCCTGATCCTGTGATATGCAACTGACATAACAGGGCACTGGTCGAAGGTGAGTTTTATACAAGGAGATTAGTTAAACCTCCTTGGTTTTATGACACATATATTTTATATCGCATAGCACCTGTTATATTGCCCTTCACCGGCGAAATTAAGCCTGGAGGTCTAGGGGTTTTAAGAAGGATTTAAATGCTGCGTTTCCTAATAGAATAGACACAGATTTAGAATTTAAAGATAATTTATTTTCTTTTATGAACATTGCTATACTCGCCGTTGAAAATTATCCTGTCCACCACACATATGTACTTTAGCATTCAGTCAGACCTTGGTAAGAAAGAGTTATGAAAAAGAGTTCTTTTCGGGTATTAGATAAATGTTTTTCCTATAATTTATTTTCCGTCTAAATAAAATTATCTATTTATCATACAAAAAAATGCATTTGAGATGAAACGAGGATTCGGGAATTACTTTGACTTACTGATACTTCATTATGTGCCATTAATTTTGATTTTCCAAATTGTACATCGGAAAAGGAAATGAAAGTTTGTAGAATTTTAAGGTTTTTCTTTTGATAGTCATATATGAGGCATTCTCACATAATTTTTGACTTTTAAGTTGCTGAATAATAATTTTTATTTTAGTACATATTCTTGTGTTTTTTTTCTTATACTGGAAAACATCCCATTGCATGACTGTATAACAATATTAAGGGGTCTCAAGACTCTTAAAGCTTTAAAATTTTCGAAATT
Source organism: Maratus speciosus (assembly GCA_963932465.1). Classification (NCBI taxonomy): domain Eukaryota; kingdom Metazoa; phylum Arthropoda; class Arachnida; order Araneae; family Salticidae; genus Maratus; species Maratus speciosus. The sequence continues at coordinate 160,841,447 of OZ010798.1, read as the reverse complement.
TAAATTTTTTTAGATGTTAAACCCCTATCTTTTCTGAACATTTTGATGTAATTGTTTCCTTGAAATTACTATTAGAACTGAAGTTATGGCTTTTACATTTATACACGTTCAATAGCTGAAGCGTCGTTTCGGAAACTTTGAAGCCATTTTTCTCCAAATGACGTTTTTGGGCATAACGCGCACGATATCTCAAAAACTTATGAATATTTTTTCATGAAATTTTCAAAACCTATGTTTCATGTTAGTCTGTATAAACGGAACCTAAAATTTCTTTTTTATTGTTCAAAACAATATTTTTTTAGGTGATTATACTGTTGAAATTTTCTTAATTTTACATTAGCTAAATACAACTTTGTATTAAAAATATAAAAAAGCTTTAAATACAAATTTATTTAGGTTCAGGGAATTTATTACAATCTGAAGTATAAGTAGGCACCAAAATTTTCATTCTAGTTGCAATACTTATTTTGTAATCGTGCGCGTAAGGTGTTATGCCGATTTTTTGCTCGTCAAATGCCTAATAGTTTGGAGACCCCTGTAAATGCTAATTCTGCATCTTATAATTTTTAAATACATGAAATGAAAAAACACACTTATATATTTTATTCCAATTAAAATTGTGTCTTAAAATCAGATACATTTTAAGATATTAAATGTTGAAAATGGTCTTTGTTTTTCATTTATTCCAATTTTAAGAGTCCTGAGACCCCTTAACAAGATAAATAACTTTTGGACGATGTTAGGAGTCCAAATATACCACGAAATTCCTATATCGTCCCGAGTCCCTGATGCTGATTTTTAAGTTTGGAGCTGTCTGTATAAAATTGTTTCAATAAAAGAAATTCGATGTAACTTTTTTCCGAAACTGGGACTATTGTTTTATATAAATGTGTAGCAAAAAGTTAACCTGCACACATTTTTACGGTTGTAATTATTTTTCTAACTCTGTCCCTGGATTTTAGATTCCTTACCGCCCCTCTTGCTAAAATTATACAGAAAATCACTTCAGATGCAGCCACATAATTTTTTAAAAAATTTTTCTCATGCTAGAGAAAGAATGGCTAAAATTCTTTGATAGGAAATTTACTACAGAATTTAAATCAGCATTTAAATATCAGTTTCAAGCATTGTGGATTTATTGGTAGTCTTACCGTCCCCAAAGTTTATTCCTGCACTTTTCGAGGTAAATTAAAATTTTTTTGTAATTTAATCCAATGTAAGTAATTATTTCTAAAAATCAATGAACTCGCTGAATCAATGAACTTAAGGCTATCACTTAGTCTTAACATGATTTGCCTAAAAATAGGTGGTAATTTTCTTTACCGTCCTTTATTTCCTTACCGTGCCCTTTTTTTCCTTTGCCGTCCCTTCCTTAACATTCCTTTAAAACAATGATGTACCAAGATTTTGTACTAAAAAGACTACATTGTTATTATTTCTTATTTGAATGTTCTGTGGGTACTATGCAAATTCATTATAAGTAAAAATTTAGAAGAAAATAAAAAGTCAGAAAGGTTAAACGGAAAGGAAATTTAAACTCGTAAGTTTAACTTAAGGCTGTTCTTAACCGCTCCGCTGAAAAAGCGCAAAACATTCTGACACATTTACAAACTCATTTTTTAACGGAAAGATATAAATTTGCAAAGCCTGGCCATGGAAGCGATTTGGAATCGAACTGTTTTTTCCATTTTTTGATCAATCAATTACCCATTGAGTTATAAGCGATATCGATCATGCGACAAACCCCTTTTTCGCCCGCTCTTGAGTGATTTTTCTACTTTCGCGCGGAAATTCGGTTCAAAAGGTCGACTTTGATGTTATTTTCTGAAAAATCTATTGCGTTTGCAAAAAAAAAAAAAATAAAAAAATAAAAAAAAAATGGAAAAAAGAGCTCGATGACATAGTTTCTGAACAACAACACCTGATAGTTTCATGTATTTCCGAACAAAAATAAATTAAAACTTATGTCAGAAAGTTGCCCTCTTGGATTTGAGAACAGCCTCAAACCTCAGTTAAATAAAAAAATCGTCGCTGCTGACCATTTTTTCCTTTATTTTGATTCATTAAGGCATTCGTCTATAAGTTTAAAACGTTATTTTAGCAATTTTAATTTCACCAGATTTTTATTCCTGAGAGTTAAAATTTTGTGGGAATGCCTCATATATTATTATTTATGTTGTCAACGTCCCTTTTTCTCAACTAATATGTGGCGTACAATAATGAATAAAATATCATTGGATAGATTTTTTGTCCACAACTACATCGCATACTGAATTTAACTATCACATAGTTTACAACGATGAACGACGTATCATTGTACATGATATTTTGCCCATATCTGACGTGGCATACTGAATTTTCGTTATACTTTTGGGTTAAGTATAATCATACGTATATTTCTGATGTCAATATCCGTTTTTCTATATACACACACAGTGCACAACAACGAACGTGATAAATATCATCATTTAAATCAATTATCATCATTAAATAAGCTCATTTTTGGAATCATATCATTGGTCAAAGCTCGAAAAATTGTCTCTCGCACAGGAAGCCTTCATCTCTGAACTTTTAGTCATTTCACCATCATATTTTATTCTGAGGACGACTGCAGAAGCAGCTCGAAACATAGATTTTATGTTTTTATTTTTAATTGTACAAGTTCATATCAAAGTTCTTGTTTTTATGTACCAATGAGTAAGGTTGTATGTTTTTAACGAAAACGTTCTTATTTATTATATTTTATGGTGCAATTGTCCAGTATGTGTTAATGAATGTGGCATTATAGGAAGTTTTTTGAGCAGGCTTTTGACATAATATACACTCATATTTCGTTAAAACAAGCTGTTTGCCTAAAAAAATTGCGGTTAATTATAAATTTAAGAAAAACGTGTAAGAAAATAAACTTACAGATTGCAGTGCGAAAGCGATTTACGGGCTTATTGGTCTCTTACTTATATAACTAAATTCAAGCAAGATAAATTCAGAAAAATTGTTCGGAACCCAGGAGAAGAATTTGAAAACTTTCATGAGGGGAGAGGGGGGGGGGGTAAAATTTTCTTTTAGTTTTGTTGTGCTCAGCTGAGAAGCAACTAGTACAACAGAGTCTAAACACTGTATTAAAACTAGCGTGGTGAAGGAATTTTCACCTTTTTATAAATATAAGTGTAAAACATACATATAATTTCTTAAAAGGTGTTAAAAATATATAAAGATATTAGTTAATATATCCCTAAGATCTTTCAAATGCACACGTGTTCATTTTCAAAGGGAAAAGATGACCGACTGGAAATAGAAAACATACGTAAAACCAAAACAAAATACTACGAATGCGCAAGCGACGTTCAGTCCACTCCTTTAAAGAGGGGTGAAAAGATCATGTCATATTTTCCGGAGTTCTTGAATTACCCAGAATATTAAACCGAATCGGTTGAATACGGTCGTTACAAACAGTATCACTCCTAAGTAAAATCTCAATGGATTCATGGATTATTGAAGAGTAATGGTTAGATGTTGAAAAGATTATTTTAGCTTTTTCGAAGTTCATCTTAATATTTTCTTTTTGGTGCAGCCTGGATAAAGCTGTACTTGATTTGTTAAACTTGATATCAGATAAGTGTTCTTTTAGCCTTTCTTTAAATTTTCGAGATGTCATACCAATATAGAATAAACGTTTTTGATGTTTTGTGCTGAATGGGATTATGTAAACTCCTCCCTTTTCATAATCTGGAATTGGATCAATTTTACTGTCAATCAATTTACTGCTAGTACAACTACTACTTGAAAACTAGCGCAGTTTTATTTTCTCATGTATTTTTAAAATTAACCAAAGTACTCATCGATTATAAATGTGTGTGATGCCTGGAGAATATTCTTTTGGCGCCATTGACACGTGATGCGTGAGCGCGCGCAGAGAGAGAGGGGGAGAGACTGATTATCCAGTGTGTGGAAGGTAGAGTGTAGTGTAAGCCGGCATGTGAGGGTGCGCGGCTATTTGTTATGAGAATTCGAAAGATTGTAATAAAAACGGAAGTATTGTAATTTGAGTTGGTGAAGTAATTTAGAAATATGTTGAAATATAAAAGTGTCGTGCATCTTTTGAAACCATTCATTCATTGTAAATAATTGTATCATCATTTGTGTCGTCTTGTAATGTCTTCATGTTACTTGTAAATAAACTTAATAATCTGTTTTTAAAGAAGAAGTGCTATCTTTACGAGGAATACACACGTTGAGAAGGTCAGCGGAGGTCGGCGGCGGTATTACAATGTGTCTCACTTTGAGAATGTCACTTTTCAAATATTACTGATATTTATTAATTTTTGGTTTAAAGCGTTTATTTAATGCGAATGATTCTACATTAATCAATTCTTTGTGCAATTTTGAAAAAAAAAATCTGAATCTGAGCTGTGATACATTCTGAAATATCAAATTCCTTGACGGGGACAACTCCCAACCATAGCCTCCTCCCCCAAATGGCGTCTTTCTTTGGAATAACGCGAGACTTTTCTTTGGAATAAATTCATCCCGTATTATGAGGTTAAAGCAAAAAGTATGATACTTTCAGGGGCTACATCGCTCACGCAAAAACACCCGCTCCTCTAATGTTGATTCTATGGGAGAGTTCTTTTAAAATATCTCGTTTGCATTTCAATATATTTAAATGATTTTTTTGTGCATTAGATAGCTGAGATCAATCTTTACAAAGGCTATTTTTTATTTTTTCGATTTTGTTTCTTAGTTTTAGTTCCATAGATATTTTTATTGTGATACTTTCACTTTGGAAACCGGTTTCGAAAGTGAAAGTATCATCATAAGAAAAAAAAAACCTGCACACGAAATCGAAAAAGTAAAAAACGGCGTTTGTAAAGATCGGTGTCAGCTATCCAATGCGAAAAACATTTAAAAATATTGAAGTGCAAACGAGATATTTTAAAAGAACTCTCCTCCACAATTAACATTAGCGAGTGAGTGTTTTCTCGTGAACGATGCCGTCTCTTAACTTCAAACATTGTAACTACTTTTGTTTGTCTTGTAACGTATTAGTTCTCCACTATTTCACGCACACAACCAAGTAGTAGACTGTTTCTCAATTATTTGTAAGTGGATAGTGGGGCGCACTAATGTCTCTGCAATGTCAAAATCCAGAGTTTTATTACAGTTTATAGTTTTATAACGTCACCTCAAGGGTTGTGAAGTAGAATTGATGCACATTCGATATAATACCTGTTATAAATTAAAGAGGCTTTTGGTCGGCGATATTTCTTTGAAAGGGAGGCAGAATAAGGTTTTCTTTTTAACGTACCACTATTCTATTAATTAAGGCTGTTCTCAAATCCAAAAGGGCAACTTTAAGACATAAGTTTTAATTTATTTTTGTTCGGAAATGCATGAAACTAGAAGGTGTTGTTGTTCAGAAACTATGTCATCGAGCTGTTTTTTATTTCCGCTTTTTTGCAAACGCAATAGATCTTTCAGAAAATAGTGTCAAAGTGGACGTTTTGAACCGAATTACCGCGTGAAAGTAGAATAACCTCTCAAGAAAGGGCAAACACGTTGTTTGTCACGTGACCCAAATCACTTATAACTCAATAGGTAATTGATTGATCAAAAAATGGAAAACACAGTTCGATTCCAAATCGCTTCCATGGTCAGGCATTCCAATTTTATATCTTCTGTTAAAAAATGAATTTGTAAATGTGTCAAAACGTTTTGCGCTTGTTGAGCAGAGCAGTTGAGAACATCCTTAATTAAGAAGGTGTCGAATGCCATAATTTATAGAAGGAAATGCACGACTTAGATTTCATATATTAACAACCAACATACAATATCAAAATTTAAAACATTAACCCTTTATCTACTGACGGTACTTATAAGTACCATTAAAATAACTTGTTATAAAATTTATTTAATACATTGAAATGTTGTACTGAAGTTTAGAATGAATTATAGATACATTACTTTATCTTGTTCCAAAAGCATTATTGGTTTCACAAAACAAAAATATTTTTAAAAGGGTGATTTCTTTTGCCTTTGCATCTTTTCAGCTTTCTTGCCTTTGAGGTGAGGATTTTTCAATTGCGAAACATTTATATATTTCTATTCTAAGAGCATTATATTTGTACATTTCCTAATTCTACAAAATACTAGGTAAAATATTAAAAATAAAAGATTTAAGTGGGGTTATAAATATTGCACAAAATCCCTATAAATTTAAATTTAATCAAGCCTTCTAAATCGATCAGTCCTTCAAAAATCCTTCTAAAATTTATTAAATGATTATGTAAATGTTCTAACGGAGTTTAAACAATTCACGAAAAATGATTTAGAAGATAAAATTTTCATGAATTCATAATTCAGTAGATAAAGGGTTAAAGAAATGCATTACAGAATGAAGATTCTACTCACCTGAAATAAAAGAAAATTGCTAGCGAGGTGACGAGAGCGATGACAGATGTTGAATAGCCTGCTATATAAATGTTTACAATGCGTTGACGAAACTGAAAAAGATAAAGAGAGTAGTATGAATAGAATGAATGAAATAAATATTAAAAATGTAACAAAAAACAGTTGCTTACGTAGTTCTATGCTAACTGTTTTCAGTTATACCGTAAAAATATGTCGAAATTCCTTCTGTATATTGTTTATACAATAGCCTCCCTCAAATCCGCGACTCTAAAATCGATAAACACCTAAAATACACACACGTAGTTGTAAACATAAACAATGAAACGTACTTTCGTGGAAAAAAAATAGTAAACACCCCCTGCTGATTCTGCAACAAATTACCGTAGAAGAAATTTACAGACTCCAAACCATTGGGAAAAAAAAAAAAAAAGCAATTTAACAAATTACAACGACCATTTGGAAAATAATTTTTTCACAGACTAAAATTTAAGACATAAAAATCGCACGGAGTTGATCCTACATTGCGTACGCCATGAATTAAACATTAATAGTGTTATTACACGTAAAAATTGCAAGCGACAAAAATCGCCTGCGACTCGTCAGATTTCCTGAAACTTACGTATTATCCACCTGAAACTTATGTATTATTCAAACATTTCATTGGCTGTTCGGAAAAAGGCTTTTCCATCGACCCATTTTAAATGAAATTTCATTCTTAAACTTCTAAACATCCCACAATATTACTTTTTACACCGTCGTATAGAGAAAAAAATGTACTTTTAAATGAAATTTGTTTGAAAGCTCTATCTCAATTTGTTTCCGAGTTATTATTTTTTTTTTGTAGTTTTTATTACTTTTTTGTCATAGTGGCAACAGAAGTATCCATCTTTGTTGAAAGTAAAGGAAAATACAAATTACTGTACAGACCAATCAGAAAACGAATAAAATCGGATTCAACCAATAAAACTGTTCAGATATGCTTTTGATTTTCTACCCTGACGAGGACAATAACTATTTTTCCAAATGGTTAAAAAGTTTACTTTTAAATGATGTATATAAAATTTGCTTAGAGGGTCATCTACATATCAAAACGAACCCAAACTTTGTTTTTTTTCTATAGCAATACCCAAGTTTGACGCCATAAATAAATTCTACACCTTTCAATTAGCCTAAATCCTAATTTTCATGAAATTCGTACCATTGGTTTCCGAGAAATTAATTATTTGAAAATGAGCATATTTTAGGGTATTTTAGTTATTGTATCCAAATTGAAGTTTGGTAATCGATTGATTAAACGATAGAGAATGTATCTTCTATTGATGCATTAGTTCTTGCCAATATGACCATTTCACTAGCTTAATATGTTTCGACTACTGACAACCCAAACATTTTAATAAAATGAGTATAACATATTTTTCCAAATTATGCTTTTCTGCACATCATAGACGGCCTCTTAAACCATCATTCTGACGTTTTTTTTAATGATAATTCGAAAACTACTTGAAAGCAAAATATGAAATTGAGAATTTGGATAAAGTAGGAGATGCTAAATATAAAACTATCAAAAAAATTGTAGGTTGCAATTTATATTTTTTTCGAATATTAATTTCATAATCCATAATTCATATTATAAAATTTTTAAAATTACAAATTCAATGTATTTACGTTTGAGTTTTTCAGTATTATAACCAGACACAAACTTATTACATTAGGATTATAATTTCAGGAGATATTAATAAAAATATGAAAGTGTAATTTAACATTAGACGCTCTAAATTTTAAATGTTTATAATTCAAAGACTTATTCAAATGACTAGAAATTTCGTTTCTAGGCATAGTTTGAGCCAAAGATTTAAAATATAATGGGAAAATTGGGTGTTGTCTTTGAAAAAAAAAAAAAGGTCTGATTTTGATTTGTTGATAGCCCCTAAGCAAATTTTACACACATCATTTAAAAGTAGACTTTATTTACATTCGATTGGTAGCAGTAACTTTCTTCTATTATAATTAGTTGCAGAGTTAGTAGGGGGTGTTTACTTTTTTTTTGCACGACTGTACAATTAAGATGTTGGGAAAAAATGCATCTTTTTAAATTTATTTTTACATCATTGCATTTGCATTTAATATGTAATTATCGTTAAATGGCTGAACTCATGCTTTCTGATGAAGGAAGAATAAATTTATTTTCGAAAAAAAAATCTAATTAGCGCCGATATCACTGGAGATCGCGACTTTTTTACCAAATAAGTTATTAATTAATCAGCTTTTTTTGATTAGTGAAAGTGGCTAAACATGAAATAGAAATTCGTTATTTTACGATTTTGATGTAAATCATTAGTGTACCTTTCCGGTTCGAGTTTTATTCAATAATTCCAGAAAAAATTATCTTTTCATAAATTATACATAATTAGTTATGACTTGACTTTATATATTTACTTGACTTTTATTTTTTAATTTTTTTAATATTATATTATTTTTCTTAATATTTTACTTAATTATTTTAATATGTTACTTAAATTGTAAGCATTCATTATAATTTCGAGTGCATTGCTAACTGTTGAAAAAAATGTAAACAAAACAGTGATTAGAAATTAGGAATATACTAAAATTTGCACAATCTCTTGTTCCACGCTGTGCTGATTTAAGGGAGTCTATGGTATAATGCAAGAAAACTCGTGTTATTGATGCGCAATACACAACCTTTTCCTTACTATTGTTTACTATTGTTATCTGCCAAACCAATATTTGGCAGATAAATAGGTACTTACTTCTTTATTATCCCGTAGACCACTATCCATAAAAGAAAAAAAAAACTACTGCCAAATGATTGCCCTATAAACAAATGGAGGAATTTTGCTGCTGGGATCTCAAAAAAACTATCGCCAAATTATAGCCCTATAAGGAAATGGAAGAATAATGCTATCGGAATCTCAAAACATAAATAAAATAAAATAAAATAAAATGAAATAAAAATATATCTGAAAAGCCTTACTTACTAAAGTGTCAACTATCAGTAACTTTAAACTATAAAAATCACAATATATTAATGAAAAATAGAAAACAATTCTTGGATATTTATTTATTTACATTCATTTTCTTAACTATTCTTTTCGGCTGATGGATAAATATTTGTAGCGCCATTTGAAACTGATCTCTGCACTGCAACATTTTTTCAATGCTTTTATTCTTTTAATATCATGGCGTCGCTGTTAAATGACGTAACCGTATTTTAATTGAAGAAATAGCTAATAAATCAGTAAAACACCATTGAAATTAACAGAACAATGTCCAGTTAAAAATCAGTTACTGACATAGAAACATGTGGAATACAACTGACGTCAAGTATATGTAACGCCGCGATCATGCATTTTTGGCGTTAAATCGTAGAGTTTGTCGACAGTTTTTCTTAATAGAAAGTAGGATAATGGGGAAGTACCGACAAATAAATCGAACAGCATATGCACAATAAAACTTGAGAAAAAATATTTGAGAGGCATCCATAAAAAATAATAAAACTAATTGGTAGATTCAAAAAAAAAAAAAAAAAAAAAAAAAAATCAAACAAAGAAACAAACAAATTAATAATTAAATAATAAAAATAATTGATAGATAAAAAAAATGGATACTTAAATAATAAAAACTGTTTAAAAACTAAAAAATTAAGCGAGTCCCTCGCCCCCGAACGCCCTCTCAGTGTGGGTAGAATTTAATAATTTACATTTTATTGAAGTCGATTAATCAAAAATATTAATTCTTAAAGTTATGTTAACCCCTCACTGCACCACGTGCCATATCTGGCACATACCTGAAAACATTATAATTTTAATATGTGCCATGAATTTGGCTAATATGATCGCTGTAACTGATCGCGAACAATCCAAAGAATGGAATAACACTTATTTCGTCCATGTCAGATGGCTGCATTATACAAAAAAATCAGAATTTGTTCTTCGGAAACAAAAAAAAAAAAAAAAAAAAAAAAAAAAATTGAAAGTTGAAACAAAAAAAAATTTGATATTTAAAGGTTCCTTCTAAATACAATAACTTCCACATACTTCCTAGAAAAGTAATATACATTATTCCGTGAATTTTAACTTCTTATTTTGTTAACAATGACCGCAGATTTCGACTTAAATTGGGAAAAGAGAAATCTTTTCACTACGAAATATCACGACAGATGGCAGCATTAAAATGATTTAAGAGGAACAAAAGATGTTAAAGGCAAATTTCCTTCGGTTGATATTTTTTTCGATATTTTTTTATTTGTTATCTTTAACGTATAAAATAAATGCAGAATCAGTTACATTAATTTTAAATTAAAATATCAATTGGGTCTAAAAAGTCAAATTACACACATCATTATGAAATTTTCAATCAATTGAAATATAATCACATCAAAATAAATAATTTCTTTTAACAGCATTTCTAAAATCAGTGATATTTCATGTGAACCAAAGTTGAAATGTACATCAAAATAATATGACTGTTTATATATGCATCGATAATTTAATAAAATTATATATGTACATGCAAGAATATGCGTGCATATTTAAACAACCCGTATTCATTATAAGAACAAAAATATCGAAATCTCTTTTAATAGTTTTAATATTCATAGTTTCTTGTATGTTCTTGAATTATAAGTAATCTTTAGTTAGATTTTGATATTTATTTTTTGTAACAGGATTAGAGAGTAGCATGTATCTCATGTATGTAGTCACATGTATCTCCACTTCAGGAGTGATTATTAAGAAGGAAAAATATTTTTGATGGCAAAAGTGATAAAAGATGGCACCACTAAAGCAGTTCGTAGCACAAAACTGTGAATGAAAAATGTGGGAAGAATAGTTTTTTGGCCCTCAATGTGATTATTTTTTTGTTGTTGTTATATAATGAATGTTTTGATTGTTTTAGCAAATTTCTGATGCATGTTTACTGCTTGCTGATTGATTTTTTGTTTGAAGCTTATTTTAATTTACATAGGTTTATTTTGGAAATTTTAAGGCATTTTAAATATGTCAATTTGATTTTTTTTTGGATAGGGTGGGTTTTGCTTGTAACATCATCGCAGCTTTTATAAATGTTTGCTTTTATATTCATATCAGGGGATTAACTGGAGTCCCCGAGTTACAGAAAATACTGACCGATGTACTAAGCATAAGCGAAAACCATTTTTAAATGAAAATTCCGTACTTTTACGTTAGCCGCGTGGAAATCTCACCAATAGCATTTACTTTATCACCACCAGTAGAAATTTACTTTACTTCAAATTACTACTTCATTTAATATCATATTACTATTTCAAATAATGCATTCACAAAAGAAAAAAAAAATCCCTACAAAACAGGAATTTTGCTTTTTCATAATTTAGTGTCGCCCCCGATGGAAAAAATTATATATATATAAATATAGAGTGTACAAAACATATTTCAGTTTTAAGAATTGAAACACACGCTTTTATTTTATATAAAATGATGTCATTTGCATCCGCTGAAGAATTCCACATTTACGTTCCAATCTTAAACAACATCTACAGTAAGGTACACACATGACGCCACTATCGATGAATAATACACAAATCCAGCAAAAAGCGATGTCGTCTTTCAAGAAACTCGATAAAAAAAATCGACTATCTAATGATTCATATGCCATCATTTGTTTTTTGAACATTAATATACATACTTAAAATTAAATATAGTTTATAATAGCTCCATGTTTTATCAGAAATCATTCATTTGTATTTTTCCAAAGTAGCACGTATTTCCATTACATTTTTTCCCCAGTTGTTATGGTAAAATGGCAACAATAAGATATAACTACTATTTTCCGACTATTTTTCATTTATTTTCTACAGAAATTGAGTACTTCAGTTGCCAACATTAAACAAAGGGCTCTAAAACTACAAAAAAGAAAAAAAATAATATCTTAAAAATAAATTGAAATGCAGTTTTCAAACAAATTGCATTTAAAAGTACCCTTCCCTCCCTATACGACGGTATAAAAATTAAAAATGTGCGATGCTTAGAAGTAAAAAAAAATTGCAGTAGAGATTAACCGTATTTAACTGTACAATGATACATATGCTTTGTTTTACGGCTGGCTTATATAACGTAACGTTATTTTTTAGAGACGACATTTCAATTGCTGGCCGAAGGAAATAGCATATCGGGGCAAAAATCTTTTTCGATGTGGAATTTCAATTGTTTAAAAAATATACTGAGAAAACTTAACTTTTTTCACACATAATATTCTTAAAAGTATTTTATAAAATTGAAACCTCGAACAAAAGTGATAGCTTAGGAAAAACAGGATATTTCATTTTGAAAGTGCAAAAAATTTAAAGTATTTCTGATATGTCTTGTTTCTTTGACTAAAATGCACAGCTTCGCGAATAAAAACTGTTTTGGATTGCAGCAAATATGGAAATAATAAATGTATTGCAGTTATAAGGAATGCATATCGAGATAATTTCATTACATTACCGTTTGAAAATGCCGATCTTTTCTACATCATAAACAATAAAAATGTAAAAAAGACTTTAAAAAATCTTGACACGCAATCGAATAACATAATCCAACATAAATGCTATTCGCGCTTAACATGTCACACTGTCCTGTTTTTTGCCATAATCAGGTTGATTTTAATATAAATTAGCTGTGTAGCAACTCGTTGTGTTGCATATTGTACACAGAAACTATTGTGTTTCTAACTAATTAATTAATAAATAATTGTAATACTTAACAAAATAATGAAATGACACTGATCTAACGAACATAATTCAATTTATTACAGCACATTACCAAACGATGGTGTTGGTGTTGTTTTATGACGGCCGATTATCTGCACAAGGGATATAGGCACGAGGGTGGATGCCCTCCGTCGGGGTCTTTCTAAGGGAACCTAACCCGTATTTACGCAGGGAAATCCCAGGTTCGAAGAAAACCACGGAAAACTCCGAACGATTAGGCCGACCAGCGGGATTGGTTTCGAACCCAGCCCCTCCCGTCTACCAGCTTCGAGAGTAGAACCTCTCGGCCACGGATGGGGCCCATTACCAACCGAACACCAACATACACAAACACAAGATTACATAACAGATGAATAATTTGCCTACAAGAGTGCCTTTTTTAAAAGTAATTTGTGATACTGCCATCTAGTGATTCAATATCAAACTAAAGATACCACAAACATTATTGGATCCATGATTAGTTTAATGTTTGCTATGCAATCGTTTCTCAGTCTATTCTGGCCAAACAGATAGACAAAAGTTGTTTTAAATGTTATTTTTGACTATACGTCGCACGGTGGGGCGAAATCTAAAAAAAGAGCTTAAAAATTAATTACTTTTCAACGGAGAGAGCTGGTGATTTCAAATTTGGATCATAAATGCATCTAATCAAACAGGTAAACGGTGTGACACCGCGTTTCGACATGCAAAGACAGGGAGGCAATCAGTAAATATTTCGAGGCAGTACAATAGCTTTTTGTTGAAAGGAATTCAGGGAGAGGATAACAAAGTTCTTTCACCTTGAGAAATGTCCAAGTGTGTGTAAAAGTGTAAATTTCTATATGTTGGAGAAATTGCGGGGCTTGGGTGAAAACAAGAGTGATATCATGACTGACCAATAGAAGAAAAGTTCTTCAGGTCCCTGGTTGGGGACAAGAGAAATAAAAAAAAGGGGGCCAGTGAGTTTCATATATACGAGGTTAAAAATATGCAACAATTTAGTCTTTAAAGTATCTTTTAAAGCTGAAACATCGAATGAAATCTCACTGCAAGAAGAAAGTAAAATATTTAACATCGAAAGTAATAAAAATGTAAAAGAGTTCTGACATGTTTAGTTTCTTTGATTTATATTTGTAGACTCGTGAAGAACAATTGTTTTGATAGCAGGAACGAGTGTTTGAATATAAAATTTGTTCAGCGTGTTACAAATGTGAAGGTAATTTCGTTTCGTTATCTGTTTTAAAACATGGAAGTTTTTTACATCATAAACCATGAGGAAAGTAGAAGGGCTGTCAATAGGAATAATAACTGGTTTAATAAGAAGAAAGTAAAGTATTTTTAACTTCGAAAGTACTAAAAATTAAAAAGAGTTCTGGCATGTTTAGTTTCTTTGATTTAGATTTGTAGACTCGTGAAGAACAATTGTTCTGAATGCAGGAACGAATGTGTGAATAAAAAATGTGTTCAGCATGTAACAAATGTGAAAGTAATTTTATCTAATTTTCTGTTTTAAAATGCGGAAGATTTTTTTTTACATCGTAAGCAACGAGGAAAGTAGAAGGGCTCTCAATAGGAATAATAACAGGTTTAATAAAAAGAAAGTAAAATATTTAACTTCGAAAGTACTAGAAATTTAAAAGAGTTCTGACATGTTTTGTGTCTTTGATTTAGATTTGTAGACTCGTGAAGAACAATTGTTTTGAAAGCAGGAACGAGTGTTTGAATAGAAAATATGCTCAGCTTGTAACAAATATGAAGGTAATTTTATCTCATTATCTATTTTAAAATGCAGAGGCTTTTACATCGTAAACAACAAGGAAAGTTGAAGGGTTGTCAATAGGAATAATAACTGGTTTAATAAGAAGACAGCAAAATATTTAACTTCGGAAGTACTAGAAACTTAAAAGAGTTTTGACAT
Organism: Maratus speciosus; assembly: GCA_963932465.1. Lineage (NCBI taxonomy): Eukaryota > Metazoa > Arthropoda > Arachnida > Araneae > Salticidae > Maratus > Maratus speciosus. The sequence goes on along the minus strand of OZ010798.1, from coordinate 160,826,394 downwards.
GTTTAGTTTTTTAGATTTAGATTTGTAGACTCGTGAAGAACAATTGTTTTGAAATCAGGAATGAATTTATGAATCGAAAATGTGTTCAGCGTGTAACAAATGTGAAGGTAATTTCATTTCATTATCTGTTTTAAAATACGAAAGTTTTTAAACAACGAGGAAAGTAGAAGGGCTGTCAATAGGAATAATAACTGGTTTAATAAAAAGAAAGTAAAATATTTAACTTCGAAATTAATAGAAATTTAAAAGAGTTTTGACAAGTTTAGTTTCTTTGATTTAGATTTGTAGACTCGTGAAGAACAATTGTTTTGAAAGTAAGAACGAGTGTTTGAATAGAAAATATGTTCAGCGTGTAACAAATCTGAAGGTAATTTCATTTCGTTATCTGTTTTAAAATACGGAAGTTTTTTGCATCAGAAACAACGAGGAAAGTAGAAGGGCTGTCAATAGGAATAATAACTGGTTTAATAAGAAGAAAGTAAAGTATTTAACTTCGAAAGTACAAAAAATTGAAAAGAGTTCTGACATGTTTAGTTTCTTTGATTTATATTTGTAGACTCATGAAGAACAATTGTTTTGAAAGCAGGAACGAATGTGTGAATAGAAAAAGTGTTCAGCGTCTAACAAATGTGAAGGTCATTTCATTTCATTATCTGTTTTAAAATACGAAAGTTTTTAAACAACGAGTAAATTAGAAAAGCTGTCAATAGGAATAATAACTGGTTTAATAAAAAGAAAGTAAAATATTTAACTTCGAAAGTACTAGAAATTTAAAAGAGTTTTGACATGTTTAATTTCTTTGATTTAGATTTGTAGACTCGTGAAGAACAATTGTTTAGAAAGTAGGAACGAGTGTTTGAATAGAAAATGTATTCAACGTGTAAAAATGTGAATGTAATTTCATTTCGTTATCTGTTTTAAAACGGAGAAGTTTTTTTTTTTTTTACGTAAACAATGAGGAACGTAGAAGTACTATCAATACGAAATGGTTTAATAACATAAGTTAAAGACAAAAAAATAGTCAATGCAATAAAATGTTACTTAGGATTAAAAACAATTTTTAAACAATTATTAAAAAACCAAGCTATTTATGCGGCAAAGTGGTTAAGATAAATAAGTGCATTTTAACTTTGAATCTATTTTATATTGAGTACGGCGCTCCGGAAAAATTATAACATAAAACTTATTTTTATATTTAAAGATGAACACACACACACGCACATACACATACATATATATTCATGTTTAAGTGTACTACAGATGGCAGCACCGGATCTTCTCCAAAAGCAATACTACTTTTTTTTTTTTTTATATACCTGCTTATACTCTACATTATTACTCCTCGGTCCTACTCACATTTAATCAAAATTTTTTTTATCAACATGTGCAATCATTTCTTATACTTTTATTTGCTTTATCATTTAAACACAGGTTGGATCTGCAATTGGAAGTATTCTTTCCTTTTTTAAATCCATTTCAATCCATATTTTTTTAAAACTTAAATCATTTCTGGGTTTATTGTATGCCGAAGCCCTTTTTTGCATTCTTTATCTTGTTATGACTAATGCAAAGATGAAACCGTACATGTTATTTGTGGTAATCAAGGTAATTAGAGTCTGGTGATTCTGCCTTGTTTCCAAAAATATTTCCACTTTTTCACTGTTTATTGTATTTTCAATTCCTTGTTGCTCTTGTTATAAGTATCTGTTTAAAAAGAAATTTTTAATGGTTCGTATATCATTTTTAATTTGAATAAATTCCTTTTATTATTTATACATTCACATTAATTGTTGATTATTTGTATTGGCTTATAAAGGTTATATATATATATGATAAATTTGAAATCACAAAATATATACCGATTAATGCCCAAATATATATAAAAATTTTTTTTTAAATCTTTAAATTTAAAAACAAGAACTTCCCTTTTTATAACCATATAAATTTGACATTTGTTTTGTTGTGTGTTTAGTTTATGGTATATATTTCATTGTCTGGAGTCATTCATTCGTCTTGACCGGCTACGATTGGTTGGTTGGTTGTTTTTCTTTGACGGCCAATTATCATCGCATGGAATATAGGCCCTGGGGTGAGTGCCCTTCGTGGGGGTCTTTCTAAGGGAACCTAACCTGTATTTACGCACGGAAATCCATGGTTCTTAGAAAACCACGAAAACTCCGAACGATTAGGCCGACGGGCGCGATTGGGTTCGAACCCAGCACCTCCCGTCTACCAGCTTCGAAGCATAACCTCTCGGTCACTGGTGGGGCTGACTGGCTACGAAGTTTATGATTATGGTTTTTAACTCGATTAAAATCGAACATGGTACATGTTTTGTTTTTATGTATTATGTAACACCTTTCTTGAGTAGTAGAAAGTTTTTATGACTTTACATCCAAATATATAGTTTTTCATCCGAAAAACTATTCCGAAAACATCCGAATTCTTGACTTTTTTGAACAATTTGTCAACCCGATTTTGACCCGCAAGAGTCAAACAAACAACTCGAACCCGAAATAATTAAAGGCAATCCAAGTTTAATCCAAGCCGCAACGAAAAATGTTAGTTTAACCCGACCTGAGCGTGAAGTTTGGCTAAATTCGGGTTACCTGACCCGATGCAGGACTCTAATTCTGATTGGACTTTACCCACGAATGGCAAGAGCCACGCCTATGCGGGTAGATACCCTCTGAGCTGTTTATTGGACGAAGGGGAAGCAGTATTAAAATCTTCTTCACGCCTATTGGTGTTTTTCTTCTGTTTGCCCGCGGCTGATGTCACATGGGTAAAATCGAGGCTAACGAAAAAGAATGGCTACCGCGGTGCTTTACGCGTACCTTTTTTTACAGACCACTGGAGTAGAGGTCTGCACGGGCCCGAGGCCCGTACCCGAGGCCGGGCCGGGCCGGCGGAATGGAGAAGAATTTTCAAACGGGCCGGGCCGGGCCGGCAAAAAAATTGAACGGGCCTGCAGGGCCGGGCCGATAAAAAAAATTAATCGGGCCTATCGGCCCGATATAAGAATTTGAGAGAAGCAGATAAAATACGAGGCCATTTCCAATGAATATAACTTTTTCGAGAAGTATAAATGTGCGTTACGAGCCGATGCGAGTTTAACAACATCAATACAGAAATGTAACATGTCCATCGTAGAGATCGGCATCGTACAGTTACATGATGCCTGATCCCGGGTTTAATTTTATCGGCAGACTTGTGCCGGGACGGAACTGGTCTTAATCGTTCTCAGGATGTGTAGGACAGGCATTATGTTTTGTAAAAGTATTAATAGCAATAATGAACTTCTGTTAACAGCATCTTTGGAAATGTATCTTACGGTGGTTCTCATATTTACTGCTCAACAATGCGAAACTTTCAGACACATTTTCTGACAAAATTTTTAACTATAAAGGCATAAAATTGACAGGTCTAAGTATTGAAGGCATTTGGAATCGAATAGCGTTTCCATTTTTCATAAATTACGTACAGAGATAACAGAGACTCTTGTCACGTGACTGTACGTTTTTCTCCTTTCCTGTGCTATCGCTTCCGGAAATTCGATTCAAAACGCTAACTTCACTGCAAATAGAGGCGTCTTAAATTTAGACACATATGTGACTGAAAAAGAATTTCAGTCACTTAAGTGTCTGAATCTGAAAATTCAGACATAACAGACGTCTAAATTTAAGACACATAAATGTCTTACTATGATCATGCTATAAACGAACCGAGAAACATGTGTAAATTATCCAACAACCGTCTGATTTTAAGACGATACGCTCCAAGCGATAGTTAAACATCATCTTTGGTACTATTCTTAACAGCCAATCAGAACGCTGATTTCCGCGCGTGTCATCTACAGCACCTTCATGAGATAAGAACAGAAAGAATTAAATTTTCACCGCCGCCATTGCTTGGATTAAAAGGATATGTGTTAATCTGGGTATTTATAGAACGAACGAGTAAGTCATATTTAATTCTAATATTTTATTCCGATAGATTTTTGTACCTTTGAATATGAGTGAAATCGTTTATAAAAATTTATCTCTTTTCTGTAGTTTAATGCTAAATTTTTGATTTCACTAACGGTCGTCTGTTATATGCCTTCTTAATGTAACGGAATGGAATATAATTGTTTTGAAAATTAAATAGCAATGCTGTAATTCTATTTGCTTGGCCTTTGTAAATAAACGAATGAGTGATAGTTTAATCTTCATTTTCGATAGGGTGATGTGAAATAATTATAATTTGTCTTTGCTCAAAAACAAAACTTGCAACATATAGGTTTGAAAAGTTGAATGATTCATCGCTTCATTTATCAGAGATAAAAACATTAAATTGAAGCCCTTTGTAACTGTGTTTATTCTATGTTTGTTTTTTACTGTTTACTGACTATAAACGCTTGTAGTATATGACATCAGGCATTTATTTTATTTTTTGTTATTATTATTATTTTGGAGCTAAATATGATGATTCATATTATTATGATATTAGGAAAAGTTTTCAGATTGAAAAAAAGCATTAATATTGTGAAATTTGACTGTATATATTGCAGTTTTTAATCACCTTATTGATTTTTTAATTTATTATTGAAAATCGTAAATTTTGATATCCAATGTTTCAGATTTAACATTTACCAAATTTCTAAAAATAATATGAATTTTTTATATCATCCAGTAAAATTTTCGAAACATTAAACAAACGGAGAAACATTTTATTCATATTTTGCAGTTTACGTTGCTGTTTAGCAGTATAATTATAAAGTTTAATTAATATTTTTTGTGTTTTTTAAATTGGTATATTAATTTTTGTAATTTATATGCAAGCATTTTTTTGCGATATTTTGTTCATGATTTAAAATTTTTAAAATTGAGTAATGCGAGAAATAATTATTAAATTTCCTTTTACTGCAATCGAATTTGCAACGGTTCTGGTACAAGTAATTGTTGGCACTAAAAAAAATTACACATGATAATTTAGACATAAATAAAGAGTTGTTTATGCCGTGATATGAAGTTTATGTATAAAACTGCCTTATATTTTTAAAAGTTTGTATTTACTTATATGATACAGTATTAAATATATTTTTAAGCCATTTAATAACTGCTTTTTTATGTTCAAAACGTTTTTCAAACAATTAAGAATAGTACGTATACTGCCTGATGTTTTTTTTTTTTTTTTTTTTTTACTTTCTATTTTCTTGTTTGTTTTTTTTTTGTTTTTTTTTTCTATTTCTTAGATCAATATTTTCTTATCAAATATATAAAATCTATTTAGCTCATATTCAAAGGATACAAATTTTACAGGAATAAAAAATAAAATAAATTAAATATGACTTATATCGTGTTGTTCCATAAAAAAGAATAATAATGATATAAATTTTTAAGCAATAGCGGGTGAAAATTTTAAATTGAATACGGAATATGTTTAAAGAAAATTATATACATATTCCGAAGAATGATATATAAAATTAGATACCAAACTGGTGTTTACTTTTAACTAAACAATGACAAATTACTACATATTTAAAAAGAAAAAAAATATATTACACATGTTTACTACTTAAAATGACTTAACTATTTTATTTATATATACTTAAATGACAAATACAAAAATGGCTAAGTTTTGAAATTAGAAGTAATTTTTTTTTTTTCTCAATGCTATTAAAATAGAATATTTATTTACTATTTTATTATTTACTCATGGTTATATAGCTGTTGTGATTATCATCTGATGCATATGTAAAATTGCCTATGAGGCAAAATCTAATTTTTGAATTATATGAATTTTCCTTTTTTGGGGGGCGGGACGGGAGGGGGATTTTCTTGCCCATTTTCGCGTACACGGGATTTTTTAAATCTCTTTCGACATTCCACCGACTATGATAAATATTTTGAACTTTTAGAGTAGGACAAGATTAAAAAAAAAAATATATATATATATATATCCATATACCTTAAAAACACTTAATAGCGGACACTTCGGGACCGCGAAATTTGTCGGATAATCGGAGATGCCTGCTTTTGTGAGGTAAAAATAATACAAATATGTATACCTTGCGGATCAAAAAAGTATTCGCTAAATCGAAGTATCCGCTATTCGGGAATGTCCATTAACCTCCATAACGGATACTCCCGAATACCGGGCATCTGTATTTAGCTAACAATACTGCAGGGTTGCATATTTTGCAAAAGGACTCCTTGATTAAAGCATGGGCAGTGCCCCGTTCTCTTACGATTTTAGTTCCCCCAAATTTCATGTGCAATATTTGCGAAGCTTATATTTTAAATCTGTTTCGAAATTGTACTGATTATAATCAATATTTTGAACTTTTAAAGTAAAGTAAGATTAAAAACAAAATTTTAAAAAATCTAATATTTAGATAAATATTTTTTTTTTTAATTTTATTCTACTCCTGAAACAAAATACTCATTATAATTAGTACAATGTCGTAAAAGATTTAAATTATCAGCTTTATGAAAATTGCATACTAAAATTGGGAGCACCAGAAAATCAGGCGGTATGGGGGTAGAGGGGGCAGGACAACGGCCAGATATTTTCCCAGTATTCAGCGTGGTCAAACATGGCTACATAAAATGCTTACAAAAAATGTCTGCGATTCAGACGTTTCAAGTGTCTGAAATTCAGTCGCAAAAAGTGTCTGAAAAAATTCAGACATTTTAAAATGTCTGAAATTTGAACACTCCGTTTCAGACACTTAAGTGACTGAATTTCAGACATTTTAATTTACAGTGTTTGGCAGTATTTTCTGAAAGATATATTACTTTTATCTAAGAAAAAAAACGGCATTTACATGGTTTCTGAATAAGAATACCTGCCAATCTCATGCGTTTCCGAAAAGAAATGAATTCATAAATGTATCAAAATGTAGCTCCTTTGGATTTGAGAAAAGGCTTAAAAATGTCAGAAATATTTTCACAAATCTACTTTTTATTATAAGCTTCAAAAGTTATCATGTTTTTAAACCCTTTATTCTAAACTACAATAATCTTTTAATAAACCCTTATTTAAAATTTTAAACGTCTGTAGAGACGTTGACTAAAACACTGTAAGTAATCGTTAATGTTTACTATTGTGTGTTTTCTATTTTGCGAACACATAGTAATTTAAAATATACTGTAAAATGTTCCCATAAATATGCATGCAGTATTCATTAAAAGAATCTTAATTGTATGTCGAGAAAAAACGGAATTTTTTGTAGAAATTGAGTCGGGCCGGGCCGGGCCTGTTTTCACTAATTTTTGTACGGGCCGGGCCGAGAACGGTAAAAATGTAAACGGGCCGAATTCGGGCCGAACTTTCAATTTTTAAACCGGGCCGGGCCGGGCCCGGGCCTGGAAATTCCGGCCCGTGCAGATCTCTACACTGGAGTTACGTGATGCTCGAATGCACCAATGCAGGTGTGCGAAAAGAGCATGACGTCAATCTAGCGGTCTGTAAAAAAAGATATGAGGAATACACCGTGGTAACCTGTCTGTTTTGTTAGCCTCGGTAAAGTCCATGATAAAAATAAAATGGAAATTTGTCTTTTTGCTGAGAGTTTAGCGGTAAAGGGCGGTATCTTATGGTTAGTATATCATATGATTAATGTTCAGTAATTAGGTCCATAGTCAATTGGTGTATTTGAATAAATTTCATTTTGGATTGAGTGTTTTTTAAACACCATTAGTGATATTCTAACTCACTTTAAATTATTCTGTAGCCATGATAATAACACTTGGAAAATAGATTCAATTACAAACCCAATCGAATGTGAAAACTTTATTTACAATGATAATCAACTCCAAATTAATTTCAATTTGATATCCGTATTTGATATTTCTATTTGTAACATCAATAATATCAATGAACTTAAGTTTCAATTAAGTGAGTCAATGGAAAATGGGGGCCGGAGGGGGGGGGGTGAGATCGGTTGGTTACACCGCAATCACATAATCACATAACTAGAAATAGACGCTAAATCGAAAAATAACACAAAACATGAAATAAAAACAGCAACTGGTTTTTGACAGCTGTCTAAAAGTGCGAAACACATTTCCGACGTCGCCGATTGAAAATTCCGTAGAAAAAGAAGTAGGACTGTGTTGTTAAAAAGAAGAAATTATAATGGAGAGATTGAAATTTTTTTCAAAAATGCCTTGACCAGGGATCGAACCTGGATATCTTTAGCTTGCCGTGCCAATGCTTTACCTATTAAGTATCCGGACGATACCCGGCTGACATAATTCACTTTTATTTGTTGGATACGGCTGCGAATTGCAGTGCTAGTTTCATTCATCCGAGCTATAACTATAGCATTTACATGATGAAAGTGTGTGGCTATAGTATAGCATGTAAATGTATAGTTATATCTCGGATGAGTGAAACTAGAGCCGCAGTTTGCACCCGTATCCAACAAATAAGAATGAATTATGTCAGCAATAGGTATCGTCCGGATACTTAATAGGTTAAGCATTGGCACGGCAAGCCAAAATATCTAGGTTCGACCCCTGCTCTGGACATTTTTCGATCTATTAGAGTGAACTTCAACTGTACTAAAACTTATTCTTAAAGGTATCTTTTAGAATTGAAATATAGAACAAAAATCTCACTTTAGAATTTATAGAATATTTAATTTTAAAAGTACGAAATGTTTAAAAGCGTTACAAGATTCAAGTTTAGAATCTTTAAATTAAATTTACGAATTCGCGGAGAACAACTACTTTGTTCGAAGAAACAAATACTCAAATAGTAAACGTGTAAGTAACAAATGTCAAGGTAATTTCCTTTCGCTATCCGTTTCAAAATGCTGATTTCTTCTTTCATCCCAAACAATGGAGAATATAGAAAGACTGTAATGATTTCCAAAACATTTGTCTGGAAATTCCATAAAATGCATCTTAGAGAAAAGAAATTCGGAATAAATACAATCCACACTTAACATGATGGATTTGATTATGGTATAATTTTACGTATTTAAAAGAGAGAGTTATTTAGTACGATAATATATACAAAGTGGAAAAGGTTTGAACTTTAAATGGTGATAATATACGCAAATTAAGAAAATAGAAAATCAATATTAAGAATATAGAAATTATGAATATGTAATGAAAAATATAGAAAGACTGATGATTTTGCAACACATTTGTCATAAAATTCAATAAAATGTTGGTAGAATAAAAGCAATTAGTAACAAATAACATTTAAACAGTTGGATTTGATTGTAGTGTAATTTTACATACTTTAAAGAGAGATTTATTTAATACGACAATATATACAAAAGGCAAAATGTTAGAACTTTAAAAGGTGATATACGGAAAAATTAAGAATATAGGAAACTAATATTAAGAATATAGAAATTATGAATATTTAATGAAGAATATTGGGAGACTGATGATTTCCAAAATATTTGCCATAAAATTCAATAAACTGTGCGGTAGAATAAAAGTAATTGGAAGCAAATCACACTTAAACAGTTGGATTTCAGTGTGGTTTAATTTTACATACTTTAAAGAGAGAGTTATTTACAGGGCTGGCTATTTGCCGGCAAAAAAGGGTTTCTGCCTTGCCAGTGGCAGAAACTGGTTATAACCGGTTTTAACCGGCAGAAACTGGCAACAACTGGCATAAGCACATTTCATGACATAATATGAGACTTTTTTACTAGTATTAAATTCCTTAAGTACATTTTATTCCGTATAAATAACAAATGAAATATTGTGGGTAGTTTTAATTAAAAAATAAATAGATTTGTATTAGAAAAAATGAGTAATGTAACAGATAAAATTTTTGTTATAGTATGGTTATATAATTTTATATGTAAGCAATTATTAGAGTATTTTAAAATTTCAGTTTAAAAATCAAATACAAAACTATATCCAATACTTATTTTAAATTAAACAATGAAAAGAAAAGAAAAATATTCAATACTTGCTCAAAATAATTTTCTGTAATTTAACGTATTAATTTAATAATACTATAAATTATCTCTCATAGAAATGTTATAGTTATATGCGGATCTTGTAATTCCATGAATTTAAAAAACATTTTTTTTTAAATACTGTATTCAAGGGAGCAAATCTGACTTTTTTTTTTCAATTTAAGACTGTTATAAGCATAGATCAAACTTTGTGCGAATTTTAGTAAAAAAGCTAAAATCTTTAACAATGATTTTACGCACAAATAACGTACAGACACGACAAAAAACGATTATATGCGATATTTTTGTCGTGTCTGTATGTTATTTGTGCATAAAATCGTTGTTAAAGATTTTAGCTTTTTTATTAAGACTGTTAGTTGAAAATGTTCCAACCACATTTTGCACTTACAAAACAAACAACTACAAAGATTCAAAGCAGATTTGATACAGTAATAACCGACTACCATATGCTAACTTATTTACTTCAAACTAAGTATATGGGATCAAAATTGACATATGAGCATAAAGAAAAGGCAAGGAAATTGCTTTCTGATATTAATCCCAATTTTGTGCCACATATAATATCCTTTGAAGCAAAATCGACTCCTGCCTCAGAAATTTATTTCTCCAAGGAAGCCCTAGAAAATGTCTTGCCCTTACCTTCTATGTGGTGGTCATCTTTAAAAACGAATACTGGTGAAAATGAGGATTTTTCAAATTTGCATCCTCAATAATGACATTGCCAGCAAGTAATGATAGTCTTGAAAGTATATTTTCAAACTTTTCTTTCATTCAAAACAAAGAAACAGTGTGTTCAGAAAGATTAGCAAAATTTTGTCCTATGCTATGGAATGTTCTGTGGAAAAAGTAATAATAGTATATTTGAGTGGCAATTTTGTTCTTTCAATATTGTAAAATAATTGTGCAAGATATTTCATTAAATTTTTTTTCTGTTATTTATTGTGCTTCAATTATTTACTTATATATTTTCACAAGAATCATAATCTTTAAGTTATTGCATTGCATTATTTATTTAAAAATACTCTGAAAAATAGATTTGTTAAAATATCACAGATTTTTTTTGTAAATTTCTTTTTTTACTTTTAAATAAAAATTCAACTCTAAACAATAATATAAAATAGTTAAACTTGTACAGCATCAGACTACCATTGAAAATTTCTGTTTTTCAAGTGAAAAAAAAAATTAGTACCTATTATATAAACAAAGTATATTTATATGATAATTTTGAAACTTTTTTACAACTTTGAATAACATTCATAATCTTTAATTTTAATTAGGTAGCTTTCATTACAAAAAGCTACCTATTGCAGCCGTTCGGAGGAAAGCGATTTCAAAAAATTTTGGTATATTTTCATCGATCATGACCCCCAGACCCCGAAACCCCCCTCCGTTCAAAAGTTGATATATATATATATATATATATATATATATATTTGACCTTTGTCACACTGTAACTCTCGTATTTATGAACCGATTTCGATGTAATTCGGTGTGTACATAGTACATACCAATGTCTCGACCGAGTTCGTTGGCCAACTTCATCCGCCATTTTGATCCAAAATGGCGGCCATTTAAAATTTTTAAGAAGAATTTAAATTTGAAATGTGGTACCAAAAAATTGAAAATTTAAAAAATATTTTTTTCTTATGTGTTTGACCTTGATAAAAAAATTCGGGAGCAGTTTTTGTTTCGTCTATATCTTAAAAAATGGCTGAGTTATAGCATTTTGAATTTCTAGCGTGGCTGACATTTTGAAACGTCCTGATATTTGGCACGTGATAACAGGCGTATTTATGAACGAATTTGGATGTACCTTGGTGTGTACATAGTACATACAAATATCTCGACCGAGTTCATTGGCCAGCTTGATCCGCCATTTTGTTTCAAAATGGCGGCCATTTAAAATTTTTTTAAAATAATTAAATTTAAAATGAGATACCAAAAAATTGGAAAATGAAAAAGATTTTTTTTGTATGTGTTTGACCTTAATACAAAGATTCCGGAACAGTTTTTGTTTCGTCTATATCTAAAAAAATGGCTGAGTTATAGCATTTTGAATTTCTATTGTGGCTGACATTTTAAAACGACCTGATTTTTGTCACGCGATAACAGGCGTATTTATGAACCGATTTGGATGTAACTTGGTCTGTACGTACATAGTACATACCAATGTCTCGCCCGAGTTCGTTGGCCAGCTTCATTCGCCATCTTGTTTCAAAAGGGTTGCCATTAAAAAAAATTAAATTTAAAATTTAAAATGAGGTATTAAAAAATTGGAAAATGAAAAAGATTTTTTTTATGTGTTTGGCCTTGATACAAAGATTCCGGAGCAGTTTTTGTTTCTGAAAATTTGTTCTTTTGTTTATATCTTAAAAAATGGTTGAATTATAGCACTTTGAATTTCTAGCATGGCTAACATTTAGAAACGATCTTGTATTTGTCACGCGATAACACACGTATTCGCCTATTTCGATGTAAGAAGGCATGTGAATAGTATACATCAATATCTCGGCCAAGTTCGCTGGCCAGCTTCATCAGCCATCTTGTTTCAAAATGGCGGCCATTAAATAAAAAAAAATATATATTTAAAGTGAGGTGCAAAAAAATTAGAAATTGAAAAAGGTTTCTTTCTTAAGTATTTGACCTTGATATAAGGATTCAGGAGCATTTTTTGTTTGTCTTTATCTTAAAAAATGGCTCAGATATAGCAGTTTCAATTTCTAATGTGGGTGGCATTTTGAAAAATCTGATTTTTTGCCTGCGACAGCACTCGTATATATCAACCGATTCCGATGTGAGTGAGCATGTGCACAGCAATTACCAAGGTCTCGACCAAGTTCACTGGTTAGCCTCATCCACCATGTTGTCTTAAAATGGCAGGCACTTTAAGAAATCGCCGAATTTGGCAGCCAAATATAAGTTACTTTAAAGAAAAGCAGCTTGGATAAAGCTCACTAATTTCGCGAAATTCTCATTCATTATATTGATAAAAATTAGTATTGAATCTCCTATATTCGGTTTCCTCTAAATTGAGCTTCGTGTGCTTGAATAATATAAGTTGGCTTTTTTAAAATAAGGAGTATGAAAGCTACCTCTTCCTCCCGGCACTGGCCGGAAGGACTTTTTTTAATTTAATTGTTTACACATCAAATACATGTATGAATTAAGAATCATTGCACATTAAAGTTCTTATTAATATTATTTCTGAGTTTCTGCCAGTTTTTGCCACTTACTGGCAGAAACTAGTTTCTGCCATGCCGGTTTTAACCACTCAGGCAGAAACTTGCCAACCCTGGTTATTTAACACGACAATATATACAAAGGGCAAATTGTTAGAACTTTAAATGGTCATGATACATGGAAAAATTAAGAATATAGGAAATTAATATTAAGAAATTTACTGAAGAATATAGAGAGATTAAAATAATTTCCAAAATAGTTGTCAGAAAATCGAATAAAGTGTACGTTAGAGTAAAAGTAATTCTGAACAAAAGTAATACACTCTTTAATAGTTGGATTTGATAGCAGTATAATAATTATCATACTTAAAGGAGAGAGTTATTTAATACTGTAATACATGCGATGTGCAAAATATTAGAGCTTTACATGAACAAAATATACGGAAAAATTAAGAATCTAGAAATCAATTAAGAACATAGAAATTAAGAACATCTGATGAAGAACATAAAACCAACTATGATGATTTCCAAAACATTTGTCAGGAAATTCAATAAAGTTACTTTAGAGTAAAGGTAATTTGAAATAAACACAATCCACACTTAAACAGTAGGATTGATTTTAGTATATTTTTACATATTGAAAAGCTAGAATTATTTAATACGATAGTATATGAAAAGTGCAAAAGGTTAGAATTTTAAATGGTGATAAAACACAGGGAAATTAAGAACATAGAAAGTAAATATTATGAATATAGAAATCGATCAAGAATATAGAAATCAATTAAGAATATAGAAAACAATCAAGAATACAGAAATTAAGAATATCTTATGACGAATATAGAAAAAACTATGAGGATTTCCAAAACATTTGTCAGAAAATTCAATAAAAGTTACGTTAAAGTAATTCAAAATAAACACAGCCGACACTTAATCTTCTGGATACATTGTAGAGTAATATGCAGGGAAATTAAGAATATAGAAAATTGATATTAAGAAAATAGAAATCAATTAAGAATATGGAAATTAAGACTATCTAATGAAGAGTATAAAACAACTATGATGATTTCCAAGACATTTGTAAGACATTTCAATAAAATTACGTTAGAGTTAAGGTAATTCGAAATAAACACAATTCGCACCTAGTCTGTTGGATTCATTGTAGTATAATTTCACAGATTTTTAAATATTTAATACAGTAGAATTATTTAATGCGGTGATATATAAAAAGTGCAAAAAGTTAGAACTTTAAACGGCGATAATGCAGGGAGAAATTAAGAACATAGAAAATAAATATTAATAATATAGAAATCAATTAAGGATGTAGAAATTAAAAATATCTAATGAAGAACATAGAACAACTACGATGATAGCCAAAACATTTGTCAGGAAAAAAAATCACGTTAGAGTAAAGGTAATTCGAAATAAACAGAATCTACACTAAATCAGTTTCATTGATTGTAGTATATTTTTACATATTTAAAAGAGATATTTTTTCAATGCGATAATACACTGGTGTGCAAAACTTAACCAACAAGCATAAAATGCTAATTTTCAAACATGTGAATACTCAAAAGTAAATAATACAAACATCAGGTGTAGCAAATAGGTAAAACACTAAAAAAATCTAAAGTAAACACTAAAGTATCTAAAACACACCCAGTTGATGTGACATCTCCTTCATGTCACACATGGCCGCAAGTGTCGCAGTCACTGCCGAGAAACAAATCTTGGGATCTTTCATTCGTCTCATTATTATTCTAAAATGATCGTCATGTGGTGACTTTACTGATAAGTCACTGTGACTGTTGCTTTGTGATGAGTCACCAGATGACATTACAACGAAGTCACCTTGTGATTTTCATGTGACTGACATTTGAAGACTCAGTTTTGAAGTCATCGTGAGCATTGAATTGTGCTGAGTCTCCAAATAATGTCACATTGAAGTCACATGGTGACTTTCAGGTGACCGAGATTCTACCGTGCTCCATCATTGCGCTCCTTTGTGAAAAGTCACCAGATGATTTAATTTTCTATCACTTGGGAACTCGTCACAAAACAGCTATCGTGATGATTTTACAATGGAGTCTCCAAATGACGTTCACATGGGGGTCACATTGTAAAGTCATCTGGTGATTCGTCGCAAAGCAGTAGTCATGGTGACTTCTCGGTGGAGTGATCAAATGAGATTAAGAATGAGACGAATGAAAGGTATCACATTTCAGTTTATTGTAGTGATTGTGACACTTGCGATACTTTGTGAGGTCATGGAGACTTCCTATGGACTGGCTGTGCTGTTAGGACAACACCCATCTTTTACACTTGCTGTTTATAGAATTTTCTTTTGAGTACTCACGTTTTTAGAAATTAAAATTTTGTGTTCATTGCTTAAGTTTTGCACACTAGTGTACATGAAAAGTGCAAAAGGTTAGAACTTTAACCCTTCACTGCACTGTGTGCCATATCTGGCACATACCAATAAAACCCTTCTATTTTCCTATGGATCCTAAATATAGGTTATCTGAGCTTTGTGCCATATATAGAACATTTAAACAAAGAGTTTTGCACCTATTTCTTTTTCACTTGATGGCAGTACTAGATAGCTATCTATTAGATTTTCTTAAAAAAAAAAATCAGTCTGCATCGTAAACAACAGTAGAATTTGCTTCAACTTTTTTCACCAAAAAATCTTAAAAGTATCGCAAGATAAAATTTTAGACATTCAAGTATATCACAAATTTGCTACTATTTAGGCTGCTTAAAACTAAAATACCTCAGCTTGAAATCTTGTTTTTGTGTTTCTGTCAGATATGGAACATAGAGCATAAAGTTCATAGTACATTCGAATGAAAAATAGCTCCAAAGGGCTGACGCAAGATTAAATCAATACAATACTATTCACATCTGATACTGATGATGAATCTTTTGGACTTTCAAATGATAATTGGGAAGATTCAACGTAAAATTCTGCAAAAAATAGAACTGAAAATGCTATTTTTTCATCTGAATTAGACGTTGACTTGCAACATAACATCAAATGTGACCCACGAAATTGATTCAACTGCAACAGGAGGTAAGTTTTTATATTTAATATTAAAGTAATTTTAAATGCTACTAAAAGTACTATATAAAAGTAAAAAACAATAAATAAAATTTAACAGTGTGGAAATCAGACACTTTTCTGCAGGAGAGACATTTTTATGCGTCGGGTGTGTGTGTGTGTGTGTGAGGAGGGGGGATTGAATTTCTAAACGATACAAATTTTCAAATTATCTAGGGAGTACATCTGAATGTTCCTGTCGAATGTCCACCCCCGGGACACCCCTGAATTCACCACTGAATGTATAGATTGAGAAGCATCAATTTAGAGAAAGATTGTTTCATTCTTTCAGATGTTGCAGATACTTCTGCTGGACCCAATGTTAATAGATAAAAGTCAAAAAGGAAAGACGCATATAAAAAATAATTTGGAAGAATAAAAATCTGAAAATTCCTGAAGCGCAAATAAAATATAGAGGAAAGTAATTACTTAAGTGCTGAAATTATGGCTCTGGAGACTCCATATGAATTTTTCTCTTTTTTTTTGAACCATGAACGTTTGAATCTTATTTCAGAAGAGACGCATAGATACAGCATACGAAAGGATCCTTCTCAACCTTTACAAGTTTTCATTACGGATATTCAACGTTATATTGGAATTTGTTATCTAATGCCACTTATACATTTACCTTCTGCAAGAGATTACTGAAGTGTTATTTTAGGTAACCAAACAGTAAAAAGAAAATGTCTGCCAAAGAATTTGAAAAAATCCGACATTTTTTACTTTTTAATGACAATACTAAAGAAACTGCTAGAGGCATGAAGGGCCTTGATAGACTATTAAAGTAAGACCTCTAATAGAGTGTATCAGAAAACGCTTTGTACAAGTAGCTTTGGAAGTGTGTTTGTCAATAGATGAACAAATTTGAAGCCGCGAAGCATTTTTAAACAGTATTTTGCCAATAAACCACATAAATAGGGCTTTAAATTCTTCGTTTTATGTGGTATAAGTGGTTTTGCCTATGATTTTTAATTATATAGCGGCCAGGAAAATGATGACACACGACCGCCAAATGAGCCAGATTTAGGGTCTGCATCAAATGTTGCTGTGTGTCTCAGTAGGTTAATTCCGCGAAATCAAAACAAAAAGTTGTTTTGATAATTACTTCAATTCATTACTATTACTTGAATTTTTAACACAGAACGGAATGCTTTCATTGGCCACAGTGAGACGCAATAGAATTCTTAATTGTAAGCTTCCTTTGGAATCTGAGATTAAAAAAAAAAAAAAAAAAAAAAAGAAAAAAGAGAATATAGTTTAGAACAAGTAGCATGCATTAACAGTACACGATTATCATGTATTAAATGGTTGAATAATAAGCCAGTTAATTTCTTGTCAAAATTTGCTGCGAGTCTCTCTATAGAAAATATTTCTCGATTCGATAAAAAGTGAATTAAAAGACTGATATAGAAACATGTATAATAATCACTTATAAACAAATTAAGTTAAATAATGCTATAAAAAGTGATAGAATATCTTTATTGTGACTTACGATCGTTTCATCGCACAATCGGCGACATTTTCAAAATCAATCATAATAGAAAATATTTTCACATAACTTAAAAACAATAATATAGTAAACAATGTCACGAGACATGAAGCATAATGATTCATGAGCATTCATGTCTCGTGACATTGTTTACTATATTATTGTTTTTAAGTTATGTGAAAATATTTTCTATTATGATTGATTTTGAAAATGTCACCGATTGTGCGATGAAACGATCGTAAGTCTTAATAAAGATATTCTATCACTTTTTATAGCATTATTTAACTTAAGACTGATATAGCTTGTCCTTTTGTTGTAAAACAATACAATAAACACATGGGTGGGGTAGATTTACAAGACAGCCATTTAGGAAGATATAGAAATAAAATGAGATCTAAAAAGTTTGAGTTTTCTACCATCTACTGGATGTTGTTATGATAAATTTATGGATCTTATATAAAAAAAGTGAACGAAAATAATGCCTTAGCAAAAATGACTTTGGCTAAATTCAGGGAAAAGGCTGCAAACGTTCTTTGTAAGATTGGAAGCGAAACACCAAATGCTAAAAGAGGACGCCCAAGAATGTCTGAAGTAGAAAGGGGAATTATAGCCAAGAAACAAAAAGGTCCTGTATCTGCAATGCCAGATTACATGGAATTCAAAATTGCACTCAGAAAACATTCATAAAGTGTTCACAATGTGGAGTAGCCTTATGCATAAATCGAGATTGAAACTGTTACTCTGTGTTTCATTTGAAATGAACATTTGGAACTTTTTTGCTCTTAAAGCATTTTTTTTAAAACTTTTTTCTTTTGATTTGCTTTGTGATGATACTTTATTCGATTGTAAAATACTTTATACATTTTTTTCCTTTCATGTCTTTTTACAATCTATATTTTGAAATTTGTAACATTAATTTTTACTTTTTTGCGCATTTTAACCCTTTCAGGAGGGGCAGGATATATTATATCGCACTAATTTTAACCAAGATTCGCAGTAGAAACTTTTAATTGAATTTTATATTTCTAACTTTGGAAGAAAAATGTCGCAAAATTGCTTTTCCTTATTTTAAAATAAGTTTTTTGGAATATTCCGGTTTGAATTCAAAATTACAGAGACACAATTGCTTGCTCCTCAAAGGGTTAAATATCTGCTATAAAATTTTTATACATATTATACTCTTTTTGTATATCTAATACACAAGTATTGTGGGTTTTGTGCCACATTTAGTACAAAACAGTAAATATCTAATTGTGTGCTTTGGGAAACATATGGCACATACCACAAAAATCCATATTAAAAAAGATATATATGAAATCTGAATTTTTTTATTATTTTTCCTGTATTTGTGACTACTTAGTCAAATTATTTTTTTCATAAAGAAAAGAAAAATCGTGGAGTGAAGGGTTAAATGGTGATAATGCACAGGGAAATTCAGAACATTGAAAATAAATATTATGAATATAGAAATCGATCAAGAATATAGAAATCAATTTAGAATATAGAAATCAATGTAAAATATACAAAACAATTAAGACAATATAGAAAACAATTAAGATATCTAATGAAGAATATAGAAACAACTATGATGATTTCCAAAACATTTGTCAAAAAATTCAATAAAATTATGTTAGGGTGTTGTTTATGACGGCCGATTACTTACACGAGGGATATGTGCCCAAAGGTGTGGGGGTACCCTCCGTGGGGGTCTTTCTAAGGGAACCTAACTCGTTATGCAAGGAAATCCAGCGTTCGAAGAAAACTACGAAAAACTCCGAACGATCATAAAGTTATGTTAGAGTAAAAGTAATTCGAAATAAACACAATCGACACTTAATGAGTTGGATACATTGTAGTACATTTTTACAAATTTAAAAGAGAGATTTTTTTAATACACGGTACTATATAAAATGTGCAAAATGTTAGAACTTTGAATGGTGATAATGCGCGGGGAAATTAAGAATATAAAAAATAAATGTTAAGAATATAGAAATCGATCAAAAATGTAGAAATCAATTAAGAATATTGAAAACAATTATGAATACAGAAATTAAGAAAATATAATGAAGGATATAGAACAACTGTGATGATTTCCGAAACATTTGTTAGAAAATTTAATAAAATTACATTAGAGTAAAAGTAATTCGAAATAAACACAGTGCACACTTAATCAGTTACATTGATTGTAGTATAATTTTACATATTTAAAAGAGAGAATAGTTTAATACGATAATATATTAAAAGTTTAAATGGTTATAATTTAATGATGGTACACATGATATAACACAGGCAAATTAAGAACACAGAAAATTAATATTAAAAATATAGAAATCAATTAAGAATACCTAAAGAGTATGATGGTTTACAAAATATTTTTCAGAAAATTCAATAAAAAGTACGTTAGAATAACAGTAATTCCAAATAATCACTATCCGCACTTAATCTGTAGGATTTGATCGTGGTATAATTTTACATACTTAAAAGACAGAGTTATCTAATACGATAATACATACAAAGTGCAAAAGTTTAGAACTTTGCATTGTGATAATACACGGCAAATTAAGAATGCAGAAAATCAATATGAAGAATATAAAAATCAAGAATATCTAATGAAGGATATAGAAAGACTACGATGATTTCTAAAACAATATCTAAAATTCAATAAAATGTACGTTGGAGTAATTTGAAATAAATACTATTCACACTTAATTAGTTGGATTTGTTTATAGTATAATTAACATACTTAAAAGAAAGATTTAATGCGACAATATATACTAAGTACAAAAGTTTACAACTTTAAATGGGGATGAAACACTGAAAAATATAACGTAGATTCGGATAAATTTCTGAAACAATGGAATTTGATGGATTCGAACACTGGACATTTCGTTTCAAAACAGCGACTTTATCAGTCACTAATTGTAGGCTACATCGGCTCAATATTTATCACTTTTACTTCCTTGATGATTTTACTTGTAGATTAGGTCGCACAATGATTTAAAAATGATTTAAGGGGACACATGTTCTTTAAAATCTCCCCAAAATCGATTTTTTGTTCAATTTGACAGCTGGGTCATTCCATGTCAATTCAACCAAATTTTTTAAGGTTTGTAACCCGACCCCCAGGGATTTGGATGAAACTCGGTATATATACTAATTCTATCATGATATGAATACATCAGAAATTTTTCCTTCCTAGACCTCATAGTTTGTGAGATATGGCGGGTCCAATTTTTGGATTTTTCTCAAATCGCACATTTCTGAGTCTGTATTTTTAGACTGCAGTTCCATTTTTAAAAAATTGTTTCTCTGGATCTAAAATGCGAATCATCTTAAAAATACCACCGTAAGTACATAAAAAAATTCAGATTTTATTAAAAAAATATTTAAAAAAATTATTTTAAATATTTAGGGTCAAAAACTTAAACCAAAGTTGAAAGTTATGTTTATTTTTCCAAATTTTTGTGACTTTACGAAAAAGGCTCTACACAAAAAGGCAAATAAAATTTCCAATTTCTCTTTGTTTTAAATAAAAGTTAACTCTTTGGGCTTTCTATTTATGAAATAAAAATGATGTCTTTCGCATGGCTTATGCAAAAATGTTGACTTATTTTGGGATGCTGTATCTATCAAGAGACAGAAAACTTTAACTTTGCTTACGATACCTAAATAATTGCTGCACATTTTAAATTTAAATTTATTAATCAATTTGATTTATTTTCTAAAATGAAACCTTAAAATCAGACTGATTTATTTATTTTTATAACAGTAGAAAATTTGTATAGTATTGGTACTTATCACACGTTATCTGAAATTGTGTTGTTCTCAAACTTATCGCATATGTTTGTCACATAAATGTACATCTATCATTGGATTCAGTGATATAGTATTTCTATATATACTTTCACAATGGTAGTATGTAAAGAATATGTACAATATTTAATGAAGAGGGGGTGGGGGGGGGTGGATATTGAAATCATTGATTTTTTTTTCCATTTTACTCTGAAAAAACAAAAGCAAAAACTTTACTTTGTAAATAAAATAAAAGAAGCACTTATATTAAATAAATCCAACAAGTCATAAGAACCACAGAAATTATTTAGGTACCACAGTTTAAATTAGACATATTAGAGATATTTTTTTTTTCTTGAATGGTGCAGTTTCCTAAAACAGGGCAAAATTTTACATAAGCTAGGAGAAAGACTTCATTTTTATTAAAATTGAAATAATCATTAATTAAATCTAATACATTAATTAAAATTGCTTGTAAATATTTTAAAAATTTAGATTGTTGTAAATTTCCAATTTCTTTTCGTTTTAAATAACAATTTACACTTTGGGCTTTCTAGTTATGAAATAAAAATGATGTCTTTCTCATGATTTATGCAAATTTTGCCCTGTTTTGAGAAACTGCACCAATAAAGAAAACAAAATCTGCCTAATTTTAGCTGTGGTTCCTAAATAACTACTGTGATTCCCCCATGACTTGTTGAATATATTATTCAATGTTTCTTTCTTCCTTTATTTTGCAAAGTAAAGTTTTTGCTTTGCTTTTTTTTTCTTCTGAGTAAAAAGCGGGGAAAAGTCTGTGACTGCAGTCTATCCTCCCTCCATTAAATTTTGTGCATAATCCTAATGTTTTAATTATTTATTCATTCATATATTTTCTTTTATTACAAGTATTTTTTTTTAATTTAAACAATCCTTAATTTTCTTTTTACTATATAACTGTAAACAAAAAATCTTTTGTGGTATAGAATAAGAAAATGCAATAATGACTTTTTACCAATCATATTTTCAATACGTTTTTTTCTGTGTGTATATGTGTGTTTGAATTAAAATACTTTATTTGTATTTAACTTCTTTTTTTTTTAACTTTCTATCTTATTATCTTGGATAATTTTAATCATTTTAAATATGTTTTTTATAGTTTAAATACCTTATATTTAACAAAGCCTAGTTCATTTCTACAGGATGAAACATATTTCTACATCTGCCTTGTATAAACAAATTCTGACAAAGGCAGGATAAATTTTTTTAGTAAAGGCAGGTGTTTTCGAATCTCTTAATCAAATTATTATTAGTCTGCTGTTTCTCATAATAGAAGGGTGATCTACTTTTCCTTGTGCTGCAAAAGAAAATAATATATGAATTTGAAGTAACTAATTATGCTGCAAGACCGTCATGACAACTTCTGAGAAACAATTGAACTAATTGAAAAGTTTTATAATTGTAATGAATATTGAAGAATCATGGCTGTTAAGAAAATGTAGTTAGCATTGCTAAGAATGTACTATGCACAAAAGCGATTGATATTATGTATATCTACATGAGTTGTATTCTCTTTTTAAACAGGAATTTCCGAAAAATTTGAGGATTATAATTCTAGGTATTCAATCCAGTATTAGCAGAACTGTTCCTTTAAATAAATTTGTGACAAGCTAAGTAAAATATTTGGAAAATGTTATTCCACTCTTTTATAACGAAATTTAATATCTTAAAAGATACTAAACCAAACTCTGGCCCTCAAAAAGCTATAGTTTTGTTGGATTTCAGCAAAAATTTTACTTTTTTTATTCAAGGTAAGGTTTAAAGTTACCATTGGACCAAAGAAGCCACACTCTTGATCCAACTGTTATGTACACTCAATCTCTCAATATTAGATTATCAGCAAGCAATATACACATTTTATCTTATGATATGCAACATGATGTCACTCTTGTATGTTTAACACAGAAGGAAGTGATAGCAATTGTAAAATAGATATTCCCTGATGTAAAGAAAGCCTTTGACTTTAGTGATGGGTGCTCTGGCAATATAAAAATTACAAATTTTCATAAACCTTTACCAAAATGAAGAGAATTTCCCCTTAAGGTATTTAACATATTTTTCTGGAGGAGGAGGAAGGAGGGGGGATAGCCACCGATTTTGAAATAGACATTTTAGATTCTAAATCACAAAGATCTTCCTAATATACCGATATCTTGTTAGGTTATTAAGTTTGGAGTTGCAGTAAGATAGGAAAATTGAAATATATATTAGAAGGTTCTCAAAATTGCTTATGCATAATAAATATAAATTTTAAATTGCACAAAGAAAGAATGTTGAAAAATAAGTCTAAGTGATACTGCAAAGTACGTCATTTATTTCTATATTTATATTTAGCTCAATTATATTTTTGAATTTCAATCTTTTAAATATAATGTTTAATCTGATTTTTTAGCTTTAAAAATTTGCATACAATTTAACAAATTCTTTCTTTGTTACATAAAAAAATTACAACGATCTAAATTTTTAAAATATTTATAAGCAATTTTAATTAATGTATTAGATTTAATTAATGATTATTTCAATTTTAATAAAAATGAAGTCTTTCTCCTAGCTTATGTAAAATTTTGCCCTGTTTTAGGAAATTGCGCCATTCAAGAAAAAAAAATCTCTAATATGTCTAATTTAAACTGTGGTACCTAAATAATTACTGTGGTTCTTATGACTTGATGAATTTATTTAATATAAGTGCTTCTTTTATTTTATTTACAAAGTAAAGTTTTTGCTTTTGCTTTTTCTGAGTAAAATGAGAAAAAAATCAATGATTTCAATATACACACCTACCCACCCTTCATTAAATATTGTGCATATTCTTTAGATACTACCATTGTGAAAGTATATATAGAAATACTATACCACTGAATCCAATGATAGATGTACATTTATGTGACAAACATATGCGATAAGATTGAGAACAACACAATTTCACATAATGTGTGATAAGTACCAATACTATACAAATTTTCTACTGTTATAAAAATAAATAAATCAGTCTGATTTTTAAGGTTTCATTTTAGAAAATAAATCAAGTTGATTAATAAATTTAAATTTAAAATGTGCAACAATTATTTAGGTACCGTAAGCAAAGTTAAAGATTTCTGTCTCTTGATAGGTACAGCATCCCAAAATAAGTCAAAATTTTTGCATAAGCCATGCGAAAGACATCATTTTTATTTCATAAATGGAAAGCCCAAAGGGTTAACTTTTATTTAAAACAAAAATAAATTGAAAATTTTATTTGCCTTTTTGTGTAGAGCCTTTTTCGTAAAGACACAAAAATTTGGAAAAATAAACATAACTTTCAACTTTGGTTTAAGTTTTTGACCCTAAATATTTAAAATTAATTTTTTAAATATTTTTTTATTAAAATCTGCATCTTTTTATGTACTTACGGTGGTATTTTTAAGATGATTCGCATTTTAGATCCAGAGAAACAATTTTTTGAAAATGGAACAGCAGTCTAAAAATACAGACTCAGAAATGTGCGATTTGAGAAAAATCCAAAAATTGGACCCCCCATATCTCACAAACTACGAGGTCTAGGAAGGAAAAATTTCTGATGTATTCATATCATGATAGAATTAGTATATACACCGAGTTTGATCCAAATCCCTGGGGGTCGGGTTACAAGGTCTGGTTGAATTGACATGGAATGACTCTGCTAATATTTTTCTGAACAATTTACCACAAGCCACATCAAAATATTCGTAAAATTGCGCTCGTTATAGAAGAAAAAATGTAAATTAGCCTTGGTCTGTTTCAAACGTGCTCATTTATGTTTAAATTCCTTTTTCTCAAAATCGATATTCTTTTTTTACTTGCGCGCATGGTAACTCCAAATGTTATGATTCGTAATTAAAGGTAATGATTCGAAACTTTATGTATATCTTTACTGGATCATTTTCTGAAAAAAAAAAAAGAACTAAAATCTAAGAAAGTTAACAAAAATTATTGAATGTATGGGTATTCGAGTGAAGAAAATTATCAAAATTATCAAAATTTTCATATTTCTATTTTGAAAATCACAAAACCTTAGAAATTTTTTGTTTATTCATTAGATTTAGTTCATTTTATTTTTCTAATATTCTTAAACTTATATTAAAAGTTCCAAAGTTCTAGAGTGTGTAGATCTTTTTAAATCATGCGCGCAAGCTTTATACATTATCATTAATCTAAATAAAATCATATAAAAATGAATAATAATTATTAATTAATTATAGAGTGTTTAATGCAAATTATATATTATATTGAATGGAGAAAATATTATAGTGTTAACAAAAAACTGAGGTGGTTAGCTGTTTTTTAGTTGTAAACCATACTTAAAACAAAATATGATTTTTTTAAGTATTTTTCCCATGATTTATTTAAAAAATGAAAGCCGAAAAACATTATTACAATAGTTTTTTGAAAATTCAGGCATTTAAGGGTTAAAATACTCTACCTTTCAACTTTAGTATTAAATTAAATTTACAACTTTACGACGAACAATAGTTTGATCTTAGAAATGTTCAAATAACAAACGCATTGCGAGTATATGTAACAAATGTCAAGATAATTTACTTTCTTTTTCCGATGTGAAAGTGTAGACTTTATTTTTTCACCATAAACAATGAAGAATATAATGGTTTAAGGAAACATTTGCTTTTTTACGATTGAATTTTTTTCCCTTTTTTAACTCATTGGCTATCAAAGTCTAAGAGCTAATGTGTCCACAGGTTCTGTATGTACGTATGCATGCATGTATGTATGTATGTACGTACGTATGTGTATACGTAACGCGATAACTCTTGATAGAAATACCCGATTTGATTCAAAAAAATTTCTAAGTTCATTTTGATAAGGCCCTTCTCTGATTAGTTTTGGGGGTTCATTGGTGGGGGAGGGGCTAATCCCTCCCCTTAATTTAAATAAATAGATTTTTCCTGCAGAATTATCATATTTGCTTAAAATTTGGTATACCGGTTTATTCTGATATGACGCTTCCTTGATTAGATTTGGAGGCTCTTTGATTAAGTGTAAAGGGGGGGGGGACGGGGACTACTCCCCCTTAATTTAGATAAATTGGTTTTTCTATCCGATTTGCTTCAAATTTGGTTTATTCTGTAAGGCGCTTCCCTGATTAGATTTGGAGGTCCATTGGTTAAGTATAAAGGGGGGGATTGGGGAGCTAATCCCCCCCCCCTTATTTGAAATAAATGGCTTTTTATGTAGAATTATCTGATTTGTTTCAAATTCGGTATACATGTTTATTCTGATAAGGCTCTTGCCTGATTAGATTTGGAGGTTCATTGGCTAAGTATAAAGGGGTAAACGAGTGTGTGTGTGTGTGTGTGTGTATGGGGGGCTGATTCACCCCCTTAATTTATTTTTCGAGGGGCATTAGTCTTTGAAATAAGAGTATGATATATAATTAGTGTGAATACCCTGTGAGATCAATGACATCAGTTTAACTGGGCACTTTTCCTTTTATTTACATTTTTGTATTCCCTATAATCTGTAGATTATCCATGTACTTTTGATAGTTATTGTCTTAACGATGATGTTTTTTCTTCCTAAAGCCTTTGAAAAATTGGAATATGCCTCGTTATGTCAGAGTTCATTATTTAAACAATTTGCACTCTCTTTGAAATCGTATCACATGTTTTAAAAACATCGTATCACATTACAAGCAACTTTTATTGATGTAAAGGAAAAGCAATTTTTTACCATCACATTTAAAGTAACTTATAATAAAAAGTAAAAATAAATATTGTTGAAAATTTATTTTTGTAAATGGCAATACAAAAAGTACTTTTGCAATGAAAATAACTTTGATTATATTTTGATAAGAGAGCTTACAGAGACAATCTTGCTATCTAGCTTTAATGTATAGAGTATCAGATAAAATAAGCTATTTTATATTTTGCATATTTGAAAGATATAATCTCTGGCATACTTCATTTTATACATATGTAAAACAAAATTCTATCTTAAAAAACTTTGAAAAAAAAAAAAGATTTTTTTCCCGCTGAATTTCAACAAACGTTGAAGATCAAAGGTTTAAGTTAAGTCTTTTTTTTACGTGGATATGATAAAACTTATTTTAAAAGTTTCTTTTTTATATTGAAATGTCGAACAAAAATCTCACTTTGAGAAAAATAGAAAATCAAATTTCGCATGTGTAAGAAATTTAAAATAGTTCAGACATTTTTAGTATATTGAAATTAAATTTACAGAACAGTGAAAAAGTATTCTTTTTGCTGGCAGAAATAAATGTTAAAAAAGGAACTGTATTGTGCGTGTAAATGAGAAATGTCAGTTAATTTGATTTCGTTGTCAGTCTCAAATTCCAAACTTTTTTTTTACATGTAAATAGAGAAGTCGAAAATGAAGCAAACTATATAATTAACATAGATTTGATGGGCTTTTTGCTATAATTACTCCAAAAAACAAATTGATAGACAATCTCATTGAAAAAACTTGACAACTCTAAATTAAGGAAAGTTCCATTTTAAATGCCACTCTATCACTCTTTCTCTCATTTTATAATTGTGGTCCAATTACATTACATTTTCTTAATCAGTTTCTTTAAAATTATTTTTTACACGGCACTTAAAGAATATTTTGTTGTTATTTTTATAGCTGATTTCAAATGTCGTTCTTACAATTTGATTTTTGAAATAAAAATATTTAAAACCTTAAAAGAAATCAAAATATAAAACTATACTAATACTATAAAGAAGTATTGTTTGTTTGTGTGTTTATACGTTTGTTTGTTTGTAGGGGGATAATCTCTTAAACTAGCGAACCGATTTCAAAATAATGTTGGCAAAATGTTGATGACCAGTTCTGCTCCAACATAGGCTGCATTGCCTGTTGGTACAACAACCAAAGAGATTTGCAACAACTTCCAAGGGGGAGCAGGAGCAAAAAACGTTCTAAAAACTTCCATTTTTGTGATATTGTTGGGGCCAGAAATTTTAAATTTGCTGTGGTGGTTACTTTTAAGATCTAAATACCTGCTATGAACGGTTTCTAAAAAATGAACGGGAAAACTTTCTAAAGACGTTCAAAATTACGATTTATTTAGAATTGTTAGGATTATTAGAAATAATATATATGATTTTCTAATTATTTTTGTGGCTGAAGTATCATTTTCTCAATTTGATTTTGGAAATAAAAATATTTAGGACATCAAAATCATTCTAAACATAAATATTCAATATTTCTTTTAAATTTACTATTGGAAAAAAAAAGCATCTTAAATCTACCCTATATATATAAAATCCTAATGAAACGAATTTATGAAACGGAAGTATGAAACGGAAGTATGAATCGACTGATTAAACAACTGATTATGTTTCACGGCGATTTCTCCTAAAATATGGAATACTTTGCGATGAAATTAATATCAAAAATCAATATTGATCCGCAGATTTCAAAACTGGTATTAGAATCTTTAAATTCGAATTAGTTTTCGTGATATTAATTTTTTTCTAATTTTATATACATTTTTCTAATGATGGCAATTCAAATTTTAATCAAACACATATTTTTTTTCAGATTTTAGAAAAAGTTACTATTTTAAACTAATTTGGCGAGAAGTTTGGCCTCCCTTAAATGCATGTTAAGATATGTATCATCATGTTACTTTTATTCATAATTCAATTTGTATTTCATTATCATTTTATTTAATACAAACAGAAACATTTGAAATAAATGGCTTTCACTTCTTTATTTTTTTTTAACGAAATGAAAAGAAAAATATTAGGCACAGATGTCATATACGCACCGGGGTACCTAATTGGCGCCAAAATGGCATTATTTTGGAATGGCATGGTAACCCGGCTATTGTAGTTTATTTAATAATAAATGTTTATTTACTTTACTTTCTTTTTTTAAATTACATAAATTGTTTTGTTCTATAGTTAATTATTTTTTTGGTTATTTTCCTTTAAAAATAAAAAATAATAGAAAATAATTAAAAAATACGGTACTACTTAGTCATTCCATCGACCCATTTCGCCAAATTATATAAATCGCCAAACCACTCGCCAAATTATACAAATTGACATAATTTTTATTTTAAATAACGAAGGAACAAAGAAAATAGTATAACATTAATAAATATACAAATAAAACGTCGAAATAAAAATCACTTGATGACGTAAAGACGTGTCACTTGCTTAAAGTCAAGTGAATGTGACATTTACGATCAACCATTATTGGCATTTAATCTTATAGTTTGGTGAAAGATTTTTGGTCGGCGGAATAACTAAGTAGTACCAAAAATACATATGTAACTGGTATTCGAAAACGAGGATTTCGCCAAATTTTCGTAAAAAAAATCACGCCAAACCGGATGCGTATATGGCATCTAGCCAAATATTAAATGATGTAACAAACGATGACATTTAATTTCAACTTCAAAGCAATGTTTTAATTTACCACTCGAAAAATTAAAAAAAATGCTAACTGGCGAGTTGAAAAATAGTTATTGGCGAGATTTGCACCCGGCTAGCGTAACAGTACCAAGAATTTTTTGCGACAATGGTTTTATGTAGTATTATTCGAAAAAAAAATTGATTTTTTTTAATCGAAATGGAAAACTTTTGGCACAGATGCCACATACTGGCGCTATTTTTTTCTGACGCCAATGTCATATACGCAACGGGTACTTAACTGGCGCCATAGTATCGTTATTTTGCTTGATCTGATAAGCCGGATGTTATTGTTTATGCTATTGATGTTTTCCCCAAATTAGCGTCGGAAAAAAATCGCGCCAATATGGGGCCGTATATGATATCTGGGCCAAACTTTCATATGAAAACCGAAGGCATCAGAGCGTATTTATTTATGGCAGTTACATGACTTGGACTATTATAATATAGATGAAATGATGGCGATAGAATAATATTTGGCGACTTATCACCTGTACCTGGCTAATATTAAAATACCAAAATGGCACCAGGAATATAAAAAGCGAAGTGGTTCGTCCGGAACTGTTGATGATAGTCACATGACTTAGGCTATTGTTATAGAAATTGTTTTAAAATACCGGGAGACAAAGACTCTGTACACTTAATTCCTTTTATTTTTAGCTTCTTTTCAAACGTTTAACTGATCCTCTTTAATCAAACACGAAAACAACCTTTGGATGTCTTAACAGCAACTGATTCGGGCTTAAATTTTTGAAATCAAAGGAAATTGAATGGAAACCCGTTTACAGGGAGATCTGCACAGCTTTTTTCAGTATAATTCAATCTTCTATAATATTTTTTAAACCGATCAGATTAGCGTGTTTTTAGATTCTGCGGTGTCTGAACGGGGGTTGGCGAGCGTAGCTTGCAGGGGGCAGAGCCCCCTAGTATATCTATAAAAATACCAAAGTTAGCGTATGAAGAAAGACAATCTCTTTTAAATACAAACAGTTTGAAATAACTTATAATAAAAGTTAAATGTCAAATATCGTTGATGATTGCTTTTTGAAAATGGCAACGCATAATTTTCGTCCACGATGAAAATAATCTCGTTTACCGTTCCATAAGTAAAGTTACAGAGACATAATTTCTTGTTGATCTCAATGCATTTTCTAGTTTTAGGAACATAAGACAAATGATATATTTCCCATTTCGCCCACTTGTAAGGCTTAATTTGTTACACATTCCATTTTTAAATACGAAAAAAAAAATTCTCGACAAAAATTCTAGAAAAAGTAACTTTTTCTGTGGAATTTGAAATACATTAAAAGAATAAATCCTTAACTTAATTTTTTACAAGGATATGATAAAGCGCATTTTTAAAAGCTTTTATTTTAAATTGAAATTTCGAATAAAAATCTCATTTAAAATTAAATTTCCCATGTGTAAGAAATTTAAAATAGTACTGATATTTTTAGTATCTTGAATTTAAATTTCGGAATCGTGAAAAAGAATTCTTTTTTTCTGGCAGAAATAAATATTCAAATAGGAAACATATTGCACATGAAAGCAAGAAATATCAGGTAATTTGATTTCGTTTCTATTCTTAAAATTCAAAGGTATGGTTTTCAAACATATAAATAGGGAAGCAAAGAGTGAAGCAGATTATAACAATAATGCACGTGCGGTGAGGTTTTTTTTGTTGCTATAATTATCCCAATAAAAACTTGATAGACAATCTCATTAAACAAACTTAATTCATTTAAATTACAGAAGATTCTACTTTTAATTCCTTTATTTTTTCTCCCTCTCTCACTCAATTAATAAATATGATCCAATTACACTACTTTTTTTTATTTCATATATTGTGTTTATAATTTGATTTTCGAACTAAAAATATTTAAGAGACCAAAATCATTCTAATTATAATTTTACAGCATTTGCGTCCAAAACAGTAAAAAAAACTTGAAAAAACCGTACAGGATCGAGGGATACCAGACCGGCGGCTACCCGAGGCGAAGATAAATCCCACCAGACGGTGGAACCACTGCCGAGCACTGGCACAACCTCCACGGAGCGGCACAGGAAGACCAGGCGCCACCCGCGAACGTCTAGTTTCCGACACGCTACAAGACTTGCCAACGGCAAGGGCTGCACTGGATGACCATAACAGACAGAGTCAAAGACCATACCGCAAAACAGTGACCGCCTTCAAGGAGGATTCAAAGAAGGTGACCCGAATTCTCATTACGCACGAGAAAAAACTTTGAAAAACACTTTACGGTCACACCGTCTGAAGTACACCGCGACGGTAGCATCAGACTACTCATTGTACCTGCCGACGAGATACAACAGCGAACTCTGATTCCGGTCATCTTCCACATTTAAGCGTCCGAATGAAGAACAGAGAGTAGGTTTGAGACGCCCCTGGCCGACCGCATAGTGAGTGGCTGTGTTCGAGTTTTGGCACTGCCTTAATTCCTTTTGCTAGACTTTTCCCAAAATTCCTGTCCAGGCAGGAAAGCCAAATACTCGCCTTCTTCACTAGGAGGGTCAAGGGATTTATTTCCAGAGGCTCTCGCTCTCGGTGAACTTCCTCATGGCAGCCAGGGCAGCAACCTAGCCAGTTTCCGAGACATTTTCCCTGCTAAAAGGGGTCGAGTGGCGATCACCAGAAAATAAACCAAATTTCAGGCACCCAGCCGGTTCGAGATCACAGCGCTCACTGAAAAATAGAACCTCGACCCCCTGAGGAGCTGACTGAAGAACACCAGGAAACGAGGAGGCGGGACGGGAGAAACCCCATATAAAGGCAACTACGGAGCCAAAACTACTCCATTGACCAGGCGGACCTACGTGGAGGATATGATTCATTAGTGCTGCTCTCGCCGGTGACCCTACTCCCGGTGTCTTTCAACACTTATGTGGTCTGTTTGGGACCAGAGTGTCCACTGGCTGACTCCCCGTCATCTTCCAGACTAAAGGGGGAAACCTTTTTAAGGAATAAAACACCCCCTTAAAAAATATTTTTTAACTGCAAAATTTAAAGTATATGAAAAGTATTTTTTTATACAAAGCAAGTTTACAATAAGCTATATGATAAAATATAAAAAAAGAAATATTGTTGATAGTTCTTTTTTGTAAATGGCAGCGGTTAACACACTACACTGACACTAACACTTCTAATCTGAAAATAACATTAATTAACATTTGACTAGGGAGCTTATAGTGATGATAATCTTGTTCATACAAGTTGTAATTTTCCAACTGAGTGAAAAAGTGCCCAGGCCAGGATTCGACCAGGGACCCCTGGCTTAAGCTTCAAATACCCTACCAATTGAGCTATTCTGGATGAATCTGGAGGAACGTTTTCACCCAGAATCCCCCTCCACTTTATTTTTCAATTAAAATAGTTGTGTTAAAATTAATATAACATAATCTTGTTATCTAAACTTAATGCATTTTACACTTTCCAGAATATAAAATAATGTGGATATGTTGAATTTCTCACACTTTGCAGACATAGTCTACCAAATACTTCACTTTTTAATGTACGAGAATGGATAAAAGAGAAGGTTAAAAAGGTAATAAAAATTATTTATTAACAACAGACCGAAAATGCAAAAGGGAATAAAGAGGCACACTTTTCCACTTAAACCCAAAATCTATTTCGGCATTTATCTGAAAGTAGGACCAACTTGTTCCCGGTTAGGTAGAAATCTCGTCCCTGTCTATTGAGTCAATTCTCGGCAGCTGTTTTTCATCACTGTTTGAAGAAAACCCTGTTCCAGATAACTGTTTCCTTCAATTTCAGAAACAGAAAAAGGTCACTGGATGCCAAATCTTGGCTGTTTTTCGTTAGGGGGAAAGGGGTTGGTTCCAGAGTTCCCACTTGAATTTTTGCAGAAATTCTTGAGTTTGGGGAGCAGTATGGAACTGGTAATGTCATGCAGGAGGATGACACCATCACTTAACATGCCAGGGAGTTTGCGTTGGATGGCTTTGTGTAACCCTGTCAAAGTGGCACAAGCGAGACACTTTTCTAAACGTCTTGTCATTTCATTCGCTCTGACGCAACTCCGAACTTATGAGTAGATTTGGCGATTATGTGGAAAAGGGATCGACAAGTATGCCTCTTAAACCCTTTGGGACGAGCGACCGGTATACGTGCCGCCATTGAGTCAATTTTTGGCAGCTGTTTTTACATCACTGTTTGAAGAAAACCCTGTTTCAGGTAAGTGTTTCCTTCAATTTCTGAAACAGGAAAAGGTCATTGGATGCCAAATCTTGGCTGTTTTTTTTGGGGGGGGGGGGGATTTGTGGGAGAGGGTTGGTTCTAGACTTCCCACTTGAATTTTTGCAGCAATCCTTGTGTTTCGCGAGAAGTATGGGACTGGGTAATGTGATGCAGGAATGTGACACCATCACTTAACATGGCAGCTCATTTGCGTTGGATGATTTTATGTAAGCTTGTCAAAGTGGCACAAGCGAGACCACTTTTCTAAACGCCTTGCCATTTCAATCGTTCTGATGGAGTTCCGAACTTATGAGTAGATTTGGCGATTATGTGAGAAAGTGATCGAGAAGTATGCCTCTTAAATCCTTGGGGACGAGTGACCGGTATACCTGCCGCGTAAGGTGCTGAGAATCCGTGATTATTCTCATTAATAAATTTTTATTGTAAATTTTGCCTTATTTAATCCTAGCATTTTCCCATTTCAATTAGACAAAAATTTCTGTTTTCAAAAACCGGTTATAAAAGATTAAAAACTCTGTAAAAGACGCTCGTCCTGAAGGGGTCAATTCCCTTTTGCATTTTCGGTCTATTGCTAATAAATATTTTTTTATAACCTTTGTAACCTTTTTTTTATCCATCCTCGTAAAAGAATAAATGTTATTTGAAAAAAATATATTCGAAAATATAATTTTTTTTTACGCAGAATTTGAACAAAATTACAAAATTTATAAAACAAAGATTTTAGCCTAATTTTTGACATAGATATACTAAAACTTATTTTTAAAATTGCTAAGCTCTTTTTAAATTGAAATATCGAACGAAAACCTCACTTAAGGGAAAACAGAAAATTAAATTTCACGAGTGTAAAATATTTAAAATTGTTTCGACATTTTTACTAACTTGAAATTAGATTTAGGTTATAGTGAAAAAAAAATCTTTTTCCTAGCATAAATAAATGTTTAAATAGGAAAGGTATTACAGATGTAAGCAATAAATGTGCGTTAATATGTTTTCGTTGTTAGTCTCAAAATTCAAACTCTTTTCTTTTATATGTAAATAGGGAAGCAGATAATGTTATAATTACAAGAACAAATACCCGTGCTTCCCGGGTTACAGAATATGGATAAAAACTATTTATCTAATTGATAACTATATTAGATATTTTACGTTTAATATTTTTTCTTTATTTATTTTTTCTTTCTTTATTTATTTATTGATTTTACAGATGGATGTTAAATTTTCGTTATGACATACATGGTCTGTCCATTAAGTAATGAGACTGAATTTTTCGCGCCAAGCAGAAGGCCAAAGGGACGGAGGTTGCGAGCGATACGTGCGGTGGGGACTATCAGCTACAGATTGTAGCGGAAGTCAGTAGCCTTGAACCTTTGGAGGGCACCGATCGCTCGTGAAGCAGACACGTGTTTAAATGAGGCGTTCGGTTTTCTGAATGACGTGGACTGTCGAGCGGAGATACGCTATATAGCTTTGCGTAAAACTACACATATCGACTACTAAGAGGTTTCCCATGCTACAAGAAGCCTTAGGTAAGGATTTTTGTCCTAGGCTAGAGTGTTTAGGTGGCACAAAGCCTTCAAAGGCGGAAGAAAGGACATCAATGACGAACAACGCGCTGGCCGTCCATCAAGTTCTAAAACTTCAGACAATGTAGCTAAAATGTAAGTACTTTTGGTTCCTGATAGTCGAATGAGTGTCTGAATGATTGTGGAGACATTGGGACTTACGTAATCGATCGTGCATCAAATTGTCACGGAAGAACTTGTAGGAAGAAAAGTTGCGACGAGTTGGTTCCAGTGCATCGTTCAAAGTGACCCAGTTCCTGTCAAAATGCAGCATTACAACGCTGCCCCAACCACCGTACACCCACAATCTGTCACTGCCGAGCTTATTTCTATTCCCTCTGTTAAAATCCAACTTAGCAGTATATCGTTTTGACAATCTGAAGAACTAGCAGAAAAACGTAACACGCGTTCTGAACAGCCTTCCAGTTGAAGACTTCCAGGCGGGCATAAATGGGTGGCAGAGTTGAGTTGTTGGGGACAGTGTATTAATGCAGGAGGACTCTATTTTGAAGAATATTAAGTGTTTGTAAAATTATCTTCAAATAAACGAATTTTATGAAATCAGTCTCATTACTTACTGGACAAACTCTGTATAAGCCGGAAACAAATGCTGAGCTATTTATATTAATTTAAGTAGAAACGTATTTATCTTACATAATCGTTTGCACGCGATAGATTTAGATTTTTAAAAAATCATGCCTGAAATTATTTTAAAAACAAAAATTGAGTAAATAGCGATTAATTTTTCAAAGAAATGTCTTCTGAAAGTACATCCATCCCCCCCCCCCTCCACTATTCGATGGTTTAAAAATTTAAAATGTGGATGTTTAGAAGGAAAAAAAAATGCAGTAAAAGTTAAATTTAATCGTTTGGTGTTGCCACCGTCAAAATGAGGACAGCTTTACGCACGACACGTTTGCCCTTTATAATGTAGATAGATACTCATAACAATTTGACGATTTAATTACGAGAAATGGTGAAAAAAGTCATCATGAAGAAAAACGCATTTTCACAAGAAGTCGTTTGCATAACAACCATTGCTTGAAAGCTAGATTTTGAAAACAAACCAAAACGAAAAATTTAATATTTCCTGTTCTAATTCAGATAGAAAAAAGATTTAAATGTCATTTTACGCAGAAAAGCACAGAGAAATTTTTAATGGAATAAAATTTATTTAGAAAATTGGGAGATTTTTGTGTCCCGGACCCCCTTAAACAAGAGTGAAAGAAAAAGGTATAGTAAAACAAAACCGTGTCTAAAACAGTATATCCTGAGGGGGAAAAGCAGTATTTGCTAAACTTGATAGAAAGAAACAGAAAGAGTAAGAAAACCATGTCCAAAACATTATTTTCTGGAAAAAAAATTGTAATATTTATTAAATAAGAGAAGAAAAAAGCACGAGAAAATAAGATGTAAAAATGAAATATTTTTTTTTAATTTAGACAAGTTAAGTTTCTTTAATGAGATTGGCTTAGAATTCCTTCTAAATATTATTTAATAGATGGAGGTGGATTAATAATATTGAAGTCTTTGTTTATGGGAGTTAGAAAAGTATTTCATGAGGTATCCTTTCCTAATTATATTGCTTTGAATTTTGTTTGTGTAATGACTTTTGTTCACCTCCATCTGTTAAATAATATTTAGAAGGAATCCTAAGCCAATCTCATTAAAGAAACTTAACTTGTCTAAATTAGAAAAAAAAAAAAAAATCATTTTTACATGTTATTTTCTCGCTCTTTTTTCTTCTCTTATTTAATAAATATTACAATTTTTTTTTCCAGAAAATAATGTTTTGGACATGGTTTTCTTACTCTTTCTGTTTCTTTCTATCAAGTTTAGCAAATACTGCTTTTCCCCCTCAGGATATACTGTTTTAGACACGGTTTTTTTTTACTCTACCTTTTTCTTTCACTCTTGTTTAAGGAGGTCAGGGACACAAAAATCTCCCAATTTTCTAAATAAATTTTATTCCATTAAAAATTTCTCTGTGCTTTTCTGCGTAAAATGATATTTAAAACTTTTTTCTATCTTAATTAGAACAGGAAATATTAAATTTTTCGTTTTGGTTTGTTTTCAAAATCTAGCTTTCAAGCAATGGTTGTTATGCAAACGACTTCTTGTAAAAATGCGTTTTTCTTCATGATGACTTTTTTCATCATTTCTTGTAATTAAATCGTTATAAGTCAACAACAATTAAAGATAAATGGTTCAAACTTGGAACATGTCTTTTTCAATTGTTTTACTTTAACTTCGATTCAGTAAATTAGAAAAAATATTTACTTTTGAAAATATGATTTTTTTTTTTTAAACGTTACACCATTTTTTTTTAAATTTAAATATTTTTATTTTTTTTAAATTAATATTTTTAAAAATGCTGAATCAAAATTAAAACTTATATGTTTCTGTTTATTTAAATGAAAAAAAAATTGAAATTCTACATATAATATTTTGAGTTATAACGGTTATAAATTACCCCACTTTTTAAATGAATTTTAAATTAAATAAAAATATATATATATATATTACACTTATATATATAACATTTTTAACCATCACAAAAAAATTCAAAATTTTAACTCAATAAATAAAAATTATTTTAAATTGTGTCCCAACCCCCTTAAATGCTATATATATCTTTTTTTCTCTCAGAAAATGTTTTAGACACTGCTTTCTTACTCTTTCTTTATATTTCTCTCTTATTTAATATATACTACTTTTTCTCTCAAAAAATGATATTTTGGACACGGTTTTCTTACTCTATCTTACTATTTTGTTTAATAAATACTAGCCCACCCCACCTCCTCAGAATATATTGTTTTAGACAAAGTTTTCTTACTCCATCCTTTTCTTTCTCTCTTGTTTAAAAATTACAATTTTTCCCCTCAGAAAAAGTTTTAGACACGTTTCTTTTACTCCACATTTATATTTCTTATTTATTTAATAAATACTACATTTTCTCTCAGAAAATAATGTTTTAGACACGGTTTCCTTACTCTTTCTTTATATTTCTCTTTTATTTAATAGATACTACATTTTGTCTCAAAAAATAATGTTTTGGACACGGTTTTCTTACTCTTCCTATTTTGTTTGATAAATACATCTTTCCCTCAAAGAATATATTATTTTAGACACAGTTTTCTTACTCTACATTTTTCTTTCTCTCATATTTAATAAATACTATTTTTTTTCCTTCAGAAAAGGTTTTAGACACAGTTTTTTTTCTACATCTTTCTCTTTCTCTTTTATTTAATAAATACTACATTTTCTCTCAGAAAATAATGTTTTGGATACGGTTTTCCTACTCTTTATCTTTATATCTTGTGTTATAAAACTATTTCCCCGCCAGAAAATAGCGTTTTGGATACGTTTTTCTTATTCTTTCTTTATTTTTATCTCTAATTTAATAAATATTACTTTTTTTTCCACAGAAAAAATATTTTTTCATGTTTTTTTGCAGTCTTTCTTTCCGTTCCTCTCTATCTCTCTATCTTTTATATATATATATAAAATACTACTTTTCTAAAAAAAAAGTTTTTGACAAAACACTAAAAGATTACTTTGCACTTTTTTTGAGGCTGATGCCAAGTACTACAGTTTGAATAAATGTCTATTAAAAAGATTATATACCACTAAAAATATTTAGAACATCAAAAACATTGCAAATGTAAATTATCAAAATTTGCACCGAGAACAAAATGACTAGTATATTTTTGAGAAATAACTTTTAAGAAATAAGATTAATTAATAAGAAAATTATCAATTAATAAAATTGATAAATTAATCTAAGTATAATTGACTTTTAGATTAATTGATAAATTAAGAAATAACTTTTTTTTGTGGCTGATTTCAAGTATTGCAGTTTGTATAAATATCTATTAAAAAGAGTTAGATACCATTAAAATATTTAGAACATCCAAAACATTGTAAATATAAATTAAAAAAATATATGCACTTAGAAAAAAATGACCTTTGTACATTTTTAAGAAATGCAAAGTTTGCTAATAAAAAAGAAAAATATATTTTAGTATAAGCACGTCATAAAAACTTACATTTATACTATATATATATATATTTATCTTTATAAAGAATAAAAACGAAACACTATTGATAACTTCTTTTTTGTAAATGCAACACATAAAGTTAATTTAGAATGAAAATAAATCGAACCTTCCGTTAATCGCCTTTCTCCACTAACAAGGATGGTTGCGCCACTTCTACAAAATGCAAGCGTTGAATTTCCAGCCTGTTCAACATCATGTAAGTAAACGACAGCTGGCATGACTGTACGTAAAATAACTGTGGATCCACAGTAATTTCCTATCCATTTTTATAACTCATACTCAGTGGTGCAGTCGTAAAAAAAAAACCAGAGGGTATACGCGTATACCACCGTATACCCTCCACTACATCCCTGCTGCTACTGTACCCAAGAATCCAGGTGATCTGATTGGTCTACTACAGTAGACTGCGATTTAACGAACTTCATGGGACCTCATAAAATCGGACGTTAAATCGAATGGTCGTTAAATCAAAAGTTGGTAATACATGATTTTTTAAATGCAGTGCAATAATGTCTAACATTCTAATGTAATAAAAGCTATTGATTTAAAAAAAAAAGATACATATTTGTTGTAATTTGTCTTAATCTTTAGAATTAAAAAAATTATAAAAGTTATGGAAGAATTTTATAAGAATTAATTTAAACATTTAAAAAAATTAAAATATGACTCACAATAGTTAATTAGCCCTTTTTGAAAAATGATGTTATACTTTTTTGCTTCAAAGGGCGGCTGGAAACTCCCAGAATGGGAGCCACTAATCATCTGTAATTATTCGTTAGAGTTTTCTTCTCTTACAAATATTTTTGTAGAGTGTTAATTGATTTAGATGGTGTTTCTGAAACATCATCAATTTCCTCGTCGGAAGAATTATTCGGAACGTCCTGTTCAGGATTAAATCACCTTCCGAACATTGCCCCCCCCCCCCCACCAATTTCTAACTTATCGTCAATGGCAACAAAATCCTCGAATGTTAGATTTTCCAGCAAAACAACAACGTTTTCGCAATTACTGCTCTACATAGTTTAAATCTTCAGTTTCTGTGTTCTCAAAAAGGTCGCTAAATCAAGATTCGAATTTTTTACGAGTCGTTAAAACGAGCGAGGAAAAACATTGTGAGTATTG
Source organism: Maratus speciosus (assembly GCA_963932465.1). Classification (NCBI taxonomy): domain Eukaryota; kingdom Metazoa; phylum Arthropoda; class Arachnida; order Araneae; family Salticidae; genus Maratus; species Maratus speciosus. The sequence goes on along the minus strand of OZ010798.1, from coordinate 160,785,462 downwards.
GAAAACGGTCGGGACCTGATCCAATGGTCGTTAAATTGTGAGTGGTCGCTAAAGCGGTGGTCGTAAAGTCGCGAGTCTGCTGTATTAACAGCTCTGTGATACAATTGGTCAATGTCGTCATGAGGATTTTTGAAATGACTGCTAAAGCAAAATTGTAGTAGGTCGATTGGTTGACGGTTTGTTTGTTTGGTTTGGTTTTTATTGAACGCATACATCAGACTTATGTGCTTGACCCCAAGACCCTCTTATAAGTCATCGTCGATATACAGGGACGAGATAGCGCAATGAAATTTACAACACAGAGAATTTTTACATCCACAAAGAGTGTGCAACGGAGCCAGCGGGGGTCTAACCCGCAAGCCTCCTACACTGTTAAAAATATCGTGAAAAATTACCTCTGTTTTTAAAGGCTCTCTATTTCCTGACCAATGAAAACGCTACATTAACACCTAGGAAGCGTTCTCATTGGTCAGAAAATAGATAGCCTTGAAAAACAGAGGTAATTTTTCACGATATTTTTAACAGTGTACGCTCTCAAGCGATTAGCAGCACGGCTTGTTTGTAAACATGCGAGTGTTTGTTTGTAAACATGCCCTTTCCTTATAGGTACTGATCAGTGAGTTGGAGAGATTTAGGAAGGTACAGGGAAAGAGACAAAACCACAAGGAAAAAAGGAGGTTGACCCATGGAGCTATGAAGATAAAAGGAGACGACATTACTAATCACTAATCACCCACTCGTGGACAGCCAACCTTTCGGTATAGGAGCTGAATAGTCCACGAGGGGAAAACACATATCTACTAGCCCGCGGAGACTCCAGTACTTGCGAACAAGCCCGGAAGCTCCAGCAGGCTGGAAGACCCTGCTTAATGAAAATTACATGATTATTACAGGTAATTCACAATGGGTTGCACTATTGAGCAAACCCGAGAAATTTTACAGTTATAGTTGATGATGAATAGTTAAAATTATGTTATAAAATAAAGTTAATATAGGTACTTAATTACATCTCATTATTTAGTAATTTAACATTTAAAAAGTGAGTATTTACACTTAAAATTTAAGATAGGAGAATTATTTAAGGTAAACAATAAATAGTAGGATAATATGACAGAGCTTGATTAAAATGACAAAACAATCAAAATGATTATTAAACAATATGACAAAATGTAATGAAATAAAGTAAAATATTTAAGCTAAGTGACTTGAAGTAAAAAGTTCATCGTACAGATGAGCGTTAAAAGTCTTTTTTTATAAATGAAAAATGTTTGTTTAAAATATTATAGTTGGCTCTTAACTTGGCATAATTTGTTGGATCAAATAGGGTCCTTTTAAGGTTGAAACGTACAGTTTTGTTTCTTTTAAAGTCAAAGGTATGTGTCATTAATGAACATTTTGAGAAAAGGTAATGGATCGGATCTCCTATCCCCTTGCCAGATGGGCAGGATGGAGAGTCTCGTTTCCCTATTTTATTAATAAAGGCGGGAAAACTGCCGTGTCCACTAACATAATATGGAATAATATGACTTTTGCAGATAAAATCAGAATCCACTTTATTGAAGATTTTATAAGTAAATCGGCCATTTTCAGATGAAGACCAATAATGTTGCCAGTCTGACAACATTTTATCCTTGAGTGCTTTTTTGATCACAGAGACTGGAAAAACTAAACGGATGATTGGTGACGTGGTGGATGTTGTTGTTGATTTTGCTAAGGTGTCGGCTCTTTCATTACCTCTGGTTCCGGCGTGTGCTTTGATCCATTTGATGTAGACTGTTTTATGTGGATAATCTAGTAATTTAGCATATATCTGATGAATAAGTTGATTACGGGGGAAGGCTAGATTAAGGGCATCTTTTGCTGAGTGGCTGTTCGTTAATAGAAGTAGTGAGGAGTAAGATGATGTTAGAAACCAGTCTATTGCTGGGCATATAGCGTATAGTTCTGCTTGGTAGATCGAGTTTAAATTATGTAGTCGAAAAGAGTTTTCAAAGATAAAAGAGCTGTCTTTTTCAACCGTGAAGGCTGCAGCAGTGCCTGAGTCTGTGACGGAGCCGTCTGTGTAAATTGTTAAATCTTGATTTAGTTGGTTATTGTCCGAAAAGGTATCTTCTAAAATTTGCAAGTTGTTTAATTTGTAATATTCTGGGAAGCTGTAGGAAGGAAGCTTGGTCATTAAATTATCTATGGTTAATGAGGTATCTTGGATGATGTAATTTCTGCGTCCTTTTAAAGTATTGCAGTAAGAGAGTTCTTTTGCCAAAATTATTTGAATAGGTAAGCAACCCGTTAGGACACACAGAGCGTCAGTTGAGATACTGCGATAGACTTTGATAATGCCGGGCAGTGCCATTCTTTGTATCGATTTTACCTTCCGGATACCATGGCAGTTTAGACGAGGGAACCAAATTACTGCTGCATATAGAAGTTGAGGAAAGGTTACCGTATTATACCAAGTTTTCAAGATGGAGGGGTTTATTCCCTTATTAAAAAATGCAATTTACCGAAACCAGTGCAAAATTGCTGTATTTTTGTTCATAGATAGATAATATGATATTTAAAATTGAGCTTTGAGTCTAATACAAGGCCTAAATAAGTTAGATTCTTTTTTATTGATATGGTTTGCCCCCGCAGTTTGAAAATTGGGTGGCGTTTTTCTAGTAAAAAGCGGCCAAACATTATTGCTGTGGTCTTCGCTTGGGAGATTGTTAGGCCAAGTTGTTCACAAATATCTGAAAATTGTTTAATTTTGTTGTTGGCATCTGCTTCAAGTTGTGTCCTGGTGTCACCATATGCAAGAACTGCAAAGTCATCTGCATAAACCGTAAAGTCGTCAGCCAGCAACCGGAGAAGTTTTATTAAGAAATCAGCAATCAAAAGCCACAGCAGGGGTCCGAGACATGACCCCTGCGGACAACCTCTGTAAGTTGGAAACCACGTTAAGATTGTTCCGTGGATTAGGCCTATGAATCTTTGAGAGATATAATTTTTTAGCAAGTTTTTAAGATATCGAGGAAGTGATGAGTTATCTATGATTTGGGATATAGTAAACCAGTTGATGGTATCGAAGGCTGATTCGATATCAAAAGATATCAAAGAACAATATTTTTTACATTGTAATAATTCGTCAACTTTTTTAATAATGTTGTCTAGTGCATCTGTTGTGCTTCTCTTTTCGCGAAAACCGAATTGGTCTGGATGGAAAAAATTTCGCCATTCCAAATAAGTCATTGTTCTCAACTTTACGAATCTCTCCAGAACTTTCCCCAACATAGGCAGTAAAGTGATGGTGCGATAGGCTTTCAGTTGTTGAGGATCCTTGTTCTTTTTTCTAAAGAAAATTACTAGGCCTTTTTCCATGGAGTCGGAAAATGTTGTAATTCAAAACATTTATTGTATAGATCAATAATTAAGGATGGGAATGTCTTGAGTAGATTTTGATCAGGCGAGCATCAATATTATCGTATCCGGGGACTTTGCCGTTGTTTTGTTGATGGATACAGAATTTTAATTCTCTGAATGAAATTCTATCTTCTGCTGAAAAATTATTGGTTGGAGATTGCTCGTTAATAAATTCGTGGATATTATCTTGTTGAATTGGTCGATTCAGTTGAAAATGGTGAGACATTAATTGTTCTTCAATATTGTGAAATGTGTCTGTAGTATTTGAGGTTTCTAGGATTGTTGAGATGAAGTCTGTATTTTTAAGATATTTTTGTTTTATCAGTTTAAAAGCTGTACCATATGTCGATTGTGTAGTGGTACAGAAATTTCTCCATGCAGTGGATTTTGCCTCTTTAATTGCCAACTTATAATTTGCTCGCTCCTTTTTGTAATCACTTCTGAATTGCTGGTTGTCTGGATTTCGGATGTATCTTTTATATTTTGCGTTCAATTTATTCCTTTGAATTCTTAATTTGTCATTATACCAATGCAGTTTTATATCATAGTTTAATTTTTTCTTTTTTAATGATGCTTCCATTGTGAAATTGATGACCTGCTGCAGATCATCCGTCCATTTGTCTAAGTTTGTAGGGGATTCAATATCCTTTAATGCTGATTGTAGATTAGTCGAGTAATTATTAAAGATATTGTTAAATTTTATGAATTTGGTATATTTAGTTTTATATCTATAATTTTGCTTCATTTGAGGAGAAACGTGAAGTTGGAAGATAATATAAATATGGTCGCTGAGAGAGTCATGAGATTCATCTGTCTTCCAGAAGTTTATGAGTTCTCTTGTATGTAAACCACAAAGCGTGAGGTCGGGAGTTCCTTTTCTTTTGTCTAGCTTGTAGGTATAATTTGTATTTGGGTCGTTAATTATGGAGAGTTCGTTCAATGTTAGATAGTGTAGCAGCAGGTCACCCCATGCATTGTTTCTGGAGTATCCCCAGTCTCGGAGATGAGCATTGAAATCCCCTCCAAGGAGAAGTTTGTAACTGTCTGTGATTACATCAGTCCAATCTTGAAGGTCTTTAGAAAGGTCTCCTGATGGTCTGGAGTACTGTGAACCGATCTTGATATATGTGATATTCTCTTGTTCTTTCTTAGGTGCTATTGTACTCGTATTTATTGTTAGATTGATGAAAACGCTATTATCTAGTTGATGAGATTGAAGATGATAAAATGTTGGGTTGCATATTATTATGGCAGCTGTTCGTTTTTTGGATTGATATATAAATAACGTCACTTGAAGTTGTTCTACCCCACTGCTTCCACCACATTTGACCGCGGTGAGCTGCGCTGTGAGCCATTTTCTTCTCGCTGCGCAAATCAACTGCGGTAAAAGTGAAATATGGCGGACGCCGGAGAGGGGAAAAAGAACTCGTACTTCGACTTCAACGCTCTTCACTGTGCTAGATTGATATATCGTCTCCTTTTATATTCATAGCTCCATGGATTGGCCTCGTTTTATTTTCTTGACATTTGACTCAGAAACGCCAGTCGCTGCAGCATTTCTTTTGCATGCTTGTGCAATGGGCAAAGACAATGATTTTGCAGCAGCTTCAGAGGTGAAAAATTGGGAAACATGAATAATTTCCCACGCTTGAGAGTGAAGTACCTTTCCCTTCTTAAAGTTTGACGTCATCTTAATCAAAATTTCAGTGTAATAAAAAATTCTGAAGTATATACAAAATTAAATATATACTAAGTAAAAAGAGAAAAACGAAAACAATTAACAACAGTAAGAAAATCCAAAAGTGCTGAATATAAAACCGGTCTCTGTGGGAGGACAAGAAAGACTGCGATAATTCTCGGAATTACCGATTGGCAATTGAAGCGCTCGAATACGCCATCTGGTGGAGAAAAGATGTAACTTCTTGCTTCAGGATAGTGCGATGCAAGGGCATTGCACTATGTATTTTAAATTTGTTCAGAATGATTATTCTTTTGCACAATTTCAGATTTCCTGTGACATTTGTGTTCTGTCTTATATGACAAAGTAAAATGTATCCGAATTTGAATATCTAAAACTTTCAAATTCATTTACAATAAGAGAATTATTTCAATGGCACTTTAGCATTAGTTAAAGGGAAATTAAAGGGACAATTATCCTGTATCGAAGGCAGCGCCTCTATAGGCCATTTTAATTCCCAATTGAACTGGGTGGGGTTGGCGAGAAAAGAAAACACACGCCGGACTCCCCTAAAATAAAGTCGACTGACCAGTTACCCTGGCAGCAGAACCAAGCCGAGATCGATTCCAGAGTTTTTCTTATCTCTCGGGCGCGACTAACGGAAGGATAATTATGTAGATTACAAAGAAATAATCTCGTTATCTGACCGTAATATACTTCTCAGTTTTAAGAATATTAAATAAAAGAAGCTATTTTACACTTTGCATACTTGACAGACGTAATCAGTCACATACCCCATTTTGAAATATGGACCGAAAAATACATTCATAAAAGTAGCATTTTCCCGTAGAATTCGAACAAAATTTAAAGAACAAAGCTTTAACGTAATTTTTTTACATAGATATGGTAAAACCTTCTTTCAAGAGTCTCTTTTAAAATTGAAATGTCGAACAGAAATCTAGCTATAGGAAAAATAAAAAAATAAATTTCTCAAGTGTAAGAAATTCAGAAATAGTTTCAACATTTTTAGAATTTCGAAATAAAATTTGCAGAGTTGTGAAAAGAATTCTTTCTGCTGGTAGAACTAAATGTTTCAATACGTAGTGTTTTGCACGTGTATATAAGAAATGTTAGATAATTTGATTATAAAATTCCAAACTTTGTTTTGTACGTGTAAATAGGGAAGCAGATGGATTTATATATGATAGGTACTGCTTTAATTATTGCCTTAATAATTTAATAGACATTCTCATTAGGCAAATTTAAAATTACGTTTAAATTAAGGAAGTTTCGATTTTTAAATATTTTCCCGCACAGTTAACAAATTTGAACCCATAAAATAACTTCTCTTAAATTTTCAAATAAAAATCCAGAAAAATTCATTAAAAAAACACAAAGTATTTTTAGCCCCCTATATTCCATTTCTTTCTACCAGCAATTTAAGTGCTGCCTCCAAAAAATTACGCTCCGTTGTATAAGCCAGCCGTAACACAAAGTAGATGTATCATTGTACTGTTAAAAATTTTACTGCAATTTTTTAAATTTCTAAGCATTGTACATTTTCAATTTTTATACCGTTGTTTTGGGAAAAAAGTACTTTTTAATGAAATTTGTTTGAAAACTGCATCTCAATTTATTTTTTAGATATTATTTATTTTTTGTAGTTTTGAGCGCCATTTGTTTAATTTTGGCAACTCATGTACTCTATTTCTGTGGAAAGTAAAGGAAAAATAGTTGGAAAATAGTAATTACAACTTTTTGTTGCCATTTTCCCATAACTACTGGAAAAAAAGTAATTAAAATACGTGCATCTTTGAAAAAATATAAATGAATGATTTCTGATAAAACATGGAGTTATTATAAACTATATTTAATTTAATTATCTATATTACAAACAAATGAAGGCATATGAATCATTAGCTAGCCGATTTTGTTTTGTCGAGTTTCTTGAGTGACATCTGTTTTTTTTTAATTTGTGTACTATTCAGCAATAGTGACGTCATATGAATACTTTATTGTAGATGTTGTTTAAGACTGGATCGTAAATGGGGAATTCTTCAGAGGATGCGAATGGCGTCATTTTATATAAAATAAAAGCGTGTGTTTTAAGTCTTAAAACTGAAATATGTTATATATTATCTATATTTATATACATATATATTTTGTTTCATCGGGGGCGACACTAAATTCTGAAAAAGCAGAAATTCCTGTTTTCCAGTGTTTTAATTGTTTTTTGTCTGACTATTTTAGGGGCCACAATCTTTATAAGATATGACTGACGAAAATGACTGACTGAGTTGTCGAGAGCAAATGCCAGTAGCGTATACAAAAATTTTCCCGCAACAGACTAGCGAAATCCGAAACTTCCGAATTTCCGGAGATTTCGACATCCATGGTCACCTTAGTCCGATTGACTAAATTTGTAATTTTTCATTCCTCGTCAAATTGACGATATTAGCGATTTTTTCTTGATTTATATTTACGAAATTCCCAATTTTTTCGTGCCAGATCGAAAAAAAAAAAAATCATGATATTTTTCTGCGACGGATGTAAAGAGTTCGCGATTTCTTTCCTGGGGTGATTGACGAAAATCGCGATTTTTTTCCACTAGCGGCTGACGAAATTCGGAGTTTTACCGCGATTTGAGCGACTGACGAAATTCCAGTCGATTACGAAGCTAAATGCTATATCGATTATGGTATCGTGAGAATATGCTTACGGTTCAAGGCAGTTAAATGAAATATAGGCATTTTAATGTAATTTGGTCGATATGGACGATTCCAAAGCAAACCATAGTACTTGAATCCTACACTGGCGTAACTATAACCAATTCAAACTGGCGAAACAATTTTTGTCAGCATGAACCCGAATCGAACCCGTACTCTTCAACCCAGAACCACTCGATAAATAAATAATTAAATTCGAATCCAATCCGAAATATAAAATTTCAGATTAGATTCGAGTTTAAACTGTGATATGAATGTCAATCGTGATCAACTATGTCATACATTTTAATCGCGTTCAACTATGGCATGAATTTTAATGAAGTTCTATGGCATATTTTAATGACATTATTATTACTTAATTATTTGAATGGTATATTTTAATACAAGCACGGAAAAATAGTCCATAAGAATATTTCTAATATCAATTTTATCTTTTATATAGTAAAACACCGTGTGCTTGCGTGAGCGAGTGCGTACGTGTGTGTGTGCGGGTGTGTATGTATACATTAGCTTTCATATTCAAAATATGCCCTTTCTACTTCTGAAACATTATCCTGAAAATTTATTGAAAATCCAGGTTTATCACCGGTCGTGTAAAATCAGGTTACTGATCCCGATTTACCTTTCACATACATGTCTTTCTAATTAAAATAAGAAACCCTATGTAAATGACGTCAAAAGTAATATATATATATACATGAAATTCGCAGCGAAAGTTATTTTAAAACTAAATTAGAAACATAACATAACGAAGGTCGTGTTAGTAATACTCGGAACTGAACTGAGAGAAATGATATAAACCAGAGCAAAGCTATTTCATTACAGGTTTCCTCAAATAACGTAGCGGCTGATAAAATTACGAAATCTACGGGGAATAAATCTTTATTGAATTTGGAAAGTTGAAATAACAATTCCGATTCTGTAGTTAAATTTCTATTTGTAGCGTGAAATTTAACTCGAAAAAGAAGTGAATAAAAAATTGTGCAAATGAATCCTCAGCCAGATGTGACTGAAGGACATATATGTTTTAAAATTTGATATTTTAAAAATAAATTGTGTGTTGATTTAATTTTCAATCATTTCCGTTTTCGTTATTTCTTTTAGCCTGCGCGAAAATATACTAAAGTACAAAACTTTAATGAAAGAATGATTGTTTTCATTTTTATTTATTTAGAGAATTCATTTTAGCTACGTTTGTAATTATATAAGTTCGTACAGAACCCTAGTCGTCATTCGGTCCGTCTGTCTGTCCGTCCGTCCGTCCTTATATAACAGAGCAAAAGCTACCCAACCAAATGGTCTGAAATTTTAAATGTATAATTGTTGCAAAATTTTGTAGTTTCATTTCAAATTTTATGAAAATCGGATGTATAGTTTAATTACAGGGACAGTCAAAAGTTTTCCGTTACATTACGGCCAATGGAAAAAAAAATATTTCCAGTGCATTTTAATAATGTTACAGCCCTTCGAACAAAATGAAATTGATAAGTACTTATGACGTGTACTAAAATATACATTTAGTACAATATGCGGTGCAAAAAATATTTATAAAAATAGTTATAGTACGAACGCATCTCATTTGCCACGTTTGACGCGCAATTTCCTACTGTTGTTAACAAAGTAAAAAAAAAAAAAAAAAAAAAAGATTTCAAAATACTATCATTAAATATCATCAGAATATATATATATATATATATATATATATTTCTTTTACGTATCATTCGTCTAATTAAAATTTGATATTTTGAAATAAATTATGTGCTGATTTAATTTTTCAATCATCTCCATTTTCATCATTACTTTTAGCCTGTGCCAAAGTATGCTGAAGTGGAATAATAATGTTTATTGGAAGAATAATAGTTTCAATAAGTTTTCATTCATTATTTTCGTAGGGAATTATCTTTTGTTAAAAATGTACAATAATCCTCAAATTATTATCATTGAATACTATCAGAATATATATATTTCATTTTTACTTATCATTGGCCTAATTAAAATTTGATATTTTCAAACAAATTATGTGTTGATTTAATTCTTCAGTTATCTCCATTTTCTTCATTTTGTATAAACTACGCAAAAATATCATGAAGTACAAAACTTTTATGAAAGAATTTATAGTTTTAATAAGTTTTCATTGAATATTTTTTTAGGGAATTCTCTTTTGTTAAAAAAATACAATAATTCTCAAAATATTATCATTGAATACCATTAGAATTTTTAAGTACATTTTTTATGTATCATTGGTCTAATTAAAATTTGATTTTTTTCAAATAAATTATGTGTTGATTTAATTCTTCAGTCATCTCCATTTTTGTTATTTTTTTTAGTCTGCGCGAAAGTATAATAAAGTACAAATCTTTGATGAAAGAATGGAAGTTTTAATAAGTTTTTATTTATTATTTTTGTAGGGAATTCTCTTTTGCTAAAAAAGTACGATAATTCTCAAAATATTATCATTGTGTCCATTATATAATTTTTAAAAGTTCTTCCGGCCATTGCCGGGAGGAAGAGGTAGCTTTCATATTCCTTATTTTTGAAAAGCAAACTTATATTATTCAAACACACGAAGCTCAATTAGTGGAAACCGATTATAGGAGATTCAATACTAATTTTTATCAATACTAAATCATTATGAATGAGAATTTCGCGAAATTAGTCAGCTTGATCCAAACTGCTCTTTTGGTTGCCAAATTCGGCGATATCTTCAAGTTCCTGCCATTTTAAGACAACATGGTGGATGAGGCTAACCAGTGAACTTGGTCGAGACCTTAGTAATTCCTGTGCACATTCTCACTCACATCGGAATCGGTTGATATATACGAGTGCTGTCGCAGGCAAAAAATCAGATTTTTCAAAATGTCACCCGCATTTGAAATTGAAACTGCTATATCTGAGCCATTTTTTAAGATAAAGACAAAACAAAAAATGCTCCGGAATTCTTATATCATGATAAAATACTTGAGAAAGAAACCTTTTTCAATTTCTAATTTTTTTGCACCTCACTTTAAATATAATTTTTTATTTAATTTAATGGCCTCCATTTTGAAACAAGATGGCTGATGAAGCTGGCCAGCGAACTAGGTCGAGACATTCAAATATAATTTTTTATTTAATTTAATGGCCTCCATTTTGAAACAAGATGGCTGATGAAGCTGGCCAGCGAACTAGGTCGAGACATTACGATATACTATCCACATGCCTTCTTACATCGAAATAGGTTAATAAATACGCGTATTACCACGTGACAAAAATCAGGTCGTTTCAAAATGTCAGCCACGCTAAAATTCAAAGTGCTATAACTCAACCATTTTTAAAGATACATACGAAACATAAACTGCTCCGAAATCTTTGTATCAAGGTCAAACACATAATAAAAATCTTTTTCCTTTTTCAATTTTTTGATAACTCATTTTAGATTTAAAATTCAGGTCGTTTCAAAATGTCAGCCACGCTAGAAATTCAAAGTGCTATAACTCAGCCATTTTTTAAGATATAGACGAAACAAAAAAGGTTCTGAAGTTTTGTATCAAGGTCAAACACATAAGAAAAAAATATTTTTCAATTTTCAATTTTTTGGTACCACATTTCAAATTTTAAATTAAAAAAAAAATTTAAATGGCCGCCATTTTGAAACAAGATGGCGGATGAAGCTGGCCAACGAACTTGGTCGAGGCATTAGTATGCACTATGTATACACGAAGTTACATCTAAATCGGTTCATAAATACGAGAGTTACAGTGTGACAAAGATCAGATATATATATATATATATATATATGGATATATAATATACACCGAAGAGCCATTATATTATGACCACCTGTTTAATACGACGTGGGACCACCTTTCGTCCCCAAAACCGCCAACACCCGACCTGGTATCGACTCGGCAAAGTTCTTATAGGTAGTCTGAGGTATCCGGTACCAAGCGCCCTCCAACTGATCCTGAAATTCTCGCATATTGCGAGGTGGTAGCGTGGCAGCACGAATTGGGTTTGCCAGGTGGAAACACAAATGTCCTTTTGGATTCATGTCAGGTGAATTTGGAGGCCAGAACATGACTTGAAACTCACTAGAATGCTCCCTGAACCACACTCTGACGATTCGACCCGTATGACATGGTGCATTATCCTGTTAGTATGTGCCGCCGGAAACATTGTTGTCATTAATGATGCACCTGGTCTGCAACGATGTCCAGATAGTTCACAGACGTCAGGGTAGGTTCTATGGGGATTATGGGTGCTAATGTGCTCCATAAAAACATCGCCCACATGATAATATAGCCACCACAGGCTTGTCTCCGAGAAACTGTGCATCCATTAGCCAGGGTTACCGTTGTAAATCAGCGTATTTCACGCACCCGTCTATGTGAGGGACCAGAAAACGAGATTCGTCGGACCATGCAACTTTCTTCCATTATTCTATGGTCCAATTCCGATATTCATGGGCCCATTGCAGGCTCTGCTGGCGATGACGTGCTGTCAGCGCAGGAACGTGCTTAGGCCGCCGGCTGCGTAGGCCCATACGCAACAGTGTACGCGGCACTGTGTGTTGAGAAACACTGTCTGGGCCCCCACTGTTGTAGCTGTTGGTGATTTCGGCTGTTGCAACTCTTCGGTCACGACGAATAATGCGTAACAATCTCCGCTCCCCTCTCGAATCAATGCGCCTCGGGCGACAAACCACTCACCGGTGACTTGTCGTTTCACCATCCATACACCACTTTCGGTACGTGCTCACAATGACTGCACGTGTACAGCCCACCAAACGCGGTGTTTCCGATATCGACGTTTCCAGTCGCCGAGCCATAACGATTTTACCTTTATCAAAGTTTGATAAATCTGCTACTTTTCCCATTAAGTCGCTAATCATACTATATTTTGAAACACAATGCATGGGAGCTTTATATATTCCAATAGCAGCCGCGCACGCACCGTGGTTTTGTTTCTAGGCGAGCTCATTGTTTTAGATGGAGGGTGGCCATAATGTAATGGCTCTTCGGTGTATATATATCAACTTTTGAATGGAGGGTGGTTTCGGGGTCTGGGGTTCATGGTCGATGAAAATATACCAAAATTTTTTGAAATCGCTTTCCTCCGAACGGCTGCAATAGGTAGCTTTTTGTAATGAAAGCTACCTAAAACATTTTTAATGAATCTTTGGTTTTATTCAATTTTGATACATTAAAATAAATTATGTGTTGATTTAATTTTTCAATCATGTCAATTTTTGTCTTTTCTTTAATCTACGCTAAAATATGCTGAAGTACAAAACTTTAATGAAAGAATGACAGGTTTAATAAATTTTCATTTATTATTTTTATAGGAAATTCTGTTTTGTTAAAAAAGTACAATAATTTTTTTAAATATTATCACTGAATACCTTTATATATATTTTTTTATTTTTACATATCGTTGGTCTAATTAAAATTTGATATTTTTAAATAAATTTTGTGTTGATTTAATTCTTCAGTCATCTCCATTTTCGTCATTTTTCTTAGGGTGCGCTAAACTATCATGGAGTACAAAACCTTAATGAAAGAATGATCGTTTTGTTAATTATTTTGTTAATTATTTTTGTAGGGAAATATCATTTGTTAAAAAGTACAATAATTCTCAAAATATTATGATTGTGTCCATTACAATATATATATATATTATTTTTATTTATCCTTGGTCTCATAAAACTTCGATATTTTAAAACAAAATATTGGTTCGATAATTAAAATTTGATATTTAAAAATAAATTATGTGTTGATAATTAAAATTTGATATATTGAAATAAATTATGTGTTGATTTAATTCTTCAACCACCTTCATTTTCGTCATTTTTTTTTTAGTCTACGCGAAAATATCATGAAGTACAAAACTTTAATGAAAGAATGATAGTTTTAATAAGTTTTCATATATTACTTTTGTAGGGAATAATCTTTTGTTAAAAAAGTACAATAATTCTCAAATTATTATCAATGAATACCATTAGAATATACATATTTTATTGTTACCTATCGTTGGTCTAATTAAAATTTGATGTGTTAAAAGAAACTGTGTGTTGATTTAATTATTCAGTCAGCTCAGTTTTTGTCTTTTCTTTAGTCTAAGCAAAAATTTGCTGAAATACAGAATTTTAATGAAAGAATGATAGTTTAAATAAGTTTTCATTTAATATTTTTTTTAGGAAATTCTCTGTTGTGAGGTTCTCCGTGCAGACTAAAAGATATGACGAAAATGGAGATGACTGAAGAATTGAATAAACACATAATTTATTTTAAAATATTAAATTTTAATTATCAACATATAATTATTTTAAAATATCAAAATTTAATTATCAACACATAATTTGTTTTAAAATATAAAATTTTAATTAGACCAACGATGAATAAAAATAAAATATATTCTAATCATATTCAATGATAATATTTTGAGAATTATTGTAACAAATGATAATTCCCTATAAGAATTAATAAATGAATACTTATTAAAACTATCATTCTCTCGTTAAAGTTTTGTACTTCAGTATATTTTCGCGTACACTAAAAGAAAAGAAAAAAATGAGAATTTATTTTAAAATATCAAAATTCAATAAGACCAACGATTCATAAAAAATGTTTAAAAAAATACATATAACGGACACTATGATAATATTTTGAGAATTACTGAACTTTTTTAACAAAAAAGAATTCCCTACAAAAATAATAAATGAAAACTTATTACAACTATCATTCTTTGAATAAAATTTTATACTTCCGCATGTTTTAGGACAGGCTAAAAAATATGACGAAAATGGTGATGATTGAAAAGTTAAAGCAACGCATAATTTATTTTAAAATAACAAATTTTAATTAGACCAATAGTATATAAAAAGAAAATATATTCTAATGGTATTTAGTGATAATATTTTGAGAATTATTGTAGATTTTAAAAAAAGTGAATTTTCTAAAAAAATAATAAATGAAAACGTATTAAAACTACCATTCTTTCATTAAAGTTTTGTACTTGATAACATTTTCGCGCAGACTAAAAAAAAATGACGAAAATGGAGATGACTAACAAATTAAATCAACAGATAATTTATTTGAAAATATCAAAATTTAATTTTGACTACAATACATAAAAAATGTGCTTAAAAATATAGTGCTATTGAATGATAATATTTTGAGAATTATTGTACTCTTTTACAAAAGAGAATTGCCTTCAAGAATAGTAAATAAAACTTATTAAAACTATAATTCTTTCATTCAAGTTTTGTTCTTCAGCATATTTTCGCGCAGTTTAAAAAAAATGACGAAAATGTAGATGACTGAAGAATTAAATCAACACAATGTATTTGAATATATCAAATTTTAATTAGACCAACGATAAGTAAAAATAAAATATAATGTATTCTAATGGTATTCAATGATAATATTTTGAGAATTATTGTACTTTTTAAACAAAAGATAATTCTCTACAAAAATAATAATTGAAAACCTTTTTGAACTATCATTTTATCATTGAAGTTTTCTACTTCAACATATTTTAAAAGAAATGAAGAAATTGGAGATAAATGAAAAATTAAATCAACACATATTTTATTTGAAAATATCAAATTTTAATTTGACCAACGATACTTAAAAATGTGCTTAAAAAATCTAATGGTATTCAGTGATAATATTTTGAGAATTATTGTATTTTTTTAACAAAAGATAATTCCCTACAAAAATAATAAATGAAAAGTTATTGAAACTATTATTCTTTCATTAAAGTTTTGTACTTGAACATATTTTCCAGCAGATTAAAAAATATATGTAAAAAATAGATATTGTTGAAGAATTGAGTCACCACATAATTTATTTTAAAATATCAAATTTTAATTATCAACTCATAATTTATTTAAATATATAAAATGTTAATTATCAACACATAATTTGTTTTAAAATATCAACTTTTAATTAGACCAAAGATAAATAAAATTAAAATATATACAGGGTGTTTCACTACCAGACCGACAAACTTGCAGGAGGTGTAGGGGGCACACAGACGACTGTGAATCACATAGCAATGCAGGGTCGGAAATGTAATCCTAACGAGATAGAATTGTTATAGAATTATAGAATTGTTAGGGGCTGAGTCATCGTGACCGAAAATTGACGTTTAAAGACCATAAGCTCAAAATATGTCATGACTTTCCTATAACGAAGTTGCAGGAAGTTTCGTAACGTGGGCACCGCATTGAACCTCGGATGATTTAAAATACGTGGTGCATCCGTCGGACGTTCGCTGTAGCAACTTAGATAAGTCATTTCAAAACGCCGCTACTACCTCTAATAAATTGGAGGATAAACAATGATGCGGGAATGAAAATCCTTCGATGAAGTTCGGAGAACTTCATTATTAGGAAAATCATGACTTATTTTAAGCTTATGATTTTAAAATGTCAATTTGTTATCACGATGTTCCAGCCCCTAACAATCTTCTATCTTGTTAGGATTTCATTTTCGACCCTGCATTGCTATGCGATTCCGAATCGTCTCTGTGCCCCCTTCACCTACTGCAAGTTTGTTGGTCTGGTAGTGAAACACCCTGTATATTATAATGGTATATTACAATGATAATATTTTGTGAATTATTGTACATTTTAATTAAAGAGACTTTCTAAGAGAATTAGTAAATGACATAATTCGTTAAATTTCAGTAAATTCTATCTTTTGTGATTTAGGTAGCTACATTTAAAATCATTAAGGGGACAAGGGATCTTCAAACACGTTTATTTATTTATTTTTTATTTCACTTTCAATACTATTCAAGGGACTTTAAATATACTGCAAGTTTGTCGGTCTGGTAGTGAAACACTCTGTATATTATAATGGTATATTGCAATGATAATATTTTGTGAGTTATTGTACTTTTTTTTTTTTTTTAACGAAAGAGACTTTCTAAGAGAAATAGTAAATGACATAATTCGTTAAATTTCAGTAAATTCTATCTTTTCTGATTTAGGTAGCTACATTTAATATCATTAAGGGGACAAGGAAACTTCAAACACATTTTTTTATTTTTTTTTATTTCACTTTAAATACTATTCAAGGGACTTTAAATATACTGCAGGTTTGTCGGTCTGGTAGTGAAACACCCTGTATATTATAATGGTATATTACAATGATAATATTTTGTGAATTATAGTGCTTTTTTAACTAAAGAGACTTTTAAAGAGAATTAGTAAACGACATAATTCATTAAATTTCAGTAAATTCTATCTTTTGTGATTTAGGTAGCTACATTTAATATCATTAAGGGGACAAGGGACCTTCAAACACATTTATTTATTTATTTTTTTAAATTTCACTTTAAATACTATTCAAGGGACTTTAAATATACTGCAAGCTTGTCGGTCTGGTAGTGAAATACCCTGTACATTATAATGGTATATTACAGTGATAATATTTTGTGAATTATTGTACTTTTTAAACTAAAGAGACTTTCTAAGAGAATTAGTAAATGACACAATTCATCAAATTTCAGTAAATTCTATCTTTTGTGATTTAGGTAGCTACATTTAATATCAATAAGGGGCAAGGGACCTTCAAACACATTTATTTATTTATTTTTTTAAATTTCACTTTAAATATTATTCAAGGGACTTTAAATATACTGCAAGTTTTGTCGGTCTGGTAGTGAAACACCCTGTATAGTATAATGGTATATTGCAATGATAATATTTTGTGAATTATAGTACTTTTTTAATTAAATAGACTTTCTAAGAGAATTAGTAAATGACATAATTCGTTACATTTCAGTAAATTCTATCTTTTGTGATTTATATAACTACATTTAATATCATTAAGGGGACAAGTGACCTTCAAACACATTTATTTTTTTATTTTTTTATTTCCATTTAAATACTATTATAGGAACTTTAAATATACTGCAAGTTTTGTCGGACTGGTAGTGAAACACCCTGTATAGTATAATGGTATCTTACAATGATAATATTTTGTGAATTATAGTACTTTTTTAATTAAATAGACTTTCTAAGAGAATTAGTAAATGACATAATTCGTTACATTTCAGTAAATTCTATCTTTTGTGATTTATATAACTACATTTAATATCATTAAGGGGACAAGTGACCTTCAAACACATTTATTTATTTATTTTTTTATTTCCCTTTAAATACTATTATAGGGACTTTAAATATACTGCAAGTTTTGTCGGTCTGGTAGTGAAACACCCTGTATATTATAATGGTATATTACAATGATAATATTTTGTGAATTATTGTACATTTTAATTAAAGAGACTTTCTAAGAGAATTAGTAAATGACATAATTCGTTAAATTTCAGTAAATTCTATTTTTTGTGATTTAGATAGCTAAATTTAATATCATTAAGGGACAAGGGACCTTCAAACACATTTTATTTATTTATTTTTTTATTCCACTTTAAATACTATTCAAGGGACTTTAAATATACTACAAGTTTGTCGGTCTGGTATTAAAAAACTCCGTATATTATAATGGTATATTGCAATGATAATATTTTGTGAATTATTGTACATTTTAATTAAAGAGACTTTCTAAGAGAATTAGTAAATGACATAATTCGTTGAATTTCAGTAAATTCTATCTTTTGTGATTTAGGTAGCTACATTTAATATCATTAAGGGGACAAGGAAACTTCAAACACATTTGTTTATTTATTTTTTAATTTACTTTAAATACTCTTCAAGGGACTTTAAATATACTGCAAGTTTGTCGGTCTGGTAGTGAAACACCCTGTATATTATAATGGTATATTACAATGATAATATTTTGTGAATTATAGTACTTTTTTAACTAAAGAGACCTTCGAAGAGAATTAGTAAATGACATAATTCATTAAATTTCAGTAAATTCTACCTTTTGTGATTTAGATAGCTACATTTAATATAATTAAGGGGACCAGGTACCTTCAAACACATTTTTTTCCACTTTAAATACTATTCAAGGGACTTTAAATATACTGCAGGTTTGTCGGTCTGGTAGTGAAACACCCTGTATATTATAATGGTATATTACAATGATAATATTTTGTGAATTATAGTACTTTTTTAACTAAAGAGACTTTTTAAGAGAATTAGTAAATGACATAATGCATTAAATTTCAGTAAATTCTACCTTTTGTGATTTAGATAGCTACATTTAACATTATTAAGGGGACCAGGGACCTTCAAACACATTTTTTTTTCATTTTAAATACTATTCAAGGGACTTTAAATATATTGCAGGTTTGTCGGTCTGGTAGTGAAACACCCTGTATATTACAATGGTATATTACAATGATAATATTTTGTGAATTATAGTACTTTTTTAACTAAAGAGACTTTCTATGAGAATTAGTAAATGACATAATTCATTAAATTTCAGTAAATTCTATATTTTGTGATTTAGGTAGCTACATTTAATATCATTAAGGGGACCAGGGACCTTCAAACACAATTTTTTATTTTTTTATTTCACTTGAAATACACAATTCAAGATACTTTAAATATACTGTAAGTTTGTCGTCTGGTAGTGAAATACCCTGTACGTTTAATGGTATATTACAATGATAATATTTTGTGAATTATTGTACTTTTTTTAACTAACGAGACTTCTGAGTGAATTAGTAAATGACATAATTCGTTAAATTTCAGTAAATTATATCTTTTGTCAGTTAGATAGCTACATTTAATATCATTAA
This sequence comes from Maratus speciosus, assembly GCA_963932465.1. NCBI lineage: Eukaryota > Metazoa > Arthropoda > Arachnida > Araneae > Salticidae > Maratus > Maratus speciosus. The sequence goes on along the minus strand of OZ010798.1, from coordinate 160,765,959 downwards.
GGGGACCAGGGACCTTCAAACACATTTATTTATTTATTTATTTATTTCACTTTAAATACTATTCAAGGGCACACTGTATTCATTATGGCATATATTTATCACTCAAGAAATTAGGAAAATAAGTTTTTGGATAAAAATAAGGAATTTTCCTGAATATTTTAAACGTTATAAATAACTTTTCAAAATGCCCCATGCGTATTCCATATTCTTTAAAATTCCCAATATTTTTTATGCGAGTTTGGCTTATCTATACAAATAAAAGTATGCATCGATTTTTTACCCGACTGCCAAGTATGGTTATGTGTTTCACGCGTATCTGTGTATGTGGATTTCTTTATACCCTCTAAACACCCCAACGGCTGGATGGATTTTAATGAATGAGGTCTCTATCGATTCGCCTTAACCGTCCGATGGTTATAGGCTAGATTTTGTTTTTATAAATTCAAAAAGGCGGCCGTAAAATACAAAATGGCGCTAGAGACGAAATTTTTTTTTTACGCAACCTGTTGAGTGGCATACCATTGGATAGGTCTTTCAAAATGAAAACGATGTTTCATTGACTATTTTACAGTCAGAAGCTCTGTTTAAATATTGCACAACCTGGAAGTTCTGTAGGTACGATCTCTAGCTTTACTGCAACTCTAACTATCATAGACATATATAGGCCTCATCAAAACAGTGTTTATAGATAGGATCTAACAATTAAACACTACTTAAAAGCCATCAATACAAATAAAAAAATAGGTAAGTAGCATAAAAAAATTTCAACATTAAGGAGAAAGAATTAATTAGTTCGCTTTTTACGCAGTCGGGTTTTTTTGATTTTTTAAATTTAATTTTTATTTATATTTGAATATAAAGATAAGAAAAAAATAATTTCTAAATTTTATGAAATTTTCAGCATTTTTGCATCATACTTCTGCAATTAAGTACCTTTAATTTTCCAATTATATTTAGTTAACAAAAAAAAAAAACTGTGCACAGTTTTATTTGTATAGATAAACCAAACTCGCATAAAAAATATTGGGGGTTTTAATGGATATGGACTGAGCATGGGGCATTTAAAAAATTCTTTATAACGCTTAAAATATTCAAGAAAATTCCATATTTTTATCCAATATTTTTTTAATTCCTTGTGTGATAAATATATGCCTAATGCATATAGTGTGCCCTTGAATTATATTTAAAATTAAACAAAAAAAATGAGTTTGAAAGTCCCTTATTCCCTTAAGGGGTCTCAGGACTCTTAAAGCTTTAAAAGTTTCGAAATTTTAATTTTTTTAGATGTTAAACTCCTATATTTTCTGAACATTTTGATATAATTGTTTCGTTGAAATTCCTATTAGAACTGAAGTTGTGGCTGTTACATTTATACACGTTCAATAGCTGAAGCGTCGTTTCGGAAACTTTGAAGCCATTTTTCTCCAAATGACGTTTTTGGGCATAACGTGCACGATATCTCAAAAACTTATGAATATTTTTTCATGAAATTTTCAAAACATATGTTTCATGTTAGTCTGTATAAATTGAACCTAAAATTTTCTTTTTATTGTTCAAAATAATATATTTTTAGGTGATTATACTGTTGAAATTTTCTTAATTTTGCATTAGCTAAATACAACTTTGTATTAAAAATATAAAAAAGCTTTAAATACAAATTTATGTAGGTTTAGGGTAATTATTACAATCAATGTGAAGTATAAGTAGGTACCAAAATTTGCATTCTAGATGCAACACTTATTTTGTAATTGTGCGCGTAAGCTGTTATGCCGATTTTCTGCTCGAAAAATGTCTAACAGTTTGGAGCTCCCTGGAAATGCTAATTCTGCATCTTATAATTTTTTAAATACATGAAATGAAAGAACATACTTATATATTTCATTGCAATTAAAATTGTGTCTTAAAATCAAATACATTTTAAGATATTAAATGTTGAAAATGGTCTTTTTTTTCATTTTTTCCAATTTTAAGAGTCCTGAGACCCCTTAACGTAAAAGTAATAGTTTCACCGAAAATGAAAAAAAAATCGGGTCTGAAAAGGTCTCAATAAAAATAAAAATACTAAATATTCTTATCAGGAAAATACGGAATATTGAGCCGATTTTTCAATAGTGCATTGAAATCCAGAATGTGAAAAATACGAATGCTTATACGAAAAAATATGCTTTCTGTTGAAAATTGGAGACCATTCGAGAGAAAACCTTTACCGCAATAGGACATTCCGATGTGAATTTATCCAATATGTTTGTTCCATCAGAAAATGAATTTTATTTTTATGGAACTATCTGGGAATAAATTTGGATTTGAGCTGAAAAAGACTAAAATCTGTGGTGCATTTGAAGTATCTGAATAAGTCATTTTTTTTTCTTGTGTGATATTATAAACTATTTCCTAAAATATGATTTCAATAAATAATAGTTGTGAACGATAAATATTCAATTAATTTTTTTTGTTGTCTTCAAAGGCTGCGGTTCTCTCTCTCTCACACGCACACGCCCACACACACACACGCACACATGCACGCGCACGCGCACGAACACACACACACATAGACGTGTACGAACACACGCACATACGCGCGCACACATACACATACGCGCGCGTAATACAAATGAAAAATGTTCCTTAATTTGTTTCCTTAAGATATATAACTGAGCAATTTGCTTAAATGAAACATATTTTTTAAAAAATCACCTCTTTTTGTTGATTACTACGTTAGAATAAAATAATGTATATAGTATAATACCTTCGAATTAAAATATATATATATATATATAATAAATTTGAAATCACAAATATATGAAGAAATTGATAAAATTCTAAAGGTGATTTAGAAATCAACATATGAAACCAGTATGTAAAATAAGAAACTATGAATGACTCACAGAATCATCAGAGGAGCTTGTGAGTTCATTCATAGAAGATGCGTTATTTCATCCAATTTTGTCGGCATTAAACCTAAAATGACAAAATTTAGCTCCTTATAACGCAAACATTACAGAAAATAGATTGGATCTGGATTAATAAATTGGAACTGGATTAATAACAATAATGGATAGAGTTGCCATCTTAAGTCCAAAAAAAAAAAAATAATAAAATAAAATAAAATAAAAGGAATGAAAATGATTGAAGAAATCAAGAAAATACTTAGATTCACTTTTAGTTAATTTAGAATGAAAAAATAGGAATAAACTTAGTAAGTACTGAGTGAATACAAAATAAAATAAAGAAAAGGAATAAATTAATACAAATAAATAAATAAAGAAATAAAGAATTATATAAAAATAAATAAAAGGGCAATTGATTAAATTAATGTTTCAAAGACAAAAAATTATAATATAAAAAAAATGAGAATTATATATAGCAAATTTGTATAACAATAAATGACCGAATCTCAAATTCAAACATAGTATGTAATAATATATTAAATTAATTGTTATAATAAAAAATATACATGGAAAATAACTTAATAAATTCAACCATACACACTCATGTCCAAAAATTGAGGGCCAGTGAGCGGACGATTTCGATTTTACACAGTTTGTGGAATATCTACTGAACTTCTTGACGAATTGTCCGTTAAATTCTAGGATGTAAAGAATATGTTTGATTTCATACTTTTCAGTGAAGATTTAGTCGCGATGACCTTTATGGAGCTAATAATAAATTTAATAATAAAATAATAATTGTGATCACCCATGTAACAGAAAATGATCAAAATGGTCTGTCACTGTATCAAATGACGATGTTGGTCCTGTTCTTGATCTCTGCAACCACAGAACAGAATTAAACAATAATGGTGGCAAAATGTACATAACTATCTCTGCTCCTACATAATATATATTTTATGTCGGTAGGACAACCCCCCTAAGGGAAGCTTGCAAGGACAAAAACATGTCCTAAAATTACGATTTCTGTGATATTCTTGGAGCTAGAAACTTTTTTTAGAAAACAAATTTAGTTTGGTGGTTACTTTTAAGAGGTTAATACTCGTTATAAACGGTACAGAAATCGTTCGAAATTTCAAAAGAGTGAAATGAAAGAAAAACTTTCTAAAAATGTTCTACATTACGATTAAATTCGAAGTTTTAAGGCTACTAGTCACCCAGCTTCCAAATTCCCCTCACTAATGTTATGTCTATGGGAATTTGATGTATTCGTATATTTAAAATATCTCCTCGGGAAATTAATATTTTTCACTCTTTTTTTTTTTTCTCTGTACTCTTCTTAAAAGGATGTCTCTTATTTTTTTCTTAGTCTCAAAATGTTTCTAAAATATAGACTTAATTTTATATGAAGTGTTAAAATCTTACTTACAGTTCGTCAGGCTTTAACACATAAAATAATAATGAAGCATATATCTTAGAAACACTTCGACAACTTAGAGAACAAGAGACATCCTTTAAGAAGAGTACACAGAAAAAAAAGAGTGAAAAACTAGAGAACAGGAATTCTGCTTTTTTAGAATTTAGTTTCGCCCCCGGCATTTCCATTACTTCATTTTCTTCTGATGGACTGATGACTTCTATTATTATGAAACAACCATTATAAAGGAAGTGTTAGGTGAAGATGAAGGAGCAGCCGTAAAAAGTTAGAACTCTGATTTTCTGGTCAGAATGGGGGGAGGGGGGGAAATGGCCATAATTTTTTTACGGCTGCTCTTTTATCTTCACCTAACATTTCATTTGTAATGGCTGTTTCATAATAATAGAAGTCACTAGTCCATCAGAAGAAAATAACTCGGTTAAGCGGGACTCTACTGCAGTACAAAACATATTTCAATTTTAAGACTTAAAGCACATGTTTTATTTTATGTAAAATGACGTCATTCGCATACGCTTAAGAATTCCACATTTACGATCTACTCTTAAACATATACAGTAAAGCATGATTAGCAGATCACTATCGCGAAATAATGCACAAATTTAGCAAAAAATTTCCGTCATTCAAGAAAATCGAAAAAAAAAAAACCGACTATCTAATGATTCATAGATACTTAAAATTAAATATAGTTTATAATAGCTCCATTGTTTTTACAGAAATCACTCGTTTATATTTTCTTCAAAATAGCATGTATTCTAATTACATTTTCTTTCGGTTAATACGAAAAAATGGCAACAAAACTATATAATTACTATTTTACCTTTACTTTCTACAGAAACGAAGTACTTGAGTTGCCAAAATGAAACAAATGTCGCTAAAAAGTACAAAAAAATTAATATTTCAAAAATAAATGGAGACACAGTTTTCAAACAAAATGCATTTAAAAGAACTTTTTTTTCCAATACGACGGTATAAAAATTGAAAACGTGCGATGCTTAGAAGTTTAAAAAATTGCTAAAAAGTATTTAATCGTAATGCTTTGTTTTACGGCTAGCGTCTGTAAGCTAACGTTATTTTTTGAGCACAAAATAAGCTGGGAGAAAGAAATAGCATACCGTATCGGAGGCATAATAATTTCCTGAGGAGATATTTTAAATATACGAATGCATCAAACGCCCATAGGAGAATTAAGAATCCGAGTGTCTAGCAGTCTTAAGACTAATAACGTGATACTTAACATTACTGTTAGTCTTAAGATCTAAATATATGCAGCAGAAAAATTTATAAAACAATCGAACTGTAAAAAGCTGCTGGAACAAAAAACTTTTAAAATTTGCGAAATTTGTGGTACTGCAACAACTTTCTCTGGTGTTTCGCATTGTGGTTACTTTTAAGATGCATGCTCTCTAACAACGGTTTCTAAAAATTTTAAATTTATAAAGGTTAAATGAGCTGAAAATGCTCTGAAAACTTTCTAAATTGCGATTAAATCGGAAGTGTTAAAACTAAAAACTAGAAACTTGACATGACTGTTACTCTTAGGATGTAAATATACGCAACAGAACAATTTATAAAAAAATCGAACTCTGAAAGGGTACAGGAGCAAAAAACGTTCTAAAATTTCGATTTCTGTGGTACTGCAACAACTTGCGGTGGTGTTTCGCATTTTGGTTAATTTTAAGATGTAATGCTCTCTATCAACGGCTTCTAAAAATTTTAAATTTATAAAGATTAATTGAGCTGAAAACATTGTAAAAATTTGTTAAATTACGAGAAAATTGGAATTGTTAATCTTAAAATCTAGAAGCTTGACATGACTGTTTATCTTAAGATGTAAATATACGCAACAGAACAATTTATATAGGAAATTAACTCTAAAAGGGTGAAGGAAATAAAAAACGTTCTAAAATTGTGACTTCTGTGGTACAGCTACAACTTGCGCTGGTGTTTCGCATTGTAGTTACTATTAAGATGCAAATGCTCTCTATCAACGTTTTCTAAAAATTTGAAATTTAAAAAGATTAAATGAGCTGAAAGCGTTCTATATAACTATTAAATTGGAATTGTTAGGGCTAAACATTTGAAATGTTGTAATAAACTAGATTTCTTTTCCTCCAAACAATAGAAAAACTTCATGCAATTTAGGTGCAACACAACGGATTGCTATGCAGCTAGGGTTTAAATAAGATAAATTATCAATGCTAAAATATTTTAAATATCGAACTTTTTACCCATCTGAATTATAATATTGTACATAAAAGGCGTTCGATATGCCATTTAAAATTTTTTCCAACATAGGTGAAAAGTGTTTATGAATTCGGTTTTGTCTGTCCGTCCGTACAATAACTCGCGTAAATAAATTCAGATTATCATTTAATTTATACATGTTAATGAGGTTTACTAAATCATGTTCTGTATTGAAGATGGATTGTATAACATTTATATTTCGTTTACAGGGCACTCAAAAGAATTCCATTTGATTACGGTCTATGGGGAAAAACAGTTTTCAGTATATTTGAATGATGTTACACTATTTCAAACATATTGAATTTGATACACATCATAAGTGCAATACAAAATGCTTACTATAGAGCAGTGGTTCCCAAACTTTTTGACTTGCGGAGCCCTTTTTAGAATGAATTTCTGTGGCGGAGCCCCTGAAGCGTACCGTGACTTATGTTACAAGTTATGATTTTTTTAAGTGCATGGCTATCGAGCACAGGAAGTGGTAATGAATGGTAATTTAAACAATTGTGCATGTGCATTGTCCCAGAAATAAAATTATATTTTGAAATTTTTACCGATACACTGAATTTATTTTCAGTTACCATCAATACAGGTTGAATTTTTGAAAGTTTACATACTTTAAACAACTCCAAAACCCAAAAAATCGTAACATTTTACATTATTAGAGTGACGAACAATAACGTGCACAAGTGTCTGAATTCGGATCCTTTGATAGTAATGGCAGACGAATGTGCGGTTCAGCATTTAAAAGACTTCTGCATTTAACACTAAATGTACCAAGAATTTTACTCAAGTTTTAGAAAAATATTTCAGACCAGAATTTTTATTTAAAATTATTTACTTTACTATTCAACTTATTTCTGCTTGATCTATATCTTAGTTATTTTAGATAAAATTTCGTGCTCCAATCGAAATATTTTCATTTGGTATCCCTGAAGAACCAGTTGTTGTATATTCAGGGCTGCCACAGGCGACTATTTTTTAATTGTAACTGACACCAGTTTTTTAAGACAGAAATCCTTAACACACACTTTGACAACATTAGCAAGAAAAATGTAATTCAAAATTTATTAGAAAAATGCTGGTGCGAACAAAATAAAAAAAATAGTCACCTGTGGCAGCCCTGTATATTGGGTGTTAAGATGAGTTTTTTTTTTTTTTTAAATTGCTGAACACAATTAGTACACATTTAGAGTCGTCCAAAGCCTTTTCTATTCAGCTGTTAAAAAATGTTGCTTAAACGAGGTTTTCAAAACTGTAGGGTGTCCCTGAATATTTATTTGTATATATTTTTTTTAATCTGGTGTTGTTTGCATTCCTTTTTAACAAGAGGGATGTAATCGATATCATCGTTCCGCTCAGAATCAGACCAATACACGTTTCATCTTAAAAGAAGACACGTTTGGTAAATGCATCGGAAACTGTGACAGATTATCATTGCAATGATCGAAAGATTTATTTCCTTTTGCTAAAACTATTGGACAAACATGCAATTAGCATTTACAATCTTTATTGCCACTTTAGAGTTACTGTTCTTCTAATATCACCATTGCAGTTTCAACAATCGTGCAAACGCTATTCCTCGACAATACCAACTTACTTCGGTATGCAGTAGGAGGAGCGGATACTGACTTCCAATAACTTTACGCATAAGTTTAAAAAGTTTGCTTTTAAGATTTCTTTCATGAGGATTGCTTTTGTGATTTTATATAGTTTATTACTTTAATGGTATCATTCAACCTTTTCATAAGTTAAGACGACATTTTCTCGGGGATATCGTGTGCCTAGAATAAAGAGCGCAATAGATGGTGCCATAGTGCTTTACCATTTGCTAAATATTTGCAATGGCTCTAGCATTGTGACCCATCATTGATTTCGCATCATCAGTGCATTCATGATCATATGTGTTTTACTATGTATTCATCCTAAAATATTTCGTCCATTAGTGTTTTGGTTTGTAGTGATCTACAAACAATGATCCTGATAGCTTTGTGAAACCTCTTTCAGACTAGCGTTGTAAGGACTTAATTTTATCGATTTAATGTTCTCAAACACTGTAGTAATAGAGAAGTCAAGTCTAGTTGCGGATGCCTGTTTCAATAAAGTAAGTTAAGACTCTTAACTGCCCTGGTCTGAGCGGGATATTAGTATATGTGACTAAAAAATTCTAACAAAACTGCTAATGTGACTTCAGTAGATTCATTCATTTGTAGTGTAAATATAGAGCATATGAAAAGGCTGTTAAGCGTTCTTTTATGTCAACAGTCATATAGTTAATTAAAAAAAAAATATGTTATTTGACAAGGGAATATTGGACACTAAATTGAGAAATTTTTCTTAAAGCAAATTCTTGACAATATGAATTTTACAAGGTTTATCAAGTGTCTTTGCAATTATATGATCTTCACGAACTCAAGATACTCGTTAAACTATCAGGTAGGCGCTTTGGGTATCAGGTGGGTGCCATCATAAGCGCCGACTCAACGGGGACGACGGGGTCAAACCAGGCAAACTTCCATCACTAATTTTAGAAGATTATTTTTATCCTAATTAACCGCTGTGATTAAACAGGACAAAAGAAAAAAATTTAAAGAAAAAATTTAAATGAATGATACAAATATATCTTATTGCCTATTTTGTCCCACGGCCCAGTGAAGTCTTCGAATATGTCCAGGATATTTCATATTTCTTTTAACAAGTGTTGTGATCGTTTCTTTTGAAGCATGCATACATTTATTTGCCCTTCATAATTAAAAAACTGAGGAGGTTTATCTTTCAAATCAGAATGGCTTATTTCGAAATGATGACACAGCTGAGCATAAAACGTGGAGTTATTGGTTAACACTACACCTCAAGTCACACTGAAAGGAGGAGTTAAGAAATTCAAATATTCAAATTTTCCTTCAAAATACAATTTTTTGATTTCTTATATTAAATCTACATTTTTGTTTCCAATTTATCGCAAGTTTTGATCGGAAAATGTAAAAATAGAGTGTTAGTCGAAATTAATATTTTTTAAAGACAATACAATTTAGTTTGCAAGAAAAAAAATCTGTTTACATTTTATGAAGAAAAAAGAAAACTTGCTTTAAATGTGTTTTTTCGTTCAAATTTTCTTTATTTCCTGAAAGCGCGGAGGAGCCCCTGGAAAGTTCAGGCGGAGCCCCAAGGGCTCCGCGGAGCACACTTTGGGAACCTCTGCTATAGAGAATGGTGTGCATAACATTTATCGTTCATTTTCAGAGACAACATAAAAAATTCCATTACACATTACTGCCGATGCGAAATAATTGCTGGAAATGCGCTTTCAATTGCAGTATGGATTTTTAAATTTAACTATATATTTGCGAATTACTTGGTGTGTATAAACACTATAGGTCAAATAAATGGCTGTACAAAAGAATTCGAGCATATTTCATCTTATTCATTGAAATTGCTGTAGGGGAACTTTCATCTGTACTTTCTAACTGAACTAGATTTTTGCATAGTATGGGACTATAAGTACAGATCTATAGATAAGATACAGGGTTGCAGAAAGAATTCAAATATTTTTCGACCACAGATGGTAATACTTGGATGTCAAATTATACGTTTTCCAAATTATTTTAGCACATTATTTATTATTATGCATTATCTTTCCCCTTTTTAAACGGCGAAGTTTAATTACTGTTTTCTGAATGTGATGGAAAGTGTTTCATAACCTATGCTTCTAGCAATGTTTTTAGGTGCGTTTGTAATTATATAAACACGTAGCACCTATAGACGTCGTTCAGTCCGTCCGTCCGTCCGCATATAACAGAGCAAAAACTACCCAACCGAATGGCCTGAAATTTTAAATATATGTTGCAATATTTTGTCGAGTCATTTCAAATTTTATGAAAATCGGATGTATAGATTAATGACAGGGACAGTCAAAAGTTTTCCGTTACATTACGGCCTATGGAAAAAAAATTATTTTAATGATATTACAGTCTTACGAACAGAATGGAATGGATATGCACTTATTGAAGTGCACTAAAATATACATTCAGTACAATATGCGGTGCAAAAAATATTTATAAAAATAGCTATAGTACGAACGCATCTCATTTGCCACGTTTGACGTGCAATTTTCAACTTGTTTTTTGTACTTAAAGTAATAAATAATTCGCATCAAATTTTTATTTCAAAAAGGAGCATTTTATATGAGTTTTAATTTAACAAAAACAGCTGAAAAATACGCTAAAAGCATAAAGAGATCGTTTTGAAAATACAGAATCAAAGATATTTTTTTAAAGAAATAAAATCTGCAACGTTGCATATTATTCCTCTGAGAGCAAGAAATTTTATATCAGTTTTCGAATAATGCATCGAAATCTAAAATGTAAAACATTCAATTGCTTTAAAAGAAAAAATTCTTTGTAAGAAAATCTAGGCGATTCGACAGAATACATTTAATGATGAGGAAATATTTCCTCATGAATATTTATTGTTGAATATTTTGAATTCATGTTTATAATTTTTTCTCCCGAATGAAATGTTAATTTTTGGACGGAGATACCTGGGGATATTTTTTTTTCGGATTATGCACAGCATTTGCTGCTCATTTAGACATATCGAGAAATTTCGAAATTTTATTTCTATATAAAACGCGGTATACTACGCACGTTTTTATGTTTAATAGAAGAAAACAACAAAGTCATTATATTAGTATATACCAGGTGTCCCATAACGAACTGACTGATTTCAAAATTCAATAACTCGCAAACGGTGACAGATATTCTTGCAGCAGCGTTATGTATGATGTCAGGAGTTTTTTTTAACGGTAATTCTCGAAGTTAGTTCGAATTACAAACAATAGATGGTGCTGCGAGCAATATGCGCTAAATCCAAGCCCGATTTTTGGTGCTTCGGGACCCACTCAATACATTTTAATCTCCTTTTTTATCATGGGAGAAGAGAGAGGCCAAAAAATCCAGCTTGAATTCAGCACCTATTGCTTGCAGCGCCATCTACTGTTTGTAATTAGAACTAAATTCGAGAATCACGGTAACAAAATCCTGACATCATACATAACCATCCTGCGAGAATTTTTTAAATATCTTATAAATAAAAACGCACATTTATTTTACTTAAATAGGTGTCACAAATAAAAATCAAAATATGTTGACATGTTTCGGTTCAATAGTAAAAACCGTATTCATGACACACACATAATCAATAGAAATGAATGACACTGGGTACCAAAAAATAATCTAAAAACCAAAAAACATAAAAATGCAAACACTGTGCCCTCTATGATCTCAAATAGCCTACGCTACCGCGGCTCCCTCTACCAGACTCACTTTTTAAGTATTTATTAAGGAATTCCTACCATAAAATTGGAATATCAAAGGAAAAAGAACCATTACACACCGTATCCCTCCTAGAATATATCTCAATAGATTCACGGATGATTGACTTGCGGTGTAAACTCGAAAGTTTATACCGCAAGTCAATCGAGTTTTATTCGAGTTTATACCGCAAGTCAATCATCATCCGTGAATCTATTGAGATATATTCTAGGAGGAATACGGTGTGTAATGATTCTTTTTCCTTTGATATTCCAATTTTATGGTTGGAATTCCTTAATAAATACTTAAAAAGTGAGTCTGGTAGAGGGAGCCGCGGTAGCGTAGGCTATTTGAGATCATAGAGGGCGCAGTGTTTGCATTTTTATGTTTTTTGGTTTTTAGATTATTTTTTGGTACCCAGTGTCATTCATTTCTATTGATTATGTGTGTGTCATGAATACGGTTTTTACTATTGAACCGAAACATGTCAACATATTTTTATTTTTATTTGTGACACCTATTTAAGTAAAATAAATGTATGTTTTTATTTATATGATAAGAAAGGGTGAAGTAAAATTTGTTTGAGTTTTTACGAAAACTTACAACAGTTTTTGACATTTTTAAATATCTGTCACTGTTTGCGAGTTATTGAATTTTAAAATCAGTCAGTCCTTTTTAGGACACCCCGTATATAGTCGTAAAATATATGTGTCGTAATATATAATGTTATTCCTGCACTATAAATTCCTGGACACATTTTAAAATTCAATATAAAATCAAGTAGTTGTCGTGCAGGACTGCGGTTTGTACTAAAATGCTTCTCAGGGTGAAAAGTTTCCTTTAAACAAATGAAAATAATTAGTTCCAAATTTCGATCATAGATGGTGCCACTTGTCCGTATGTTTGCTTTCCACCATGCGTTTTATCTGATTTTCAGATTAATTTTGACGCCGTGACACAGAAATAATGACTCCCAGCGCTGGAAGTCGCCCTTTCTTTGTCACAACGCTCGTTCGTAGTCATCATTTCTGCGTCACAGACTCAAAATTAATCTGAAAATCAGATAAAACGTATGTTTGATGCAAACATACGGACAAGTGGCGCCACCTGTGACCGAATTTTGGAGCTAATTATTTTTATTATCTTGAAGAAAACTTTTCATCCTGAGAAGCATTTTAGTCCAAATCGCATTCCTGTATGACAATTACTTGATTTTATATTGAATTTTAAAATGTGTCCAGAAATTTTCGGACACCCTGTATATATAGTCGTAATATTAGAGTTCCATACGGTCATTCCATGCAAAATGAGCAAATCAGCTGTGGCAGACATGTCAGAGATTTTAATGAAAATCAGTATATAAGTAGATCATACCTATTTATGAGTAAATGTAAAATAATAGATTTCAGGATTGTTTATTTAAGTATTAAGATTTACATTAAAAGTGGATGCAAAATCGAGGTTTTGTCTAAATGCTTAAAATTTTAATTTGGATTATTAGCCTTAGGAATGCAAAGATTATATTCAAAATTATTTATAATTAGGAATGAATATTAAATAACAGAGATTGGCGTAAGTTAGTAATTGTATTTTTATTCCATAATGAGAAAAAAATTATTTTTCAAAAATTTGAGGGAAAAATGCAATATTTCTATAGCTCTTTTATGCAAGAAGGACAGCTCTGACAAGTTTAAATTTTTTTGACGTTATAGCTAAAAGTATATATTTTAAATATCAAAAATTTCATTCTTGCCTTTTTATTCCTTAATTAGAAAAAAAATAGTAAAAAATGTTGAGGGTAAAATGCAATATTCCTATCATTTCTTTGAAAGTGAACGGAAGCTTTTAAATCTTTTAAATTATTTGATATTATAGATAAAAGTGTATATTTTAAATATAGAAACTTTTATTCTTGCTTTCAGTTTATTTTTACCTCAAGAATATATTTAATTAAAGTAGAAAAATATGCTTCAGTTTGGACAAAAAAATTACATATTAAACCTCAATCCAGATACAAAAAATAGATGGCAGCACCTCATTTTTTTCACCTGAAATCGTGCAATATTTTAAGAAACTAGGGCGAATTCAAAGAGGGATAGCTCATGGAATGTAACAGATATTACCTTTTTGAACCCTTTTTTGCTATGTTAGGAATTAAAAGGCAATCTTGAATTTTTTTTGGCATATCATGGACTTATTGATCTTTCCCTCATAGCATGCATGGTCACGGTGACGTCGTTGTGACGTCACTGTGAGTCACTGTGGTCACGTCACATCTGTAACCAAAATGCCACCACTCAGTGATGTCACATTGTGACTGAGATGTGAACTTCTTAGAAAAATTTAAAAAATTACAAAAAATATTCAAAACATGTTATTTATGTAAAATTATATTTTCTGGCAATAAAAAAAAAAAAAAAAAATTGTGACGTTCCTGTTATGTCACTGCATGTAACGTACGTCACGTCACATATGTGACGAAAAAACCACCATATTGTAAGTCACAGTGTGACAAAAATATGAACATCAAAAATCTTTAAAAATGAACAGAAATATTTTAAAGATGCCCGAGTTACAGCAACATAAGGAATGAAAACATATTAGTGGATAGGAAATAGTAAATTCGGACACGAAAAGAGGTGGGGGGGGGGCATAAAAAGGAAAATGCACGGTACAAGTATCAACAAACTAGATTTTCATGCTATATTTTATCAATTTGTTATCTAAGACAGTGAAGTATACTTTTTTTATGATTTCAATTTTATCTACCATTGCAATTTAATCCTTCACCGATTGTTATTATTATAAAAGTGTTTCTCGGAAAAATGGTACGTTATGAAGCAATTTGGATAACATATTTAGAATTAGGAATATTAAATCTGTACACTTTACATATTTAGTACGCAGGGAGGAAGTTTTTTGTCGACCAGTGTTATTCGAAACACTTCTGTGGTTTCAAACTAAAATTTTCTGGTACAGTTACAGTTGTTACAGTCTGTTACAGTTGTTACATTAAAAGTCTGCAGCTTTTAATGAGCACGTCTAAAGAGTATTCAGAGTTTAGTCATATATGCATTTCTTGCTTTAGAATTTGCATTCAAGTCATATTTTTTCCTGTTAGTGTTTAACTATTTTAAATAACTATTTTTTAAAAAATTCTACTTCTTTCAGACTTTTTAAATAAAATTAGCATTTTCCGAAAAAATATTTATACAAATTTTATACAAAACCCATGATATAATTATTCATATTTTAAATTCGTGTTTTAGAAATACGACTTTAAAAAAAGCTATTTTACAAATAGTTTTATTCTACAGAAAATGAATATAAAAAAATGACAGATTGACAAAGAAAATTTTTTTATCCTGTATACTCTCTTTTCATTTATTAAGATGCCTAATTTGTATTTATTACGTGTAAAACAAACTTTACTTTAAAAAAAAAGAAAGAAAAAAGGCAGGTGTTTCATTCAAATAGAAAATTTTCATTACAGACAAAAATTATAATAATACAGTATAAGCACCTGCTTGCGCGTGCGCTATCGTCTGTGCTCGATTAAACCGTAGAATAAAATAAGGATCAGAACTTTTGACGCGGGAAGTATGTCTGACAATTTTGTCATTTTGTCAGAAATATGTCTGACAATTTAGGATAAAACACGGACATTATTAAACTATTTATGGAACTTAAAAGGTATGTCTTATTTAATTTAAATTTTTTATTCCCGTTTGATAGATTAAAGTTAAATAAGTTGTAATATGTCATATGTAATGAGACTGATCTGCAATTCTTTTCCGATTCGATGCTGTAAAATATCTTAATCTGCATCGCTAGAAGGGAAAAAAAAAAAGCTGATGCAGAGACCGATTCTAACACAGTATTTATCGTCATTAATATTTTGGAGTTAAATATGATATTCGATTATAATGATATTAGGAAACTGTTTCAATTTTGAAATTAACATTATACTGGGAAAATATCTTTTTACATATTGTAGTAGTGAAACTTTTGAAAGATTTTTTTTTTTTTCATTGTTAGTAATATTTTAAATTAGTATTTAAAATCTTAAATCTTCATACCAATGTTTTCAGATTTAACATTTGCCAAAATTATAAAATAGTAGAAATTCCTTATAACATATGGAAAGATTTTTGAGAAATTGTTAAATGCATTTAATTCATCTATTGTAGTTTGTTGTTGCTTAATAGTACAATTATAAATACTAATTATTTAGTGTTTTTCAAATTGATATATTTATTTTTTTTATTCTATTTAATCATTTTTTTTTTGCTGTTTGTGATTTTAATCGAACATTTAATTGTAGACATTCAGAATCAGTTATTAAATTTTCTTTGATTGTAAACTCATTTTCTACGTTTTCGATACATTTATTTTATTGGCATTAAAAAATAAAAAATAATATTTAAGCATTGAAATAAAGTGTTTTTTCAGGCCCGATAAAGTTGAAAAGTGTTTATGACTTCGGTTTGTTTGGCAGTCTGTCCGCGCTCTAACTCGCGTAAATATACTCGGATTGACTTGAAATTTTTGGATGTTATTGACGTTTACCATAGCAAGGTCCCTATTTGTAATGAAATTTGTAGCATGTTTAGTTCATTTACAGGGACAGTCAAAAGTATTCCATTACATTACGGCCTGTGGGAGAAAAAATCGTTTCAAATGATTTTTAAGGATTTTACACGCTTTCAAACAGAATAAAATTGATATGCATTTATGAAGCGCACTAAAATGTGCATTCCGTAGAATATGCAATGCAGAGAATAGTTATTGTTTATTTACAGGGTTAAAAAAGGAATTCCAATACATAATGATATAGGGGTGGAGGGAATTGTTTGCGGCGTACTATATTTATGTTAATCTATTTGATATGTAATGAAATTGATATACGTCGTTGAGGTTTGCATACTATGAATTATTTCATGTATAATACGAAGTGTATATAGCATTTACAGGGACACACAAAATATTTCAGATACTATATTGTATCCGAAGTACTGTTCATTAGCGATGATTGCTGGAAATGCATTTTTAATTATGATATGCGCTTTTATGATTCACTACATTTATGCAAAGTATATGGTGTATATATATATATGCTATAATTCATATACAGGACTATACAGAAGTATTCGTATGGGTTACGGGGTATTGCTTAAAGGTGTTTTTTAAATAAGTTATACATTTTTACGCTGCACTGTATTTAATTTACTAAGAAATGTTTGTAGAGTATAGATAAAATGATATACAGGGTCACGCAAAGAATTGGATACGTTGCCGTCTATAAATTATAATTTCTGGAAATGTGATTTCAGCAGTTTTAAAAGTGTTTTAGTTTGAATTAAATTTTAACTAAATAGTGGCGTGTAATAAAGGTTCTAGGTAAAATACAGGGTTGTACAAAATTACTTAAGTATGTTTCCATATATTAGTATAAATTGCTGAAAGAGAATTTCAACCTGTTATGCGTTTCCTTGATAAACTAAATTTTTCCATTATATAGTATATATATCAATCTACAGATCAAATACAGGACTGTTTAAAAGAATTGGAAAACATATTTGGCTATGGATGGTAACTGCTGAAAATGTTCAAATGTTTTATGCGTTTTCATGTTTAGTTAGTTATCTTGTTTACGTTATTTCCCCCGATGTCTTGTTAAAACATTCAGGAAGAGTTGGAAAGTGTTTTATAATATAGACTTAACGCATGATATATCTTACTTGTTGTTTCTATTTCCCAGATCAGTCTTTTCCTATAAAACATACCAAATCTAATTAGCTCATATTCACAAAATACAATATATACGGGAATAAAAAATTTAAATAAATAGGGCTTATCATGTCGTTCTATAAATAACAGTTGTATTAATGTCCGTTAGACTCCATGTTCGTATTTAGTAAAGCAATTACAAATCACAAAAAATTAAAAAGCTTACACATTCTTAATATTAAGCTTGAATTCAAGATCAAGCTTAGAACTTAATAAAAAAAGATGTCAGTTGATAAGGATTGTTTTTTAAATGGAAAATTAAAAATATTTTAGAAGAATAGGACTCCAAAATAGGGATATCTTGCTAAAAAGTACGGTAAAAAGATAAGACTTTATATTTCAAACAAAACTTTACTTTAAAATTATCATAGTGTTTATGACAAGAATCATCACAATATTAATACTTGGAAATTTTTCCAAAGAGAAACATTCGCCTTGCATACAATATTTCAAATGAAAATCAAATTTCAAATTAATTGCTTAAAAGGCGCAAAGGCCAACATAGTGAAAACATTCCACGCCGGGACTCGATCCCGGGTCATCAGTATAGCGCACTGACATTCTTCTGACTAAACCACATGGAACGATACCCAGCCTGGAAAATTTCTCCCTATTACATGTTGGCGAGGCCACAAACGCAGCACAAGATGGAATATTTATCGTGAGCCACCGTCATGGGGCAAACACGAAACTTAATTAAATCCAGCATCGATTGAAACTATATTAATGCTTGGAAATTTTTTCAGAGAGAAACATTCGCCTTGCATACAGTATTTCAAATGAAAATCAAATTTCAAATTAAAATTGCCTTTTAAGCAATTAATTTGAAATTTGATTTTCATTTGAAATATTGTATGCAAGGCGAATGGTTCTCTCTGGAAAAATTTCCAAGTATTAATATAGTTTCAATCGATGCTCGATTTAATTAAGTTTCGTGTTTGCCCATGTCGATGGCTCACGATAAATATTCCACCTTGTGCTGCGTTTGTAGCCTTGCCAACATGTAATAGTGAGAAATTTTCCAGGCCGGGTATCGTTACATGTGGTTTAGTCGGTAGAATGTCAGTGCGCTATACTGATGGCCCGGGTTCGAGTCCCAGCATGGAATCTTTTTCACTATGTTCGCCTTTGCGCCTTTTAAGCAATTAATTTGAAATTTGATTTTCATTTGAAATCATCACAGTGTTTATAACAAATTCCTCACAAATGACACATATTTCACAAATTGGTCACAGTGTGACTTCAAAGCATTTTCACTTTCGTCACAGGTTCGTCACAAAGTTAATGCCAAAATAGTCCCAAATGACACACTTTTCACAAATTTGTCACACCGTGACTTCACAGAGTGGTCACAATGTGACGTCACAAACGACCTCTAAAACGGCCATAACGACCTCGCATTCTAGTCACTATGACGTCACATCGACGATCACAAAGTCACAGTGTGACTTCACAACGACGTCGCCGTGACGTCACCATGCCTTACGGATTATGTCTATGCAGTATTGTTAATGTCGGACCTTTCCTTTATTTATATTTTTACTCAATACATAAGAGGAAAAATTACGATTTTGTAATTCTTTTTAAAGTTTCTAAGTTTTTTTTGAAGATGAAGGAAATAAATGGCAACTTTCAAACTTGGGGAATTTGATCTTCATATGTAATACTACATCAAACATAAATTTCACAGATGTTTTTGAATTCCTTTGATTTTTATAATGTTTCTAATTTTCTCAAAATTCACAAATTTTCAATTTTTACAACCAAATAAAGATTAATCATGGTGTTATCAGATTATTATTACTCAATAAATAGGAAGATAATTTTTCAGAGATGACAATATTGCAAAAAAAAAAATCACTTCTGCTAAATAGTTTTTATGATACAGAACTTCAAACTTGCAACTTTGGACGATTGCACACATGTCATTCTTTATCACAAGTTTTTTAAATGTCCAAAACTGCTAAAATATTTTTTTTTTTTTTTTTTTTTTTTTTTTTTTTTTTTGTGAAGATATTTTGCATAGCTCTATTTTAATATGAATTGAACCTGTGTATAAAATTTTATTAAATTCGGTTACTATGTGGCCACGACTTTTCTTAAATATTTGATCATTTTATGTGGAATGACCCATATATATTATATTTTAAAAATATTTAGATATGTATTTAATTTTACGCAATTGTTTAAAGTACTAAGAACGTTTTATAAAAAAGAATAAAAGCGTGACAACCATATAAAATATTTATTTGGAAAATGTACTAAAATTTTAGAGCTTAATTAATAAATAAATGCTTTAAAACTTGCTAAATGTTATTAAAAATTTTGTTTTAGTAAATTTACAATACTATTCATAATTTCCTTAATTATAGAAGAATTTATAGATAAAAAAATTCCAAACTTATTAACCATAAAACCGCAATCAACCTTCGGACGTTCTACAGTAATCCTGCAAATCCTGTAGTTTTCATATCTTGTGAGAACTATTCATTGGATATACATTGGATATGAAAAATGGATTATTCAACTACATAATCTATAGAAAATACTATGGGTTGTTTTGTTGGATGCAGTTGTGACCAGAAATTCAAGGAATGTCTGGAATCATCCAAGAACTGCCTAAAAATATCAAAAAGAATCATCCAAAGGATGTATATAGATCAGACATTTTGTCCATCTAGAGGATATCTTGTGACTGTCTAGGGGACAAATCTGACCATCCGGAGAACATCAGGCATCCCGGGTTATATTGTCCTCTGGATGTTTCTAGGGTGTCAGTGTGTCGTTTAGATATAAACCGCGAGTATGTACAAAAATACACATTCTTCAGTATATCTATATATATTAACGTATATTCTTTGCTTGCTCGGTCCCAGGGCCGAAACTAACCTTTCCTGCGCTCGGGGCATACATGGATTTTGGAGCCCTCCCCCTCGTGCGCAATAAAAGTTATTGACCGCAGGTATCGTATAAAAAAATCCTTAAAAAATAAAAATCATTTAATAATAATTAAAATGCTAGTTAGAAATATGTAAACAACGCTCCCATAGGATTAACATTAGCTTGAGTGTTAAGAGCCTACACTAGTCACGCGAAGAAACTGGATTGTTAATGTTAAACTTATGGAAGCGTCCTTTTAAAAATTTCTCACTTGCATATTAATAGTATTAAGTGATTATTTTTTGCATAGAATAACTGAGATTGAATTCTAACTGGATTGGTGTTTACTTTTTTTTTATTGCAGACATTCTTTTTATAAAGTTACTTCACCTATTTGAAAAGAACGCTCCCATAGGTTTAACATTAGCCTGCGAGTTTCTTTGTGTTTTATATATAAACATTTTTGTATGAAACGACAAAAAAAATCTTCATTTGGCGCCCTCTTCGCGTTTCGTTCTGGCGCCCGGGCCTCTTCTGCGCTCCCCCCCCCCCTAGTTTTGTCCCTGCTCGGGCCGGTATACAAGTATGACTTAAAAAACATACACATTGGACAAAGGTCTGAAAATATCGGCTTGTGCAGCGATTCAAGGACTGCTTACATATGAATATAAAAGTAATGTAATTGTCAGGTCTCCTGATTTTGACTACAGATTTTTTTTGTACAGAAATATTCGCTTTACAGAATCACAGATTTCTGCTGTTAAATAATGGAAATATTTCTATTATGAATTAGTGTTAATAAAAAATCGGGAGACGTGGCAATTGTGCAAGTAAGTTAATAAACGAAATTTTAGATAGACTAGGAATTGAAACATGAAAAATTTACCGTGAGATCATCTCTGTCTACGCATGTCGTGTAGTTGGACCAAGTCCGGTTTGTATCGGGATGTCGAAACCAGCTCCCATCCGTTGTACATTCTTTGTGAGCGGATCCTGAAAAAGGGATAAATCATGTTAACATGTTTAATGAAATGCTTAGGGCAGCACGCATTATCACCAATACAGTAGAACCTCGATTATCCGAAGCAATTGAGACCGACCCTCTTTCGGAAAATCGAAATTTTCGGGTAATCGAGAATGCCTCAATTTTAAGATTAAGGAGAAATATATGCAATATTTCGTATTATGGCAACAAGTGCTTAATAAAAATAAAGCAATAGCAAAATAGAAGCAAGAATAAATTATCTGAATTTCAATTTTGAAATTAAGTGAGTTTTATATATATCACAAGGGTTTGAAAAAAAAATGTTTTGTTTATCGGTGTTTCAATTGTCTTTGCTTTGAAGCTCTATCACGGAGTTTTTCAATATTATTAGTTCACGAGTATCACAGTCTTTCTGCTGCTTCATCCATGACAAACCTTTTGCAAAACATTCAAAAGCTTCAGAATTGCTAATTTGTTCGTTTTCTTCGTTCCGCTCCGCAGCTTACGGGAGCTCAAGTTAAATTCAAAGAAACTCTAAGAAAGGGGATCAAAAATATCTATATGTACTCATAGTTTGAAAAGGAGCGCTTGTACACAAGGAATATGGTAGTTAAAAAAGCTTTCAAAATGGATTTTGCACAAAATGAATTTGACAGGGAAAAAAAGCTTCAGAAATGGATTTCGGTTAATCGAGAATTTTGGTTAAAAGAGGTTCTATTGTAACACCAAAATATAAAAGAACCGTTACTCAAATGCAATTATTACTTCCGTATAATCCTTTTTTTTTCGACATCCTCGTAACGTAACGTAGAAAATGGGTGGTATCTACATCACTATGAAGACAATAAGTTGCAAATTACTCCCGGGTGATTTCACAATGACGTCACGAAGAGATGTTCACCTGAGTAATAATAGGACGAGATGAGAATGCGACCTTGTGTCTACCGTTGTGATTGAACGTTTCTGATTAGGGCTACTATGAATCACCTAAAAACAACGTTTAAACACACAATAAAATACATAAGGTTTGAACAGACGTATACGTTTCGTGAGTTCCAGGACTCACATCATCAGTGTATAAAATCTATAAAAACATTATACCCCCAACTACATGTACGGTGAAAACACAAATGTCAAAACCCAATACCAAAAGACTATTAAGTTCCAACAGCCAATGAAATTAAAGCTGAAGTGAAATGCCGTGACACAATAAATCCGACCAGAAAGTTGAGATGTACGGTACACTAGACAAATCAGACTAGACTGATTTGGAACTTGATGGTCTTTTGGTATTGTGTTTTGACATTTGCGTTTTCACCGTACATGTAGTTGGGGGGTGGGGGGAGATTGTTTTTATAGATTTTATACACTGATGATGTGAGTCCTGGAACTCACGAAACGTATACGTCTGTTCAAACCTTATGTATTTTATTGTGTGTTTAAACGTTGTTTTTAGGTGATTTATATTTCCACACATGTCTTGTATTTACTAGAGCTACTATAATATAGGCTGAATCGTCAAGCATTTTGTTTCCCACTTAGAACAATCAGCGGATTTTGCCCACACGGCTAGAAGTGACATGGGCAATTGTTCTCTTCTACTGACAATTAAATGGCGGCGTGAGTCAGCCCGGATTATAGGAGTCTTATTTCTGATGTTGACGTCAGATCGACGCCACATACGTCGGCCGGTTTTTCTTTCAGATACCTTTTGAAAGAGCATTGGGAATTTAAGCCAAAATATCTGTCTTTGATTCCCTGCCTGGACAACTTTTCACTCAAATGGAAAAAATTTCAAATTGCCACTTAAAAAAAAATAAAAAAATAAAAAAAATAAAATAAAAAATAAAACTGTGTCAAGAAGACATATTCGTGTGGGCTGTATTATTATCTATATTACTGCTTCTCGTTTTTATTGAAGTAAGGAATAAATTGTTTTTCAAATTCGAAAAAAGTGCTGTAGTTAATTTCGGAAACTTTAGTTCGCAAAGTTAATTTCGGATTTCTGAGAGATTTATTTTTTATTATTTTTATTTTTTTGTCTTCTAAAAATTCTGAAGATAAGGAAAGGTTTTCCAGGATAGTGGCTAGATATGAAATTATTCTAAATTTTCTTAAAAGTTTTAGTTATATCAGGAAACGTTTCTGCAACTCTTTACAGAATAGGTAAATTATTTTTTAAAATATCATTAATCGCTAAATAAATAGCAAATTAATGGTATTTTTCTGGAAGAACACAATGCTGTACTAACTCACGTGACTAAGTTAGATTCCAAATGCAATTGATAATGCAATTTTCTTTCACTTTATGCGGTTTCGGACAGCGCGGTAATTGTTTTTAGGTGCTCCCTTGATTAATGAGAAAAGAATGCTGATTAGTATGGAAAGGATCTCTTTTGCAAGACAAATCTTTATGAAAATAAAACGAATATCCGGAAAAAAATTCGCCTTATTTCATGATTAATGGACAAAGTTTTTGTTTTCAGAATTAAACTTAAAATCGACTTTTTAGTGTTTCTTTATCATTTTTTCTATAAATTAGAGCGGAATTGTTAATGGAACTTTCTGTAACTTAGAGAAATTTTATTTAAAAATTTTGAAATCAAGCTATAATAAATATTTTCTATCAATAAGAAATAATTTGTAACTATAAATAATTTGTAGCACAGCTCGAAAAATCACATGTCCAACATCATTGTTGCTATTTTTTAAAAATTTGATTGGCGCCCCTTTTTTGGAATGGTAAAATTCTCTTTATTTAATGGCAGATTAATTAAGGCGAATTTCACCATTCGAAAAAAGTGGTGCCAATCAAAAAAAAAAAAAAAAAAAAAAAAAATAGCAACACTGATGTCGGGCATGTGATTTTCCGACCCCTGATTCGTAGTACATTTTATACTGTTTGAGAAAAGTAGATTTTTAAAAAAAAGTTGCCAGATTAGTTTTAAGGTGTGGATCTGTTGTAATTTTTCTGCATACAACACTTTGGTAAAACCTGGTCTAATCTAATGGCGATTTCCGAAACCTCATAAACCAATGTATTTCCGACATTACAGAATAACGTCTGAAACAAAAGTTTCTTTTGCTGACCGCAATTTTTGGAAACGCATCAGAATGGTTTTTACAGTGTATTAATCAGTTTACTCAAGACAGAAAACCTGTTTTTTGGATGCTATTATTTTTCAAGTAAACATTTTAAATTCAACAAGCATGTTCAACAGAGAATCTTGCTACATTAACAGCATTATCATAATTTTTTATTTTACTTATGCATGTAAAAATTCAGTTACACAGTTAGAATGCTTACTTGAAAATTGATAGCATCTGAAAACCGATATTTCGGGTTAAGAAAACTGACTAATGCACTATAAAAATTACTCGAAAACGTTTCCGAAAATTACGAACGCAAAAAAAAACTACTCTTTCAGAAATGCTTCTGTAAAGCTTGGAAATCTATTGGCTTCGGAAGACAAAGGAACGTTTTTCGTATTCGTGGGCAACTCGGAAGGTATTATCGAAAAATAATGCCTGGATTTAAAAAAAAAACATAACATCGAAACCTTTTATGTTAAATGAGTAATTCTTTCAATACACGATAACTGGTGAACGCAAGTTTGGTTTTAGTTCCCCAGAATTCGTTTGCGTGTCTATGTTATGCGCGGATTAGTTGCGCAGTCGTCAAGGTCAGCCGACGCGTCAGACTGCAGCTGCTCAGTACGATGTTGACCGTGCAACAAAAAGCACAGTGCGTGATTTGGTATGTGAGTCAAATTCAATAGTCAGTGTACAACGGCTTTTTCGGAGAACGTATCTGGGTCAAACTGCTCCTGGTGCTCACATTGAACATATTTGCTGCTGGTGCACACTGAACGGTGGTCATTCACACCGAAACATACTAAGGTATGAAAAAAAAATATTTTTTTCCCGCACATTATAAGACTAAAACGAATAAATTACCTTTCATAGTTTTTTTTTTGTGACAGTTATTTAAAATCTAGGCATTATTTTTCGATGACACTGTATTATATTTTCATAAACCATATTAAATTTCGAAAATATTTGTCTTTTTATGCAGTGTAAGAACCTAGCAAAATGATCTTAATTTAATGGGCGTTACTCGGCCTCCCCATTAAGGGTCTTTGGACTCTAAAAATTGAAAAAAAAAGAAAAAAACAGGACTATTTTCAGCATTTAATATTTTAAAATGTATAAGGTTTAAAAACGAAATTTTTATTGAGATGAAATATATAAATAAGTATGTTCTTTCATTTCATGTATTTAAAAAATTGCGAGAAGCAGAATTAGCATTTATAGGGCGCTTTAAACTGTCAGACATTTGATGAGCTGCAGATTGGTATAACTGCTTACGTGCAGGATTGCAAAATAAATTTTGCAACTAGAATGAATATTTTGGTGCCTACTTAAACTTGATTGTAGCAATTACCCTAGTACAGTTTCTGTATTTTAACGGAATTTCTTTTTGTACAGCGTATATTTAGTTGAATTGAGCGTACGTTGTCTGGAGTAAGGATGAAATGTTGCTTAAAAAATGAAAAAAAAAAACCCACTAATTTTTAAATAAGGTTATGAAAATATTGCTAGGATTTTATGTTTTTTAACCATTTTGTATTACAATTGAACTAAAAATATGTGGACTTATTCAATATTTTAAATTAAAAAAAGAGCTCCGAATGTAGTCATATACTTTAATTAAATAATAGTCCATGAAGATTGTTTACACTTACTTTCCGGCAAGAAACCTGGAATAAAACTGGGGCAAGGTATGTAGGCCGTGTGCCCAGCAGCTGTGTCGTTCCAACAACCCCAGCCATCAAAAGTGCGTGGGCAGTACAGTGTAGTGCCATCACCTGCAAGTAGAATACGAAATTAATCAGAACACTGTTCAAATATAATAAAAATATTAACTTTTATAAAAAATATTTTGATTTCCGTAAAAAAAAAAATGGAAGATTGATACTATACTGTAAAAAAAAAAGATTAATATTTCCTATTTTACCAAAATATAATATAATCAAGAACGGAAATATACAATGACCTCTTCCGAGTTATCCACGATTTAGAAAATCGTTCTTTATCTTTAGAAACCTCAGAAACCAATATACAATGGAGTCTCTCTATAACGAACTTCCATATACCAAATTTCTCTATGTAATGAATTTTTATCGGAACGGTCACTTTTTCCATTATTACATCAAACATAATCTACATATAACGATATATAAATCTCTATACAACGAATTCTTACAGAAAACTTTCTTTATTTGCTCAGAAAAAGTTTCAATGGATGGTAGATAACAAACTCAGCTAATTATCCTACTGATAGTGACATTTTAACACTTTGAGGTCTAAACCCGAGTGTCACTCGGGTTGTAATTTTCGGTGAAGCGAACTAAGCCCGAGAGTTTCACGGGGTCAACTTTTAATTCTCCGAGCTATAAAAATACCAACTATATACGTTCACTGTCTTTTCAAATATTATCTACGAATCTTTTATTTTGAAAAAAAAAATACGTGACAACACTAAAGAGAAGTAAGTATATGAAAATATCTATAATCAGAGCTTAACACCTTGCCTGTGACGTCCGAACTCAGTTCGGGCAACGCAAATGCGTCATTTTCGGAATGCCCGACCTGAGTTTGGGCAAAATAAAATTCGGTGTTTCAATTCCGGGAAGCCCGAAGTCAGTTCGTCCAATGCATAATATTTAATTTACCATTCTCCCAATAGATGGATATACTTTCCCACTAAAAGTTCGGCAGTTTCGCTCCATTTATCGGATTTTTGCAATTTTGCAGTTTTTTTCCAAAATTTATTGAAACCATTCAGAGAATTTTTTTCCATTTTTGGCACGTTTTTCTCAAATATATTCTACAGGCAAAGGGTTAATTCGAACTGATTGTGAACCTTGTGGTTTTGCTCTTTGTGCTTTGAAATGTACAACACAAAAGCAAATTTTACTAATTACTGTTTATACAAAAATAAAACCTATTTTCAAATATTTGTACGACATTTGGGTAAGTTTTATTCAAGTCTATGTAAAATTTTATGTTATGTGGAACTTTTCAAAAATATATAAAACATGCTTGATTAAGTTAAATAATGCTATAAAAAGTGATAAAATATCTTTATTAAGATTGAGAATCGTTTCGTCGCACAAACGGCGACATTTTCAAAATCATTCACGATAGAAAATATTTTCACATAATTTAAAAACAATAAACATAGTAAACAATGTCACGAGACATAATGCATAATGAAAAACATATTGTTTACTATGCTTATTGTTTTTAAATTATGTGAAAATATTTTCTATCGTGAATGATTTTGAAAATGTCGCCGCTTGTGCGACGAAACGATCGTTAATCTTATTTTTCACCTTTTATAGCATTATTTAACTTAATCTGTTTATAAGTGATTATTATATGTTTTTAAAACATGCTTGTTTCAATAATTTCTCATTAAATATTAATTTTTAGAACATTTAAATAATTCCTTGATCATGAATAAGAAAAGTTTGAAGTTTATATAAAAAAAAAATTAATTAAAATGCATATCTTCCAAGTATTTTTTTAAAAATCATGAAAAGTACCACATTACTCCCAGTCCAGAGGGAGATATGAGGTTGAAATAGCTCTGACCTCAAAGTGTTAAATAGCGTTGTAAACAATGATGGTGAGAGCGACAACGTGGATAAAAGTGAAAACTTACAACAAGGGAAAAAATCATCCCGAAGTGAAATGGTGAGTTCCATTCATGGTATAAGGTGAGGACTTCATATTAAGAGGATACTTCAGACAAACGAAAAGACGTGTTCGCTAATGTTAATACTATGGAAGAAATTTATAAAGATATCTCAGTCGCATGTCAATATTTTTAAATGATTTTTTTTTTCATTGGCTAACTGAGATCAATCTGTATGCAGGCCGTTTTTTACTTTTTCGATTTTGATTGCAGATTTGTTTTATAAGGATGATTTTACTTTCGAAACCGGTTTCCAAAATGAAAGTGACCTCATTAAAATACCTATAAACAAAATCGAAAAAGTAAACAACGGCCTTTGTACAGATCAATCTCAACTATTCAATGCAAAAAAAAAAAAAAATTAAAAATATTTAAATTCAAACGAGATATCTTTATAAATGTCTTCCAAGGATTAGCGTTAGCG
The DNA here is from genome assembly GCA_963932465.1 of Maratus speciosus. NCBI lineage: Eukaryota > Metazoa > Arthropoda > Arachnida > Araneae > Salticidae > Maratus > Maratus speciosus. The sequence goes on along the minus strand of OZ010798.1, from coordinate 160,737,235 downwards.
AACGGGTCTTTTCGATTGACTGAAGTAGCCTCTTAAGAGAAATGTCCTCGATTCAATTCTGCATTCCATGTTAAAAAAAAATGAAATTTCCAAAACTTGCAGATTTCTTTGTCTAAAACAAAGGTTTTCCTTCATCGTTTTTCCACTATACTTTCAAATAAATGTTTATTTTCCGTTTTGAAACTGATTAAATAATTAAAATATACAATATCAAGTAAGTATTAAGAATTAAATATTTCAAAACCTTAATTAAACACCCCAAAAATATATTTTTTTAAATTTTACACATAGTCTTTTACGGTAGTGTAATGCTTTTAAATCTTTTAGTACGGCAATATCACAGGTGTTGTTGTTTATGGCGGCTGATTATCTACACTAGGGATATAGGCCCGAGGAGGGATGCCCTCCATTGTGGTCTTTCTAAGAGATCTTAACCCGTATTTACGCAAGGTTCGAAGAAAACCACGGAAAACTCCGAAAGGTAAGGCGGACGGGCGCGATTGGGTTCGAACACAGCACTTTCCGCCTACCAGCTTTGAGAGCAGCACGAGTAATAGAGATCTGTATCTCAGTCTGTCATATTGACCGGAGCGACACTTAAGGGGGCTGGTCACTCAGCTTACGATTCCCCCCCCCCCACCCCACTAATGTAAAGTCTATGGGCATTGGATACATTCGTATATTTAAAATATCTCCCCGGGAAATTAATATTTTTAACTTCTATTTTTTGTGTACACTTCCTAAAAGATGTCTAAGTTTTTCTTAGTTCTCAAAATATTTCTAAAGCATAGACTTAATTTTATGTGAAGTGTTAAAATCTTACTCACAGTTCGCCCTCTTTTAACACATAAAATATTAAATTCAGCATAGAATTTAGAAATATTTTGAAAACTAAGAAAAAGGGAGACATCCTTTAACCCTTAAATGCCTGATTTTTCAAAAATCTTTGTAATAATGTTTTTCGGCTTTCATTTTTTAAATAAAGCATGGAAAAAATACTTAAAAAATTATATTTTGTTTTAAGTATAGTTTACTGCTAAAAAACAGTTTGTTACTAATCGGCAATACTGGTGTTTAATTGAAAAAATAATTTGCCTTGATAAAATTGTATAATATTAAACACACAAGAATTTTAGGAACTATAATTAGAAATAAATTTCACTTGCTCACTACAGGTCAAAATAGGTTATTTCGCAAGCTCCCAAACAAAACAAAAAGAACAAGCGGCAACAATTGAAAAAAATAAATCTATCTTTATTCTTAAACAACACAAGTGTTGCCATCTACATGTTGAAAATCGATTTAATAATATTTTGAGAATGTATTTTATTGGCAGCATTAGGCAATATAACTTCAATATTATTCTAATAGTATTTTAGAGCCTAAATTGGGTATGTTGCCGAAAAGCAACACCAGGCATTTAAGGGTTAAGAAGAGTACACACAGAAAAAAGATGTTAAAAATATGAATTTCCCGAGGAGATATTTTAAATATACGAATGCACCAAAAGTCCATAGATTTAACATTACGGAGGAGAATTCCGAAGCTGAGTGACCAACCCCCTTAAGGGGTTAAAATTATTTGAATTAAATTAAGAAACTTCCTTTTTTACAAAATTTCTGGTAGTACTTGATTAAACAAATACAAATATTGTTAGCTATGCTTTTGCGCATGCCTAGATGATTATTTTGAATCCTTCTTATAAGTGAGTAGATTATTTAAGCTTCTAACGTGTTATAACGTGTGAGAAGCCTAGCTAAATCATTTAAGTATAACACCGATTTCCAATAAAGCTATCTTGCTTTGCGTCAGCCCTGTTCATAATAGAAGGCTAGCATTTCGTTATGCTTCGTTTCACGTAGTGATATAGCATCCCTGAGCCATTTACTGTAATTGTATCATTAAACATGAAGGATCGTAAAAGGAAACACATAAAATGCACTCTGTAAAGTTGTTTATAGCGAACGTAAAGCTGATGCGGTTTCTTCGAAGTGGGAGTGAACTTTGAAATCAAGAATGTACAGTGAAATACGTTTAACACGATAACGCTTAACATGAAAAATCGGTTAACACGAAATGATATAGAGGTCCGGACAGTATACTATACAATTTAATATTACCCCTCGGTATGGTATGCTATTTCTTTCTCCCAGCTTATTTTGTGTCCAAAAAATAACGTTACCTTACAGAAGCCAGCAATAAACAAAGCAGGTGTATCATTGTACGATTAAATTGCTCCATAGCAATTTTTTTAATTTTTAAGCATCGCATATTTTCAATTTTTATACCGTCGTATTGGGGGAAAAAAGTACTTTTAAATGCAATATGTTTGAAAACTGTATCTACATTTACTTTTGAAAGTATTAATTTTTTTTTGTAGTATTTAGCACTATTTGTTTAATTTTGGCAACTCCAGTACTCCATTTATGTAGAAAGTAAAGGGAAAATAGTTGAAAAATAGCAAATATATCTTTTTATTTCCATTTTCTGATAACAACCGAAAGAAAATGTAATTAAAATACGTGCTATTTCGAAAAAATATAAACGAATAATTTCTAATAACAACCGAAAGAAAATTTAATTAAAATACGTGCTATTTCAAAAAATATAAACGAATAATTTCTGTTAAAACATGGTGCTATTATAAGCTATATTTAATTTTAAGTATATATTAATGTTAGAAACAAATGAAGGCCTATGAATTATTAGATAGCCTTTTTTTGTCGAGTTTCTTTAATGACGACATCTTTTTGCTGCATTTGTGTATTATTTTGTGATAGTGACGTTCTATGAATGCTTTACTGTAAACGTTTAAGAGTGGATCGTAAATGTGGAGTTCTTAATCGGATGCGAATGACGTCATTTTACATAAAATAAAAGTGTGTGCTTTAAGTCTTAAAATTGAAATATGTTTTGTACTATTTATATATACATATATGTTGCATTCTAGCAACATTGGATTGGCTTTATCGTTGAAAATGCCGTACTGGCTGTCACGATAGTAGCTGTGAATAACATGCAGCGATAATGGCGTAAAAGAAGTGGTCAGAACAGATAATTCGAATCTGTTATGTTAGTAGAACCAATTGCTGAAATGCAGTTATCGAGTGAAAACAATGGAATGCGTCGTTCCGTGAAGTTTCCCCAGAAGAAATTGAAACAACTCATATTATCAGCTAAGCACTTTATTAGAATATCTTGCAAAAAGTGCAGTTTCCACCAAGATAATTAGCCATCGCTCCGTAGTAGTAATTAGGTTTAAACAAAGTTCCAGATAACAGGATGAAATCCGAATAACAGGATGGTGACCAGGGGATGGATGAAAACTGGAAAGACGACTCAAATCTGCTGAAACACAGCGAGTATCAACTTTTTGTTCCTCACGTGTAAGGATACAAATATGGCGTAGATCGCGCTCTCAACCAATGAATAATTAAGAATGTCACGTGATATAAAGAGTGCAAACAGAACTAGCGGATGAATTTGAAGGAAAAAAGGATAACATCAGAAATGCGCGGGAAAGTAAAAACGGAAGCTAAAAAAAAAAAGAATAATCTCGAAAGAAAAAGCGCGGGAATGGAACATTTAATTTAAGAATACTAAAAGCGTAATATTTAAGCGATTAAGACAAGTGAGACATTAAAAGGGAATTTAACAGAGTTAACGATAGAGATTATTTAAGGATAAGGATTTAGTGAAAATAAAGTAGTAATTTAGAATAAGATAAGGAAATCGCGGAATTAGATCTAATAATGTAACACACATATATATATATATATATATATATATATATATATATATATATATATATATATATATATATATATATATATATATATATACATATATATATATATATATATATATATATATATACATATATATATATATATGTATATACATATATATATATATATATATATATATACATATATATATATATATATATATATTTCATCGGGGGCGACACTAAATTCTGAAAAAGCAGAATTCCTGTTTTCTAGTATTTTTTTTCTTTTAACACGAAAGAAAAATCAATTAACACGAAAAATTTCGTGTGAAAAGTAGATTCCGGCGACGAATCTGACAAAGCAATTAACGATGCAGTTCCTATCCCCTCTACTTCAGAAATGGAGAAAATAATTAAAAGTGTGCACAGTTATTTAGAATCGCTTCCGAATGGAGAGGCGAATAAAACAATAGATAATATCAAACAATTTGTGGGCAATATGGTGCTGAAAGACACCTCAAAAAAAGATATATAATTTCTCCCCAAAAATCAATAATTTTTTACTTGCTTTTTATCCTAATGGATGTAACGTACTAGTAGTTTAACAGGAAATCGAAATAAAATTTGACGACATCGAAAATATTGGTGAGTTTTGTTCTTCTTTTACGCATTTTTTAACACAAAATTCTTTTAACGCGAAAAAAAACTTCAGTCCCGTCAGTTTTGTGTTAAACGTATTTCACTGTAATCCATCCTAAGGGGCTGTGCATATATAAAGTTATCATTTTACGGGGGAGGGGAGTATGCCACATGATATCGTAAGATATCTAAGGATACTAAAGATAAGGAGGGGTGATTGTCTTTAGATATCGCTATCATTTTTGTACCAACCAAACTTTTCTCTTCTTATTTGTAACTTTGTCTTGACATTAAAATACTACGTATCTTTTTTTTGTCTGTTACTTATTTTTATAAAGATACAAATAAATTATTAAAATCCTTAAATGATTATAAAACTATTCATTTCCTAAATATGGAATACCCCAACGTTTGGCATTCCTATTCTTCTGTCTTTAGCGTATGCATATAAAATACGCTGTTCGAGAAACCATATGCGAAGTATGTTAGAAATGATTCTTGTATTTACTAGTAAATAAAAGAGAAAGAATGTTTTCCACCTGTTTTCTTGATAAACAGTTCTGTATGCCTTCACCCCGCGTGGGGCCAGTGCAAGAAGACATTAATGTTGAATGTGTTGTGTGAATGTTGAATGTTAATGTTGTTACAAAGTGATATTATAAAATACTTTTAAATAGTAAATATTTCTTTTAAGTGTTATTTGATATAAAGTTATTTCATATATAAAGTGATATTTTATTGACTTCTCTTGAATCAATAAAGTATGCGACAAATAAATGTAACTATGTTTATATATCACTCCAGACAAAAGAAAAAAAATCAAATTTTTTTTTCAGACGTTGATAACGGTATCATTACGGTGTGGAAGGTGTTTGAGAGATGATAACGTATGATATCGTAAGGGGGGAGGAGGTGTTCCAAAATTACCAAAAAGTTAATAACGTTATGCATGTACAGTCCCTAATCACAACATGATATATAAATTTAAGGAAACTTTTATACATACCGTAGATCAATCTATCCCAAATAAGACAAAAATTAAAAATCAAACTTATGCAGAAGGGAAAATGACTAAATATAGTCCCTCTAAGGAAAATTATTTATTTTGAAAATTTAAATACACTCACAGAAATACTTTCTTCAATTCACCTGAATTGAACTGGCAACAGCGCTACTGGGGTATTTCCGTCAATTGAAGAATCTCGGTTTCTTTTTTATCCTTTACAGAAGGTAAAACGTTTGTCAATTGAAGAAATTGATGATTAAAAAAAAAAAAAACAAAAAAAAAACGCTGACCTTGGAGTCGAACCAGGTGTCTTATGGTTATGAGCAGTGTATCTGAACCGTTTGGTTATAGTTGTTTGGTAGTGCATAGTTTGAAGTGAATATATTGGGCATTCTCACAATTTTTTGACTTTCGTGAATAAAAATCTGGTGAAATTAAACTTGCTAAAATAACATTTTAGACTTATAGACGAATGCCTTAATGATTCAAAATAAAGAAAAAATGGTCAGCAGCGAAAATTTTTTTATTTAACTGAGGTTTAAATTAAACTTGTGAGTTTAATTTTTCCTACCATTTTACCACTATAACTTTTTATTTTCTTCTAAATTTTTACTTATAATGAATTTGCATAGTACCCACAAGGCATTCAAATAAGAAATAATAACAATGTAGTTTTTTTAGTACACAATTTTGGTACAACATTGTCTTAAAGGGGTGTTAAAGAAGGGACGGTAAGGGAAAAAAGGGGACGGTATAGGAAAAAAGGGACGAAATGGGAAAAAAAAAGGACGGTAAGGATGGAACGGTAGGGAAAATTACCACCTATTTTAGGCAAATCATGTTAAGACTAAGTGGTAGCCACAATGTTAATTGATTTTTAGAAACAGTTATTTACATTGGATTAAATAAAAAAAAAAAATTACCTCGAAAAGGGCAGGAATAAACCTTGAGGACGGTAAGGCTCCCAATAAAGCCACGATGCTTGAAATTGATATTTAAATGTTGATTTAAATTCTGCAGTAAATTTCCTGTCAAAGAATTTTAGACATACTTTCTATAGCATACTTCTGCATGAGAAAAAACTTGAAAAAAATTTTGTGACTGCATCTGTAGTGATTTTCTGTATAATTTTAGAAGAGGGACGGTAAGGAATCTAAAACCCAGGGACAGAGTTAAAAAAAAATAACCCTAAAAATGTGTGCAGGTTAATTTTTTGCTACATATTTATATAAAACAACAGTTCCAGTTTCGAAAAAAATTACATCGAATTATTTTTATTGAAACAATTTTATCCAGACAGCTCCAAACTAAAAAATCAGCATTAGGGACACGGGGCGGTATAGGAGTTTTCCTGTTATTTGGCCCTCCAACATCGTCCAAAACTTACTTATCTCGTTAATATTGTTATGCAATCATGCAATGGGATGTTTCCCAGTATATGAAATAAAAAAAACACAAGAACATTTACTAAAGTAAAAAAAATATTATTCAGGGACATAAAAGTCAAAAGGTTGTGAGAATGCCCCATATATATAATATGATTTTTGTCATACGATTACTCTCGTATTTATAAACCGATTTTTATGAAATTAATTGTGTGAATAGTACATATCAATGTCTCGACCGAGATCGTTGACCAGCTTCATCCGCCATCTTGTTTCAAAATAGCGGCCATTTAAAAAATTTTAAAATATTAAAATTTTAAAAAGCGGTGCAAATAAATTAAAAACTGAAAAATATTTTTTCTTAAGAGTTTATTTGACTTTAATACAAGGATACCGTAGCACGTTTTGTTTCTTCTTTATCTTAAAAAATGGCTGAGATATAGCAGTTTGAAGTCCTAGGGACATTTTCAAACAACCTGATTTTTGTCATGCTGTAAAGAAAAAAGACGCTGATCTTGGAGTCCAACCAGGTATCTTATTGTTATGAGCAGTGTACCTGAAACGTTCGGCTGCAGTTGTCGGCAATGCATAGTTTGAAGTGAATATATTATGTTTCTTTCCGACGGGTACGGTTTGATTAATTTCTTTAGAAAGCTTGGAATTTTGAAGTTAATTTCTAGAAGATTTTGTCGTTAAAAAGATTGTGGCTGACGTTTTAACACTTTAGTGTTAATATAGGATAAAAATATGAATTATAAATATTTTTAAGCAGAATGTTAGACGTAAAATATGAAAAGTATATTTTCTGTAGAGAAGAAATGATTGGTTTTTTATGAGCTAAATCGATTTTTTTTCCATTTAATATTTTCCTTTTAACCCTTTCAGGAGCAGAAGGATTCTGTTCGTAAACTGATGAAATAATTGACTGACACCAGAATATTCAAATGAATTTCTTAGAAAATAAAAACCCGCTAATTTGCACTTTCATTACAAAAGCAAAATTCTATTAATATATTCTTGGTGCCATTTGTCAGTTTTGGAATTAAAATTAGGTGGCTAGACCGTCTAGCCACCGCCCTTGAAAAGGTTAATTAATATATCTATTTTAAAGAGTATTTCATGTATTCATTTAGAATATATTTTAAATGCGAATATTTATATATATATATATATATATATATATATATATATATATATATATATATATATATATATATATATATATATAAATGGTGAGTTTTTTTAAATGAATGAGAAAATTAATTAATTATTTATTTTTAAATTTTAAAACTATTTTTTTTTGTTTCTTTGTTTATTCTTTTTTGAGTAAATTAGAAAGCTTAATTTATAGAATTTTTAGTTTTTCATTTAAAAAAATAAATTCAAATTTTAGTATTAATAGAGACAGTACGCATGCGTGCTACGAATGAACGAATTTCTCCCTCCTTTTCAGGCATTCGGGGAAGAAATCACGGATAAAACATCTTTCCAGGAGTTCGGAAATTATTTGTTTAAAAATGAGGAATAATTTAGCATATAAAGGCGAGGTTTTCTGACGGTGTAGAGCTAAAAATGTCCAAAAAACCGATTTGTGCATCTCTGATGCTCAGAAGCTAGTAAGCTGAAGCTAGTAAACTGTAAGCTGCAACAGAAGCTAGTAAGCTGCAAAAAAGACATGTTTCTTAATCTAGGAAAATATAAAGCAAACATGAACAAAAATATACTATAACCTCTTTCAAGTACCCACGATTCCGAAAAAACATTCTTTATCTTTAGAAACTTCAGAAACCAATATATTTTTGAGATTTAAGGGGTTCCGGGGCTAAAAATTCTATAAAAAAAAATGCAATTTTTTTTTTTTTTTATTGACTTAAAAAAAATACTGAGTTTTTATCGTTAAATATCGCAAACCGCATGTTTTTATCTTCATTAGATCCAGAGATATAACACCTTTTGCCTTGAGAAGCAATGCATCTGCTGCCCTCCTGACGGGAACTTTAGCTTCATTTATCTCAGAATGAATTTTTTGATGATTTGTCAACTTTAAAAGAATATATCTGAAGTTTCTTGCAAGATATATGTATGAAATCTTGAACAGAGATTTTATGCTATATTTCCAACAAATTGCCTTCAGGATTTTTAATTTTGAGCGATAATTGTGAAAATATGCTAATTAATGCAAAACTAACTCATAAAAAACTTCATTTTTTTACTTAAATATTTTTCTTATAAAATTCATAATCAATATTTTAAGAAATCATGAAAACAAATTAAAATGACACATTTTCTGTACACAAAAGTGTAAAAAAATTGTAAATTGAGTAAGTACTTCCAGAGTTATATCAAAAATTAAATAGTTTTAAAATTTTTTAATTTGAAAATTTTTTTTAAATATTTAAAAAAAATCAGATTTTTTTTTAAATACAATATTCCTATTATATTAAAACATATTTCAGAAAAAAATTAATAACAAAATCTCTGTAAATAAAAAAAATAGAATTTTGAGCCCCGGGCCCTCTTAAAGGAGAATTTATAAAAAAAAAATTTCTGTGTCTGTCACTGATTTCCGGAAACGTTTCTGACAAGGGAACCACTTTTGGTGTTGCTCGCACCTAGCATCGAGACCTGGTGCTAGAGCCCTATACTTAAAAGTTAGGTAACCGAAAAAATTCCTCTGTTAAAATAATATTTTATATACTTTTTTATACTTTTAATTTTTATTATTACATATTTATTTGTTTATTTGACGCCAAAAGTGATTTAAGTCGCCAAATATGGCGCTACAATTTTTCCGCCCGCTTTATCCAAAGAGAAAATGTGCAGAACATATTACTAGAACTAGGACTTCCCTCAGAGGGATTAGTCTGAGCGATATTGTTGAAAACATAGATTTAATAATAACATGTGGAAGCAAAGAAAATGAGATGTTATCTTTAATTGTCCATATACTGCGATAAATTGAAATGATGAAAATAAACGAATCGTAGAATTACAAAATATTATATATAAATTCGTATACACTTTTTAAAGAAATGAGAAATCAATCCCTGCAAGACAGCCATGCATGGATATAAAATTGAAAATACGCAATATATTAAAAGTAAAATAAAAAATGAAACACTAAATTATCTTATATCGGAATTTTAACTGTATAAAATGATGTCAAGAGCATAATCAGACTCTCCGCACCAATTTGAGCAACTTTAAATGGCAAATATATGATGTTTAAAAAGAATGGACTATACTTTATATGGTGTGGGCTCACACGGAATAGTTAATATTGTACAATATCTGTTTTCCACGGATGCAATGAGGTTGTTGATAACATTTAAGGAATTCCCTCCTCAAAATCTGATATAGTAACAAAGTACCGAATACATCAACAGTGGCATGCAATGCTTCGTTAGAGTGTGTTTTAGATATGCTCGATCGGATTTAAATGATGAGTGTATGCTGGCCACTACATACGCTGTACTGTTTTGTTTTCAAACATATTCTGCACAAGTTGAGCTGTATTTAGCATGTATTAAATAAAAGAAATCGGCAATGATTGCAACATAAAGTATGACACAAGATCTGAATATATCGTCTGCATAACTTTTCAGCTGTCAAAGTGTCATTTGAAGTAATTTACAAATCCGTACATATTTATTCAGCAAATCATGCAAGCTAAAATACGTCAATATGAACCCGATTATGAAATTTCACCAGAATAAGTCAATATATAAAAAATCTACTAATGATAATTGAGAATGTAACCTTATGATAAAATGTCTAGAAAAATGAATCAGATAAAAAATTCATATCACATTTAAAACGGTACTTCCCTCTGTTAGTGGCCTTGGCGAGAGAGAGAAAAGCCTAGAGAAGGAACACTTTAACAAGTACTTTCGGGCAACCTATTCACTGTTTCATACAGGTCTTTATTCAATATTTACACAATTTATTTAATGCTAGGTGGGTATCTATCAGTTTTGTTGCATTTAAATTGCATGTTTTGCGGAGGAAATGCAGCATTATGAAATATTTAAAGTTGCTATACCTAATAATTCCAAATTAATGGTAATTGAGATCGCTTTCCGTTAATTTCATCTTTTTAAATTTTAATTTTTTTAGAAACCATTCAAAGAGACAATTGTATATTCTAAAACTAACCCGAAGCAAAACATCAAGATTTTGGGCTCAGCAGTAACACAGAAATAAAAAATTTCGAAAGTTCTTTGTTTCTGCACTGTTTTATATAGCTACATTTTTAGAAATTGTTCTATTGCGAGAATTTACGTCATGATAAATACAGCCATGTCAATTTTCATGTTTATATTCCTAACAATTCCATGTACTTCGTTACTTAGATCATCTTTAGATCTTTTTCCGCTTTGTTTAGTCTTTCGATTTTTTAGAATTCGTTCTACAACGAGCATTTACATCTTATAAATTACTACCATGCCAAAGTTCTAGTTTCTAACCCCAACAGTATCCCAAAAATTTCAGTATTCCAAATAAATCATAGTTTAGAACCATTCTAGAAATTTTTACATTTATCCGTAAAATTGAGAGCGTTCATTAGGAGTATTTGCGTCTTAAAAGTAACTACCGCACCAAATTTAAAGTTTCTAACCCAATCAATATCGCAAAAATCGCAATTTTAGAACTTTTTTCTCCTGCAGCGATGTAGGTTCTTGCACTGACATAAAATACAGTCTTTTTTTATAGAGATAGCCACCAATAGTAGATAATATATAGAGATAGCCACCAACATTTTTTTTAAGTTGGCTATGTAGTTCCAGAGATAACACCTCACAAACGTACAAGCATTAATAATATTATACACTTTATAATATTATAACGCTTTATAACATTAGCATTAGATGTACAGATACAAAAGCCATTTATCTGTTACAAACTAAAGTGCCCGACGTTGCCCAGAATTTGTAGGATGTTTGTTCTGAAAAATCAATTTCAAAATTTAACATACAACACAAAACAAACATTAAAAAAAGCAGTTGAAATGTTGTAGGAAAGAATCATATGAAAACGCTACATAAAAATGTATAAATGTATATAACAGACGCAAAAGAATTTAGATATAAATGAACTTATTTCCATTTATAATTGGAGCAATAAAGTTTAAATACGCCAATATTTCACTAATCGAGTTTTTATCATGCTTCAATACATTTTTCACACCATATGACGTTATACTATATCTACCACGTCCTTTATATTTCCAATATGACGTAATATTTTCCTCTTTCACGTGGAAACCTTGAAATAGAAAAGTTATGAAGTTATATTCACTTTCATTTAAATTCATCAAACTATTTATTTCAATTTCATTTTTCACGTGGAAACCTTGCAATAGAAAGTTATGATGTAATATTCACCTTTTTTTAAATTCGGCAAACTATTTATTTCATTTTCATTTTTAACGTGGAAATCGTGCAGTAGAAAATTAATTGTGGTAGTAATAATTTTATTGTGTATTTTAATTGTTGGCAACTGCTTTAACGAAAAATGTTTAAATTTGATAAGAAATTGCTGTTAAATTGGTGGTCTTTTATTAATTAAATATTAACTATAAATTATTTCGATTCCGGATTACTTTAGTTGCCTCGACCATGTTTTAATACACATGTACGTATTTTTCACAATTTTGGCTTCCAAATTGTGAATTTTTATAGAATTACAAACAGACAGATAGACAAGTTTTCATTTTTATATATCTCTCTATTCTAAAAAAAGTAACTAACGCTGTCACCGCCGCCGCCGCCGGTTTTGAATTTTTTATGACCGGAGGTCTTTCTTCGTTAATATTAAGAAAACTATTGCATACAAAAATATGAAAATCAGTGGTTTTATAGAGAAATGTTTGATCAACACGCTGATGCATACAGTTTTCAAATCGAAGAATTATTTTAAGAGATATTTAATGTTAAAGTTGGACAAAATCGTTCCATTAAAAAGTTTTATAGGAGCAAAAACTATACATGGGAGTTTAATCATTTTTAGATCATTTTGTTCAATAGAAGATGCCGGTGTGCAGATTCCATTAATTTTTTTAATTTGACTCATTTTTTGAGATTTTATTTCTATTTTAAATTCAAATATTCAGCATTTCGGCATACATTTTTTACATATTTTAGATAATGGTATTAATTTAAACTGTTGCCAAGTGTATAAACAGCGCAAACAATAATGTTTGCTTCAAATAAAAAAAAATATTTACACGTTACTATTATAAACAGAAAAAACCCCCTTCAAATTAGAATTAAATAATTAGGTATAAAAAGCAGGCATTTATTGGAAATTACGCCGTAAAAACTATATTTACATGTGAATTTTAAAAGAGAAAGGATATTGTAAAATAAATTCATTAACTTGCGTTAGAAGTCATACATAGAAGAAATTACGTCACATTACACTTATTATGCAAAATGAACAAAAAATAATATTGCAAAACAGTTTAAATTTAAAAATTGCGTGAGACAAAATATCAGAGGTTAAATATTAGACTTTTTCAAAATTTTATTATTTGTCGTTTGATGTGAGGGGTTCAGCTATAAATATGCAAAATTTCATCTCTCCAGCTTAATTAGGGGCTGAGTTAGAAAAAATGTTTAAGATACACAAGTTAGAGCTCAGAGGGTTAAATATTAAACCTTTTTCAAAATTTTATTATTTGTCGTTTGATTTGAGGTGTTCAGCTATAAGTATGCAAAATTTCATGTCTTCAACTTGATTAGGGGCTGAGTTAGAAAAATTGCTTAAAATACGCAAGTTAGAGCCCAGAGGGTTAAATATTAGACTTTTTCAAAATTTTATTATTTGTCGTTTGTTGTATGGTGTTCAGCTATAAATATGCAAAATTTCATGTCTCCAACCTAATTAGGGTCTGAGTTAGAAAAATTGCTTAAAATACAGAAGTTAGAGACCGGAGGGTTAAATATGACTTTTACAAATTTTTATGATTTATCGTGTTATCGCAAGTGTTCAGCTATAAGAATGCAAACTTTCATGTATCCAACTTAATTAGGGGCTGAGTTAGAAAAATTGCTTAAAATACACAAGTTAGAGCCCAGAGGGTTAAATATTAGACTTTTTCAAAATTTTATTATTTGTCGTTGATGTGAGGTGTTCAGCTATAAGAATGCAAAATTTCGCGTCCCCAACTTAATTTGTGGCTGAGTTAGAAAAATTGCTTAAAATACAGAAGTTAGAGACTGGAGGGTTAAATATGACTTTTTCAAAATTTTATGATTTATCGTGTTATCGCAAGTGTTAAGCTATAAGTATGCAAACTTTCAAGTCTCCAACTTAATTAGGGGATGAGTTAGAAAAATTGCTTAAAATACATGAGTTAGAGCCCAGAGGGTTAAATATTTGACCTTTTTAAATATTTTATTATTTGTTGTTTGATGTGAGGTGTTCAGCTATAAGTATGCAAAATTTCATGTCTCCAACTTAATTAGGGGCTCAGTTAGAAAAATTGCTTAAAATACACAAGTTAAAGCCCAGAGGGTTAAATATTAGACTTCTTCAAAATTTTATTATTTGCCATTTGATGTGTTGCATTCAGCTTTACGTATGCAAATTTTCAAGTCTCCGACATATATAGTTTCTGAGAACGGGCTCTGTGACTGACCGACAGACAGACAGACAGACAAAGGAGTGAGACAGGTAGGGTTTGTTTAGATGAACGAAACTCTAAAAACATGCTGCGGATGACTGTAACAACATCCTAAAATTACATTACCATCAGCGATCTACCAATCCCGAATTTAGTTTATATTCATTTAATATATTCTTATTCTTTTGTGCGGCCCTGTAAAATAATTATCAATAATATATACAGTAAAACCTCTGAATAGCGGACACCTCGAGAATGCAGAATTTGTCCTCTTTTTGGAGGTGTCCGCTACTGAGAGTAAAAAATGTACAGTTATTTAAGGGTTGCTAATCGAAAAAATGCCCGCTAAATAGAGGTGTCCACTAATCGGGTGTGTCCGTTATGGAGATTTTACTGCATAATAGTATCATCCTTTACAAGAAAATTGCATGCTGTAGGATAGACAGACAGACATCCAGAGAAAGATTACCTAAAGGAGAAATGAACACTCATGCCTTTTCTTTTAATCATCCACAAAAGTTTCTAAATTTCGTTATATGAGTATTAAAAAAATCTATTAATTTCCAGTCGATAGGCTGACAACTATCTTTTAGCCTGAGTTTTTAGCCGGATTTAGCCTGTTGTACAGATTTTATACAACAGGCTAAAAACTGTCACCGTGGTACGGAGTACTGTATTATTTTTTGTTTGCCCACCAAAACTGGTTGCCACGGGTTGTTGCAAGGTTTGTGATCACGTGGTTCAAACTGATCTATTCAATATTACTGCGTGTGTATTTTTTTTTATTTGCTCCATGTCTTCAAACCAGTTGTCCACGAAAACATCAACCGGTGAAAGTGACGCACACGAAATTTCTGTGACGTATGCAGATAAATTGTGCTTTTTTATCAGTTTTTTTAATATAATTTTTAAACGGTTTGGAACCTATTTTTCATAGTAGGTGCATTCAGTAGGTGGCCCTCATAGGTACCTTCTGGTGCAATCCGAAACGAAATCCGACAAATATTTTTTGAGTTATGCTTGACGAAAGGTTTTTATTAGGTTTTTTTTTTAGTAGGACATGGCGTTAATATCCATCGTAGTTGTAATGTGTCCAGACAGTAATATTTCGCTGAGTATTAGTCTTCGCTTCGCTCAGACAATTATATCAGATTGCGATTTAAAAAAAAAAATAATTGATAGCATAAGAAACAAACATTAGGTTTTTTTTTCTATGCAGACGATAAATATATAAGTAATAAATATAATTCTATAAAAGCTTCGGAGATCATTAAAAACTATTTTTTAGTGAAATACAAAATAAGCAAATTATTTTCTTTCGAAATCGAATGAAATAAAGTTTCGAATGTTTAAAATGAATGTTGCTGTATTAAATGGTCCTTCGGTAAAAGTAATCATAAAGTAAATTATTATTTTTACGCAATTTAGAAAAATTACTGTGGCGAAATAGGTCAGACATAGCAATTTCTAGCTATTACAAATTCAGCTATGACATTTGGCTAGGGTTGCCGTTAAGCTCTACTTTTGAAAATAAATGCAAACTGTTTCCCCGCCAAAAATATGAATATAAAGTTGCAATTTTTCAAAATCAAATTCGTGGGTTCTTGAAGGAATTTTCAAACTTTTTTCAATATTTTATACTTATTATTAACTAATTTTTATTTTTAAATGCTTTAAAAAAAATCAATGTAAATAGTTCGATAAGTGCACTGTAAAAAAAATTCCGCAACGTTCCTGGGAAAAAATGGGCAGCTGAGTTGCCCATTATTTCCGAGAAACATTTCTTGAAAATGACTGGAACTTTACTGTAAATGTTAAAAACTTTCTACAGAAATGCCAGTAAGTTTCCTGCGAAATACCAGGAATATTTCTGTTGACAGCAAAACATTACTGACATTTCACAGCATGCGGGATCCGCAGACGATTTTTACATTTCCAGTTGACAATTTTCGCTTTGTTCATTATTTGTTAGAATGAAAAAGTATTTTGAAATTGACATCAAAATTATTATTTATAATTTACACGAAAATATAAATTTTCAGTTAAAATTCAATAATGTAAATATATATATGATATATTGTTTCTGAACTTTGCTTAAAATATAAAAATATATAAATGTAAATAATAATTAGAAAAAAAATCTAGACATAAAATATTTTGGATTTTCGTCAGTAATTATGTTAGTTTACAAGTTAGATAAAATACATATAAATTTTCATGAAAAAAAAAAAAAAAAACCTAAACGCAATTGTATATTATTTCCGAAAATAAAAAAAAATTAAAATTTGCAGCAATTCAAAGTGTCAAATATATATCAAATTTAAATCAAATTGTAATAAAGTGTTAAAATATAAAATTAATTAAAAAAGAAAAAAAAAGTCAAGAGGTAGCATCGAACTCGGGCCGTACGGGTGGCGTGCGAGCTTTCTGCGTCCACACCACGAAAGACACGTTGAGAGCTGCAAACTAATGGGTATTTGAAACGTATGCTAAACCTCGGCATCTAATTTCTGAAAATCGAAGGCCCATTTGAAGAAATCATTTCACATGAATAATTAGAGATAAGAACTCTAAAACATACTTTAAATTAATCAAAATCGGTGAGAATCATGTTTGATGGTCCACTGGTTAATGGAGATCCAAATAATAGTTGTATTTTTTTTTTTTTTTTTTTTACACGGTCTGCTCGTTAAATATTCCACAGACAAGTACGAGAGATAATCTCTTAGCGATGCCACAGAGGTATTGTATTTTCATCTGAATTGTCTTGACAATAGAGACGTAAAGGATTATGTCGTCTATTGATTTATTTGCATTCCATATATATATTTTTACATTCATTTAAGGAATTCGTTTTCGACACTCGCGCGCGAGCAACGGATTATAGCAGCGTTTTGCTGTTTCCAACTTTTGTTCAGGAACGTTTCAGATAAGAAAACCAGAATTTCACAGGAAAGAGCTAAATTATTCTGAAAACCTGAGAAAAGGCGAAACGTTCCTGGATTTTACATGGAACGTTACCATTTTTTTTTACAGTGTGGTCTCGAAAATTGCATTTTCAGAACGTTATGCAGCTGTATAATCAAGAAATATTATTTTAACAGGAAATTTTTATCGATTCTTAAACTTCATAATATAGGGCTTTAAAACCAGGTCTCAATGCTAGGTGCGAGCAACACCAAAAGTGGTTCCCTTGTGAGTAGATTTTATAGTGTATTACTCATTTTCCTAACGGGGAATATCTGCTTTCAGAATGCTATCAACACTCAAGTAAAACATTTTCATGTTCAACAGATATATTTTATAGACTATCATGATAAATTAGCAACATTAACATTAATATTAAAATAAATATTTTTTTGCTACTTTTGTATGTATGAATTATGCAGTTGAAAATTTTTAATTGAGAATTGCTGGCATAACCAGATAAAGTGACTGGTCCACCAACCTGTCTTGCAATTTCAGCATAAGAGAGACCATTT
The DNA here is from genome assembly GCA_963932465.1 of Maratus speciosus. Classification (NCBI taxonomy): domain Eukaryota; kingdom Metazoa; phylum Arthropoda; class Arachnida; order Araneae; family Salticidae; genus Maratus; species Maratus speciosus. The sequence goes on along the minus strand of OZ010798.1, from coordinate 160,719,366 downwards.
TCTGTCAATATGACAATTCTGCTTTTTTTTGTAGGTGTCCAATCAGTTCTTGTTGTTGATGAAATTGTTCTAAATTATTTGCATTAAGAAAAAAAATAGAAATACGAGGGTTGTTTTTTAAGTAAGGGCCGTTTGAAAATAAAAACCAAACGAAAGAAAAATTTCAAAGACCAAATTTATTTTCAGATTCTACATACATTTCTCTATTTTTCAACATAGCTGCCAAATTTGTTTAAACACTTAACATACCTTGCAACTAGATTTTGTATACCCTCTTCTTAGAAACTTGCCTCCTGCTCCGATAACCAAGAGGTCACGGTCGTTTTCACGCCTTCGTTGCAGTGGTTGCTGCCGAGATGATGTTTGAGATAGCGGAAAAGATGGAAATCGCTCGCGGCTGTAGGGGGGGGGGGGGTGGTCCAAAATGTACCAGCCAAAAGAGTGCTAGGGTCTGAGGCCTTGCATTGTCATGGAATAGCAAAAATTCCCCCTGCTGCATGTTTTGTTTTGAATCGCTCATGACAAAAAAGGTCACTGACCGTACCTCGCACGGGGCGGGCTATTCTATAATCTTGAACATTTTATAGACACAGAACAGATCGTACAGGTTACCTACACAGCTGCAACTGAGCAGAGTAATTCCCAAGGAATGCCGGGACACGATGCAAGCACTAGTTGTGGCGCTATGGCCACCTATTAGTGTATACAACAAAACGGCCCTTACTTAAAAAACACGCCTCGTATATAACTCTATTTAGTTACACTAGTATTCACCCTTCTACAAAATTCATTCCAGCAAAATACCGCTTTTACAAATCAAAACATACTACAGTTTAGTTACTGACATTTGATTGGTTCACAGAACAGTCATTGTGATTGACTAGGAAGCTTTTATTACCATACACTTCAGCATTCAGGACTGATTGTGTTTGTATTTTAGACTAAAGTATGTGTAACTTTTTTTTTGTAATACTATTTTAATTCTGCTTTTTTAATTAAATTCTACATTAAATTTCCTTGAATTTGATGTATAAACATTTGTATTTAAAAGAAAATTAATATATTCTATAAGTACACTAAGTTATAAAACAGAAAATAAAAAAAATTCTGCAATTTTGGCCACCATTGTATAAAGAGTATTAAATATAGAAAAATATATTTCTAAGCCGACTAAGATATCGATTGCAGTATTATAGATAGCTATTACATTAACAATATAAGCTCATTTAGGAGAGCAAACTTATATTGATTCCAACAATGGTTACTATCTTAGTGAAAACAGTCCACGTTAATTTACGCCTTAGTGGTTACCTTGATACAGAAATTGCCCTCAACTCAACTCAACACTAATTAAATGCTGCGAGATGAACTTCCAAAGATTATATTAACACTGTCAGTTGGAAGGGCCTAGCAGTATTGTGAGAAAATTGCATGTTGCTTTATATGAAACAGGTTTCGAAAAATCTTGTAAAAATATTATATGAAACAGTGAAGTTTTAAACTCACAATATATAAAATGTGTTCTTTTATATAACATTTATCTAGACGTGAATTTAAAATGTAATTATTTACTAGTTAATGAAAGAGTATCAGCATTCTCTATTGATGCGCTAGTTTCGATATTGATTCATCGACAATAAAATATTTAGTTTGACGAGCTTAACTACATCTTTAAAATTCTTACGATTGTATTGATTTATCTAGCGTACATTTGATATCACGATGTATGTCTATGAAATTAAATAGACGTTAAAAGATGATATACTATTTTATTGTTCTCTGAACGAAATCAATACTAATTCAAATAACTAATCATATTACATCAGAATCGGAATTTTAAAAAAGACATTTAATAAAACTGGAAAACACATTAATATCGCATAATAAAACCAATTACAACAGACGTTTCAAGCCTTATACAAGCTCATCATCGTACAAAAAACAATTGTAAGCCAAAACTGTTGTTTATCCTTATTTACGTTCAAAATATGCATTTAAAATAATAAATCACCAAAGAGTAGGGTAGACCGGGCATGTTGGCCATAGGAGCATGCTGGCCCATCAACGACATTTTCCAATTACAATCCATTTTCCAATACCATGGCATTAATAGTTGAGCGACGTGTGTCTTATCACGTTTTCTTTTACCAATAACAACGTCGGTAGCTAGAAAGCAACCAAACGAATTTTCACTATGCTAAGTTTTTTTTTTTGTTTTTTTGCATTTATAAATAATCGTTTTTGATTTGCTCCTAAATTAAGGTTTCACTTTGATGAATAGTAATCTAAAAGACCGTACTTCAGAGCTTTACTGATTTTTTTAAATATTAACAGAATATTTTGATATGACGATCAAAAAACAAAATGGCCTTATAGGACAAGTTGGCCCATTTTATTCGGAACATGTTGGCCTGCTGTCCAACAGTTTGTTTTATACATTTATAAGGACATAGAAGTTAATAAAATTGCAGATTTATGTGTATTACTGCGCAGGGTGGTATTTAGTAAAATGCAAATAAGAAAAGATTGGATTCAATGTACCAGATGCGAACGTTAGGCGTACGAATCATGTGTCAGGTTCTATATATATATATATTTTCTTATGTGACGTCAAAAGGAGACTAAATTTATAGCTTGCTATTTGGCAACAGCCGTAACAACGATTCTCAGTGGTTATTTTACGGTCACATGACCCTACCCATTCAGCAAGTCCACATTAAGAGAATATCTCTTCTTAAAGACTTTTAGACACAGAAGAAAATGTTTTGTTTACATTTCCTTAGCGTATCCACAGTGTTTTACAAAGAGTTTCAAGTGAATGCATACAGCGCTGTGAAATATTATAGGTGCAAAAATGCATTTTTATTTGCATTTTCACGAAATTTTGCGTTACTTTTTTATACAAAAAAAAATATTTGTAAATTTCATATGTTAAAGCTATTTATAAACCGTGCTCTGCAATATTATAGGCAAAAAAATACATTTTTATTTGCATATTCGACGAAGTTTTCCATTACCTTTTTATACATTAAAAACATTTGTAAATTTCATATGTTAAAATGATTTATGGAAATATTTATTCTTGCTAGATTGACGGAAATAGTGGCGAGCGAGCGAAGCGAGTTGTGAATTGCGTTGCAATTCACGAGCCCCATGTGAATTGTGTAGCCCAATGTGTCACGAATCCGATACGAATTGTGTTACCCAATGTGTCACGAGACCCATGTGAATTGTGTTACCCAATGTGTTACGAGCCCCTTGTGATTTGTGTAACCCAATGTGTCACGAACCCAATATGAACTGTGTTACCCAATGTGTCACAAGACCCGTGTGAATTGTGTTACCTAATGTGTCACGAGCCCCATGAAAATTGTGTTACCCAATATGTCACGAGCTCCATGTGAATTCTGTTACACAATGTGTCACGAGTCCAATGTGAATTGCGTTGCAATTCATGGTGGTTGGCGAGCGTCAGCGAGCGTTAGCGAGCAGGGGTCGGATCCCACTAGTATTTTATATTCGTATTCATTGTGCTGATGAGAAAGATTTCGATGAAGGCAGTAGTTAAGTTGAGCAAAATATCTTTTCTTATCATTTGTATATTTTATATACCAAATTAAAATTACATTTGATATTTTATGTGACTTTTTCATTTCCGTTAGTAATCCAAAGATCAAAATAATTTAGAAGATCAACCTATTCGTTCGATGAGGCAGGTTGGTCCAGTGACATGATGCCCTTCTGAGCTTCATACAGAAAATATTAATTAATATTTTTAAAATTTTTCTCAAACGTGTATAAGCTTTAATTTGTTCTGATTGTACAAACTAAAATAATAATAATAGTAATGAAAATAAAATAAAATTTAACAAACCAAAAAGTTGGAAGAAAAATTGGGTTAACAAGCCTCGGTCTAGCCTAAACATCACATTAGGACTACATATTTTAGTGAAACTGTATATGCTTCGTTTAGAAGATATTTTTGTAATCTCTTAAACCAATTTTCTGTGAAAATTATATGTCGGGTTTCCTCTAAGTCCACACAACTTTGAACTATACAACCCTTACTATTTATATGCTGCCACCACCTATATGATTACGTGATATCGGTCACGCTATGAGAGGATTGTTGAAAAGAAAATCAACTCTTTCAATTAAACTGAACTAACAATTTATTTACATATTATTTACAGATAACAAGACACTATTTACAATTAAGAACTGGGATATAGGTGATCCGGTCCAACATTAAATTAAATACAGTAAATACTTGCTGTGTACGGTTAAAATACTTTATATTCCTTTCAGACCTGCGCTAGTTAAATTAGATTTATCGGAGATCACTATTAATCTCCCAACACATTAGTTCTATACTCCAAGAGCTTCCCTGCCTAATCACGCTCTATCCAAGAGCTACTCTCGAGCAACTCACACTTTGAGTTCCAGGCATCAACTGTGCTCTGCCAGAAAGTGACCACCCACGTTCAGCTATACGCCTTCACTGATCTCACTCAGCTATATCACTTCTCCTCCAAAAACATAAACGGGGTTTTCCTTCTGCCATCAGGGTCCCCTTCCTTTCCTCCAATCCATCGAACCTCAAACTGTCACCTTCCGTGACGCCCGTTATTTCGTTATCTGGTAAAATCCTTTTTCTGCCTTATCTCAGGTATGCACTTGAATAGCAGGCACTCCACTCTATTCATAAACTACATTCCTTCAACTACCCTATCTAACTCACTAGCTCGGATTATATTTCAGATGAGAAAAAAATGTTACTTTAAAATTCCCAGTACACAGACAATATACAAGCAAGAAAATAATATAAAACCATAGCTCTAATGGTATATGTTCCTCAGAACCTGACATTATACTTTTGAAAATGCTACTTTGCAGTTAGATTTAATTATTTTAATAACAAAATCTGGGATATAGTCCGTATCTATTGAATTACGAACAAGTTTTGACTGTAAAATGCAGGATTTATAAGCGCTTTATGCTCTTTTAACCCATTGTTGCATGATCGTCCAGTTTCTAGATCCCTAGAAAAGTTTCTTTCTTTTCTTCTCCTATAGACTCTCTTTACGTACCTCAAAGAAGTACACGTATTGTACTTTGGGAAATCCTTCTCTGTTTCACTATTTGACGCTAGTCCTGATTATAAAATGATAAACAGAGTGTCCACAAAAGTCTCTATACAATTTTCAGCATTTATTAGAAGCATAAATGAACACACGATTTTATAGAAATTAGCACAATAGTAGGAGTATACAGGGTGGTCATAAAAAAAAAATCTTCTCCGATATACGAACCCCCAGCGGCATACCCGATCAACCAATCAAAAAGAAATTTTAGATATACTCATTTGAAGGTATGCGCTCGAGATCGTGATGATTTAAAACAACAGAGCTCTCGCGGTTACGGTTACAGTGAAACGTTTTTGAAATTTTCGAATGTCAACACCCATTTTTTTCATGCGCAAATTCAATTTCATGGCGTTGGAATTATACACGTACGAGGAAAATTGTCGGCGTAAAACACTTGCAAAAAAGATCATTGCGAGGAACGAAGGGAGTGGCTACAAGATATGTTTTTCAGTAGCCGATTTCTTTTTTCACTTGTGAACTCAGTAATGTTGTAAGATTTGTTTCAAAATATTTTTTTTAGTTGTGTTTGTGTACATATAGTGTAAACAAAAATGTAATCATTTGTTTCAGTGTGCTGAATATTACGTTACATAGGAACTGATTAGGATTGAGTGCCACGATATTACACCGGGAATTTTAGTCATACGTGAATCGTTCCAACGCCATTTATGGTTTTTCAATGCTGATGAATTTGCGCAGGAATAACAAAGGGTGTTGCCATTTGGAAATTTCGAAATTTTTTCTCTGTAATCGCAACCGTGACTATTGTTCTAAATCATCACGATCTCGAGTACCTTCAAATAACTAGATATAAAATTTCCTTTTGATTGGTTGAGCGGTTATGGGTGCATATATGGGGGAAGTTTTTTTTTATGACCACTTTGTATATTGAGGGTTTTTCTGCAGTAATTAATAAACATCCACCATGGCCGCGCACCATTGCTTGTACGAAGCATATCAAGGAGTTAATCGTCGACGTTTTCCTCTGATACTCTTTTCAGCCCACTCCTTGTTTTATACGTTATTGAGCAGACCTCCATGAATTTCTTGCACCCACGTCCATCAATTCTTGAACGGCACAAAAAATTCATGGAGATCGGGTCAATATTGGATAAAGCAAGGAGTGGACGAAAAGGGTATCAGATGAAAACGTCGACGAGCATCGTCTTGACGTACTTCGTTCAACCAATGGTGCATATACACTGAAAAAAATATGAAGTACTCAAAAATGAGTAAATCGATGTACTCATATCGAATTGAGTCTGTTTGGATCAAAGATGAACGTATGTTTTTTCAATTTTGAAACATCACATGTTATGAAACCCAAACAAAACGATAATTATGTACCCTGTAATAGTTTTTCTCATTTATGGTGGTACAAAACTTGCTCATGATGATTCAAATAATAAGTTATGTACAGTATTTTAAAAATAATTAAAAAGTGCTTACTCTTGTTCTAAAAATATTCGCTTTGGCTATCTTGCTAATAATTTTGCTATTTTTCTTAATAGATAATCAATTAAACGTTTCTTGTTAATAATTTAGAACGGAAAATAAATGATAGTACATTTTTACTTTAATTTATAGGTTCGGGGGGGGGGGGGGTGCAGTACATAACGATTCATATTTGAACACAACTATGGGATCAAAAAGGAGTACATGCGGTTCTCAATTTTGAGTACATTTGGATCGGAGCTATTGAAAGTGTGTCACGTATTTAAAATTGAGTACTTTTTACTCAGTTTTGAGAACCCATTTTTTTCCGTATATTGAGCTTTATTAATTGATGCAAACAAGCCTTCTGTATATATTCCCTATATTGTACTAGTTTATATACATAAATTTATTCATTCGTGTGTGTTATAAAAGCTTGAAATAGTAAAGAGATTTTGTGAACACCCTGTATAATTCAATTTAGTAAATATTAAAATAATAAAAGTTCTGCGTCAATGTTTAACAATAACTTTTTTTAATAATCAAATAAACATAATTTAGATTACCCCAAAAGCGAGTTTACATTTCTACCTTATTGTAGAACATTAGAGAAATATATATTTCTAAATTGGTTATGACTGCAATTGTAGTGCTTCAAACTAGAAATCGCTTTAAGGGGACCGGAAAAACTCTATCTCCGCCATCTTAAATTCATCAACTTTATGTACCTTTTTCTCAGAAATGGTGAAAGATAGAGGTCTAGATTTTTTAGAGTAGTTAGAATAACATGAATTACGTATTTTAACAGATCATTTTCTTTCTAAGAGAAACTCAAAATTAATTATTAATTATTTAATGAAAGTCATTTTTAAATTAGCATTTTTGGTAAGATTTCACTGCTTAAAATAAATAATTCTCAACAAATCATTAAATCCCCGTGTTAAAGTATACAATATAACTTAATATAAGTATTTAAAGAAATCCGAGTCCTTAAATTTAATAGATATTTAAAAAAAGGAACATAAACATGAAAAATCCAAGTTTTGAGAAAAAGTTAATTAAAGATTTAAATGGCCATTAAGCTGTGAAGTACTCTTATAAAGAATGAATAATTTCAACATTTATTTTTTTTTACATATAAACATGTGTGACACATCGTTAGAAAGATAAAAGTTTAAACTATTTAATGATATAAAAAAGTAAAAATCGATTTTTTGTTTGAGTTTTGCTTTCCCGGCCCCCTTAAGGTGCCTGCCTACTTTTAAAATGCAATTTTCGCACCAAAATCAGATTTTCTATGTTTGGTTTAATATTAAAACTTGACATTTTAGCTTTCTAAATCACTTTAAATTTTGAATTTTGTTTCTATTTTGCTTAGAACCTGAGTTACAGGCATTTTAATATTACTAGATTAATATTAACACAATTATTCTAATTGGTAAACAAATCGTATTAGATGTAAATTTCCAACTGGGCGAAAAATGTCCGGACCAGGATTCGAACCCGGGACCTCCCTGGCTGAAGCCGCCAGTGCTCTGCCATCTGAGCTATCCCGGACGATTCTGGTCGAACTTTTTCACCCAGCTAACCTTGAAGATCACAGCATCTGGTCTGAAACCTGGTTCAGCTCAACAGAATAAATCTCAGGTAATGGAACTCCAGAAATCGCTGGATACGAAATTACACTAGATTAATATTAACACAATTATTCTAATTGGTAAACAAATCATATTAGATGTAAATTTCCAACTGGGCGAAAAATGTCCGGACCAGGATTCGAACCCGGGACCTCCCTGGCTGAAGCCGCCAGTGCTCTGCCATCTGAGCTATCCCGGACGATTCTGGTTAGCTGGGTGAAAAAGTTCGACCAGAATCGTCCGGGATAGCTCAGATGGCAGAGCACTGGCGGCTTCAGCCAGGGAGGTCCCGGGTTCGAATCCTGGTCCGGACATTTTTCGCCCAGTTGGAAATTTACATCTAATATGATTTGTTTACCAATTAGAATAATTGTGTTAATATTAATCTAGTGTAATTTCGTATCCAGCGATTTCTGGAGTTCCATTACCTGAGATTTATTCTGTTGAGCTGAACCAGGTTTCAGACCAGATGCTGTGATCTTCAAGGTTAGCTGGGTGAAAAAGTTCGACCAGAATCGTCCGGGATAGCTCAGATGGCAGAGCACTGGCGGCTTCAGCCAGGGAGGTCCCGGGTTCGAATCCTGGTCCGGACATTTTTCGCCCAGTTGGAAATTTACATCTAATATTTTAATATTAGTCAGTCGCAAGTTTTTTAAACTAAAATTAGCCCTACGCTACCGAAGTGACCGTAAACATTTTCACAGAAACAAACAAAATCTTTAAAAATCATCATGAAAAAAATAATAACGCAAATAACATAGATGGTGAACTTTATAAATCAGGAGCTTTTTAAAATTAGATTTTTCATTTTTTAGGCAAAATTTGGTTTTAATTACATTTTCTGCATTTTTTTTTTCAAAATGAGATTTTTAACGTTTTGCTTTATCGCAAAATATCATAACTCGAAAAATAATAATTTTAACATTATGAAACTTTTCAAAAATACTCTAAAGGAGTTTATTTAGGTAATTTGCCTCTATTATGATTACAGTTAGTTATTTTCTTCATATTTTAGTTGATACAAGTTATGAATTGTCATATATTTTCTTGATTTTTCTGTGTGCAAAAACGTTAACTTCTATATTTTTATTAATAATATAGTTATAATTATTAAAATGATTCAGTACTTCAAGAAAGCTTCATTAATTGTATAATTGTAATAAATTTTACAGAATAGAAATATATTAATTTAAATTTGAGTTTTGATGTTTTGCAAAAATGCCATTTTATAGCAATTTTTATGTATGTTTTGATCTTTAAAATCAAAATATTAAAATATATGTATATTTTTTTTACATTTTATTCACAATTCTTAGCTATATTCTACAATATAATGCACATCAGTAGGCAATTTTTCAAATATTAAAAGAAAATCCCTTCCAAAGGTAAGAGGCAACTTAACAATTTAATAGTCATTTGGGAGAGCAAACTCGTGTTGTTTAAAACAATAGAAGTCGTATGAAGAAACCTTTTTTAGTGAAAGCAGAGAAGTTAATTCACGCCTTGGTAGACACCTTGTTACAGAATCTGCCTGCAACTCAATATTACTATAATTAGACGCGGTGGGATGAACACCTGGACGAAATGACCAAATATTATCGCAAGAAAGTTGTAAAATAGTATTTTATGTTGAAATTAAGATGAGAGCTTGTGAGAAGTTTGCTTTTAATAGTGAAATTTTATATGTAGGTATGCCATATATCACTTTATAAAATTTATCCTACCGTGAATTTAAGGTAAGAAAGATTTAGATAATGAGACAGCATTAATTTATTTCCATAAAACTTTAATTTTATATGAAATTCCATTTTTTAAAGAATCAGTTTATATATTTTATGGTTTAGTTATGTCTTAAAGCTTAATAGGCTAAACAGCTCTTTAAATAATCCAATAAACACTATTTAGAATACCGTAAAGACATAGAGAAACGCGTACCACATATTGGGAAATCCTTCCGCATTTCAATATTTCACGTTAATCCCAAATACAAAATTACATATAATTCAAATTCGTAAATATTAAAATAAGAACTGCTCTATCTCTAAAGATTAATAGTCTTAATAACTTTTTAGATAATCAAATAAACACTACTTAGAATGCCCTAAAGCCGAGCTTATATTTAAAACTTTTTGTAGAACATTAAGTAGTTATAGAAATATATATTTCTAAGCTGGTTGTGAGTGCAATTGTAGTCTTAAAGCTAGAAATTGCCTAATAGTATTTGGGAGAGCTAACTCGTGTTGTTTTCAACAACAGAGGTCGAGTGAGGAAACCCTCTTTAGTGAAAGCAGCTAAGTTAATTCACGTCTTAGTAGACACCTTGATACGGAATCTAAATACAACTCAACATTACTCTAAATAGACACGGGAGGGATGGATATCTAAAGAATATGCTAACAGTGCTTGCGAAATGACCAAATATTATCGCAAGAAAGTTCTAAAATGGTATTTCATGTGGAAATGTTTCGATGAGATTTTGGGAGACGTTTCCTTTCAATAGAGAAATTTTATAAGTGGATATGTAATATGTTTTACGTTATAAAATTTATCCTGCCGTGAATTTAAGACAGAATGATTTAGATAATGAAACAGCATTAATTTATTTTCATAAAAATTTAATTGTATATGAAATTAGAATTTTTAAAGTATCAGCTTAAATATTTTCTGGTTTAGTTCTGTCTCATACTTTAATAGTCTAAATTACTCTTTAAATAATCAAGTAAACACTGTTTAGAATACCCAAGAGCTACGCGTATCACACATTGAGAAATCCATCTGCATTTCAATATTTCACGTTAATACTAATTACAAAATGTTATATACAGTAGAACCTCGATTATCCGAAGTAATTGGGACCGACCATCCTTCGGAAAATCTAAATTTTCGGATAATCGAAAATGCTTCAATTTTCAGTTTAACGACAAATGAATGCGCTATTTCTTATTATGGTAACAAGTTCTTAATAAAAATAAGGCAATAGCAAAATAGAAGCAAGAATAAATTACCTGAATTTTAATTTTGAAATTAAGTACCTTTTACATATTTCACAAGGGTTTGAAAAAAAGTTTTCTTTGTATCAGTTTCGATTACCTTTGCTTTACAGCTCTATCGAGAATTTTTTTTAATACCATTAATTCACCAGTATCACAGTCTTTCTACTGCTCCAGCCATGCCAAACCTTTCGCAAAACATTCAAAAGTTTCAGAATTGCTAATTTGTTCATTTTCTTCGTCCACATCGTTGTCCTCTTTTTCGCTTTGAGCAACGTTATAGTAAAAAAAAAGCTTTAAAAATTGGCACACAATTTTAATGGGCACAAATTTGCACGCAAGCAATGTGACAGAAAAGAAAAAAAAAGAGACAGAAAAAAAAGTAAGCTTTAAAATGGAATTCGGTTAACACAGAGTTTCGGTTAAAAGTGTTTCGGATAAAAGAGGTTTTACTGTAATTCAAATTCGAAAATATTAAAATAAGAAATGTTCTTTATAGTCTAAACAACTTTTTACATAATCAAATAAACCACCACAAAGCGGAGTTTACATTTTAAACGTATTGTAGAATCCCAAGCAGTTATAGAAATACATATTTCTAAGCTGGTTATGGCTGAAATTGTAGTCTTAAGGCTAGAAATAGCCTTAACAATTTAATAGTCATTTGTGGGAGCAAACTCATGTTGTTTTCAACAATAGATGTCGAATGTGGAAGCCCTCTTTAGTGAAAACAGCCAAGTTGATTCACGCTTTGGTAGACACCTTGATACAGAATCTTCCTGCAACTCAATATTACTCTAATTAGATGCGGTGGGATGAACATCTAAAGAATATGTTAACAGTATCTGGCGAAATGACCAAATATTATCGCACGAAAGTTGTAAAATGGTATTTTATGTGGAAATGTTTTGATGAGAGTTTGTGAGAGTATAATTGAAGTATAAATGTAATATTTATTTTATAAAATATATCCTGCCGTGAATTTAAGATATATCTTTCTTTAAAAAAATATCTTATTTTTTCGATAGAATGATTTTGTTAATAAAAGAGAATTAATTTATTTTAATAAAATTTATTTCTTTAAAGTATCAATTTAAATATTTTATCGTTTAGTTATAATTTTTATTAAACTTTCCCTTTTTTAACTTTTTAAATATTGATGTTATTTTAAATCATTAAAAAGCTTTGAATTTTATTTAAAAATATTTGTTGAAGAATTAGTTTTAATTTTTTAAAGGTTAGTTTTACATTTATAAATCATTTTTTCTTTTATAACTTTTCAAATTAAGTTGTTACTAACTAGAGTGACTGCTCCATTAGTTGATACCCCTCCAGTAGTTGATCAAAGTTTTGAAATATTGCACTATTTCAGGCGAAAAGGATTTTTACAACTGGCACTAGGCATAATATTTTTGTTTGAATGTTGGACTACCTGTTTTCACATTGTTGTTAGCTGCCTGCAGTAAGAGAAGCCATTTTATGATTTTTTTTAAATTTGAAAATAGAAAAATTTAGTTTTTTATTAGTAGGAGGCCATTACGCTAAGTTAAAATAATCCACTGTTATCTTGCTTATTTCAAATAATAGTTTTGTATGAATTATTGTTAATCACAGCTTAAGCATGATATGTTAAATATTAATTTATGAATTTTTGACTAATTTCTACGATTGATTCCCTTTTTTAACTTTTTAAATATTGATGTTATTTTAAATCATTAAAAAGCTTTGAATTTTATTTAAAAATATTTGTTGAAGAATTAGTTTTAATTTTTTAAAGGTTAGTTTTACATTTATAAATCATTTTTTCTTTTGTAACTTTTCAAGTTGGGTAAATGGAAATTAAAGAAACTATTTACTTATAATTTTGTTGCTATTTAATTTCAGCAGATTTCTTTATTTGCCCATTATAGGACATTCATTAAGGGTTGTAGCAATCATGTTAGTTTACTTCTAAAATTTAAAAGGAACGAGATATTATAAAAACCCCGTAGCACGGACATTATTTGATCAACTACTGGCTCAGTCACCCTATTATTAACTACTAACTGTTAGTTCGAAAGATATATAACTGTCGAGGTTGTTCTCCCCTCCCTCCAAGAAAAACGAAAAACTTTATCCCCATCCTGGCGACAGAAACTGGTAGGTGTCTTAGAAAATAGTTGTAAAAAAGCCCACGAAATGTAAAAAATATTATATAAATAAAGATCTTTGAGCCATAATTAACTTATACTTTTTATGAGGTGCTGGCATTTTTTTGTGAATCATTGCCTCTTTCATAAGCTTTAAATAATTCTGTTATTTTAATCTTTAACTGGTGAGGTGGGATGTTTTGCACCCAGAGAAATTTAAATTCTGGAACATTGCCAATTTACATTACTAGATGGACTGCACACTTACATATGTATATGTACTTACAGTACTTTTTCAGTTGCTTTTATGCAAGTAAATAATGCAAAATTCACAGGAAATTTTTTATTTTAATTCGCTAAATTTTGTGCAGTGCGCAAAAAATCAAATTTTGGTGTTAAATACACACCACCTCACCACTTACGTTATAAACTAGCATGCTGTGGCCATCACAAAACTTTCTTCTATATAAATCACGTCAATTAAATCATTTAAATAGTACAAGAAATTACATCAATTTAGCACCAATTCATATCAAAGTTATCTGAATTTGAAGTTGGATGAAAATTCGCGCATTATTTATTGAGATAGAGTTATAGGGGAAATTCTGAAAAATACAGAATAGCAGCGCCACCTGTTGAGCGATTTGCATCAAAACACAAACAGCACTAATTCATATCAGGGTATACCGGAATCTGAAGTTCGTTGAAAATCTGTTGGAAAACGTCTCAGTGTAAGTGATTTTATGTCCAACATCACCTCGCTTGTGAAATGACAATTTCCTTGTGATATATGCAACGCGTCTTCATTTTTTTTAGTTGTGAAATATGTTCCAAGATGGCGACACTTCCCTGAGCTATGGTGGCGTAAGATCACGGACTAGCGAACAATTGTGTAAAAGACTTTTGTTTCGAAAAGGCGACAACAGATAGCAGCACTAGAGAACTTTTCTGATAGACTCATTTTAAATAGAACCTTTTTTTGCCTGTTAAGCAGTTTTTATTGTTTCAGGCTTTTTTACTCTGTTTTAACTCTTGTGGGCCCCTTTTTACTTCTCACTCGAATGGCCGATGTTGTCGGGCCAACAACGCACGAATTTCTGTGCGTTGTTCTATTGTTATAAAGAAAACCTTGTATCTGCGTGGATCCAATATCATGATCCAAATTACATTACTAATCTTATTTTATTCTTCTTTTATAGTGTGAGTGTACGACCTTATGTAACCAAGATATAGCATTAGATTAAACGGTTTTATTCTGCACTTCTGCTCATCAATGAATACCACTTACACATTTTTTCAAATAAAATTAATCGAGTGTTTCTAGGTGATCAACGTGAGAAGTCAAGCACTCTGCGTTCACTTACCAGAAAGGTAAGAAAAAACTTTCTATCTTTCATTATTGATGTAAATACTTTTGGTATAACAATTTTATATTTATACTGGGTCCTTAGCTTCAAGCTAATCGCGAACTCACCCGTTCTAGATATTTTAAAAGATTATGAAGGCTGAGTTGAAAGGGAAAGTAAATAAATAAATAAAAAAAACCCAGTAATAAAAATTTGTTTATCTGATTGTGATAAAATGATGAACAAGATGCACATATGAGATATGCAATATTGAAATATATACATGAAAATAAAAATAAATGTGCATGAATAAATAACGATATATATAATATCGCAAAAAAAGAGTATTATTGTGAACGAATATTGATTGATTATTGTGAATAAATGATCATTTTATTTATATTTATGAATATATTCTAAGAAATTATTTTAAGAAAGTCACAAACTTCTTATAGTAAATATATTTGTTATCAAAGAACTTATAAAACTTGAATAACACATTCTAAGAAATTATTTTAAGAAAGTCACAAACTTCTTATAGTAAATATATTTGTTATCAAGGAATTTATAATACTTGAATAACACGCTATGTCTGCCTCAAAAGAAATTACGGCAGTAGAGAAATTAAATGATAATAATTATAATCATTGGTGTTTTAAATTAGAAAATCTGTTAATTAAAGATGACTTATTCAAATATATAACTGAATCTCCACCTGCCACACTCGATGATACATATACTAAAAACGCGGCTAAGGCGAAAGCCATAATTTGTTTGTGCATTGAAAATACACAAATTGTGCACATCAGACATTTGACATCTCCCAAAGACATTTGGGAAAGATTAAAAAGTGTTCACCAAAGGGCGAATTTATCATCCAAATTATTCCTTTTGAGGAAACTATATTCGCAAAGGCTCAACGAGGGCGGAGACTTAAATTTACATATCAACAATATTCTAACTATCCGCGACAAACTCGCTGCCATTAGAGAGCTCATAAATGATTCGCACATTGTGGCTCTTATGCTTTGCAGCTTGCCTCAGTCATACGCTCCTCTTATAACAAGCATGGAGGCTAGAGACGAAAAGGATCTAGACCTCGAGTTTGTAAAAAACAAACTCATCGATGAGTACTCTCATCGAATCGAATACAAAAACACCAGCACACGACCAAGGGACACAGCATATAAAATTATAAATAAAGGAAATAAAAAGTATTGCAGCTTCTGTCAACGAGATGGGAACGCTCGTTCAGAATGTTACAAATTGAAAAACAAACAGAAAAACAATTACCAAAGAAGTGAAAATTATAACAGTAATAAATTTAACAACCATGCCAACTTTAAAGCCAATTCGGTAAACACCAAAAATCAACACAATGGTAGTAAAACCGACTCCTCGAATTTTTGTTTCAACAGCAAGTCAAATATAGAGGATGAGGTCAACCAATCGATCATTCCTCTCTTCCCAGTGGAAAACAATTTTGAAATTGAGTCAGTAAAAATTAACCAAACACAAACAACAGATCCAAACACATATATCATTGACTAGGGTTGTACCAGGCACGTTGCATCAGCAAAAACAAATTTTGCTACATTCACACCCGGGAATTTTGGGAATATAACAATCGCTAATGGAAAAAGGCTTAATTCGGAAGGTATGGGCGACGTAAAAATAAAAACAGACAAAAACCACTACATTACACTAAGAAATGTATTGTACTGTCCAGAACTAAAGGGCAATTTATTGTCAGTTAAGAAAGCCACTGAAAATAATATAAAGGTAATTTTCGAGAAAAATGCATGTTTATTTGTCAAAGATGATAATATAATCTTGACAGCTAAATTAAATGATAATCTCTACGTATTAAACCCTGAAGATGATTACGGCTATACTATAAGTACTCAAACTTTCTGTAACAATACAAATTGTATTTCATTGTGGCACCGAAGACTCGGACACAAAAATTTTGATGATATTAAATACCTTGTTAATCATGAATTAGCCAATGGGATAACAATTAACAAATGTAAACATGACACGCGATGCACCAAGTGCATTGAAGGGAAACTTTCCGCTGTGCCCTACCCTAAAGTAGCCACAAACAGAAGCAAAGACATCGGTACCCTCGCACATTCCGATATATGTGGCCCCATGAATACTGAAACGATAGGAGGGAAAAGGTACTTTATAACATTCACGGATGATTATAGCAGGTACACAATAACATACTTAATCGCGCATAAATCGGAAGCCGTTATCAAACTGAAAGAATACATAGCGCTAACAAAAAATAAATTTGGCAAGTTGATAAAGGCAATAAGGTCCGATAACGCAAAAGAGTATATAAGTGATGAATTTGAAAACTGCCTGATAGAAAACGGGATAGAGCGTCAATTGAGTGTTCCCTATTCTAGCCCACAGAACGGCGTTTCAGAAAGAAAGAATAGAACGATAGTGGAAATGGCTAGAACCATGTTGTCGGACGCCAAGTTACCTAAGCAATTCTGGGGGGAAGCTGTCATGTCCGCCACCTACCTCATCAACCGTCTACCAACAAAGGCTAACAAAAATAACATGACACCCTATGAACTTTGGCATAAAAGAAAACCCGATCTCTCGAACATCAAAACATTCGGATGTAAGGCATTTGCCTATGTCGACAAACCTAAAAGAAATAAATTAGATGAGAAAGCCATCGAGGGAATAATGTTGGGATATGATTTCAGAAGCAAGAGCTATAGGATATATACGGGTGAAAATAAAATTATAATATCTAGAACCGTAAAATTCTTCGAAGAAGATATAAAAGATGAGGAAATTAAACCCGGCAAAGAAAATCAAAACAACGAACAAACTCCCGCAGATAATATTGAAATTGATCTAGAAGAGCGCGACGATGATCAGAATAACACCCCGACCGACACATCCCTTCAGCCGAGAAGATCGCAAAGACAAAATCGTGGCGTTCCACCTAACCGTTATGGAATAAGCGCAATCCTGTGTCAAATTTAGGAGCCAAAGTCATGGACAGACCTACAAAATATCAATGACGCAGAAACTAAAGATAAATGGCTAAAAGCCACTAGTGAGGAAATAGATTCTCTGAAGCAAAATAATACTTGGAGATTAATAAAACCTATCCCGGGAAAACGCGTCATAGGTTGTAGGTGGACGTTTAAGGCAAAAAGGGGAGCCAACGGGTCTATAGAGCGATATAAAGCCAGATTGGTCGCTAAGGGATATGCTCAAAAATATGGAAGCGATTTCGACGAGACCTACGCACCCGTTGTAGCGCATACCACCCTGCGAGCATTCTTAAACGCAGCGGTGTACAAAGACCTTAAAATAACTCACCTAGATGTCAAAACTGCTTTCTTACATAGCGATTTAGAAGAGGAGGTTTATATGCATCAGCCAGAGGGATACATAACAAAAGGGGAAGAAGATAAAGTGTGTAGTTTAAACAAAGCGATTTACGGCCTTAAGCAGGCAGCTAGGGCGTGGAACCAAAAAATAAGTAAATCTCTAAAAGAACTAAATTTCGTTGAATGCGCGTCAGACAAATGTCTGTACAAAAGAGTCCAAGATGGAAAAATCGCATACATAATAGTGTATGTTGATGACATCTTAGTCGCAGGAGACAAAACAGACACACACGAAATATACACTGAATTATCAAAGCAATACGAAATCAAAAATTTGGGTCAAGTAACACAATATTTAGGCATAAACATAAAGGAAACAGCAAACGGTAATCTAGAATTAGACTAGGAACACAAAATAATACAAATCGCAGAAAAATTCAATTTGTTAAATGGTAAGCCTACGTATACACCCATGAATACTAACTACTTTAATCTAGATCCAAACGGGAAACTAATGGGAGATAACGTAAAATTTAGACAGGCTATAGGAGGGCTTCTATACATTGCAACTTTAACTAGACCCGACATAGCATCAGTCGTTAACATCCTGGGAAGAAGGAATGAATCCCCAAGGGAAGTCGATTGGCAAGCTATCGAGAAATTAATTAGATATCTGCTTACTACCAAAGATCTTAAATTCGTCATAGATAAAACAAAACCTCCAATCCTAACGGCATATAGCGATGCCGATTGGGGGAACGACAGAATAGACAGGAAATCAACCACTGGAAACTTGTTTAAATTAGGAAATAATATATTGGCATGGTCATCGAGGAAGCAGAGTTGCACAGCACTCTCGTCCACGGAGGCTGAATATATCGCTGCCTCTAATGCAGGTCAAGAGATCTCGTGGTTGTTAGACCTGTTAAATGACCTCGAACTATGTCAACAACTACCCGTAACATTGTACGAAGATAACTTATCAGCCATAAGATTGACCGAAAACGAAAAGGTACAGACAAGAACTAAACACGTGGAAGTTAAGTATCACCACATCAGACATCTATGCCAGAATGGCATAATCAAAATAATTTATTGCCCATCGAAGTTAATGCTGGCAGACGTGCTCACCAAGCCGTTGCCTAAGCGTCATTTCGAGTGTTTGAGAAACAAGTTAAACATTTTACGCTCGTCGGTTTGACATAAAAAGCGGGGGTGTTGGAAAACGTCTCAGTGTAAGTGATTTTATGTCCAACATCACCTCGCTTGTGAAATGACAATTTCCTTGTGATATATGCAACGCGTCTTCATTTTTTTTAGTTGTGAAATATGTTCCAAGATGGCGACACTTCCCTGAGCTATGGTGGCGTAAGATCACGGACTAGCGAACAATTGTGTAAAAGACTTTTGTTTCGAAAAGGCGACAACAGATAGCAGCACTAGAGAACTTTTCTGATAGACTCATTTTAAATAGAACCTTTTTTTGCTTGTAAAGCAGTTTTTATTGTTTCAGGCTTTTTTACTCTGTTTTAACTCTTGTGGGCCCCTTTTTACTTCTCACTCGAATGGCCGATGTTGTCGGGCCAACAACGCACGAATTTCTGTGCGTTGTTCTATTGTTATAAAGAAAACCTTGTATCTGCGTGGATCCAATATCATGATCCAAATTACATTACTAATCTTATTTTATTCTTCTTTTATAGTGTGAGTGTACGACCTTATGTAACCAAGATATAGCATTAGATTAAACGGTTTTATTCTGCACTTCTGCTCATCAATGAATACCACTTACACATTTTTTCAAATAAAATTAATCGAGTGTTTCTAGGTGATCAACGTGAGAAGTCAAGCACTCTGTGTTCACTTACCAGAAAGGTAAGAAAAAACTTTCTATCTTTCATTATTGATGTAAATACTTTTGGTATAACAATTTTATATTTATACTGGGTCCTTAGCTTCAAGCTAATCGCGGACTCACCCCTTCTAGATATTTTTAAAAAATCCAAGCATTAGTTCTTGAGATAGAGCTATTGCGGATATCGCAAAAAAATGCAGCATAGCAGCGCCACCTGTTGTGTGATTTACACCAAAAGGTGCAAAACGTCAATTCATGCCAAGGACTAACAGAATCTGAAGTTTGATGAAAATTCGTGCTTTCGTTCTTGAGATAGAGATATTGAAGAAATCGCGAAAAATGCAGCATAGCAGCGTCACCTGTTGGGCGATTTACACCAAAAACTAATCAGCAACAATTTATACTAGGGACTACTTGAATATAAATTTTTATTTTCGGTGCATTAGTTCTTGAGATAGAGCGCTCACAAAATGTGTGTCACATACAGACAGACAGACAGACAGAACCACAGACTCACAGACAGACATTTCGTAAAAACATGTTTTTCGGAATCTTTGATCTCTGAAACGTGTAAATCCGTCGAAAACCGGAAATAGAAATTTTTTACGAATTTTACTTTTTTACTTTCTTCTTGTAAAGATAGAAGATAGTAAAAAAATCACATAACATTTTTAAATCCAGTATAAAATGGCCTTAAAAATTTAAAGCATACGCAGTTTAATAAATTTGGATATTAAGTTAATTTTTAAAATATGTTTATTTTTTCCAAACTCTATGTTTAAGAAAAAAAATGGTTCAGCATTTTTACACAAAATTTAAGTCATATACACCAAACTTCCGTAATAAGTAAGGATCGACCGAAATAGGATTTTAAAACCGAAACCGAATTTCGGTTATCTTCTTAATCTCGGACGAAAACGAAAATGTAAAAAAGAGGTAATTAATACAGTAAATATACATAATTATTAATTAATTATACGTGTGGCCCAAGTAGGCTCTCTGTGTCTTTGACCAAAACTTTTTATTTTCATACAACATACAATGTAATTAATTCATCAACGACACAAAATGATTTTCAAATTACACGAATTTCATCGAATTAAAAAGTGGTTTTAGGTATATATACCTAGATTTATCTTTTATAATTATTTTTGTAAACGAACATCTGTTACTAGAACTTTCTCAAAGAGTATTCAAAACACTTCTGCGGTTTGAAACTAAAACTTTTCTCTGCAGCTTTAAAGTCTGCAGCTTTAAATGAGCACGTGAAAAGCATCTTCAACGTTTAGTCCTATAGGCATTACTTGCGTTATAATTTCCACTAACGTCTTGAGTTAGTCATGACTGATAATTATAAACAGTGACGTTCGTAGCAATAAATAAAGAGTGTCTTATTTGAGCCGATACAGCTCATATCAATGAGTAATGTTCAAAATTTACAATTGAAAAAACGAGACTTTTGGAATACAGATAGTTGTGGCCGCGTTTCTGTCTGGCCGAATTTTTGACAGCATTTTCACCGTAAACGAATTTTCGTGGAAACTCTGATTTTGGGACAAAAACAAAAACAAAACCGAATTTTCGGTAAATCTCTAGAAATAACTAATGTAATATTGATAAGGAAGCCTCAAGATTATTTCAAATCTGTTTGAATTGCTGGGTATCATGAATTGCTGGGTATAGTATCAAAACATTTGTGCTTTTCAAACACGTTAGCGTACAACCTTTAATTTGTATGATTTAAATTTTTTAAACGAAAATATATTCAAACGAACTTTAAATGGGAGGGGAGTGGGGGTGGGGGCACTGCTTTCGGCAAGTATTACACCCACGACGGGTTTTATATTTTTAAACAAATATGACTGACAAGTTCACAGGCAAACATCTTTCTTTTATTATACAGAAATTTTATTTCTGTAATGTTACTACTAATCAATAAAAAACCAGTATGCTTTGGCCATCACAAAACTTTCTTCTATAAAAATCACGTCAATTAAATCGTTTAAATAATACAAGAAATTACATCAATTCAGCAAGAATTCATATCAAAGTATATCTGAATTTGAATTTAGATGAAAATTCATGCATTAGTTCTTGAGATAGAGCTATAGCGAAAATTCTGAAAAATGTAGAATAGCAGAGCCACCTGTTGAGCCATTTGCACCAAAACATAAGCAGCACTAATTGATATCAAAGTATATCTGAATTTGAATTTAGATGAAAATTCGTGCATTAGTTCTTGAGATAGAGCTGTAGCGGAAATTATGAAAAATGTAGAATAGCAGCGTCACCTGTCGAGCGATTTGCATCAAAACATAAACAGCAGTAATTCATATCCAAGTATACATGAATTTGAAGTTTGTTGAAAATACAAGCATTAGTTCTTGAGATATAGCTATTGCGGAAATCGCAAAAAATGCAGCATAGCAGCACCACCTGTTAAGCGATTTACAACAAAATGTATAAAACGTCAATTCCTGTTAAGGACTAACAGAATCTGAAGTTTGATGAAAATCTGTGCATCAGTTCTGAAGATTAAGCTATTGTGGAAATCGCGAAAAATGCTGCATAGCAGCGCCACCTGTTGAACAATTTGCACCAAAAACTAATCATTACCAATTTATATCTGGGACTAATTGAATATAAATTTTTATTAAATTCCGATTATTAGTTCTTGAGATAGAGTGTCCACAAATTTTTTGTCACACACAAACAGACTCACAGACAGACATTTTGTAAAAACCTGTTTTTCGGGTTCTCTGACCTCTAAAACGTGTAAATCCGCCGAAAACTGGAATTCGAAAATTTTCATGAATCCAATACTTTCTTCTTGTAAAGATAGAAGAAAGTAAAAAAAAATATATATATATATATATTATCATTTAGAAATTTGGTTGATATTGTGATATGAACATGTCAAATAAATTTTGATTCATAGGTATTTCATACATATTTGTTTACTGGTTAGAAGTATATTTCACAAATCCCTTTTAGCTAAAAATTTTCAAATAATGCTGTTAAAAATGCTGTAAAAATTTAAAAATCTATATGAAACTATGTTAAACAATATACAATTTAATAAATTTAGAAATAAAGTTATTCTTCAAAATATGTTTCTGAACTTTTATGCTAGTAAGCTATATTTCAAATATCAATGTCACACGGCTATTTCAAAACTATTTCTTTTGTCAGGTATCAAAATAAGCAGACACGTTTCGACCTTCAAATATAAAATTCATTGTTACAGCAAGGATCAATGGCATAATGAGTGCCGGAGCGTAATTCCTAAATACGCATACTTTTTTGCGGCATTGCTGCGATAGAGAAGCATATGCACACGCGAACCAACCGCATTTAAAATCACATTTCATAACACACTGTTTGACCAGCTGACCAACAACACAAAGAGGGAGACACGACATTGATGAAAGTCGTTTATTCAAAACACGTGGGTGTATTTGCAGAAATAAATGTGGAGTTTAGGTGAAGGTGAAGTAAAAGAAAAATTGCGCTGAATAGTTAGATTTTATAGCTTTTAACGGTGTTTATTTTACTTTATAGGCCATCAACTTCAAAAACTGGGGACTCCGAGGTTTTGAATATTATTTATTATCCATAAAAGAAGTAAACAGTCCAGTTTAAGAATGGTTATTGACCTCAATCCGTGATTACTTTTTGGTTAAACTTTCTGTCTAAAGTTTTATTTAAACTGTTCACCCTTTCAGCCTCCCCCCCCCCTCCCACCAGCAACAAAAAAGTAAAATAATTAAATGAAATAATTAAAATAGGGCAAATATTTACATATCTGCATTTAGAAAATAAAATCTTACGGAAACAACATAGGAGACTTTTTTTATATACTGCATAAAAAATAGTTTTGATACAGATATTTAGCATAAATTTATTCTTATATTAATTTTACAGTTCATAACGCGAAATGTCAGAAGAACAGAACAAAATAAATAAGCAATTTCTATATAAAGTAAGTTTATTATTAGATATGTAAAGTTTAAAGTTTAAATAATTATTACGACATTAAATATATTTAATTTCCTCTCCCCACACAAGTTCATTTATAGTGAGAACCTCACACTGGCAAAAGTCATTTGTTTAAAAAACGTGGGTGTATTAGTACATCAGACGTGTAGTTTAGGTGGTAGCGGAGCGAAAAAGAAGTTGCGCTTAGTGATAAGATTTTATAGCATTTAGCACTATTTATTTTACTGTATATGCTGTCAGTTTTGCAAATTAGGTATTCAAACAAATATTCACTTCATACAGATTGTTAACCACACCAAGCTTACAATACATATGTTGACTGAAATATGTACTTCCCCACTTCGATTTGAACTCGGATTTTTCGTGATAACTTCAATAATAATGAAGATATGTTGATGACATTTAAAAAAATCAAACTTGTCATGCTTTTTTGAAATGCAATGACACCACGAAAAAGGCTGGAAGTGCTCAATAATTTGGTCAGTGACACCGTATGTAATGTGGACAAATGTGTCTACATTCCGAAATATGGAACGCATAGTTCATTACTGCTTGCATGCAAATGGTAACCATTTCTACTATTTTTCTTGTTATCGTGAAATGTCCCACAAATAAAATTAACATTGTTAAAAATTAATTAAATTATCTTTATTATTTTTACAGTTAT
Organism: Maratus speciosus; assembly: GCA_963932465.1. Lineage (NCBI taxonomy): Eukaryota > Metazoa > Arthropoda > Arachnida > Araneae > Salticidae > Maratus > Maratus speciosus. The sequence goes on along the minus strand of OZ010798.1, from coordinate 160,694,794 downwards.
GAACAAAAATCCAGCTTCTGATTCGAATGTAATTTTAATAGGATAAATTTATTGCAAGTCTGTTTTTTTCTTCTTCTCGCTTTATACTAATCATTTGTTTAATAATTCAAATTACATAAAAATTTTAGCAATGTTTTGAAAATAGATTTTAAGAGGAAAAAAATCAAAGTTCACATAAACAAATATTTTGAGTCATACAATTGTGAATAAAAGAAAGACGACTGTACAATTATAGTAACATGGAACTAAGATATTGAATTAGTTATATGATTCACATAACGATATGCATACAAACATGTACATAAATATGCTGTATATATGTTCACCCTTATCTTAAAATATACTTACGAAATCAACATTTCCCAAGAAATATTAAATTTATTGAAATAATTTTACTCTACAAGCAAAATATTTACACAATTTTTCATATGTTGACAGTTCAGAAATCGTTAAATGAAACTTAATTTCTCCAGGAATTTCCGCTTATCAAAGTCAAGTGTTTACATTAATCTTGATTAACTAGCGATAGAAAACTCTAATCTTCAAAAAATGCTTTGTTTCCACGGACTTTTCCCGTTTTACTTTTGTGTTGCGAATGAAATTAACCCTTAAATGCCGGATGTTGCTTTTCGGCAACATACCCAATTTAGGCTCTAAAATACTATTAGAATAATATTGAAGCTATAATGCCTAATGTTGCCAATAAAATACATTCGGAAATTATTATTAAATCGATTTTCAACATGTAGGTGGCAGCACTTGTGCTGTTTAAGAATAAAGATAGATTTATTTGTTCAATTGTTGCTACTTGTTCTTTTTGTTTTGTTTGGAAGCTTGCGAAATACCCTATTTTGTTCTGCAGTGAGCAAGTAAAATTTATTTCTTACTATAGTTCCTAAAATTTTTGTGTGTTTAATATTACAGAATTTTATCAAAGAAAATTATTTTTTCAATTAAAAACCAGTATTGCCAATTAGTAACAAACTGTTTTTTAGACGTAAACTATACTCAAAACAAAATATGATTTTTTAAAGTATTTTTCCCATGATTTATTTAAAAAATGAAAGCCGAAAAACATCATTACAATGAATTTTGAAAAATCAGGCATTTAAGGGTTAATTTGTTTTCCTTTAGTAAATGTTTAGTATATTTTAGATAATCAGTTATTTTATGCTTCAGAAAAGGCGAAAAGATAAAAGTTCAGTTTAACCCTTTATGTTCGGAATTATAAATCAGAAATTTGCTCTTCTTCAATAATTATCTTCGTTAATGTCTGGAAGATATCCGAAACAACTAATATAAGAACAATTTGATATTTAGCTGCATTTTAAAATAACACTGATTTAATAAATCGGTAGTTGTGAGTTTTTTTGTAAAACATTTACGAGACTAATTAGTTATAAATCATTTATATCAATCAAAACATCAAAGTACTCATTAATTGCTATAAGTGATAAACATAAATTTTAAAACGGCAAAATAACTTTATTAACCATTTGGAAAAATGGTTATTGTCCTCGTCAGGGTAGGAAATCAAAATCAGCTTTTTATTGGTTGAATCCGCATTTTATTCGTTTTCTGATGGGTCTATACAGTAATCTGTATTTCCCGTTACTTTCAACAGAGTTGAATACTTCTGTTGCCACTAAAATAAAAAAGTAATAAAAACTAAAAAAAAAAAAAAAATAATAACTCAGAAACAAGATGAGATACAGCTTTCAAGCAAATTGCATTTAAAAGTACATTTTTTTTCTCTATACGACGGTGAAAAAAATAATATTGTGGGATGTTTAGAAGTTTAAGAATGAAATTTCATTTAAAATTGGTCGTCAGACTTCTTGGACGCTGGAAAAGTCTTTCCCCGAACAGCCAATGAAATGCTTGGATAATACGTAAGTTTTACGAAATCTGACGGGTCGCAGGCGATTTTTGTCGCTTGAAATTTTTACGTGTAATAACACTATTAATGTTTAATTCATGACGTACGTAATTTATAATCAACTCCGTGCGATTTTTATTTCTTAAATTTTAATCTTCGAAAAAATTCATTTTCCAAATGGTCGTTGTAATTTGTTAAATTGCTTTTTTTTTTTTTTTTTTTATTTATTTATTTCCATTTCACATGTTTCATTGCATCAGATGGAACCATTCTCAAGAAAATAAAATGATAAAAATATTTTCGCAAAAATTCAAATTGAAAATCTAGTAAACAAAAACAAAAATCACGTGAACACAAGCATAATGAAATTAACTGCAATAATAAAAATGGAAATTTGTGAACGTGAATTATTTTTTATTAGTATTTCATTATCTTGAACAGCATTTCTTTCGAAATTTTAGGGACCTCCATAGAGGTTGAATCATTGCAAATATTTCCATTGCGTAAGAAGATCTTTATTGATTCTCTGATGATGGATGGCAAATAAGATCTCGAATGGCTGTCAAATAAGATCATCATCAAAACATTTATCCATCAAGATCTTACTATTTTGTATATCTGATGCAATGAAACTGGTCGAAATATAAATAAATACAGGTTTTAAAATTTATGTTTATCACTTATACATAGCTGCCAACATGTACGGATTTTTCTTACCACTAAAATTTAATAGAAATTTTTGACTTATTAAAACGTTAAAATTACTTGAATTTCGGCGATTCAGCTAGCAAAAATTTTTTATTAAATTTTAGTGGTATGAAAAATCCGTACAAGTTGGCAGCTATGCTTATAGCAATTAATGATTACTCTGAAGAATAATTAGATTAATTAACAAAAAATACTGTTATGGAAGCCTCACAATTCTTACAAGAAGAATGTCAATAAATATATTGTGATCCTATCTCTAACTGAGAGGTGTTTTGTAGTTACATTTTTAGATATATTTTAAAATAAAACTGATTTAATAAACCGATAGTTAGAATTCTTTTTGTAAATATTTAAAAGAATAATTAGATTAATTAACGAAAAATATTGTTATGGAAGCCTCACAATTCTTACAAGAAGAATGTCAATAAATATATTGTCATCCTATCTGTAACTGAGAGGTCTTTTATAGTTACATTTTTAGATATATTTTAAAATAAAACTGATTTAATAAACCGATAGTTAGAATTCTTTTTGTAAAATATTTACTAGAATAATTAGATTAATTAACAAAAAAAAAAAACTGTTATGGAAGCCTCACAATTCTTACAAGAAGAATGTCAATAAATATATTGTCATCCTATCTCTAACTGAGAGGTGTTTTGTAGTTACATTTTTAGATATATTTTAAAATAAAACTGATTTAATAAACCGATAGTTAGAATTCTTTTTGTAAATATTTAAAAGAATAATTAGATTAATTAACGAAAAATATTGTTATGGAAGCCTCACAATTCTTACAAGAAGAATGTCAATAAATATATTGTCATCCTATCTGTAACTGAGAGGTCTTTTATAGTTACATTTTTAGATATATTTTAAAATAAAACTGATTTAATAAACCGATAGTTAGAATTCTTTTTGTAAAATATTTACTAGAATAATTAGATTAATTAACAAAAAAAAAACTGTTATGGAAGCCTCACAATTCTTACAAGAAGAATGTCAATAAATATATTGTGATCCTATCTGTAACTGAGAGGTGTTTTGTAGTTACATTTTTAGATATATTTTAAAATAAAACTGATTTAATAAATCGATAGTTAGAATTCTTTTTGTAAAATATTTAGAAGAATAATTAGATTAATTAACAAAAAATACTGTTATGGAAGCCTCACAATTCTTACAAGAAGAATGTCAGTAAATATATTGTGATCCTATCTGTAACTGAGAGGTGTTTTGTAGTTACATTTTTAGATATATTTTAAAATAAAACTGACTTAATAAATCGATAGTTAGAATTCTTTTTGTAAAATATTTACAAGAATAATTAGATTAATTAACGAAAAATACTGTTATGGAAGCCTCACAATTCTTACAAGAAGAATGTCAATAAATATATTGTGATCCTATCTGTAACTGAGAGGTGTTTTGTAGTTACATTTTTAGATATATTTTAAAATAAAACTGATTTAATAAACCGATAGTTAGAATTCTTTTTGTAAATATTTACAAGAATAATTAGATTAATTAACGAAAAATACTGTTATGGAAGCCTCACAATTCTTACAAGAAGAATGTCAATAAATATATTGTCATCCTATCTGTAACTGAGAGGTGTTTTGTAGTTACATTTTTAGATATATTTTAAAATAAAACTGATTTAATAAATCGATAGTTAGAATTCTTTTTTGTAAAATATTTACAAGAATAATTAGATTAATTAACAAAAAATACTGTTATGGAAGCCTCACAATTCTTACAAGAAGAATGTCAATAAATATATTGTGATCCTATCTGTAACTGAGAGGTGTTTTGTAGTTACATCTTTAGATATATTTTAAAATAAAACTGATTTAATAAATCGATAGTTAGAATTCTTTTTGTAAAATATTTACAGGAATAATTAGATTAATTAACAAAAAATACTGTTATGGAAGCCTCACAATTCTTACAAGAAGAATGTCACTAAATATATTGTGATCCTATCTGTGAATGAGAGGTGTTTTGTAGTTACATTTTTTTAATAAGAGAAAAGTTAAATCCATGTAAATGGTTGAAAAAATAACCACATTAAAAAAATATTTAGCTTGTTTTGCTGTGCTTACTGAATGTGATCCAGAAAAGTATTTTGTATTAAAAGTATCATATACATTTATAAGTACAGTAGAGCGCCGATTATCGAAACTCCAATTAACCGAACTTCCAACTATCCGAACAGCCTATTTCTCCTAAAATTTATTTAACCGAGCTACCAATTATCCATTGGGTTGGAATAAATTTTTAAATAAAGAAAACACTGATAGTGTATCAGAAGATGAGGAATGTAAAACAATAAAGGAGATTTGAAGAATCCTAAGCTATGAATAAAATGAAATTAACGAGTGGTTAAATAGTGAACCCGGGATATCAGATTTTAAATGATGATGAGATTGTGGATGAGATACATGATGATAAAAAGAAACCGAAGATAATGAAAACGAATGCTCTGAAAATAACCCAGGTCCATCACATAACGAAGCTTTTGAATTTTTGGAAACAGCTATGAAATGGCTCGAACGGCAGAAGAACGTTGATACTATTGAACTACGTATTTAAGAAAAATTAGAGATATGGCAGCATTGAAAAGAATGTCTTTGTTGAAGCAAGCAACTATCAAAAGCTTTTTTGCTTAAATTATAATATCTGGAGTTTAGAAAATGATAAAAAGATGAAGAAAAAAAATTTAATGATAAAAAAAAAACTTTAATTTGAAAAATTAAAAAGACAAAAAAAAAAAATTAAACATGCCAGAACTAACTGGTGCTGCCAGTCCTAAGCTTATATAACGTCTGAAGGTTTTAGTATGGTCAGAAACATCTCCATACTGTCCATATATCCGAATTTTTGCTTATCCGAACTAGGGTCGGTCCCGACTTGTTCGGATAATCGACGCTCTGCTGTATAGACGAATTAAACAAATTTTATATTGCTTTTTCTTAAATGTGACTTAAAAGTCCCGTCGCGGCATAAAGGGTTAAGTATGTTAAAATAATTCAAAAGTAGTTTATTTAGCTTAAATTTAAAGTTTATTTTAATATACTTTTACGTTATTAATTTCAATGTAAGTGTAGATTATTTGGATTGCTATAATATTATACTTTTATTATTTTTATTGCTATTTTACTATTTTCTTTTTTTACCTCTAATAAATTCACTGACTTAACTATGAAAACTTTGAAATATTTTTGCTTTCGAGTTAGAGGAAGATTAATATTCTGCTATACTACATTAATCTAAATAAAATAAAATCATAAGACAATTTAATAAGAAATCACTGTTACTTCTACGACGGACAAACTACGTATTTAAAAATGAAAGTGACGTATGTGAACTAAGTGACGTATTAAAATGAATGAATCGGCAGTTAAATATTTTTCATTCTACAAAAGTTTAATCCAGAGTACTACTACTTCTACTACGAATTATAAACTTTCCCATTTCAAATGAAGTGACGTATTTGAAATGAGTGGAACGGCAATTAATGAAAGTATTCCCTGACGATGACTGCGGATTTCGCAGATTGAAAGTACTAGGAAATTTAAATAAAATGTATATTTCTAAACTTGTAACATTTGTAGCACCGTATACTTGCAATTTAACGACTTTCACGGGACCTCAGCAAATAGGACGTTAAATCGTATGGTCATTAAATCAAATGTTGCTAATATTGGTTGATTTTAATGCACTTAAAAAATACCCAGCATTCTAATGTAGTAAAAACTACTGATTTATACAATTTTTTAAAAATATATTTGTAGTATTTAGGTCTAATTTTTTAGATTTATAAAATGGTTACAAATTATGGAATAATTTTATAAGAATTTAAACACTTTACAAAATAAAAAAAAATGACTTAGTTAATTAACATTTTTTGAATAATCATGTTATACATTTTTTGCTTTAAATGGCGGCTGGAAACTTCCAGAATATTGCTTTTAATGTCATTGATTATCTAAAAGTTAGTCGTTAGAATTTTCTTCCCTTCCATAAATGTACCATACAACTTGATGGCATACTCTGCTTTTTTTAATATGGCACACAGTCAATTTCCTCGTCAGAAGAATTATTTGGAATGTCCAATCAGGATTTAGAAGGCTGCAGATTAAATCATCTTTTGAAAATGTTTTCTCGGTTTTAAACTTATCGTCTTCGTCAACATAATCTTCAAATGTGAGATTTTCCGGCGAAACAACATGTTTTCGTAATGCTTGCATATTAGATTCGGTGTTCTGTTTTTTCAACCCTTGGGCACCAGGTTCAAGTTCCCAAGCTGCCCAAGGGCTGACAGCACAAAAACCTATGTTATCAAGAACAAGAAAAAAACCTTTATTTTATGAGAGAGTAGGGGTAGGGGAATCTAATAATCCATGTCTGCCGGAAGTGAAGTGGTGCAAAAGCTAAAAATTAATACCACCAGTGGTTCACTCGTAGGTTTATCATTGTGTTTCCCTGCTCCCAGTCCTCCATGTTTTCATACCTTTGTTTTTAGCACAAACAGAATGTACTGTCGGTGTTTGTGCTGTCGGCTCTTGGACTATTGGTTATTTAAATATCCAGCGGGATGGATGGAAAACAGTGTCTTGAAAAAACGTTTGCCAAGCATCATTTGCTATATGTATAGCCACTAAGAATTCGTTTTATGAATTTTGTTTACTTCTAAATTGATCAGAATACCATTGACTAGTTTTTTCGGTACATTTTTTGAACCATTGAACAACACCTTGATCCATACGCTGTAAATCGCATGTAACATTCGGGGAAAGAAAAATGATCTTTATTGCTTCTAGATTTTTAATTTCTGGAGAATGTGAAATGGAGTTCCCGAAGGTCGCTAAATCAAAATTCCGATTATTTGCGGGTCGTTAAAACGAGCGAGGAAAAACGTTGTAAGTACTGAATAATAAAAATAAATTTAAAAAATCAAAAAACCCGACTGTGTAAAAAGAGAACTAATTAATTATTTCTTATCAATGTGAAACGAATTTTTATATTACTTAATTATTTTTGTTATTTACTTGTATTGATGACTTTTAAGCTGTGTTTAATTGTTAGTTCTATCTATAAACAGTGTTTTGATGAGGTCTATAGATGTCTATGATGATTAGAGTTGCAGTAAAGCTAGAGATCCTACCTACACAAGTTCCATGTTGTGTAATATTTAAACGGAGTTTCTGACTGTAAAATAGTCAATAACGCATCGTCTTCATTTTGAAAGACCTATCCAGTGATATGCCACTCAATAGGGTGCGTAAATTGTTTTCTTCTCTACCGCCATTTTCAATTTATAAAAACAAAACCTACCCTATAACCATCGGGCCGTTAAGACGAATTGATATAGACCTCATTCATTAAAATCCATCCAGCCGTTGGGATGTTTCGAGGGTATAAAGAAATCCACATACCCAGGTACTCGTGAAACACATAACCTTTCTTGTCAGTCGGGTAAAAATGTTCGGGACTTCATGCAATGGTGGCTAAATCGCGAGGGATCGCTAAATCGGGGGTCGTAAAATCGCAAGTCTACTGTATTATTATCTGTCGCCTTTTAAGTAAACAGAAAACGTTTTAAAGTTCATATTGTGTAGTTTATATCAGCCTATTTATTATACATTTTTTAGGATAATCTGGAAAATACTGTTCATACGCATATGCATATTGAAAAAGTATTTATGTATATTTTTTTAGAATGAAAATAGTTTATTTAGTACAATTTTAATTACTTATACATATGCAAACGTGTATACACATGCTGAAAATACACTTACTGATATCATAATAAAATGCATAGGAAATCAATGTTTTCGAAATTTATTAAAATAATTTCTGTCCGCAAACGTAGCTTCTCGCACTAATATTTACACAACTTCCCATCTGTTGGCAGTTTATAAGATGTTAAATGAAATTTAATTTAACGAGAATTTTCGATTATCAAATTAGAATATTTACATTAATCGTGAATAACTAAACGATAGAAAACTTCCATCTTTGAAAAGTTTAATTTCTACGGCCTTTCCGCGTTTTGTTTTTGTACTACAATGAACGAAAGTCTTATATTTTCCTTTAGTAAAGGACCGGTACATTTTATAGAGTTATTTATTTTATGCTTTTCAAAAGAAGAAAAATAAATTATCGAATTTCAGTAAGTTAACTTACTTTTTAAAGTTAAAATTATTAATTTCAATTTAAATCGTGAATATTTAGCATTCTTTAACAATATACTTTTGTTATTATTTTTATTACTAGGGGGCTCGGCCCCCTACGAGCTACGCTCGCCAACCCCCGTCCAGACACCGCAGGCTGTAAATGCACGCTAATTTGAACGGCTTTAAAAAGATTTCGAAAGATTGAATTATAATTTAAAAAACAGTGGCGATCTCCCTATAAACGAATTTCTATTCATTTCTCTTTGATTGGGGAATTTTAACGCCAAATCCGCTGCGGTACTACTTGATTATCCCGTCGACCAATTTCGCCAAATTATATAAATCGCCAAACTACTCGCCAAATTATACAAATTGACATAATTTTTATTTTAAATAACGAAAGAACAAATAAATTCGTACAACATTAATAAAAATACAAATAAAACGTCGAAATAAAAATAACTTGATGACGTAGACACGTGTAACAACATTTCAAAATAAGCTAATATAAAAGGAATTAAGTAAACAGAGTCTTTGTCTCCTGGTATTTTTTAACAAAGCGAAAAGAAAGTTCTTTTAAATGAGACATTTTAAATTAATCGTTTTTAATCTGACGTAATTTTTACCAAGCTATTCTTTCTCTTTTAAATAATCGCGTGAAAGTACTTTTGTTAGCAATGAAATATTATTTGCGCTTTCCTAACAAAAATAGTTGAAAATATCCTCTCAAAATATTAAATAAATGTCTAGCGCAATTTCTAAATTTAAACTTTTTTGCAATATTATTTTGTGTTCATTTTATGTAATAACTGTAATGTGACGTAAATATGACGTAATTTCTCCTAAGACTTCTAACGCATGTTAATGAATTTATTATTTTACAATATCCTTTCTCTTTTAAAATTCACGTGTGTACTTTTTATGACGTAATTTTTAATAAGTTCCTGCTTTTTATACATAATTATTTAATTCTAATTTGAAAGTTTTTTTCCTGTTTATAATAGTCACATGTAAATAAATTTTTTATTTGAAGCAAACATTATTGCTTGCTCTTTTTATACAGTTGGCAACAGTTTAAATTAGTACAATTTTCTGAAATCTGTAAAAAATATCTCTAGAAATGCTGAAAATTTGAATTTAAAATAGAAATAAAACCTGAAAAAATGAGTCAAAATAAAAAAATTAATGCAATCTGCACTCCGGCAAATTCTAACGCATAAAATGATCTAAAAATGATTACACTGCCATGTACAGTTTTTGCTGCTATAAAACTTTTTTAGTGGAACGATTTTGTCCAACTTTAGCATTAAATATCTCTTAAAATAATTCTTCGATTTGAAAACTGTCTGCATCAGCGTGTTTATCAAACATTTCTGTATAAAACCACAGATTTTCATATTTTTGTATACATTATTTTTCTCAATATTAACGAAGAAAGACCTCCGGTCACAAAAAATTCAAAACCGGCGGCGGCGGCGGCGGCGGTGACAGCGGTAGTTACTTTTTTTTAGAATAGAGAGATTATTTAATATTTATTTTTATTTTGTCCACAAAAATCCAGTGACATAGGTTTTCTTTCGAGTTAACGAAAAATTTGACGTATCCAGATTCTGTTGCACTATATTAATCTATTTGCTATAAATTTTAGGATAATTCAGAAAAAATGTACTAATTTTGTTAGATAATTTACATATAAACATTTATAGATATACAGGGTGCGTCACATATTGGTGAAAACTTAAAAAAAAATCATAATAAAAAAAAGTAATGCTCGAAAAATATTTGGTTTGCACTAATATGATCAGAGGGACATTGGATTTTTTTTACATGTATAGAAAATTATTCCAAAAGTCACCGAAAGAGGGCGCTCTAACGTCATACTGAGAAGTATTATGCAAATCAGGCTGACACAAACTGACAATGAAATAAATCACAATAACATGACACTGTGCATTTATTTTAAGGGGACCAGGTAAACGAAATTTGGGAGAAAAAATCAATTTTTACTTTTTTATATCATTAAATAGTTTAAACTTTTATTTTTTCAACGATGTGTCACACATGGTTATACATTAAAAAAAGATGTGTTGGAATTATCCATTGTTTCTAAGAGTACTTCACAGCTTAATGGCCATTTAAATCTTTGATTGACTTTTTCTCAAAACTTGGATTTTTCATGTTTGTGTTCCTTTTTTCCAATATCTATTAAACTTAAGAATTCAATTTTTTAAGCCCCACCAGTGGCGGAGAGGTTCTGCTCTCGAAGCTGGTAGACGGGAGGTGCTGGGTTCGAACCCAATCGCGCCCGTCGGCCTAACCGTTTCGGAGTTTTCGTGGTTTTCTTCGAAACTGTGGATTCCCATGCGTAAATACGGGTTAGGTTCCCTTAGAAAGACCCCCACGAAGGGCACTCCCCCCAGGGCCTATATCCCACGTGTTGATAATCGGCCGTCATAAACACAAACCAAACCAATTTTTTTAAATACTTTTATTATGCTATATTGTATACTTTAACTCGGGAATTTAATGATTTGTTGAGAATTATTTATTTTATGCAGTGAAATCTTACCAAAAAATGCTAATTTAAAAATGCCTTTCAATAAATAATTAATAATTAATTTTCAGGTTCACTTAGAAATAAAATGGTCTGTTGAAATACGTAAAGCATGTTACTCAAACTACTTTCAAAATTCTAGACCTCTATCTTTCATCATTTCTGAGAAAAAGATACATAAAGTTGGTGTAATTTAACATGACGGAGATAGAGCTTACCCGGTCCCCTTAAAGCAAAATATGTTCAACATGACCACCATCACCAGGTATTAGGCAAGTGAGGCACATCAATACGGCTATTACAGCTTAGTGTAGTATATTGACATCGATGCCAACGACGGTCCGTCGAATACCACATCAGTTAGTTACACCAAAGTAGCTGTGGAGCACCCGGTACACACGAGAGTTTAAATATCTCCACAACCAAAAATCTGGAGATTGTGAGGGCCACTCAAACATACAACCTTGACTTATCCCTCGATCTACAATGAAAATGTCCAACAGCTGCCATCGAAATACTCAAGGCCAGAGGACACGAGCTGTGACGTCATCCTTAATCGACCGACTTCTCACTAGTGTTGAAATTCACACCGGAAAATTTTGAATAGCAATTTTATTTTATTTTATTTGTGGAAAATCTAACCCATAAAACAATAATAACCATTTACACTTACTGGTGATAATTCGAAATCCCTAAATAATAATAAAAAAAAAATGCGGATTGATACAGTGTTGCCGCATCTGGTTGATTTTTTTATTGGGGGATTCCAAATTTTCATAAGTAAGTTTAGATAGTTATTATTGTTTTATAAGATGAAAGATATTTCACAAATAAAATAAAAGAAAATTGCTATTCAAAGTTTTCCGGTGTGAATTCTAACACTAGTGAGAATTCGGTCGATTAGTGATGACGTCACAATTCGTGTCCTCTGGCCTTGAGTATTTCAATGGCAGCGGTCCAACACGAACGTGGACGATCCTCCAAAACCCAGTTTCATCAAAACGTCGTACTAAATTTAGTATTCCATTCAATGAAATAGGTATTTTTTGCGCCTTCAGTCCTTTCCCCGCGCGAAACTTTTGCCAATGCAATAGTTGAGGATTCACCATTCTTCCAGAAATGTCTAAGCACCAACGTTCGATTTGGTAAGGATAGCTTGCTGCCGAGAACGGATCAGGAATCCATTTCCATCCAGCTGTTTTATTGCTAGCCTGATTTGCATAAAACATCTCAGAATGACGTGCGAGTGTCTTCCTTCGGTTACTTTTGGAATCTTTTTTTTATATACAGGTAAAAAAAAATACAATGTCCCTCTGATCATATTCGTGCAAACCGAAATTTTTTGCAACCATTACTTTTTTTATTATGGATTTTTTAAATTTGCACGAATTTATGATGCACCCTGTACATATTTAGAAAGTACTTATGTATATTTTTCTAGTACGGAAGTAGTTCATTTAGTATGATTTTAATTAGTTATACAGATACAAATGTGTATATGCGCACTGAAAATAGAGATACACATATACATACCTTAACAAAATGCATAGAAAATCAATATTTTCCAAATTTATTAAAATAATTTTACTCAGCAAACACAATTTCTGGCACTAATATTTACACAACTTCCCATCTGTTGACAGTTTATAAGCTGTTAAATGAAATTTAATTTATAGAGAACTTCCAATTATTAAATTTGAGTGTTTACATTAATCTTGAATAGCAAGCTATTGAAAACACCAATCTTTATAAAGTTTCATTTATACGGCCTTTTCACGTTTAGCTTTTGTGGCCCGGTGAATGAAAAATGCTTTTTTTCCTTTAGAAAATATTCAGTATATTTTAGAAAATTATATATTTTATGCTTTTGAAAAGAAGAAAATGAATTATCGAAGTTTAGTTTCATCATGGTAAAATAATTCAAAATTAGTTCATTTATCTTACTTTTAAAGTTTATTTTAGTATATGTTTATTTTATTAATTTCAATTTAAATGTAGAAAAATTAGCATAATTTGATATTATACTTTTATTATTTTTTAATTACTATTTTAATATTTTTTTCGTATTTTGTCCTTAGCAAATTCAATGATTTAATTTAATTGGAAATATTTTTTCTTCCGAGTTCAACGAATTCAATGTATCGAGAATTTGCTATATATAGCCCACTATATTACCCTATAGGGTAATTCCGGGATTTACGACGCACATTTTTTTGAACGTGTGTATAAAGTACCATGGTGGACATAAAATTTTAAAAATCCTCTTGTGCTGTTTAATGTTGAATATACAACGCTTGTACTGCGGCAAAAAAATTCAAAACAAATAATTAATATTTTTTAACAATTTTTTTCTAAAACGTTACACTGCGGCTCGTCACCCGTACATTCAAGCTGAGACGCCGCACTTGTGCGGTAGTTATGCCGCGCTTGTAATAAGAACAGAATGAAATTATAAATAAAAATATTTAAAAAAATATATTCATATCTGGACTATAATTAACGATGTAATAACAAAATGAAACTAAATGAGTACAATGAAACGTATTAGTAGATTCAAGTTAATAATTGTTGCATACTTTCACTATTAAAATTATCAACTTATTTTTTTTTTTACATTAAATTGTTATTTCAGCAACAACGTAACATCAGTGTATTAGAAAGGGAAAAGAAAAAAGTAAAATTGTGTTTACATAATTTATTTGTTAACCCTTTCAGGACCGGTGTCTTTTACACAAATTTTATTCGGTTGGTACCAATTTTTTAAAAGAAGTTACCTTTACTTAAATAATCATGAAAATGCTCTAATTAAACAAAGCAAATATTACTTTTCTTTTTTACTGTGCCAGAAACAAATTGTGTAAACTCTTTATGAAGGTGCTTAGCTTATATGCACCTATGGTCCCGAATGGGTTAAAAGACCTGTTTTTTCGATCACAATCTACAGAAAGAGTGTCGAAAAAGCAGTCTTTATGTAACTACATTTAAACACATGATGCAACGAAGCCAATTACACTTCCTCTTTTTTGGAGTAGTTTGCAAAGAATCCAATTTTTCATTATTATCATCTTGACTCCTTTGGTTTTAGTAAACTTGATAACACGCCTAACATGGTTAGTCTGTGCAAAAAGAAAAGGAAAAGTTAATAACCCTTAATCATTCCGTACAAAAGAAACTGCGGCATGCATCCCATTTTGCATGGTGCAGACGTCGGTCATCACAGTTACCTGCCATCGCTAAGGGGAATGGCGTAACCATACACACATTACTCTATACAAACCCTACACTTAGTTTTGACTTAGAAATCATGCATGCGTTTAGTTATTAGTGTATGAAAAGTATTTAAACATAACGTGTTTAAATGTTTGGACAGTGAAATCATGCACTTACGTCAAATTAAGGATTGTACTTCTACAAGTAAACATCGAAATGGGATTCACGCTATACACTTATTAAAATAATCTCATTGCGCACCTATACTGTGCGTTTGACAACCATCTACTGATAATTACAAGAAATACAAGGGGTGCGGCATCTATCCCGTATGCGGCGACTCTCCCGGAGTTACCCTACTACATAAATTTAAGTATTATTTATCATGTATATATATATATATATATGAGAGACCCTAAAAAGTATTGTCCAGGTTAATTTAAAAAACTATCCGATGGATTACTTCACGTTTTATACCAGCAAAAACAGAATATTCCCGCGGTCATTTGTATCTATAATATACCTATATAACCATAATTTTTATAATAAAATTTCGTATTTTATTGTGATTTTTTACGCATAGGTTGCTAGTGGTCATTATTTGGCGGACTTTATCAGTGGTTAAGAAATTAAAACGGCTATACTAATTAGAGAAAACTAATTTAAAATAAAAAAGGATAAAATAAAGAAACAAAACCGTTTTAATGGGAGACAATATTATAAAACAAAAATATCTAACTTAAGCATGAAACGAATATTTATAAAGCTTTAAAATAATCCAATGTGAAAGATTGCATTTGATACAATATTTGGCGATTTATCGTTTTCGTCAGGTTAAGAAAAATGCGTCTGAAAATTGATTAGATAAAATGTGAGTAACATTCTTTATTTTTTATTTTAAATAAATTTTCATTTTTATCAAATTCTTACATAATGTGTCTTACGGGACAAACTAGCAAAAGTAATTGCAAAAATGGTTGTACTTGTTTTAGGATAATCTGGAATAAATCTACTAATTTTGTTAGGGTATTTACATATAATGATAATTATACAATCATACACATATCGTCACGCGCTAAAAAGCGAAAATTACAAAAAAATAATAATAATTTTGTGTTTTATGCCACTAACAGGTTCTGCTCCAGGAAAAGTGTCATAATAGTACAGGTAAAACAGGGTGCTTTTCAGAGACAACTGATGGCCATTCATCAAAATTTGGAAAGAAGTTCGTTTTGGCACTAGAGATGAAGATCCGATGAGTCTCTAAAAAATAAAGTTGTTGTATCATGTTTTTGGGGTAGCAAAATGGGGAGTTGGGCACTTTAACTAAGAGAGGAGGGTGAGGCATTTTAACTAAGAAAGGGGAGGAAGCTCACAATTTTTAAAGTAAGGCAAGCGAGGTATTGTTTATTATATATTTTAAAATTCGAAATCGAATGACATGATCATTTGTTACAAAGTCACGGCAAGTTTTATGAATAGTAAGTTGAAAGTTATACTTTGGTACATGTAAAATAGTTTTTAAAGCAGCAAATGATGGTCATTTTCGAAAATTTGGAAAGAACTTCGTTTTGGCACTAGAAATGAAGATCCGGTGAGTTTTCCCCAAGAAAGTGTTTTATTGTGTTTTCTTTTTTTTTGGGAGGGGGAGGAGAAGGGGACAAAATGGAGGCATTTTTACTCAGAGGGAGAACTTATCTTTTTAGGTGCGTTCGTAATTATATAAATTCATAGCACCTATAGTCGTCGTTCAGTCCGTCCGTCTTTCCGTCCGTCCGCATATAACAGAGCAAAAACTACCAAACCGAATGGTCTGAAATTTTAAATAGATAATTGTTGCAATATTTTGTCGAGGCATTTCAAATTTTATGAATATCGGATGTATAGTTTAATGACAGGGACAGTCAAAAGTTTTCCGTTACATTACGGAAAAGGGAAAAAAATATATCCAGTGCATTTTAATGATGTTACAGCCATTCGAACAGAATGAAATGGATATACACTTATTCAAGCGCACTAAAATATACATTCAGTACAATATGCGGTGCAAAAAATATTTATAAAACTAGCTATACTATGAACGCACCTCATTTCCCACGTTTGACATGCAATTTCCAACTTTGCCTGTACTAAAGTATAATTTTCAACTTTGGCTTCATAAAATCTGCCGTAACTTTGCAACAAATGATCATATCGGCTTAGACCTCATTCGATTCAGATTAAAAAATACATAATAAACGATACCCCATTTGACCCATTTAAAATTTTTGAGTTTCTCTCCTTTCTGAGTTAAAATATCCGCTTTCACCTTAAAAAAAAAAAAAAAAAAAAATTGTAAAACAACTTTATTTTTTGAGGACTCATCGGACTTTTATTTCTAGTGCCAAAACGAAGTTCTTCCCAATTGTTTTGTGAATGGCCAGCAGTTGTCGTATATTACTCAATATTTGGTCTATTTTTACCCGTACTATAACAGTAGTTATCCGAAAGTCTGCTAGTTTACTAGTCCAAGAGCCGACAGCACAAAAACTTATGTTATCAAGCACAAGAAAAAAAAACTTTATTTTATGAGAGAGTAGGGGTAGGGGAATCTAATGATACATGTCTGCCGGAAGTGAAGCGGTGCATAAGCCAAAAATTAATACCACCAGTGGTTCACTCGTAGGTTTATCATTGTGTTTTCCTGCTCCCAGTCCTCCATGTTTTCATACCTCTGTTTGTAGGACAAACACAATGATAAACCTACGAGTGAACCACTGGTGGTATTAATTTTTGGCTTATGCACCACTTCACTTCCGGAAGACATGGATCATTAGATTCCCATACTTCTACTCTTCCATAAAATAAAGGTTTTTTCTGGTGCTTGATAACATAGGTTTTGTGCTGTCGGCTCTTGGACTATTCACCATGTATCACTTTTCCACCATAAGAAGGTGGCAAAGGGCAGTAAGGATAAATTTACTCAATCCTCCCAATCTCTTCTACGTCTTGATTCTTGAGGTTTTACTCTTTTATGTTCGCTCTGGACTTTACACATTTCACGTCAGATGCGGGTATTTTAAAATAAACAACAATAGGCGTGCAGGACATTTTAATTCTGCATACCCTGATGTCCAATAAAAGGTCTTTTTCTGAAGATGTATAAAATCAGAGGCGTGGTTTTTAAATTCGTGGGTAACGTCAATGCCACCTAAATAAGGGAGAAAGCCTTGACACACTTTGTTGTGACATCACGAAATGTCACACGAAACAGGGAAAACATAATAATTAAATTAGTAAATAATAATTAAGAGCTCCACGAGGACAACGATATTGAAACATGCAAATGTTTCGATTTTTTTATTGTTTTTCCCACTTCGTGTGACGTTTCGTGACGTCATAAAAAGTGTGTCACGGCATTCTGCAGTCTAGGGGGCGTTGGTAATGTACGTTACAGCTGCATGGAGAGCTAGTAAAAAAGAGGACAATTTTTTCTCTCTCCTGGGAAATATAGTATGTGTTGCTTTTCTTGAAGGCGAACGATATACATATTTAAAAATACTTGTGTATAATTTTTTAGAATGAAAATATTTATTTTAATAAACAACTTTATATTTGTACTATTTTAATTACTTATACAGTTACAAACGTGATGATACATACTGTTATTACCACCTACTTATATCTTAACAAATGCATGAAAAATCGATATTTCCCAAATTTATTAAAATAATTTTACTCCACAAACAAGATTTCTGTCGATAATATTTACACAAATTTCCATCTGCTGACAAATTACAAGATGTTAAATGAAATTTAATTTCTTGAGAATTTCTGATTATCAAATTCGAGGTGTTTACATTAATCTTGAATAATTACAGCGACAGAAAACTAGATTTTTTTTTCTACAGCCTTTTCAAGCTTGCGTTAAAACGAATTTAAATGATTTATTTTTCTTTAGGAAAGGGTTAGTAATTTTTGTATATTTATTTATTTGTTTGTTTATTTCAAAACGAAGAAAATAAGTTTTTGATTTTCAGTTTTGAAATGAGAAAATAACTGAAGGCAGTTTATTTCGCATAGTTTTAAGTTTACTTTAGCATACTTTAGTAATTTAAATCAAAATGTAAAATATTTAGCATAGTTTAATATTGAACTTTCATTTTTTTATCGTTTTAATATTATTCTTTTATTTTGTCTCCAATATATTCATTCATTTAATTCTGAAAATATTGCGAATATTTTTTCGAATTCTACTTTATGCCATGGTCTAACAGATTATGTAGTTTGATGAAATTCCGTGCATTACGTTTTCATATATCGGTAAAACCGTTTAAATCCTGAAAACTTTAGCGTAGTAGCGCCACCTGTTGTGCGATTCACACCAAAATCTAACCAGCAAAATTTTATGTCAACGTCTAATTGAATCTGAAGTTTGATGAAAATCTTTACAGTAGTTCTTGAAATAGAGCTATTGCGGAAATCGTAAAAAAAAAATGCAGCATAACAGCGCCACGTGTTGGACAATTCCCACCAAAAAACTAATCAGCATCAATTTATATTAAGCTCTAACTGAATCTAAAGTTTTATTAAATTCTGTGCATCAGTTCTTGAGGTAAAGCTTCCACAAAATTTTTGTCACAGACAAACAAACTCAGAGACCGTTATTTTCTAAAAACAATCAAATCGTTTTCAGGACCTTCTAAAACATATGAATTCGTTGAAAACCGAAGTCGACATTTTTCACGAATCCCATACTTTCTTCTCGTAAAGAAAGTAAAAATGTAAACTAGAAAACAGGAATTCTGCTTTTTCAGAATTTAGTGTCGCACCCGATGAAAAAAATACATACATATGTATATAAATATAGAGAGTACAAAACGTATTTCAACTTAAAGACTTAAAACACACGCTTTTATTTTATATAAAATTACGTCATCCGCATCCATTAAAGAAATCTGCATTTGCGATCCAGTTTTGCACACCATCTACTGTAAAGTACGCACAAGACGTCACTATCGCTGAATAATACACAAATACAAAAAAGAGATGTCGTCATTCAAGAAACTCGGGGAAAAAAATCGACTATCTAAAGATTTATATACCTTCATTTGTTTGTAATATTAATATAGATACTTAAAATTAAATTTGGTTTGTAATAGTTCCAAGTTTTATCAGAAATCATTCATTTATATTTTTTCAGTATAGCACGTACTTTAATTACATTTTTTAAAAGTTGTTATGGGAAAATTGCAACAAAAAGATAGAACTACAATATCTAACTATTTTTACTTTACTTTCTACAGAAATGGAGTACTTGAGTTACCAAAATTAAACAAATGGCGATAAAAACTACAAAAAAAAAAAAAAAAAAAATCAAAAATAAATTGAAATGCTGTTTTCAAACAAATTGCATTTAAAAGTACTTTCTTTTCGAATACAACAGTATAAAAATTGAAAATATGCGATGCTTAGAAGTTAAAAAAATTGCAGTAGAGTTTTTAATCGTACAATGACACATATGCTTTGTTTTACGGATGGATTATACAACGAAACGTTATTTTTTGGAGACGGCACTTTAATAGCTGGGAGAAAGAAATATCATACCGGGGGCTAATAAGAAAAAATACATTCAAACAACTTTTCAAATTTTGAAGCCATTCCAATAAGTGTTATTTTCAGTTGGTTAAAAATGTCGGTTCTTTTGGAGTGAAATGGCTGATTCTTTTCTTTGTTCACTGCATTTCGAATAGCACAATACACATGACTAGAACTTAAAAATGTTTTCTGCCTTAGGAAATTAGTAAAAAATGTAAAATATTAATAACTACTGTATGATAAACGTGAATTTTTTCCTCAACCATAAATTTTTTTTCACCATTCGTAACTATGAGAAGAAAATAATTTAATGAAATCTTATCAAGCTGAAAATATTTATTTAGAAATATTTGTACT
Source organism: Maratus speciosus (assembly GCA_963932465.1). Taxonomy (NCBI): domain Eukaryota; kingdom Metazoa; phylum Arthropoda; class Arachnida; order Araneae; family Salticidae; genus Maratus; species Maratus speciosus. The sequence continues at coordinate 160,674,327 of OZ010798.1, read as the reverse complement.
ACCTTAAATTGCAAGTTTATGCATCGCCTTGCGCTTCCAAAACCTCATTTATATTTCTGAAGTCTTGAATACTTTCTGCCTTAGGAAAGTAATTAAAATGTTAATCAAAAATCAACGATAAATATGAATGTTTACATTAAACATTAAATCTGTCATAATTTGTAATTAGGAGTCGAAACTAATTTAATTAAATTTTATGAACGAAAACATACATTTCAAAATGCATTTTCTAAATTTTAAAACATTGAGTTGATGTATAGCAAATTAACACCTTTTAATAATATACTAATTTTAATCGCTAAAACATGTATATTAAAACTTTAGAAACTGTAAAAATAGTTTTATTCGACTGTTTACATGTTTCGACTCTACTAGAGCCATTTTCAAAACAGATAAATAAAAATATTCAGAAATTGCACGGTCTATGAAACGCATCATTCAATTTTTCACGTACACTTTCGATTATGCACGATATTAACCCCCGGTACGGTGTACTATTTCCTTCTCCTAGCTTATTTTGTGCCGTCCTCAAAATTAACGTTACCTTACAGAAGCCAGACGTAAAACAAAGCAGTACGATGAAATACTCTATAGCAATTTTTTTAACTTCTAAGCATCGCACATTTTCAAATTTTATACCGTCGTATTGGGGAAAAAAGTATTTTTAAATACAATTTGTTTGAAAACTGCATCTCCATTTATTTTTGAAATATAAATTTTTTTGTAGTTTTTGGAGCCATTTGCTTAATATTGGCAACGGAAGTACTCCATTTCTGTAGAAAGTAAAGGAAAAATAGTTGTAAAATATTAATTATGTATTTTTGTTGCCATTTTTTATAACAACCGAAAGAAGATGTAATTAAAATACGTACTATTTTGAAAAAAATATAAACCAATGATTTCTGTTAAAACATGGAGCTATTATAATCTATATTTAATTTTAAATATCCATATTAATGTTACAAACAAATGAAAGCCTATGAATCATTAGAGACCCCCCCCCCCCCTTTTTTGAGTTTCTTTAATGACGGCATCTTTTTCCTGCATTTGTGTATTATTTCGCGATATTGACATCCTATCCCTACTTTACTGTAGATGTTTAAGAGTGGATCGTAAATGTGGAATTCTTAAGCGGATGCGAATGACGTCATTTTGCATAAAATAAAAGAATGTGCTGTAAGTCTTAAAATTGAAATATCTTTTGTTCTATTTATACATACAGTACCTGGTACACCGAGCGCCACTCGGTGATTTTTTTATTCTGCGATCATATTGCATTGAAAAAAAAATTATTTTTTTATTATTTAAGGGTATTTATTTCTACATGAACATGCGATTTCTACTTTCTAAAAATAATAATAACACATATTAAATATTCTTTTTTTGAGCTTTTTATTTATTGAAAAATCTATATCCCTTTCTTAGTACATTCCAGTAAACCATTTTGTTACACATTTCTGCAGTCTTTTAAATACTAAATTGATTGGTTGTTGGTGTATTCAATACTTCTTTCCATACAACATTATGAGTGTCATGGGGATTTTCTGTAGGTAGAAGTACCTTTAAGTTGTTTTGCCTCTTAACCCTGGAAGAAGCAACGTAGAGTATTCCATGCATAAAAACAGGTGTCCGTAAGTCGACGCTAACAAATTCGAAGGTCTGACCTTGAGCTTTATGTATAGTTATTGCAAATGCTGGCCTCACAGGAAATTGATGCCTTTGCATCGTTCATCCAAGTTGACCTCTGCTTGAATCGAGAGTTATTCGCGGAATATGTACTTCGATACCTGAATATTCTCCTGTGATTATTTTTGCTTTGATTATGTTATTGCAAAGATCTTTAACAATTAGCCTTGTTCCATTGCAAAGGCCTTCTGAAACATCTAAATTGCGCAATAGTATGATTATTGTGTTATTTTTAAGCTTTAACTCATGAGGTGGCAAATTAGCTATTTCGATGGAATTGAGAAATTCCGTCGTAAACTGGACTGCTCCTTCAGGTTGATCTTTGACGGAATCGTAGCTGTGGTAGATTTTATACTCCCCAGGAAGCTTCTTAATAATTTCGGCGTTAATCTTGCTGATATCTTTATTTAATGGCGCAAGGATAGCTCGATCCTTCATTTCTTCATAACTTCCTTTCTTTAAGCAGTTTCCAAAGACTTCATCAATGAGATGACCATTTGAAAGTATATCTACGGGTAGTTCGATTTCACCCATCGCGTTCTCAGGTAGCTCCCCATTTCCAAGTTTCAAAAGATATTTGGCAAATTCTCTTTGTTCCCGATCAACGCGCATGTTATCTGTTAATGAAATTGAATTGAAGTGGTGCCACAGTTCACTTTTTTTGATTGATAAATACAATATTTAACTTCTCTTTGCTCGTAGTTGGACGGGTAGGCATTGACAGAAGTCCCCTCCTAAGACCATAATCTTTACACCAAATGGCAAAATTGGATTTCCAATAGAGCGCAGCAATTGATCTATGTTGTGAAGTCCGTATTTTGACAGCATAGGAGCTTCATCCATCAAAAATACATCAACTTTGCTGAGTTCGACGCTTTAGCGGATCTAGGTTTGATGTTGGAAATTAAATCCGATGTCAATGGAACATTAAGTCCAAAAGTCTTGTGTAAAGTACTTCCATCAGGTAGCAGAATAGAAGCAATCGCAGTGAATGCCATGCACTTTACTTTAAGCTTTTGTCCTTGAAGGATGTAATAAAGAGTTTTGTATACAAAAATCTTTCCAGTGCCTCCAGGTCCATCAATAAAAAAACATTTTGATCGAGTGGTTGAATCGTTTACTGAATGTAAGATGGTATCAACAATTTCAATTTGTCTCCCTTAAAGAAGTTGATACATATGTTCTCCAATAGAAATAGACTCATTGGTGTTCATAGTTTCTTCATTTAGCACGTTCTCGTATCCATCAATATTGTCCATAGCAAGTTGATGAAACCAGTATAGGAAATTGTTACCTTCAGTAGCTTCTGTATTTAATTTGAATGCGATAATTCGATAAGCATGCTTAATCGCTTTTTCGACAGAATTAATCATCCGCCCTGTTTCTCGGATAAAGTCTTCAGCCAAATCTTTCTTAAACATTTCCCATAGGCGTCTTGGATTTTCAGGAGATCCAAAAATGAGAATCTGTGTAAACAGCGTTCTCATGACTTTAGGCATCTTCAACATAGCAGATTTTCGCAGAATTTCAATCCATTGTTGGTCATCGTAAGTTAGTCCACGAACTAAACAAACTTGTTTATATGATGCATATGTAATGGCATCAACTGTTAGCATATCTTCGCAGCTTGTTGCATTCTTAACATGGTACAGCAACATTCGTAAGTGGTAGAGTTCTGGCTGAGAGATAAATTTACGTTATGTATTCGACAAATAATGCGTAAACGGCGACTTCTCTGAATCCATTCGCTGGATTTTCCATCCCAGTTGAAGTATTCAGGAATTTGCCAATAGTTGTGATACATAACTTCTTGAGAATTTCCGTTCAGAAGATTATTTTCTTCGATTTGTTTTAGGCCTCGATTATGCCGGAAATATGCCTCTAATGTTGAACCTTTCTGACCGGTATCTGCTAAATCTTCTTGGTGCTAGATCAATGTTTGCAATTCGAAATTGACCTGGTAAATGGATATCTAAGCGTTTAACAGAATGGCTTTTCTTTTGAATTTCGTTGCCAAATAATCGCCAACATGCTTCTTGTAGAGTGATACATCGACCTTCAATATAGGTGTCTACTTCATTGTACATAAGTTTTCTTTGGTTTTCAAAAATCTTTATTGTTGCGCAATCATGCCCTATGTAGATATATTTGTAGAGATATTTTACAGCACGAATATTTCCTACATATTCAACGTTTATATGACACGTGTATCTCTACAACAGATAAGCATTGTATGTAGCTACGTGACGGTTATCTCTTGTTATTTTGCAACCATTTATATCCTTTCGATAAAATTCATGCTCGTGCGAAAATTCTAAACTATGTTGATTCAACTGTGGATTATATCTACGTCGATAACTTGGTTTTTCATCGTCCGCTAAAGAAGTGATTTCGTTAAATATTTTAGGATAGTTGAAGCGACATTTTATGCGCCCATTTTTATTAATCATACACGGTGCATTTGGGTTTAGTTTCCCACACGAATTGTGAATCATCCATTTTAGCACCAGATTTCTTAATTCAGGATCATTATTAATGGGAGTTTCCGCTGAAATCAGGTCATCAAGTTCCTCTGGGTTACGGATTCTATCTTCAGGAGCCATAATCAGCAGCAGATGCATATGTGGGGAGGCCACGTTTCTGGAATTCTATTGTATAAACGTAAGCAGCAACCTTTCCAAATACTTGTTTTTTGTCCAATTCTTCAATAATGTCATTGAATTTAATTTTACAAACTCTAGCGATGAGATCAGGTCTATCTTGAGCAGGTTTCTCATGTATTATTCCATTTTCCAAGACAACTCTTGATGCCTCTTTAATTTCTGGCCATTCAGGATTTGATGTCACAGTGATAAAGAAATCTGGCGATCCATACCTGTAGACAATGGCCATAGCATCTTCGAACTGTTGAACATAGTATCGCGTAGATCCAATGAATGAAGATGGAAGTATTATCTTTTCACCAACAACGGCATTTTTCTTTTCAGCGAGTGCCTTAATAATGTGGGTAACGCCAAAATATTGGTCAGCAAGAATTGTTTTTTTTTATTAGCCTTGATACATTGGATGCGATCGCGCTCTACTCTGATGTATGTATCAACAAGGTATTGCTGGAAAAGCCGACCACCAAAATGCAAAGCGTTGAAGTGCATTTGGCGCAAATCTGCACCTATAATAGCTGTTTCTGGAGGAAGGTATTTAGTAAGTTCAAGTCCAAAAGCAATTCTATATTGTGCTAATTCTAGTCGAGTAAGATGCTGACGACTTGTATAAGGTGTTTGCAATTGTAGATCCACAGAATAGCCAAATGTTCCTTTGGAGTAAAATAGTGGATACGTGAATGGTTCTATCCGTTTATCAATATTACGCAAATTGACAATTTTTTTTCCACGTTGATGTTCCACAATTTCGTTATCTGAAAAGCTTTGATCGGCGTTGAGTGTAAGCACGGCGCATACATCATTGGTCATAGGGACATTGAATCTTCTGTAATCAGCATTTTCTTGCATTGTAAACAGAAGTTTGACATATGAAGCTTTTATTTCTTCTGCTTTAGCATGTCGATTCACTTCTTCTTCAACTTCTCGCATCATCATAAATGATTGTGCAAACACATTTTGAGACCGAATAATATGCTCTAAAAGTTCCATTAAATTTCGTCTGATTCCATGGTTGAGAGGATATTCTAGTTTTTCGTTAACAGCATGTTCTGAACTTAAAAAGTACATCTGACCATGTTGCGGTCGTTCGAATTTGCCTTCACTGTTTTGTGTTGGATGAGCTGCCATATTCATCTTATGATAAACTTGTCCGCCGGCGACAAAGCTGTAAATGCCATGGCTGTTAATTGTTCGATCATCATGTGGCTTAAATGAAGCCAAAGCAAAGCATGAATTTAAATTGCGAATTTTTTGTGGAAAGTTTCAGCAAATGGATGGCATTTAAAAAAAAGACGCACCAATTCATTTGGAAAAATGGGGAAGTCAAGCTTAATTCGGCCATGTAAGCAGCAGTCGCCAAATGAGTCCTGGTTAATTTGATTAGACACACGTTCTTCTGGAAAATGAATTGCTTTGCAATGAATACATTCAATGTTAAAAGAACCCAATTTTTGGTATGTTGCTTCTTTGTTAACTGCGCACTTCCATGTTCGCATTCGTTTCTTTACTAAAATTTGCAGGCGTCTTATGTTACGGTGTCTTTGTTCTTCTAAATCTTGATCTTGTCGCTTATTTATTTCATTTGCTATGTGCTAAATGGAACAATGCTGCATTTCACGTATGGGTTGAATGCGGCTTTCGTTTGTTTTGCCAACACTTTTCCGTCTTTTTAATGTACACGATTGATCTAATTCTTGGGATACAGATTCATTAAGACAATACTTCATATCTGCGATCTTCTGTCGGCTTCTTCCTTTAGCAGCACGCATTGATTTAGACATTGAAATATCATTTTCAATTTCAGTATTTCTAATCGGACTTGGCATTTTTTCGTTAAAGTTGAATTCTCGTTTTTTAGGCCGTCCTACAGACATAATGAATTTGCAATTATACTAACTAAATTTAAAGAAAAATGAATACTTTAGTTCTAACTTCACAGTATTAGAAATATTTACTTTTTTCAGTAAACATAGAAAAGTTGTAGTTACTAAATATTAGTAGAATATCAATAAGTCATGGAGTTAACGTTTGTATTTACGGCTCCTAGTCTTAGCACGGTCAGAAACTAAAAGTTAGAGAAAATGATGTCATAGATGGCCAAAAGTTGAGATATTTCACTTTTACATAGAAAAATTACTTATTTTCTTTTAAATATAGTGTCATTTATTCAATGGGGAGAAGAAATATAAAATTTAAATATTTTATTCCGAAGCATTTATTCGAGTACGTAAATAATATATTTTAAAGTAAAAAAAGGAAAAGAATAGAAAACTTTGCATATAGCCGGAAATTTGGACTGTCATACATGAAAATAAACTATTTTTATATGCATGCGATTATCAAGCATATGAGGGCTATACTCTATGTTTTATAAATTAAATGATTATTAACAAGATACGTTGTCTAAGTCAACGTTTGGCGACAAAAATGAGCTATGTGGAAAGATTGACACAGTAAAATGATCTTGCTTTTAAAATTGTTGCTAATTTTGCGCCAGGGTATATCGCCATGGCAACAAACTATACAGATGTTTGTAACAAAATGACAGTTGTTTTAATCTTAGCAAAAGTATAAGCACAGTTATTTATCAAGAAATATTACTAACGTTTATGAAAATATTTAAATTCACGAAATATAATCATAATCAATAATTATAATCAATCAATTTTTTTCTTCTAGCCAGTTAAAACAAATTTTACCGTATTTTTTATCTACATAAGCCATATCTGCCAACTCTTCCGCCTTTTCAGACCACAAAAATTTAATAGAAATTTTTGCCTTATTTAATCGGCAGATAACGGCGATTTAAAAAGATAAAATTTACTATAAAATTTTTGTGGTCTGAAAAAGCGTAAGATGTTGGCAGCTATGATAAGCCGTTATCTAATGCTCGATTAAGTGTAGAAGGCAATCTTTTAGTGCCACTTTCGGGATTAACTTTCATTGTGTTGGTGAGGATTCCGATTACGGATGATTAAATATAAAAAATTGCTTAAAATTACATTTTTCCCTACCTAAATCGAGACTTAGTTGGAAGATTTTCTCATATTAGAATAAAGTATATTTCATAAAAATCGTCAGAATTTTTTCGATTAATACCACTTTTTTGAGTAATGAGCTTATTTTGACCACAGAAAACGATTTTTCTCGAATTAACGACTTAGCTAAATCGATTTCTTGAGCTCGAATTAGAATAGGCGTCAAATTTTATGAAAATCGTTAGAGCCGTTTTCGATATATAGCAACATTTTCAGTGCTGAGTTTGTTTTAATCTATACAAATGAATTTTCTCGAATTCGAAACCTAGCTAGATGTGTTTCTCGTGCTCGAATTAGTATAGAAAACACGTTTCATGTAAATTGCATGAGAATGTTTCGATTTGTAGCAAGCACAAGTTTCGGCTAAGATCTTGTTTTATCCTGTAAAAACGAATTTTCTTGAATTCGGGACCTAGCTAGATCTTTTTCTCGTGTTTGGTTTAGTATATGCGTCAAGTTTTGTGAAAATCGTTAGAGCCGTTTTCGATATATAGAAACATTTTCAGTGCTGAGTTTGTTTTAATCGATCAAATCGAATTTTATCGAATTCGAAACCTAGTTGGATGTGTTTCTCGTGCTCGAATTAGTATAGAAAATACGTTTCGTGTAAATTGCATGAGAATTTTTCGATTTATAGCAGGAAAAAGTTTAAGCTAAGATCTTGTTTTACCCTGTAAAAACGAATTTTATTGAATTCGGGACCTAGCTAGATCTTTTTCTCGTGCTCGATTTAGTGTAGGAGGCAAGTTTCATGAAAATCGATCCAGTAGTTTACGATATCATCCATAATCGGGAAAATCGCTTGCTCGTTTAATATATATGATATATATATATTTTTTTTCATCGGGGGCGACACTAAATTCAGAAAAAGCAGAATTCCTGTTTTCTAGTTAATTTTTTTTTATTAATTTATTTTCGTAACCATTGAGTAGCTCGAGCCATAATTTTCGTAAATTAAATGATGCTGCATTGTTACAAATTTAATTTTATAATATCCATAGTTTTCCTTATAATGGATGGATAGTATAGAATGCAGGGAAAAATTATTTTGCTTTCATTGAAATTTATTTGGATGGATTCTTCTTGAAACAGGGTTGTGGTTTTTCTATAAATCTAATATCAGCTATATGCTCCTTTTTTCTATACAGGGATCCCCCGACTTACGTAAGTAATACGTTCCGTAAAGTTTTACGTAACTTGAATTTTGTGTAAGTTGAATTTTTAAATTGCATAGGTAAAATTTTGTAAGAAAATGCAATATTTATTATATATATAAATTTATATGTATATACGCACATATATATTATTTACACAGTAATATTTTATAAATAAAGCATCATGCGACAGTATTTCCTCGTATATAAACTATAAAAGTATGAAAAAATATAAGAACACTTTTCAAATATCTTGTGGAGTACGGGATTTATAAATCTAACATTGATGAATCGATTTATAACAATTTTGAATCTACATCAAACGACTATAAAAACAAGAAATAATTAAAAAGGACTAATTTAATCTATTATTCATGAATTTCTGATGGCAAGACAAATGAATAGCACTCACAAATTAAAATAATCCTCGATAAGCACAAACTGTATTTATTATGAATTAGATGGCTACTGTGAATAACTAACAATAAAGATTAAGTTGTTTTACTATAGATTTGATTGTACATACCAATAAAAATATAACTCTATCTAATATATAAACTATATTACGGTTGTAGTTTATATCTATATATTTTCTTTATAAAATAAATATCAAAAGTATGTAACTGCGTATCAAATGTACTAATACGTAAGTCGGGGGATGCCTGTTCTTAAATTTCCTGCTAGTCATACCAATACGTGCATAATATGAAAGAATACGTCAAAAATTGATTGATGGTGTTACATAAACAGTGCAATTTTAGAATATTTTTCTTTATCTGTTTTGAAAATTACTCTAGAAGAGTCGAAACATGCAAACAGTCAAATAAACCTATTTTTATTGTTTTTAAAGTTTTAATTTACACGTTTCAGCAATTAAAATTAGTACATTGAGTTAATTTTAATGAAATATTAAACAAATGTAAACTTCCTCAAAAACTTCTTCAAAAAAATGCAAAACTGATCATTGTAAACTTCCATCAAACATTAAAGCAAATACAATTTGTAAGTAGGAGTTTATTTTATTTTTTTTTATCATTTGCATTTGAATATGAAATAAAAATATTCTAGAATAGATCGTTTGAGCTGAATAAATATTTTGACTTTATTTATTTTATTTTATTTTGTTTTATCAAGCTAGAAACATTTACTTTGGGAAAAGTTTTCATTACTTTCAAATGCAAATGTACTCATATCATCCATTTTAGGTAGGTTTCGTAAGAAATACTGCGTATTGCAGTCGTTACCATGGTGCGACTTTTGAAAAATTCATTCATAACTTTTCATTATATGACCCCAGGGACCCAAAACCAACCTCACCTAAAAAGTTTATATATGTACTAAATTTTGTCCGCACGATAAATGTCGCAATTATGCACGTATCGTCTTCAAACTCGCCAAAAACATTGAGGTGGTTAATATCCCAGAGGAGATTGCAAATGGCAAAATCGGCCAAGGGGGTGGAAATGGGGATGGTTGAAATTTTGAATACCACTTCAACATGATTCTGAAAAAACTAGCTCTTACAGAAAAATGACAGGAAAAAATAAACATTTTTCGTTATAGCAGTTACCAACAATAATAATAAAAAAAAACAATAAAATTCTCACCAGGACAGTTACTTTCCTATTGCAAGATTTCCACGTGAAAAATGAAAATGAAATAAAAAGTTTGACGAATTGGAAAAAAAAAATTGAATATTAGTCATACGTTTTCTAGAGCAAGATTTCCATGTGAAAACTGTAAATGTAAGAAATAGTTTGACGAATTAAAAAATATATATATATATATATATATTACGTCATATTGGAAATATAATGGACGTGAGCAGGTGAATATGTAACATCATGTGAGTTTGAAAAAACGTATTAAAACATGATAAAAATCCGACTATGGAAATATTAACATATTTTAACATTTTGAGTTTCTATGAATTTGTTTTCGCCATTTTTAAACCTATTCCACATATATGCGTGTGTGTATTCGTGTATATTACAATTTTCACAAAAAGTTTAAGTTCCTAGATATCATTCTTAGTGAAGAAACTGGGTTTATCTCTAATCTTGATTTAGGTTTTGTTGATGAAATTAGTACCCAACTTCGAAATCTACCTCCTCTGTAGGCCGAGCGGGCGGTTATTTTTTAAAACGTGATATACATCAATGAGCCTAAAAATATCTTTGCCGTAGAAAAATAACGAATTTTGGAAAGATTGAGTTAATTTTTGTCAAAAAATTTCGTTAAACAGAAATGGTTACATTAAACATCAAAGCATCATAATTACTTGCATTTAGAACATGAAAATAATTTAATTAAATCTTATCAAGATTAAACTTTTTTTTTTGAAATATTGTCACGCATGCATTTGTTTTACATTCAAGTGCAAATTACACGAATATCATGCATTTCCAGAAAAAACATGATATACCTGAGTGAAGCTACAAATATTTTCTACCGCATGGAAATGATAAAAAATAATTCTATATTTCATGAAGCTATATTTTAGCTATATTTTACGAAAACTATCTTAACTTGTAATAAGGAGTTGAAATAATTTTAATTAAATTTAATTAGCTGAAAACATTTATTTTGGAATATATTATCGTTAAACTCAAAGCATTTATTTCAAAACTAGCTGTTACCCGTGACGTCGTTCACGTAACATAAAAAGAAGAAATGAATTAATTAACCAAAACATTTCCCTTCCGATAATTAAAAACATATAAAAGAATAAACCAATTCTTTATCACATTTTATAGGAGATAATCTCTCTATATATATTACGCTATCGTACGTGGCACAGAAAGCGCAATTATTTTTTAATTGTTTAATGCCAACGCATCTCATTGGATATTGAAAAGCATTTAATGCATCCGCATACCTATAAGGGGGTTACCATAGGGCACCCTGTACTGTTGCCAAATATAGCCAAGTTTGTCCCCAAAAGTGGCGCCAACTTGGCGATATCTCTAATATTTTGCCAAATTCCCATAGACTTCCATTGTAAACCAATGGAGTTTACTTGCTTGCAGAAAATAAACAAATTGAGGTATTTTAATACAACAAAAACTAATATTAGCTTAAGGGACTGTATGAATTATATTTAAAACCTCTCGCTGCGTATTATTATTATTTTTTTTATCAAAATAGGTTCAAAAATTGTGCATTTTTTTATTACATGTTTCAAATCTATATACATAGCTGCCAACATCTTACGCTTTTTCAGACCACAAAAATTTTATAGTAAATTTTATCTTTTTAAATCGCCGTTATCTGCCGATTAAATAATTCAAAATTTTCTATTAAATTTTTGTGGTCTGAAAAAGCGGAAGAGTTGGCAGCTATGTATATATAGCTTAGAAGCTTAGTGTTTAAATATATAAACATTTTTTGTAAAAGAGTTCAGGATCTTAGATGGGATAGGATATTAGAAATTAGGCGATTAGAAATCAGGGCTGTCACTGGAGACTATTTTCATAGTCTCGCATTACTATTGTAAAAAAATCAATTTTGTAGTATAGTTATCTTGTTGTTAAAGTCTATATGGAATTTTAGTATTTAAAAAGTGGTCCCAATTGAATTGAAAAATAGTCGCCAGTGGAAAAAATGAATCCCCGAGGAAATCTCGGATTGTGCAAATTTCGCTACTTTTACGTTTCCCGAAGAAATCTCGGGTTGCGCAGCGAGAGGGTTAAGGGAGTCCAAGTAAATTAAATTATGAATAAAAGTAACATGATGCAATGCTTAGCATGCTTTCCCAAACATAAATCTTAAGGGAGACGAAACTGGTCACCAAGGGCGGCTAGTATGAGTAATTTAAGGTATTTCTTTATTATATGATCATTGACATAACTCAGGTTTATACGCTGAACCAGGATGTCTGTTTATATCATGAAATAATAAGAAAATGTCACAGATGTCATATACGCACCGGGGTACCTAATTGTTGCCAAAATGGATTATTTTGCTTGACATGGTAACCCGGCTATTGTTGTTTATTTATTAATAAATTGTTTATTTACTTTAATTTTCTTTTAAAATTATATAAATTAATGAAATTTTTTATTTATTTATTGTTATTTCCTTTTTTAAGTAATAGAACATAATTTAAAAATTGGTATTCATGTACTGGTATTCGAAAACAATGTTTTCGCCAAATTGGCGTCAAAAACAGATCGCGCCAAAACAAGTGCGTATATGGCATCTGTTGCAAGAAAATTATCGGATGATACTTTTTTATATGTTTTACAATCATACTTGGCATCAAAGGTGGGCAAAGAAATGACCATCTAGAATATTATTAAGACTTTACCATACAAAAAACAAACCCATTCACAACAATGTATTTATTTTTGCACCAAATTTCTTTCTCTAAAAAAAGCAAATTGACTACGAACCCGATTACAGAACATAACCTTTCTATCTAGTTCATTTTTTACTTTTTAAGAATGAAAATACATATTTCCTGCTAATCATTACGTCATTTTCGACATTGATAATTTTACTGTGCACATTATTGACATTCGCTATCCATTTACTCTTCAAAAGTTTTTTTTTTAAATGTTAAATTAAAATTTAAATCTTTATGTTAACCGTGCGCAGATGATAAACCGTAAGTATTGATAACAATTTTCCTTAAATAATAAGAATTTATACAATAACACAATCTCATTTTATTGCAATATCAAAGCATATCCGTTTTATTTTGCATATATGACGTCACATTTGCCTTTATTCCGCACTTACTGAAAATTCATGCACCTTGTATTATTAAAAATATTTGAAAATTTCCGTTTTAATCTCTCAAGTGGAAATTAAATTATTATTCTAGGTTTTTATTTTGTGGCAACGAAAAAAGGAAGATGGTTAAATTTTATCGGAAAAATGCCAATTCATTGTGTATGAAAAATAATGAAATTTTGGATTATTAAGCAAAATATTTGAATAAAATAAATTAAACATAGCCTATGTTCATTTATGGGTTGTAATCCATCTATATCCAAAAATACAAAACATTAATTCATCCGTTTAGACGTAGAGTTCATTCAAACTTTCGGACACACATTGACATTTATAATATTATAAGGATATATTCGATTTATTTTGAAATGGAATGCACGCCTTTTTAAAAATATAACATACACGATCAAAGGTAAAAAATACTTCGTACGTTAAAAAAAAATAGTAAAACATTTAAAAAATCAAGTCAATTTTAAGCAAATATTACCATTATATGGAAATGGTTTCATTATACATCAAAATAGTCATCACACATTTTTATTAGGAGTTTAATATATTAACAGCTAAATTTTAAAAAGCAGAAAACATTTTGAAAATTATTTAATTCAAATTCAAATAATAAAAAATAGTCAATTAGTTCTTTCCGCCGCAATTTCAATAAGTTGATAGTTATTTTATTACTACAAATAAAATAAAATTGAACGATAAATATAAATGATAAATAACATTAAACATTAAAACTGTCAAGATTTATAACTAGAAGTCGATACTAATTTAATTAAATTTTAACAAACTGAAAACATTTATTTCTAAATATAGTATTTATTTTACTTTCAAATATTAATTACAGGGAGAATTTAAACTGTTCCTAATTTTGCAGTAAATTAATTAGCACTTATTTACAGTCAAACTAGGAGCTCGAAATTATTTATAAATTTTATCAAGCTGAAAATATTATTTCGAAGTATATAGGATGATTTTAAACATTTGGCAAAAATGGAAGACAAAATAAATGTATGAAAAAAAAATTAAAATAAATAGAACAGTAATTGTTCAAAAATACAGGGTGTCATCGTTGAGTTTTGTTTTTCAATTTTTATTCAAATTTTCATCATTTCAAGGGATATTTTTTTCATACTTTATAAAAGGTTATTATTTTAAATTGTTGCCAATTGTAAAAACAGCGCAAAGAATAAAATTTTCTTAAATAAAAAAAAAAAATGTATTTACCCGTGAATACTCTATAAACAGAAAAAAAAAATCCAAATTAGAATAAAATAATTACGTGTAAAAGTAGGTATATATTGAAAATTACGTAATAAAAATTGTATTTGTACGTGAATGTTAAATAGAATGAAATCTTTAAAATAATGAATTCATTAATATGTGTTAAAAGCAATAAATGGGGGGGGGGGGTATTACATCATTTTTAAAACGGTCTTATGATATCGTTACCAAACACTTTAAATTCCAGAATATATTTCACGGGACATATATATTTCATATTTAGAGATGATTTTTTTAAAACTTTTGTTGCAAATTCTAAGAGAACGAAAATAATAATATTTCCTTTCTAACAATAAAAATATTTGCACGTGAATATTAAAATGAGAAATACATTTTCTGTGAAAATTACGTCAGATATAAAACGATACATTTAAAATGTCTTATTTAAAATATTTTTCTTATAGCATTGTTGGAAAATCTATGTTGATTTTGTAAATTTTATATTAGCTTATATTCAAATAAATAACTATTTTTATTTAATCATGAAAACAGACGTTAGGTATCTTAACAGTAACTGATTCGGCTTTAAAATCCCCCAGTAAAAGAGAAATGAATGGAAACCCGTTTACAGTGAGATTTCCCCTGGTTTTTTAATTTTAATTCATTCTCTCGTAATCTTTTTAAAGCCGACCAAATTAGCGTGCTTTTAGAGTTTGTGGTGTCTGAACAAGGCTTGGCGAGCTTAGCTCGTAGGCAGAGAACACTAGTAAAACATAATATCATTGACCTGTTCAAAAGTTACCTTGGGAAAACTGCTTTAACCCTTTCAGGGGCGGTGGTATGTTTATGAAACCACTTAATTTTAATTCCCAAAGGTCACAATGGCACGAGAATTTTGGTAAAATATTTTCCATTTAGTATGTAATTGAAATATAGCCTTTTTCTTATTTACAAATAAATTTGTTGGTAAATTCCAGTGCCATTCATTTAATTCAACACTTTAGCATTGTAAATGCTTTGCCCCTGAAAGGATTAAAAGAGCGTTTCGAGATAATTGTATAGCTGCTACTTTTACGCTTTTTTTGATACCACTAAAATTTAATAGAAATCTATCGACTTACTTTAATCGCATTATATCGATTGCATAAGATATAGTGTTATAGGTATAAGGTTAAAAGTTAGTGGTAAGAAAAAATTGTAAAGTTGGCAGTTATATAACTGAATTTAAAGTTTTGCCTTCGCAAGCACCACCGGTCTGTTTAAGTCAAGGTTTACACCTCGCAGGACTGTAATTAAAAAAAAAATTTCTATCGGACCAACTGTAAGGTATTTTTAAAGGCTCAAACATTATAAAATTAACAGGTAAATTTTTTCGTCGTTTAAAACCTTTTCGGTCCTCTTAAATTCGTTAAAATAATTTCATTATCCAAACATGAGTTCAAATTTTAATAGTTCCGCTTTTCCGCTCCTCTTTGAAATACTTGGCAATCTATATATATATTACGCTATCGTACGTGACACAGAAATCGCAATTATTTGTTGTTCAATGGCAACGCTCGAATAAAACGCATCTCATTGGTTATTTAACAGCATTTAATGCATCTCCATACCTGTAAGGGAGGTTACCGTAGGGGAGGGGGACCCTGCTCTGTCGCCAAATGCCGTCAAGTTTGTCACCTAATTGGCGATATATTGGCAAATATGGCGACCAAAATTGGCGATATCTCTAATATTTCGCCAAATTCCCATAGACTTCCATTGTAAACCAATAGGGTTTAGTTGCTTACAGAAAATCAACAAATTGAGATACTTTAATGCAACAAAAACTAATATTATCTTAAGAGATTATATTAATTCCCAGCAAAGAAAGAAACAGTGGGCCATCAGCTGGAAAAAAGATGGCAGCCAGCACTGCCATCAACGGTAAAGTGCAATGGTGCCATTACTTAAACCAGTACAAAAGTGTCCGTGCGGAAGGCAGCTGGCTTATCAGTGATGGCCAACAGCAGGCCAGCATTGGTATGCCATCACATTACTTCAATCCGGCACTTTTCCTGCAGTGCTAGCACATATCCCACTGCTATTCCTTTGCTGGCCCAGCACTTTTCCTTACAAAATTTTTTTATGGAATTCTATTAAATAAACGAAGTATTATGGCTCTTTTATCTATGAGCTAGTTTCACCAAGAGCTATAGAAATATCTGTAGAAGTGTCTATAATAGAAACGTCTATAGAAATATTTGAACTTTCAGCGGTTTCCATGTGGTCACCCTCCCAAGTACTAACCGCGCTCGATGCTGTTTGGTTTTCGTGATCGGACATGAACAAGTACTTTCAGCGTATGCTACGACCGCTCGTAGTTTTCAAGCTCTCATTACACTATTTCAAGTTTGCTTCCTTTGTGATTTACGTTCCCAATGATTAAACTGCTATAGAAATTATTGTATTGTATAGAAATCCTATATATTTTATATGCTTTTTTTATTAATGATTCTGAACTGTGTAAATTATGAAAACCGAAATCCTTTGTAACTTAGTAAAACCAGATTTAAGGAGAAAAAAAAAAGTGCGTTGAAATAATTTATTTATTCATTTACTTATTTATTTTGTTGGTGGCAGTGGTGCTATATTATTTACAGTTTAAAAAAAATTAGCTTCAGAGCTTAAATTGTGTTAAGATATTCATTTCAGATTTGTGTTCAAATACTCAATGTCTTTGATATTCGCAACGCCATCTAGCGTAAGGGTTCCCAGCAGTAATACTGCAAAAGTTCGTGCACTTCCATGTATTGGTGGGCCAGCGCATGAGATAAAACGGAAGCCCACCAGAATTTTATCTGATGATTTCCAACAGCAAAATTGACTGAAGCTGTCCAGCAGTGGTCATACAGTGGTAGACCATTAGCCAGCACTTCTCCATCATTGCCAGCTCCTATCTTGCTGCTGGCCAGCAATTTCCTCTTTGATGGGTTATATTTAAGGGGGTCCAAGTAAATTAAATTATGAATAAAAGTAACATAATACAATGCTTAGGGAGACCAAACTGGTCGCCAAGGGTGGCTAGTAATTGTGTAAATCCCGAAGAACGTACAAGAAGATTATACTTGAAAAATATACAGCACATTTAATATTTTACTTAATTAGTTAATTCAGAAGCCATTGAACTTTGTTTATACATTTCTATAAAGGTAATATGCAGAGTGTTGCCGAATTCGAACGACAAATTTAGAGAGGTTATAGTTAGGAAACAAGAAGATGAAAATTTCCCACAGAACATGGGGTCGCAAACCACTCATTTAGTCACAAATAAAGGGTGTTTATTACTAACTGAACTTGGGTTGGGGGTAATAATTTTGAGAAAAATAAAACATTGCAATGAAAATACAGCGATATATATCTTGTTTTGTGTAAAATTTTATAATATCACGAAAAATTCTGGAAAAATAGGATGCTCAAGCAATCGGTGATACCGCATAAACTAGTAATCGCAGTCCGAAATGTGGAGCGTTAAGTGCATATTGCTGGCGCGTATAATGCAAACTTCTATCCCTTTCTTATATTATCACAATTACAACGAAGATGAGAATGTCTAAAAAATGTTTTATTATAATATACTTGAGTTTTCTGAAAGTTATTACCATCAATCCAAATTGAATTAGGGTACACCTTGTATTTTTGATTAAATAGGGTGACTGCCCATTAGTTCATTGAATTTTTGAAATATTGCGCCATTTCAGGCGGAAATGAGTTTTACACGTGGCATTAGACATAATATTTTTGTTTGAATGTTGGAGCACCTGTTGTCACATTGTTATCAGCTGTCTGCTGTAACAGAAGCAATTTTAAGGGGTTTTTTTAAATTAGAAAATGTAAAAATTTAGTTTTTGATTATTTGGAGACAATTACGGTAAGTTAAAGTAATATACTTCCATCTTGCTTATTTTAACAAATAGTTTTATACGAATTATTGTTACACTAGATTAATTTTAACACAATTAATCTAATTGGTAAATAAATCATATTAGATTTAAATTTCCAACTGGGCGAAAAATGTCCGAACCAGGGATCTTCTGGCTGAAGCCGCCAGTGCTCTACCATCTGAGCTATCCCGTACGAATCTGGTGGAACTTTTTCACCCAGCTAACCTTAATTATTATAGCATCTGGTCTGAAACCTAGTTCAGCTCAACATAATTGTGTTAAAATTATTCTAGTGTAATTACGTATCCAGCGATTTCCTGAGATTTATTCTGTTGAGCTGAACCAGGTTTCAGACCAGATTCTATAATCATTAAGGTTAGCTGGGTGAAAAAGTTCCACCAGATTCGTCCGGGATAGCTCAGATGGTAGAGCACTGGCGGCTTCAGCCAGAAGATCCCTGGTTCGAATCCTGGTTCGGAGATTTTTCGTCCAGTTGGAAATTTACATCTAATATGAATATTGTTAATCACAGCTTAAGCATAATATTTAAAGGATTAATTTTTGAATTTTCGACAGATTTCTACGATTGATCAACTACTGGTAAAATGGCAACTAAAGAAACAATTTGCTTATAATTTTGCTGCTATATAATTTCAAAGATTTCATGTTTGTGCATTATAGAACATTCATTAAGGTTTGTAGAAATTATGTTAGTTTACTTCTAAAACTTAAAAGGAAGGAAATGGAATAAAAGCCCTGTAGCACTGACCTTAATTTGATCAATTACTGGCTCGGTCACCCTACGTGGTTTGCACCCCCATTTTCTATAAAAAATTTTCATCCTCTAGAGACCTACTATTACCACTCTGAATTTATTGGTCGAATTTGGCAACAGCTTGTATATATTTATAAAATGTATGTAATTGGATTTCTGACATAAAATGTTTCACTCGTTAAAATTATGGAAACAGAATCTCCTATCTCGTATGAAACAATTTTGTAAAATATACATCAGAGATTTTCTGCTAAAAAGTTTCTAATTCTCTGGTGATTAATTATTTTTATAACACACATTACATTATTTTGATACACTCATTTGGACAACATAATAGGAAATCAATGTTTTCCGGCAAACATTAGATTTGTTAAAATAATTTCCCTTCGAATACGCAATTTCTTGTACTAATATTTACCTAAGACTGCGAACTTCTTGTCTATTCCAATTTCATAGGATGGTAAAGAAAATTGAATTTGATAAGAGTAATTTTCTGATCATCGAAGTGAAGCGTTTGCTTTCATTTCAAATTACTGGTGACAGAAAGTTTGAATGATTAAAATCTTTTATTTTTGCTAAAATTTAAAGTTTTCGACAGAAAATTCAAATTTGTATAACACAAGTTTTTTTTAATAGACTATAAAAACATCAATCACTTAGACAGTAAATAAGTAAAATGAGTGTGCTTCAAAACTAAGTAGACGGTTTCAACCAATATTTTTTACTCAATTTTTTTAAGATGTAAATTCACCCATGTGAAATTCAACAGTCGAAGTATAATCAGGAATGGTTAGAGTGAAGCTTAATAGAAAAATATTCAATATGGGCGATCTTCGTTAATCTGTACTAGAGCTCTGCATCGGGTCGGGTAAAAGGATTTTACCTATGTGAGACGAGTGAGTAGGTTGGTGTCGGGTTGATGTTTATTTTTTTCTTTCGGTTCGGGTTGATTTTAAATATTTCCGGTCAGTTTCGGGTTCGGTTTTGACAGTTTCGTTTAGGGTTCGGGTTGCTTCAATTATTCAAAAGAAAGTTCTGCATATCTATTAGGACGTATGAAAAATAATTTCGTTTTTTGAATGCTTATATACAAAATCCTGTAGCTGGCACTTGCCCATGACTATTGTTAAAAATAAAATGTCACAAAGGAGTTTATATGTTCCTCTGCATTCTATTATCGTATAGACTTCTTCCGTTTATTTTTATTTCCCATAATGGGTTATAGGAATATTTATAGGAGTTTTTATTGATCTTAAGTCGATTTTTCAAACTAAGCTTTAAGGTATCTCAGGACTCTTAAAGCTTTAAAATTTTCGAAATTATAAGTTTTTTAGATGTTAAACTCCTAGTTTTTCTGAATATTTTGATATAATTGTTTCCTTGAAATTCCTATTAGAACTGAAGTTATGGCTTTTACATTTAGACACGTTCAATAGCTGAAGAGTCGTTTCGGAAACTTTGAAGCCATTTTTCTCCAAATGACGGTTTTGGGCATAGCACGCACGATATCTCAAAAAAATATGAATATTTTTTCATGAAATTTTCAAAACATATGTTTCATGTTAGTCTGTATAAACTGAAACTAAAATTTCCTCTTTATTGTTCAAAACAATATTTTTTAGGTGATTATGCTGTTAAAATTTTCTTAATTTTGCATTAGCTAAATACAACTTTGTATTAAAAATATAAAAAAGCTTTAAATACAAATTTATTTAGATTCAGGGTCATTATTACAATCTGAAGTATAAGTAGGTACCAAAATTTTCATTCTAGGTGCAATACTTATTTTGTAATCGTGCGCGTAAGCTGTTATGCCGATTTTTTGCTCGTCAAATGTCTAACAGTTTGGAGCCCCCTGTCAATGCTAATTCTGCATCTTATAATTTTTTAAATACATGAAGTGAAAGAATATACTTATATATTTTATTCCAATTAAAATTATCTCTTAAAATCAAATACATTTTAAGATATTGAATGTTGAAAATGGTCTTTTTTTTCCGTTTTTTCCAATTTTAAGAGTGCTGACACCCCTTAAAGACTGAAGCTTTTAGCAAAATTTGTGAAACTGGAAGTCGGGAGAAGATTAATGTTCTGACAGCTGAAAACTTACTCAATACTCCAACCTCAGCCTTGAAATATAACATAGAAATAGCTGGCAACGAGATTTGGATTTTTAAAAGTTGAAAGGGAAAGTAGGGCATAATACAACCACTAGCGCTCGAAATACTACGGTAGTAACAAGGGCATTCCAAGCACACCACGTGTTGAGCTTTACATAAGCTTAAAATAACTTATAGCAAGTGAAGAGAGGGCAAAAAAAAAAAAAAAAAACTTTTGATACACCCCAATAATAACATTAAGGGGGTCCGGAACACTATTTAAAATAATTTTTATTTTTTGAGCTAAAATTTTGAATTTTTTTTGTAATGGTTAACCATGTTATTTGTAAACAAAATCACATGATAAAACTTCTCATATATTTAAAAAAAAATTAAATTTAAAATTCATTAAAAAAGAGGGTTAATTTAAAATCGTTATAACTCGAAATATTATTTTTAGAATTTATTTTTTTTTTCATTTAAATAAACAGAAATATATAAGTTTTAATTTAAATTCAGTATTCTTAAAAATATAAATAAAAAAATATATTTAAAGTAGAAAAAATGATATAACATTAAAAAAAAAAATCTTATTTTCAAAGTAAATATTTTTTTCTAATTTACTGAATCAAAATTAAAGTAAAACAATTGAAAAAGACATGTTCCGAATTTGAACCATTTATCTTTAACGGTTCTTGAGTTATAACGATTTAAATACGAGAAATGGTGAAAAAAGCCATCATGAAGAAAAAAGCATTTTCACAAGAAATCGTTTGCATGACAACCATTGCTTGAAAGCTAGATTTTGAAAACATACCAAAGCGAAAACTTAATATTTCCTGTTCTAATTAATATAGAAACATGAATTAAACGTAATTTTAAGAAGAAAAACGCAGAGAAAGTTTTATTGGAATAGATTTTTTTTAGAAAAGTTGTAGATTTTTGAGTCCCGGGCCCCCTTAAAAAACTACATGGTGAGTCATAAGTCTACATGTAAATTATTAAAGAGGTGACTAATTTCTTTTTCATTTTCAGGAAGGTAAACCGATTTAAAAAGTTAGCACTAAGGAAAGAAGAGCGGATTGACATTATTCTGTTGGCTGAGAGTGGTTCACTCGCCGTGTAACGCATACCTTCAATGCAACGCACAGAACGTAGATAACCCATGACACCGTGCTAAAACTTATCAAGAAATACAAAAGAACAGGCTCTGTTGCCGATGCAAACAGATCTCTAAGACCAAAGACGGAAACAGATGAAGATACGTCAACACAGGTGTATCTGTGTATCAACACAGGTGTAGCAATAGATATAGACCGAAAACCGGCAGCACAGACACATGGTTCGTGCGGATACTGTTATATCTCCAGGTAAACTACCAGTATCTTTTAATAACAAGTTGGAAATTGCTCGTCAAACGTGGCAAATGAGGTGCGTTCGTACTATAACTAGTTTTAAAATTATTTTTTGCACCCCATATTGTGCTGAATGTATAATTTTTTGCACTTCATAACGTGCATAGTCTGATACATCATTAAAATGCACTTCCAATAATTTTTTCGGAACACTTTTGACTGTCCCTGTAATTAAACTATACATCCGATTTTCCTAAAATTTGAAATAGCTCAACAAAATTTTGCAACAATTATATCTTTAAAATTTCAGACCATTCGGAAGGCTGTAATATCATTAAAATGCACTTGCAATAATTTTTCCCATTGGCCGTAATATAAAGAAAAACTTTTGACTGTCCCTGTAATTAAACTATACATCCGATTTTCCTAAAATTTGAAATGGCTCGACAAAATTTTGCAACAATTATATCTTTAAAATTTCAGATCATTCGGAAGGCTCTAATGCCATTAAAATCCACTTGCAATAATTTTTCCCATTGGCCGTAATGTAAAGAAAAACTTTTGGCTGTCCCTGTAATTAAACTATACGTCCGATTTTCCTAAAATTTGAAATGGCTCGACAAAATTTTGCAACAATTATTTCTTTAAAATTTCAGATCATTCGGAATACTCTAATATCATTAAAATCCACTTGCAATAATTTTTCCCATTGGCCGTAATGTAAAGAAAAACTTTTGACTGTCCCTGTAATTAAACTATACATCCGATTTTCAAAAAATTTGAAATGGCTCGACAAAATTTTGCAACAATCATATATTTGAAATTTCAGACTATTCGGTTGGGTAGTTTTTGCTCTGTTACATGCGGACAGACGGACGGACGGACAGACGGACAGACGGACGGACAGACGGACGGACGGACTGAACGACGACTATAGGTGCTACGTATTTATATAATTACGAACGCACCTAAAAAGAAATCTAGGTTAAACGCGCAAAATTTCGCCTTCGTTTAAGAAGAGATTTTCTATAAGATATTACTGGTAACGAAAAATTTTCTGGTCTGCAAAATTCAAGGAGGCGTACAAACCATGAGACAACCACCTCATCGAGTTGGAGGCTGAAATTCCAGAATTAGCTAAAACTCGATTCCCATATTAAAACGCAATCGGTCTTCCAAGTCATATCTTGGTGTAAAACACCTAAAAACCCGATTTTACCGGTTGACTCGTAGGTTTACCATTGTGTTTTCATGCTCCCAGTCCGCCATGTTTTCATACCTTTGGGAGCAGGAAAACGCAATGGTACACCTACGAGTCGACCGCTAAAATCGGGTTTTCACGTGTTTTCCACCAAGATATGACTTGGCAGACCGATTGCGTTTTAATATGGGAATCGAGTTTTAGCTAATTCTGGAATTTCAGCCTCCAACTCGATGAGGTGGTTGTCTGTGCTGCCTACCGGCTCCCGGTCTAATAAGAGTCCGGCAGAAGACAGCTGATGTCTCTCTTCGTAAATAGGAATCAGCCAAAACAGCGTCATGCAGACAAACAAGTGGTTAACATTTTGCAAGCTAACAAGTGGCACCCATACAAGCCATGATATGATTTGTACGAATAAAATAAACGTCAACGCTTTCACCATTAGTATGGATACTTAATACTCGCCCTGTATATAATTAAATATTAATAAGTTTATATGAGTTCATATTCGTCGAACTTGAAAATGTTTACTTGTGAATG
The DNA here is from genome assembly GCA_963932465.1 of Maratus speciosus. Lineage (NCBI taxonomy): Eukaryota > Metazoa > Arthropoda > Arachnida > Araneae > Salticidae > Maratus > Maratus speciosus. The sequence goes on along the minus strand of OZ010798.1, from coordinate 160,649,935 downwards.
GATAGTATCCGAAAAACGTATATTCCATCATGAGAAAATTGAACCATACACCATAAAAACTACTCGGAAACGTTTCCGAAAGTCAGTGGTAGCAAAAGAAACTTTGATTTTTATAAATGTTTCTTTAAATCTCTAAAATATATTGGTTTCTGAGGCTTCAAGCGATACGCTTTTCGGTATCGTGGGTAGCTCGGAAAAGATTATTGCATATTGTGCCTATATTATATTTTCCTATATTAAGAAAAAAAAATGTCTTTTTTACAGTGTATAGGAAGGTTTTATTTTTATGAAAAAAAGGATAAATAATTAAGTATATTTTTTGACGGAAAAGTATTTCAGATACTTTTTCAAACAACTTAAGCAACTTTGAACGTGTATTTATTTTTTTTTTACTTGCATAAGTTAAAGGAATTACCAGATAACAGAAACAAGTTGCAAATTGCTCTTCAAACGTGGCAAATGAGGTGCCGTTCGTACTATAACTAGTTTTATAAATATTTTTTACCTCGCATATTATACTGAATGTATTTTTTAGTGCACTTCATAAGTGCATAGGCTGTAACATCATTAAAATGACTTGCAATATTTTTTCCCATTGGCCATAATGTAACGGAAATCTTTTGACTGTCCCTGTAATTAAACTATACATCCGATTTTCATAAAATTTGAAATGACGTGACAAAATTTTGCAACAATTATGTATTCAAAATTTCAGACTATTCCGCTGAATAGTTTTTGCTCTGTTATATGCGGACGGACAGACTGAACGGCGACTGTAGGTGCTACGTATTTATATAATTACGAACGCACCTAAAAAGAGGTGGAACTTTTGTTATAAATATTAGATTCTTAAATACGGATATTTCAGAATTTTCTGTAACAGGTGCCAGCTGATACTCTCATTGTCAAGTTTCTCGATCAGAGCGTGAAGTAACCTCACAAAACAGCGAAATGAAGTGTAACGTTTCACAATAAGAATTGCTTAAGCTAATCATGCGCTCAGTTACGATGTTATAAGATACTGTGTTTGAGAATTTAAAAAACTAAGAAAGAAGAGAAAATATTACGCAACATTAGTTTTGAATAAATGGAAGTTCAAATTCTTAAAATAATTACCAGGAAGCTATTATAAGAGAATCAATTGAAATAATCGCCAATAAATATACAGCTTGTAACGATGCACTATCGTACGATATCCATAAAGTATGGAGAAACTTGCTGCATAATAAATAAAAGCTCGTTTTATTGAAAATTTGAATAACTTTATCTGAAACCTCACCAGACGTACAACTTTTAACCCTTTAAGCGTCCTGCAGAATTTTCCATGTATGTTTAATGATTCATAAAATAATAGCTATGAAATGTATTTGTATTAAAATTTGTTTATGATTACCTTACATATTTATTTGTCTTATGCACTGCAAAAAAATAACATTAATATCAATTTCGAGTTAAATCAACCGTTGAATTCAAAGATTGTGTGACGAAAAAACACGGTTAGGATGCTTAAAGGGTTAAAATGAAGTAAATTTATTTTAGACAATTCTCGAATAAGCGCAAAGAAAATAATAACATTTAAATCCCACTGACGACGGCCTTGTAAAGGTTGAAAATGTTCTGGGTGTTTTTCTAATGTATTTTAAATACTTATAAAGTATATATATCCAGCTGAAAGTAATTCTTGTACAGGTATTTGTACTGTTTATATGAATTTAATTAATTTTGAAATTCACTTTTAATAACCAGTTAGATATTAAATGTTAGCATAATGCAGGAATATCGAGAATTTGACAAAACTATATTGGCAACAGAAAATGTACTTAATGACCGTATAAAACTATTGTAAAATCCATATTTGGAAAGACTGTTCCATGGTAAATTTCTACGTTGTAAAACGATTTTACAGGAAAGAAGTTTTAGTTAGAAAAAAAAACAAACTTCTAACTCTTTTTAAAAAAGATATAACCACCTTTGTTAATCTAATTATTCAACGACCGAATAAAAGCATCTGTTGCACTTAAACCTCTGCTTAACAATAAATCACTCGCTATTCATAATAAACATCTTCCCTATAACTCATGCATTCTACCAATTATCACCTATGCTTGTCCGATCTGGGGCTTTATTTGTAAAACCTCAATGGATATCTTAGCCGCTTACACAATAAACACATTTGGATAGTTCGAAACGCTTCCCGCTGCCTCCGCAACTTTACCATCGGTAGACATCTCATCACCAACACCTTAAACAAATGCATTATTGACTTTTTTAATAAATTCTATGCAAATATCTATTGACCTGCTCAACGAAACTGTTGTAGTGGTAGCAGATTACGACGCATTCGAACCCCTACAAGGTGAACGGCCAAAGTACTCCATGATTACGGATTCAGTGAACTGTATTCACCACACCCACATTTTTCTTTCTTTTCGTCTTTTTATCATTAAAAAAAAAAAAAAAAAAAAAAAAAAAAAAAAAAAAAAAGCCTATTACACTGAAAACTATGGTAGTGATTTTTTACTCTCCCTCTAGAAAAAAAGTATATCTAAAACTTTATGCATTTTTATCTGCAGTTAGTTTATTATTACTTAACTCTTTGACTTAACCAAGTACGGTGAATATGTAGTTGAAACCTTTAAAACTGAAATGATTTTCCATACGAGGTCAAAAGGTTAAAGCCGAGATGTCTCGTTTTCTGATTAAAAGGTATAATAAAGATATAATAATTAATAATTAAGGACTTTACGATGTAAAATCGAATACTAAACAAAATAGAAGTTGCTATTCAACGTATATTTTATCCACAAATAATAAAGATGATGTAAAAACTACTTGGATGTGCCAATCCCAAAACTTTCTTCTATCTCATGTCAATATTTTATTTTAATTAGTTTTATTAGTATTTTTATTAGAATTATGCATAACTTCATACATTAATATTTGGAAATTTTTCCAGAGAGAAACATACGCCTTGTATACAATATTTCATATGAAAATCAAATTTCAAATTATTTTTGCTTAAAAGGCGCAAAGGCCAACCTAGTGAAAAAGATTCCATGCCGGGAATCGAACCCGGGCCATCAGTATAGCGCACTGACGTTCTACCGACTAAACCACATGGAACGATACCCAGCCTGGAATTTCCCACTATTACAGGTTGGCAAGGCTACAAACGCAGCACAAGATGGAATATTTTCCGTGAGCCACCGACATGGGGCAAACACAGACCCTTAATTAAATCCAGCATCGATTGAATCTATATTAATATTTGGAAATTTTTCCAGAGAGAAACATTCGCCTTGTATACAATATTTCATATGAAAATCAAATTTCAAATTATTTTTGCTTAAAAGGCGCAAAGGCCAACCTAGTGAAAAAGATTCCATGGCGGGAATCGAACCCGGGCCATCAGTATAGCGCACTGACGTTCTACCGACTAAACCACATGGAACGATACCCAGCCTGGAATTTCCCACTATTACAGGTTGGCAAGGCTACAAACGCAGCACAAGATGGAATATTTTCCGTGAGCCATGTGGTTTAGTCGGTAGAACGTCAGTGCGCTATACTGATGGCCCGGGTTCGATTCCCGGCATGGAATCTTTTTCACTAGGTTGGCCTTTGCGCCTTTTAAGCAAAAATAATTTGAAATTTGATTTTCATATGAAACTTCATACATTTTTCGATGGAACAATATTGAAAATAGCACAAAAATTGCTATTACAGCGCCCCATTCTGGCGGAATTTTTCCAAATTCAGAGAAGATCTTCTTGCCATGTACAAAAACATACACAAAAAATTTGGTTCAATTCTATGCATAACTTCATACACTTTTCGATGGTACAATATTTAAAATGCACAAAAATCGCTATTACAGCGCCCCTTACCGGCGGATTGTTCTTAAATTCAGGAAGGACCTGCTTGCCATAGCCAAAAACTTAAAAAAACAATTTGGTTCAATTCTATGCATAACTTCATACAGTTTTTGATGGTACAATGGTGACACACGGACACACACAGACATTTTGTATAAACATGTTTTTTGCGATCTCTGACCCCTAAAATATGTAAATCCGTCGAAAACCGGAAGTCGAAAAGAATTTCGATTACAATACTTTCTTCTATTGAAGATAGAAAAAAGTAATAAAAGCACATGAATAAAATAAAATTTTTTATTTCATTCTATTCATTTATTCTATTCTATTATTTTATTTTATTCTTACATTATCTTTAAATTTATGAATAAAATATACATTGGACAGCAACTTCTAATTTGTTTAGTAAAAGATGTATTAAAAGATACACCAAAACGTAAAATAAATGGTGTTTTACTAGCACACTAGCTGATTGACCTTCACTTGTGGAATTAAGAGATCTTATCTCTTGTAAGAAACTTTTTCTCTTCTATTTATAGCAGCTACGAAAAACATGAATGAAAGTGAAACACAAATTTCTCTTTTATGCAAATTTGTTGTTTACCTTAGATCTACTTATTTCCATTTTATAAGATGTTAAATAAAATTTAGATTTTTAGAAAAGCATTCTGTTGAACATCGAGAAATTATTTAATAGCAATTGCCATTGTCACAGAAAATCTGAATTGCTAATAGACTTACTTTTGGAAACTTTTTGTATTTTCTTTCAATGAATTCAAATATTTAGATTTTTCTCTTTAAAAAAGTTTCATTTCTCGTTCTTTCATGGAATAACGGAGGAAAATTTAATCAAGAAAGAAAAAAAGAAAATTAGAAAGCAAAAATATTGAATTAAGTTTGCAACAATCTTTTGAAAATTTTAAATGAGTACTATGTTGTTATAACTTCGTTAGAAATTTAAACGTGGGAGTCGTAAGTTTCATGGAAATAAAAAATTCTCTTTTACAATAAATATTCGATTTTGAAATACGTATGTTTCAGAATAATTATGTGCATGACGTGAAGGGAGAAATTTGATTTTAAGATCAAAGCGTAAAATGACGTCATTACAGCTTAAAAATAGAATTTCTATGAAGGAATTCCTTATTTAATCACATATTCAATTTACATACGGATAATATTTGACAGAATTTTTACTTTCTTCTATCTAAAGATAGCAGCAAGAAGAAAGTATTGGATCAGTGAAAAATTTCGACTTCCGGTTTTCGACGGATTTATACGTTTTACACGGTCCTGAATATGATTGGACGACTTTTAGAAAATGTCTGTTAGTATGTGACACAAATTTTGTGGGCAGTCTATCTCAAGAACTAGCGCATATAATTTAATAATACTTTAGATTCATTTAGATTCAGTTATTCCCTGATATAAATTGGTGTTGAATACATTTCGGTATAGATCGCCCAACAGGTGGCGCTACTATTCTGCCTTTTTCCGGATTTCCGCAATAGCTATATCTCAAGAACTAAAGCACAGACCTTCATCAAACTTCAGACTCAGTGATACATTGATATAATTTGGTGTAAATCGCCCAACAAGTGGCGCTGCTATGCTGTATTTCCCGGATTTCTGCAATAGCTCTATTGCAAGAGCTAATGCACACATTTTTTATCAAACTTCAGATTCAGTTGTTCTCTGACATAAATTGGTGCTGATTAATTTTTGGTGCATATCGCCCTACAGGTGGCGCTGCTATACAGAACTTTTCAAGATTTCCGCAATAGCACTATCCAAAAGACTAATGCACGGATTTTCACCAAGCATCTGATTCAGCTAGACGTTGACATAAGTTGTTGCTGATTAGGTTTTGGTGTAAATCACCCAACAGGTGGCACTGGTATGCTGTATTTTTCAGGATTTACATGATTTTAGCGGTAGTCATACCTCAAGAACTAATGCACGGAATTTCATATCTTAGAATCCTCATGATGGGCATAGATTGTCATTTTATTTTGGCACTGTGATAGCGAATTTTTATGTACTGATGATGATGTATGAGATGTAAGAAAGTTTTGAGATTAGCACATCCAACTAGTTTCCAAATATTAAGGAGGACATGTAATAGTTACACATCGCTATCTGCAAACACAATACAGGGTCATCGAAAAATAATGCCTAGATTTAAAAAAATCATAACATCGAAACCTTTTATGTTAAATGAGTAATTCTTTCACTACACGATAACTGGTGAACGCAAGTTTGGTTTTAGTTCACCAGAATTCGTTTGCGTGTCTGTGTTGTGCGCGGATTAGTTGCGCAGTCATCAAGGTCAGCCGACGCGCCAGACTGCAGCTGCTCAGTACGATGTTGACCGTGCAACAAAAAGCACAGTGAGTGATTTGGTATGTGGGGTCAAAGTCAATAGTCAGTGTACAGTGGCTTTTTCGGAGAACTTATCCAGGTCAAACTGCTCCTGGTGCTCACATTGCACACATTTTCTCCTGGTGCACACCGAACGGTGCTCACATTGAAACAAACTAAGGTATGAAAAAAAATGCCGCACATTATAAAACTAAAACCAATAAATTATCTTTCATAGTTTTTTTTTGACAGTTATTTAAAATCTAGGCATTATTTTTCGATGACACTGTATTGTAGATCTTTTACATAGATCCATTAAATGTCATGAAAGAAATATATTTTAAGGTTCAAAATAATAAACGAGGTATCTCTTCACAATTTCGTGTGCCTTCGTTCACGTAAGATTTGGAGAACTAATGCTACTAATCAGAGTAATGCTACTAAGCAGAGAGTTTTCTCCCGATAATTAAAACGAACTGAACCACACTTATAGAAAAGAAATGCAAATTAGATAAAGGAAAAATAAAGACATTTATATTATGGGAAAATAAAATAGAAAAAAAAATCTATTAAAGTAAATACTTATAAAAATCTCAATTTTTTTAAAAAAATTCATCGCGTTTATTGTTCAAAAAAATCAGTTTTACAATGCCAAATGCAGTATTATTGCATAATAACAAGTACACATAGGGTCATTTTCATAAATACTTTAGAAAAGTGATATCTTTAAAAAAAATACATACTTAGATAGGCATTTATTGCTTCTGAATACTAATATTTAACTAAGAGTAATATTGATAGCTGATGCCAATTTAGAGTCTTAAATATGATTAAATTTCACAAAAAAACTTTATTATATCAAAATTAAAGTGTTATGCATTTAGTACTCGGATTCTCCAAAGAATCAGATGCCAGACAAAACCGCTTCTCCAAGAATACAGGCCAGGCTGCAAATTAATGAAAGCGAAGCATTATTTTTCTTGGAGCTGGCTGTAGGCCGGACAGCAAGGCAGATGGCGTGAAGCATTGGCTACGAAGACGTCTTCGTGGACCGTAGTTTTTTAAAATTATAATTGGGTCGTTGTCCCTTAATTACTTTATTAGTAACCTCTGGATTAATATAATGGTTTTAACTGCTGTTTATCGAAATTTATCATTAGTAAATATTTTCACAATATCTTGCCAAAGTTCAGACAACTCCAAAGTCATTATATTAAGTTCTGAAAAGTTCAAAGTGAACTTTTTATTGTTTCTTCACCTCATCCTTATTGGAAATGCTACATGCGCGCTAAAGTACTACAGAAAGAAATTTAAATTGTTAACAAATTCATTTTCTAGACACTCGAAGTTCTATTTCACCGAATTCGAATGTTTTGTGTTTTTTTAGAAAGTTTTTCTCCGTTGTTTATCTGAAAAGAAATAAAAATCTATACGGGTTCATTTTTAGAAAGAAAAAGTTTTCAACTACGTATATAATGATCTAATCAGATTTGAAAATACTAAAGTACTACTGAGAGAAATTTAAATTGTTAACAAATTCATTTTCTAGACCCTCGAAGTTCTATTTCGCCGAATTCGAATGTTTTGTGTGTTTTTTTAGAAAGATTTTCTCCTTTGTTTATATGAAAAGAAATAAAAATCTATATGGGTTCATTTTTAGAAAGAAAAAGTTTTCAAGTACGTATATAACAATCTAATCAGTTTTGAAAATGCTAAAGTACTACAAAGAAAAATTTAAATTGACGCGTCGTTTTCTAGACGTTCGAAGTTCTATTTCGTCGAATTCGAATGTTTTGTGTTTTTTTTTAGAAAACTTTTCTCCTTTGTTTATATGAAAAGAAATAAAAATCTATACAGGTTCCTTTTTAGAAAGAAAAAGTTTTCAAGTACATATATAACAATCTAATCAGTTTTGAAAATGCTAAAGTACTACCGAGAGAAAATTAATTTGTTAACAAATTCATTTCCTAGACGCTCGAAATTCTATTTTGTCGAATTCGAATGTTTTGTGTTTTTTAGAAAGATTTTTTCCTTTATTTATCTGAAAAGAAGTAAAAATCTATACGGGTTCATTTTTAGAAAGAAAAAGTTTTTAAGTACATATATAACAATCTAGTCAGTTTTGAAAATGCTTGTTTATTTTTATGTCTACGCACTTATTTACAATGATGGAATTGTAAGTTTTCTGAAGAAAACCCCTTTTTGTATAACAAATATTGGATTTTGAAATTTGGATACACTGCAAATAGAATATATGTAAAATGAAAAATTACTTTAATCTCAAACTACGAACTGACGTCATAAAAAGTGTGAAATAAAATTCCAAACATTCATAACAGGATTTGTTGAACAATTTGGTAGTATTCAAATATAGAGTATAAAAAACATCTAAATTATATATAAAAATATATGGACTAACATTTACTAAACAAACAAAACAAGAGTTTCACTGATTGTAATGGGACAATACTCAGTGATAGATTTTTTTTTTTTTTTTTTTTTTTTCAGTTTTGGATGACAAAAGATTATCAGATCGTAATTTTAAGAGGATAACTTTATATAAAGTTAAAACTAGTTAAAACTTCTGAGTGTTTTTAGGTGCGTACGTAATTATATAAATACGTAACACCTATAGTCGAGGTTTAGTCCGCCCGTGTATAACAGTGCAAAAAATACCCATCCGAATGGTTTGAAATTTAATATATATAACTGTTGTAGAATTTTGTCATTTCAAATTTTATGGAAATCGATTCAAAACTTAAAAAAATAATAATATTCATTCTATTAAACCCTATAATGCGTCATTAATTCAACAATATCTCATGATAGGTAATGATTCTAGGTTGCCATGGTGATTACGTCCTATTTGAGATGAAGTCATATTATTTCCGTAATACTGAATTCAGTACATAGAATCCTAATAAATTTTGTATTCATGCATAAGAGTGGAAGAGCTACTGCACCAAGATCTGAATATTTATAAAACTAGTTATAGTGCGAACACGCTTCATTTGCCACATTTGACGTACAATTCCGGACTTTTTAATTAAAACTATTATTATATTGGACGCTAATTCAAGATTGTAAATAATATTTATACAAGCATCGATTCTACAGTCATAATTTTCAATTACGTTTTCACAAATAAAGGCGTTCTGCACAACTATTTATATAGAAACTGTTTATTTTCAAAAACGTGAAGTGCTTGAGAAGTACAAATACACATACTAGCTAAAGTTCTTAACATTTTATTGAGAATAATCTCTGCTTAAATTACGTGCAAAAATTCATCAATCTGATTGTCTTTTAATTTGACTTATAGCTGTTTTAATAATTACACGCTAATTACCCGTAACATATTGTAAATAGCGTTTTAAAATGTTATGGCAACTGATATATATATATATAGGAATATCAACTGGTCAAATCAAACAATTTTTGTTTCCCCGAGAAGTTTAATATCAGTTTTAAATTTCTGATGCTTGTGGAATTTCAACTCGTCAAATCAAACATTTTTTGTTTCTCCAGGAGTTTATTTTCAGTTTTAAATTTCTGATGGATGGGGAATCTAAACTGGCCAAAACAATTTTTGTTCCTTTGACAAATTTATTTTTTATTTTTAAATATTTTTGTTCCTTCTGCAAATTTATTTTTTATTTTTAAATATTTTTGTTCTTTCTGCAAATTTATTTTTTATCATTAAATATTTTTGTTACTTTGGCAAATTTATTTTTTATTTTTGAATTTCTGATAGATGGTGAATTTCAACTGGTCAAATCATACAATTTTTGTTTCTTCGCGAAGTTTTTTTTCAGTTTTAAATTTCTGATGGATAGGGGATTTTAACTGGCCAAAACAATTTTTGTTCCTTTGGCAAATTTATTTTTTATTTTTAAATTTCTGATGAATGAGGAATGTCAACTGGTTAAATCAAACAATTTTTGTTTCTTCGAGAAGTTTATTTTCAGTTTTACCTTTCTGATGGATGGAGAATTTTAACTGACCAAAACAAATTTTCTTTCTTCGAGAAGTTTATTTTCTGTTTTAAATTTTTGATGCATGTGAAATTTCAACTGTGCAAAACAATTTTTGTTCCTTTGGCAAATTTATTTTTTGTTTTTAAATTTCTGATGGATGGGGAATTTCAACTGGTCAAATCATACATTTTTTGTTTCTTCGTGAAGTTTATTTTCAGTTTTAAATTTCTGATGGATGGTGAATTTCAACTGGCCAAAACAACTTTTGTTCCTTTGGCAAATTTAATTTTTATTTTTAAATTTCTGATGAATGGGGAATGTCAACTAGTTAAATCAAACAATTTTTGTTTCTTCGAGAAGTTTATTTTCAGTTTTACATTTCTGATGGATGAAGAATTTTAACTGACCAAAACAATTTTTCTTTCTTCGAGAAGTTTATTTTCTGTTTTAAATTTTTGATGGATGGGGAATTTTAACTGGCCAAAACAATTTTTGTTCCTTTGGCAAATTTATTTTTTATTTTTAAATTTCTGATGAATGGGGAATGTCAACTGGTTAAATCAAACAATTTTTGTTTCTTCGAGAAGTTTATTTTCAGTTTTACCTTTCTGATGGATGGAGAATTTTAACTGACCAAAACAAATTTTCTTTCTTCGAGAAGTTTATTTTCTGTTTTAAATTTTTGATGCATGTGGAATTTCAACTGTGCAAAACAATTTTTGTTCCTTTGGCAAATTTATTTTTTGTTTTTAAATTTCTGATGGATGGGGAATTTCAACTGGTCAAATCATACATTTTTTGTTTCTTCGTGAAGTTTATTTTCAGTTTAAAATTTCTGATGGATGGAGAATTTCAACTGGCCAAAGGGGCATTCCACGTCAAATCAGGCAGTAAAATATCAATATGTAACCCACCATCACAGATTTTAATGAAACTGCGTGTGTTTGTTCTTACTATTAAGATATGATCACCAGTAATTTTTTTTGCTCCTTGGTGAAATAGTTTCTGAGAAAAAAATTGTCAAAATTTTGAAAAACTGCCGTCAGTTGGCACTCTTGATAGCTCGGTTTTCAAATGTAGCATGTCATATATATAATCATATTTCAATATCTACTCTACAAATCATCTTAAAGTAATTTATGCACAATATTTAGGGTACGCAGCTTATGAAAAAAATATATTGTTATGTTTATAACATTTTAAGTGTGTCTAAAAAAATATTTAAACTTTGAAGTCGTGAATTTTTTATGAAAAATAATGCATTAACAAAAAAAGCATTATCAACAAAAGGCGGTATTTTTATTAAATTTATTTTTTATGGAAGATATACTTAAAGGTGTCCTTTACCTGATTCTGAAATAAAAATAGTGGGATTTTGGGTGTTTTTGGTAGTATTTCCTATTTAAAAATATTTTGAGGTGCATTTCATATCAAATCAAGCAGAGTCATTTCATGTCAGTTCCCCTAAGCCATTTAATCACTGTCACAAATTTCAATGAAATTGGGTTTGTTTATAGCTTATTTTAAGACGTAATCACCTTTAATTTTCTTGATCCTAAGTAAAATATGTTTTAAGATAAAAAATATCAAAATTTTGAAAAATTGTTTTAAATTTTTTTAATGACAGTTCGATATTCAAAGACTACATTAAAAAAAAAAAAAAGTCATTTCAATATAAAATCACTAAATAGGTTTCAAATAATGTATATGTGATAAATAATGTAGGCTGATTATTATTTCTTGTTTTTTATCATGTTTAAACACTAAGAGTGTCTTTTATCTTATGAATTTTTAAAATCAAGAATTTTGTCAAAAATATTGTGTTAATCAAAAATTTATTATTAACCGAAGGCAGGGTGTTATTGCTTTTTTTAATTGTACGTAAAAATATCTTTTAAATGGTTATAAAATAAAAATAGTGAACATATGAGAAAAAATTATCAAAATTTTGGAAAAATGACACGAGTTGCCATTAATGATTGTTCAATTTTCAAAGGCCTCATTTTATATATAAAATCATATTTCAATAACTAATAAAGAAATCTTCTTCGAATAATTTAAGCAAGGTAAATAAAGTATGTAGATTATGAAAATAATATTGCTGTAATGTTAAAAAATATTTAAATGTGTCTAAAAAATTGTATAATCTTTGAAATCAAAAATATTTTACAAAAAATAATGAAATTATTAAAAAATCTTTATCAATCAGAGGCGGAGTTTCTATGACTAATTTTTTAATTTTAAATTGTACATAATACTACATTATAACTGGATCTGAAATAAAAATAGTGGGATTTTGGTTGGTTTTAGTAGTATTTAAATCATATTTAAAATTATCAATATTTTCAAATGTAAAACCTATCCAATGTATCATCCCTGGAAATATTTTTATTTATACATTTATTTTATTTTTCAAATTATCTTTTATGTTCGTTTCTTAAGGAAAAAAATAAACAATATTGTTTTTTAGTAAAACTTCTAGGGCGAAGAGCAATTATCCCTTTCCAAAAAAGAGAAAAATCACTAGCTCCTCACCGTCCAATAGAAATTTTCAAAATGACATTCCTAATCTTTAAACTCATATTTGGCTGTTAATATTGAAAATTTAGCATTGAGCTGCTAATATTGAAAAAAAAACCAAATTTCACTCTGTTGAAGAAAATTTTGACGTATTGTGCTTTAAATATATGCAAAAAATGCATAATCCATTATATTTATATCTTTCAAATAACTATATCTAAAAAAATATTTAAAACTTAATGAGTTGCACTTTTGTAACTTTATTCAGTTTCTAATGATATGTACCGTAATTTCGGGTGTCTAGCCCGCAGATCAAACAATTCAGTTTGGACACAGAAATTTTATTCAGTATTTGAAGACCAATATTTACTGTGATCTAAAAAGTTACATTTTATTTTTAAAAATTTCTGGGTCGAAATACGATTGTATGATCCGCGGGCTATACACCGGAAATTACGGTAATTTGATTTATTTCATCACAATATTGCTGAAAGATGGATTTTCAACATATATATGTGTGTATATATATCCCTGTTCTCAAACAAATTATTTAAAAATTATTCATTTATGTTTAATAAAGCATATATATATTGTTTATACACTTACAGAAAATACATATAGCAAATTTTATGATATTATGTCAATAATGTCTAAAAGTAAAGAACTTATCTAATAGTATGTAACGAAAAATTTAACACCTGGTGTAATGACAACAAAATTTTATAATTGTTTTACTTAATTTGGATGAATGAAAAAAGCTTACATGTTTATATTTTATTGAAGTACAGGTGAAAATGTCACAAAGACATACCTCAACAACCACTGAGTATGTCACATTCACACTACAGATGATTTTTTTTTCTTTTGATCTTTCGGGTTTGATTTCAGATGGTAATGAATTAATTAGTTTTGTTAGAAGTGTCATTGCAGTCAGCATATTAGGCTCACTATTTTTTTTTATATAATTTGTTTTGATTGACTCGATGAACAACAATATTTAAAGGGACCATTTCATGACTTTTCAATTAAAAGCTGATTTATAAATTCATCATGTTGTTTAGTTATTATTATCGTCTTAAGATAATAAGTTGATATTAAAATTTTTAAATGCAGTTTATTTATTATTTGAACAGTTGAAAGTATTTTTCAATTAGAGTGCGGGCTGTTGATTTTAAGTCGGCTGTTGAGCAATGTAGTGTTGGTAAAGGAACTGGTACTATTTAATTTAATTTTTATTGCTGTAAATAATATTTGTTATTTTATTATTGTATGTATTATATTTAAGCAAGAGTAGAAATACACGATATCGTAGTCATTTTAGTACATCTTAGCATGAAAAGCTTCAATATTTATCATTAAACATTCACATTTCATGAAAATTTTGTTAAAATTGCTCATATTTTCACTATTTTTATTTTATAACTATTGAAAAGATATTTTTACGTACAATTAAAAAAAGTAATAACAGCCTGCCTTCGGTTAATAATAAATTTTTGATTAACACATTATTTTTCACAAAATTCTTGATTTTAAGAATTCACAAGATTAAACACACTCTTAGCATTTAAACATGACAAACAACAATAAATAATAATCTGCCTACATTATTTTGTCACATATACATTATTTGAAACTTATTTAGTGATTTTATATTGAAATGACTTTTTTTTATGCAGTCTTTGAATATAGATCTGCCATTAAAAACATTTTTTTAAAAATTTTAAAATTTAGATATTTTTTTTTATCTTAAAAAATATTTTACTTGTAATAACCTTTAATTTCCTTTATCCTGTCTTAAAATGAGCTATAAACATACCCAGTTTCATTGAAATTTGTGACAGTGAATTAAATATCTTAGGCGAACTGACATGGAATGACTCTGCTTGATTTGATTTGAAATACGCCTCAAAATATTTTTAAATATGAAATACTACTAAAAACACCCAAAATCCCACTACTTTTATTTCAGAATCAGATAAAGGACACCTTTAAGTATATCCCCCACAAAAAATAAATTTAATAAAAATACCGCCTTTTGTTAATAATGCTATTTTAGGTAATGCATTATTTTTCATAAAAAAATCACGACTTCAAAGATTAAACATTTTTTTAGACACACTTAAAATGTTATATAAGCGTAACAGTATTTTTTTCATAAAATACGTACCCTATATATTATGCATAAATTATTTGAAGATGATTTGTGGAATAGATATTGAAATATGATCATATTTATGTCATGCTACATTTGAAAATCGAGCAGTCAAGAATGCCAACTGATGGCAGTTTTCAAAATTTTGACATTTTTTTTCTCAGAAACTATTTGACCAAGGAGTAAAAAAAAATACTGGGAATCATATCTTAATAAAAGGAACAAACACACGCAGTTTCATCAAAATCTGTGATGGTGGGTTACATGCCTGCCTGAACTGACATGGAATGACCCCAAAACAATTTTTGTTCCTTTGGCAAATTTATTTTTTATTTTTAAATTTCTGATGAATGGGGAATGTCAACTGGTTAAATCAAACAATTTTTGTTTCTTCGAGAAGTTTATTTTCAGTTTTACCTTTCTGATGGATGGAGAATTTTAACTGACCAAAACAAATTTTCTTTCTTCGAGAAGTTTATTTTCTGTTTTAAATTTTTGATGCATGTGGAATTTCAACTGTGCAAAACAATTTTTGTTCCTTTCGCAAATTTATTTTTTATTTTTAAATTTCTGATGAATGGGGAATGTCAACTGGTTAAATCAAACAATTTTTGTTTCTTCGAGAAGTTTATTTCAGTTTTACATTTCTGATGGATGGAGAATTTAAACTGACCAAAACAATTTTTCTTTCTTCGAGAAGTTTATTTTCTGTTTTAAATTTTTGATGCATGTGGAATTTCAACTGTGCGAAGCAATTTTTGTTCCTTTGGCAAATTTATTTTTTATTTTTAAATTTCTGATGGATGGGGAATTTCAACTGGTCAAATCATACATTTTTTGTTTCTTCGTGAAGTTTATTTTCAGTTTTAAAGTTTTGAGGGATGGGGAATTTCAACGGGTCAAATCATACAATTTTTGTTTAAAGAAGAGAACAACCTTATTATTTAAAAAACAATGTAATTGCCAAACAGAATTATTTAATCAAATGAATGAATTTTTTGTATTTTTCCTTGAAATAATAAAGATTTTTTAGCTTTTTTATAAATTATCAGGAAACATGCAAATTTAATAGAAAAAAAAATATCAGCCGATTTCGTACATTAACAAATGATGAAATAAAAATTTTTTAATTGTAAATTACAATATGATTATTACAATACAAAATATTTTCCCTAATATTACTGTAAAGCGCCGATTATCGGAACTTCAATTAACCGAACTTCCAATTATCCGAACAGCCTATTTCTCTCAAAAATTTTTTTTTTAACCGAACTTCCATTTATCCGAACAGCGAAAAAAATTCTTGAGAAATCTCTCAAAGAATGTTTTTGATGATGAAATTGTAGATGAGATTTAAGATGAAAAAGAAATTAAAGAAATGAAAACGAATGCTCCGAAAATGACCCAGGTCCGTCACATAACGAAACCTTTGAAAGTTTGGAAACAGCTATGAAATGGCTCGAATGGCAGAAGAAATCTGATCCTATTCAACTAACGTATTTAAGAAGTATTCGAGATGTGACAGCATTGGAAAGAACGTCTTCTTTGAAGCAAACAACAATCGAAAGTTTTTTTGCTCAAATTATAATCTCTGGAGTTCAGAAAATGATAAAAAGAGGAAATTTTAAATGATAAAAAAGTAAAAGAAAAGAAAAGAAAGAAAAAAAAAGTTTTTAAACACACTATCACTAACTGGTGCTGCCAGTCCTAAACATGGATAAAATGTGAAGGTTTTAGTACAGTCAGGAACATCCCTTAAATTGCCTGTCCATTTATCCGAATTTTTGCTTATCCGAACTAGGGTCGGTCTCGACTTGTTCGGATATTCGGCACTCTACTGTATATGTAAATATAACTATTGTATTTTTTATTTAAAAAGTTTTATCTCTTTTCTTTAAAAATAAATAAATAAATAAATAAATAAATAAATAAAAACCTCATTGTGCTTATTTTTAATGTGAAACAATATACAAGTAAGTTTGTAGCAATTTAGTCAATTTTGAAAGGGGAAAAAAAACTTTATACCTGCGTCAGTTATTTCAAAAAATAATTGTAAGCTTTCTGTTAAAAACGCCCTTTTGAAACGGATATTGGATTTCGAAATATGTATATTACAGAAACACAACACGTGTCAGCTGAGTGTTTTAGATTCAGGATCAAAGCATGACATAACGTCATAGAGCGATGAAAGGAAATATTAGCATCTTACAAAGGAAATTTCTGTTCCATCACAAGTTCAATTAGATAGTTTTCAAAAATAGAAGTTAAGAAAAAGATAAGCTTGCAGGAGTTTTAAATATTGTTATGTAATAGATAAAAAAAATCAAAATAGCATTTCCGTAGATTGTTAAATGCGTAGCCGGTCAAAGAAGAAAACTAGAACGAAAAATCATGCCAGAAACATAGATTATGACACGCTTTCAGAATACTTTAACAAAAGTTAACCGTTTAATAATGTGAGAGATGATATACAGGGATGAGAGCGCTCCGACCTAAATGACCGATTACACCACTAAATTTTAATAGTATTTCTCGCATTATTGAATAACAGAATTTTTGAGATTTGATAAAGCAAAGAACACTATTAATATTTAATGGTAGTAATCGGGCATTTGGGTCGGAGAGCTGTCATCCCTGTGTATAAGTAGATTTTTTAATGTTTCTCATATGGAAACCATGCTCCAAGTTGAAATTAGATAGAACCTAAAATTCTAAATGCCGATATTTCGGTTTCAGAAAACAGACACACTATAAAAACTACTTGGAAATGTTTCCGAAAATCAGCGGCAGCAAAAGAAACTGTATTTATAAATTATTCTTTAAATCTTCAAAGTATATTGGTTTCTGAGATTTCTAAATATAAAGAATGTGAAAACAAAGCGATAAGTTGCAATCCATCATAAACTTTTTTCCGAGATTTAAACAAAGATGTGAATATTAAAATCACAAAAATACAAATTCTACTCGACGTTTCGGGATCTTTAAAACCGCCTTCATGAGTTAATTTTCTTAAATACAAAATGGCAAAAATTATTTACATGTTACATTATCGAAGCTATATTCAAACTGACATTTTCCCGTTTTATATATAAGAAAATTAATTCCTGAGGATGGGTTTAAACATAACCAAATCGTCAAGTATAATTTTTGTTTTTATGATTTTTATTTTTAGATCGTTGTTTAACCCCTTAACGGTCGCATTAAATTACGGTTTAAAAATTCAAATTGCTTATTGGCACCACTTTTTTGAAAAAGAAATATTCACCTCATTAAATGACAGGAAAAATGCTACCATAATAAAACTAATTACACTATTTTATAAAACTGGTGGGAATCAAACAAATCTGAATAAATCTAAAAAAAAGACACAGCTCGTGAATATGACGGAAGCGAGAATTAAGGGGTTAAAATTTCGGAATAACGTATAAGAAATAAATTATCTTTTTGCTTTCACATTTAAGTATACAATGTAAAGCCCTTATTTATTATGAAAAAGAATTCTTTTCAGAATCACGGGTAATCCACATGAGGTTATTGTGCCTTTTTGTGTTGTGTTTATATTATATTTTCGCACATTAAAAACATTTGTCTTTTGTTTTTACAATGTATAAACACTTAACATTCATTCAAATAATAATTTTGAATCTACAATTCATAAAAATGTAGAGTTGTCTGACGTAGGAAAATTCAATTATTTAAACTCATATCTGATTTCAAATGCTGCTAACTCTATAAAAGGTTGTAGTTTAATCAACAGTAACTATTTATCTGCAATAGAACTCTAAAAGAACGTTTCGGTAAGAAACATTTGGTAATTAAATCACACCTTAATAAACTTTTATCACTTAATTCAGTAAAGAAATCCAGTGACATTTATGCGCTCCTCAGATTGCAGGACACTTGCCAGACCGAAATTAGAAATCTGAAATCTCTCGGATTAGAGATTGAAAATTATTCAGCGTTACTCTTCTCCATTCTAATTAAATTATTACCTTCTGACATAGTGTTGCAAATAACAAAAAAATGTGGTAATGATGAAGAATTAAAAGTTACGGAAATAATTGATTATTTGAAAATGGAAGTTATTTCCCGAGAGAAAGGACTGCTTTTTAATCTCTAATCAAGATTCTTCGAACGCAGACATTACTTCTGGGAGGCCAGTGCGCGACAAGCAGTCGCCGAAAATGATTCCTACCGTATCTGGCTTAATAAATGAAACTGCATCATTTTCTAAACAAATTAAATGCCGGAGTGTAAAGAAAAACATTTTTTGATCGAATACGAGTTATTTAAAAATAAATCATTACAGGGTAAAAAAGAAACTTTAAAGCAGTATGGTTATTGTTTTGTTTGTCTCAAAAATACAGGGCACATAGCCAAATATTGTAAAAAATTTGTTAAATGCAGTAATTGTTTAAAACGGCATTATAGAATTATATGTCCCGAAAAAGAAAATACCAGACCACAAGAAAATAATGAAAGCACGACATTATCAAATAAAACTTGTAATCGCGCAGTATTAATGCAGATTTTAACTGTCCGTTTAGAATCAAAAGATCAAAATAAATACATGTTAGTACGCTGTTTGATAGATTCTGGTAGTCAAAGCTCATATTTAACTAAGGATATTATTAATCGAATAGGATACAAAGCTATAGGAGAAGAAAAAATGATTCACGGTCTTTTTGGTGGTATTCAAGAAACACACTTTCATAAGCGGTATAAAATATATTTCAGTACTTTAGAAGATACTTTCAAATGTAATTTTGATGTCTATGATCAAGACAAAATATGTACTGAGGTTCCAAAAATAAAAAATGGGCCTTGGATAAAAGAAGCTAAAAGAAATTCGAAAAAATTCCCAGATTACGATGCATATACGGGGAAGAAAAAAATCACAAATGCACAAGAAATAAGTTTACTTATCGGAGCAGATATTTATGGAAAGTTATTAACAAGGAAAATTAAATCCTTGGATAGTAATTTAACTGCTATACAGACCAAATTGGGGTGGACATTGATGGGTAAAACTAATGAAAAAGATACAAACGATTCCACAAAAGTTGTTTTATACTTACATGTAAATGAAGCAAAACTCACAAATTTATGGCGATTAGACACTTTAGGAATTCTTGATTCAGGTGACAAAGGGTCTAGTTTAGAACTCGAACAAGCCGTAAAAGAACATTTCAACAAAAATATTCATATAAACAATGAAGGACGTTATTAGGTTAGTCTTCCATGGATTGTTGATCACCCCCTCTCCCCAGTGCTCGGAAAATTGCAGAACGTAGATTAAAAAACTGCATAGATTCAGTAAAGAAAACCGGCAATTTAGCTGCCTATGAAGCGGTATTTAATGAGTGGCTTCAAGAGGGCATTATTGAGGAAGTCGAATGCTGAATTTTTTCTGCCACACATAGCAGTAATAAAAGAAAATTCCACAACCCGAATACGCCCTGTTTTTGATGGATCCGCTAGGGAAAAAGACTCACCCTCTATTAATGATTGTTTGTTAAAAGGCCCCAATTTAGTTGAACTTATCCTTTCATTGATAAATCGGTTCCGATTGAAGAAAATTGGTGTAATATCAGACATAAGAAAAGCATTTTTACAGATTAGCTTAAATGAAAATGACAGAACATTTTTAATATTTTTATGGTGGAAGGAGGGAAATTCTGAAGAAACGAAAATTTTCCAACATCGAAGAGTTGTTTTCGGGGTTACATGCAGTCCCTATTTATTGGGAGCAACTTTGCAATACCACTTAAAAAAGTCACCTCCCTCTATGCAGGAAACAGCTTCTAGACTTTCGTAATCCTTTTAATTGACAATTGTGTCACTAGTGTTGACAATGTAGAATAACTCAGAAATTTTATAACAGAGTAAAAATACATTCTCAGCCACGCTAAATTTGACCTCTGAGGTTGCGAACACAGTTACTCTCACTCCTCAATGAAGCAAGATTTTCCCCTAGAAAGCAAAATTTCCCCAGTTTTATACCTACGATGGTTATTACCCTCAGATGTTCTTTCCATAGATGTAAGGAAAATATTGTCGGAAGTTCACAAAATTTTTGACCCCATCGGTTATACCTGTCCAGTAACTCTTTTCCCCAAAATACTATTACAAGAATTGTGGAAAATGAAAGTAACTTGGGACTCTGAATTACCAACTTCGATTGCCCAAAAGTTTCAGAAATGGAAAAATCAATTGAGCTCAGTTAAAGATATTGCTATACCTAGATGTTTAATAGGCAATCCAGATAGCATTAGAGATTTAAGTTTGCACGAATTCTGTGACGCGAGCAAGGTAGTTTATGCTGCATGCGTATATTTACGGAATGAAAACGTAAAATCACCATCATGTCAAATGATCCAAGCATGATGCAGAGTAGCCCCGCTGAAATGTGTTACCATCCCCAGACTTGAGCTCCTCGCATGCACGATTGGTGCAGGATTATCTCAAGTGGTTAAGTCCGACTTAAAATTAGAAAACTTTCCAACTTTGTTCTGGACAGACTCCACTAATGCGTTGTACTGGATAAAAGGAAGTGAAAACTAGGCTCTATTCGTATACAATCGTGTTAAAGAAATTCGATCACTTAGTAATCCAGAAAATTGGCACCATGTGCCCGGAACTCTTAATCCGGCCAATCTACCTTGCCGGGGATGTTCCGCAGAATTCCTTAAACAATCCCTCTGGTGGGAGGGACCTGACTGGTTGAAAAAAACCTCAAGAAGTTTGGCCAAAAAATAGTTTAAATCCCGATTTCGAAGTAATTAACTCGGAAAAAAGAAAGACAGTTGTCAGTGCAGTAAATATTCTTCAAACTCCAATTGCGTTATATGAAAATACATCTTCATATTTGAAAACGATAAAAGTAACTGTCTGGATAGATAGATTTTTTAGAAATATCAGAAAGACACCGAATGAGCAAAACTTAGAGAAAATTTTAACAATTGAGGAAATAAATCACGCAGAACACGTCGTATTGAAATATGCTCAGAGGTATTTATTGAGTGAATCTAAACCATGTTACACCTCTTTACAGACTTTTAATGATGAGCAAGGTCTAATTCGAGCAAGGTTTGAGCGCCCTCGCGATGACCTTTAGGCCTACTGGCAGAAATTCCGGTTAATATTTGATTCACCCTCGTATCTTCACTTTCAACAGAAAATCTTCTATTAGCTATTAGAAGATTTATCTCAAGAAGAGGGAGACCCTCTACTATTATTTCTGATAACGGAAGAAATCTGGTGAAAGCATCATCAGAATTGAAGTCGATAAATTTTGAAAGCTTGCAAAATTTTGCTATTGAACGAAAAATTCAATGGAAATTTAATCCACCATCAGCTCCCTGGTGGGGAGGTTTTCTGAGCGCATGATAGGAATGTTCAAAGGTATCTTACGAAGAGTACTTGGAAAGGACAGCCTAAATTATGAAGACACCGTGTTATGCGACGTAGAAATTGTAATCAATTCTAGACCGCTGACATATGTCGCAGATGATGATGATCTTGACCCTCTTACCTCCGCGATGTTCTTGCAAGATATCAAAGACTCGAGAGTTCCTGAATTTGACATAATTGAGTCAACAAAAATGAAAAGAAGATTTTCTTATCAGCAAAAAGTCCGAGAAGATCTTAGAAAACGTCTTAGAGTGGAATACCTGGGGCAACTTCGAGAAAATGAGGGGAAGAAATAGAGAAACTAAGTTAAAAAAGGTGATATTGTCTTGATTGGGGATGATAATTCAAAACGAATTAACTGGCCTTTAGGAAAAATTGAAGAATTGTATCACGGCAAAGACGTAAAATTCCGTGTAGTCAAAATTAAAACCAAAACGGGTTCTTTTTTTGACCCCTTAAAAGACTATATCCTCTAGAAATCAATAATGAACTAATGCCTGCTTTTTTAGTAGATAGAATTCCTGTTCCTATAGACGACGATTCTGTTCTTGCTCCTGAACCCGAGTCTTCAGATCCTGTCTCTGTAGTTGAACCTTTGGATAGCGTCCCTGTTCCTGCTCCTGTGACAGAGACTTCAGATTCCACTTCTGTAGCTGATCCTCTGGATATCACCTCTGTTCCTGCTCCTGTGCACCAGTCTTCCATACCTGAGGATGACAATTGGCAATCTCGAGATGGTAGAAAACTGAAACAGCCGCAGTGACTAGATCTATAAAATTTTGAGCTTCATTTATCCTGAACCTCAAAGGTGGGAGGATATTGCAAAACACCGACCTCCATGGACATTTTCCTTTCGAATGAGGACTTTTTGTTTTTGGCGTTTGGCAACAAAACTTTTGTTTTTTAGAACGAACGAAGAATGATTTTGGAGATGCGGGGTTTTTTTCCCCATCAAACATGATTATACCGAATTCAATACTAATTCAACTTATGTATATATCTGTAAATAATTTGTGTAACTTAATATGATATAAATAATCCAAAAAGACAAGAAATCTTCCCATCATTTTCGAAATGTCTTGTGAATTATTTTAATTACCGAATCTGTTCTCAGTGTCTTGAATTCTGACTCATAAAGAAGGCGGCCTACCTTTTATCGGTAAGTGCTTTTTTACTTACCTTTATAGATTTGTATCACATTAATAATTGTGTATCTGACAGTAACTATGGTGCATTAACGTTATCGTTCAATACAAGTTACCATATTGTCTGTCAACCATGAACAGAAATCAATGTAGCTAATTCACTCCAATTGTCACATAGCTACATTGAATATGACCGACATTATCTCTACCATTAAATGCGGAAGAATTAATAACTATTAAAGGTATACGTTATTCCTATTTTATGCATTTTATCTAAGTACAATTTTGATAGCATTCATTCTCGTAAGGCATATTGACGTCATGGCGACGTCGTTGTGAGTCACACTGTGATTTTGTGACCGTCGATGTGACGTCATAGTGACTGGAATGCGATGTCGTTATGGCCGTTTTAGAGGTCGTTTGTGACGTCACATTGTGACCACTCTGTGAAGTCACGGTGTGACAAATTTATGAAAAGTGTGTCATTTGTGACTATTTTGGCATTAACTTTGTGACGAACCTGTGACGAAAGCGACAATGCTTTGAAGATAGTTCATTTCATTTTCGCGGCATAAATGATGTTTATTAATGTAAATATTAAATTATGCACAGTATTTTAAATTGATTTAAAAGTGCTTGGAAATATTACTCGTCATAAAAATATTCGATTTGAGTATTTTGTTAAGAATTTTGCTGTTTTTCTTAATAAATAATCAATTAAACGTTTCTTGTTAATAACTTTGAAATAAATGTCAGCACATTTTTACTTTAATTTTTAGGGGGTTTTGTGTGTGTGTGTTGGGGGGGGGGCAGTACATAACGATTCATATTTGATTAAAACCATGGTATAAAAAATTAGTACATGTGTTTCTCAACTATGAGTACATTTGGATCGGAGCAATTTTGAGTATGTGACGCATTTAAAATTGCGTACTTTTTACTCAATTTTGAGTACCCATTTTTTTCAGTGTATACACTATGACGCAAAAGTTTAGACAATGAAGAAATTCTTACATACTTTGAAAAATATTTATTCAATTTTCAAATCACTGCTTGAAATTAATGTGCTGTACATATAAACAATATTTATAACAAAGAAAAGTGGAATTGTGCATATTGCAATAAATTAAATGGTAACAAAAATAAACTGCTGTCTCAAAAGTTTAGACACAAATTAAATAAAATCGAAATAAACAATTTTTAAAACCTGGTTGCGCATCCATGCTTATGTATTACGTCATATACACGAGATTGCATGGAATAAACTAAATCTTGCATAGTTTGTGGATCGATATCGTACCATGCATTCTCAATAGATGTCTTAAGTTCCTTTTCAGAAGAGTATTGTCTAGCGTTGCTATAAACTTTGCGACACATGATGCTCCAAAGGTTTTCTATAGGGTTAAGATCTGGGCTACATGCTGGCCAGTCGAGAACTCTTATATTATGGGAATAAAACCAAGATTTTAAATGTTTTGCAGTGTGAATTGAAGCATTGTCTTGCTGAAATTCCCACTGAGGACCCCCTAGAAGCTCAGCAAATGGCAGTAGGTTTTCTTCTAATGTCTGTGTATAATGCTGTGAAGTTTGACGACCACTGGTGAAGGTCAGAGATACTTGTCCATTATAGCAAAAGGCTGCCCAAACCATCACCGAGCCCCCTCCTTGTCTGCGACTAAAAAAACGTCGAGGTTCCTTCCGCAAGTCATGCCAATACGATAAACAACCATCTGGACCATCCAGATTCCACTTTTTTTCATCGCTAAATATGACTGACTGCCATTTCTCTCCATATGACATATGCTTTCGAGCCCACATAAGTCTTTGTAACTTATGATGTGGTTTCAGAGCTGGTTTCTTCTGCATTTTGCTATAAACGATTGTTCCTTTTTCCAAAATTCGTCTACAAATCGTATCCTTTGATACAGAGAGTCCCGATGAGCTTTGAACTCCACGTACGCTCATTTGTTGAGTACTCGCTAGTCTTTGTATCAGGCGATCCTCTCGTACATTTGTCACACGTGGCCTCCCAGACCGACATTTTGCTTTATATTCGGAACCACTCGATAAAACTCGATAAATAGATTTTTTTGACCTATTAATAATAGCAGAAATTTCAGAAACGCTCTTCCCTTCACCTTTCAACTGCCAAATCCTTGAAACCTCATTCACTTGAATTTCTTTAGCTCTCGGCATGTCGACTATGAAGCGCAATCGTTTGCAGAACTTAAGTACTCCAAATTTGTGACATCATCGATTCTAAATTTGCATATGCCAGCGAATATTCAAAGAAATTTAGAATAGTGTCTAAACTTTTGCGATAAGCACATTTGAATTTTTATGAAAAAAATTAGTATTATAGCAAATAAAACGACTGTCTTTTGTACATAGCATTTTAAATCAGTTTTTGAATATATTTACAGGTTTTTGTAATTCTGACGTCATAATTCTACATTTTAAAGCTGAATGACGTCATTGTCTAAACTTTTGCGTCATAGTGTATATACTATATAATAGAAATATTTAGTTTAGCAAGAAAACGCCTAACAGGTTGAAATTCTCTTTCAGCAATTTATACTAATACATGGAAAATACTTGAATACTTTTGTACAACCCAGTAGTTTACCTAGAACCTTTATTACACTCCACTATTTAGTTAAAATTTAATTCAAACTAACAAGGGAACCACTTTTGGTGTTGGTCGCACCTAGCAGCGAGACCTGGTGCATTTTGTAGCACTATACATAAAAGTTAGAGAACAGATAAAATTTCTCTGTTATAATCATATTTTATATACTTTTTTATACTTTTATTTTTTTATTATTATATTTTTATTTGTTTATTTCATGCCAAAAGTGAGTTAAGTAGCCAAATATGGCGCTACAATTTTTCTGCCCGATTTATCCGACGAGTAAATGCACAGTCCATATTACTAAAATTATATCGGATTGCAATTTTTTAAAAATAATTGATAGCATAAGAAACAAATATTAGGTTTTCTTTTTTTTTCTATGCAGACGATAAATATATAAATAGTAAATGTAATTCTATGAAAGCTTCCAAGATCATTGAAAACTATTTTTTTACAAAACAATACAAACTAAGCAAATTATTTTCTTTTGAAATAAAATGGAATAATGTTTAAAATGTTTAAAATGAAATGTTGCTGTATTAAATGATCCTTTGGTAAAAATAATTATAAAGTAAATTAATATTTTTACACAATTTAAAAATTATTGTGGCTAATTAGGTCGGAGATAGGACATTACATTTTCCACCGAAGTCCGAAGCACTCCTCACACAAACAGTTACGACATTTGGCTAGAGTTGCCGGAAAGCTCTCCTTTTGAAAAAAAAACGCCAACTCTTTCCCCGCCAAAAATGTGAATATAATGTTGCAATTTTTCAAATTCAAATTAGTGGGTTCAAGGAGGAATTTTTTAACTTTTTTCAATATTTTATACTTACTATTAACTATTTTTTATTTTTATAAATACGGTCTCGAAAATTGCATTTTCAGAAAATTATGCTGCTGTAAAATCAAGAAATATTATTTTAACAGAAAAATTTTATCGATTCTCAAACTTCGTAATATAGGGCTTTAAAATGCACCAGGTCTCAATGCTAGGTGCGAGCAACACCAAAAGTGGTTCCATTGTAAGACACTCTTAAAACTGCTGAAATCACATTTCCAGAAATTATAATTTATAGACGGCCATGTATCAAATTCTTTACGTGACCCTGTATATCATTTTATCTATATTCTACAAACATTTCTTAGTAAATTAAATGCAGTTCAGCGAAAAAAAGCATAACTCATTTAAAAACCACCTTTAAGCAATTTGCGCCCATACCCAGTAACCCTTACGAATATTTTTGTGTAGCCCTGTATAGGAATTATAGCATTTATATACAACATATACTATGCATAAATATAGTGAATCGCATATTATAAGCGCATATCATAATTAAAAATGCATTTCCAGCTGTCATCGCTAATGTACAGTACTTCGGATACAATATAGTATCTGAAATATTTTATATAATGTGTCCTTGTAAATGCTATATACGTATTATTCGTATTATACATGAAATAATTTATAGTATGTAAACCTCAGCGACGTATATCATTTTCATTACATATGAAACAGATTAACATAATTAAAGTACGCAGCAAACAATTCCCTCCACCCCTATATCATTATTCGTTGGAATTCCTTTTTTAGCCCTGTAAATGAATAACTATTCTTTGCATCGCATAGTCAACAGAATGCATATTTTAGCGAGCTTCATAAATGCATATCAATTTTATTCTGTTTGAAAGTGCTTGTAAAATCTTTAAAAATTCATTTGAAACGATTTTTTTCCCATAGGCCGTAATGTAACGGAATACTTTTGGCTGTCCTTGTAAATGAACTAAACATGCTACAAACTTCATTACAAATAGGGACCGTGCTATGGAAAAAGTCAATAACATCCAAAAATTTCAGGGCAATCCGAGTATATTTACGAGAGTTAGAGTGCGGACAGGCTGCTAGACGGACAGACGGAGAGACAAACCGAAGTCATAAGCACTTTTTAACTTTGTGTCTATATTATGTATCCTGTATTATATGAACTTAAAAAAATATATATGCTAAAGTAGTTTGATCTATAACTTCCTATCATTCATGAAAAACACATTATTTCAATGCTTAAATATCATATTTTACTTTTTAGTGCCAATAATTACGTGTATCATAAACGTAGAAAATGAGTTTATAATAGAAGAAAATTTAATAATCGATTCAAAATGTCTATAATTAAATGTTTTATTAAAATCAGAAAAAGAAAAAAAATGCTTACATACAATTTAAAAAAATAAATATACGAATTTGAAAAGCATTTAAAATAATAATTAGTATTTATAGTTGTACTATTAAACAACAACAAACTACAATAGATGAATTAAATGCATTATTAGATTTAACAATATCTCAAAAATCTTTCCATATGTTATAAGGAATTCCTATTTTATAATTTTGACAAATGTTAAATCTGAAAACATTGGTATGAAGATTTAAATAAAAAAAAATAATTTAAAATATTATTAGTACTAAAAGAAAACTCTTTCAAAAGTTTCACTACTGTAATATGTAAAAGTATATTTTACCAGTATAAAGCTAATTTCTAATCTGAAACAATTTCGTACTATCATAATAATCGAATATCTATATAATCTATAAGTGTTAGTAATCAGAAAACAGTAAGATGCCGAAAACAAACTCCAAGTCATTGTCTCAACACATTTTCAATCTCAAGTAACTGAAAATTAATGTTTCCATTAATTTCCCTATGAATGCAATCATAAATCAGTCTCTGCGCTGCATTTTTTTTCTTTCAAGCGATGACAGATTAAGATTTTTTCCTTCACCTTATCGAATAGGAAAATTTTGCTTCTGAAAACAATTAAGATACTCTCATTAATAATTACTCTTATTAATATAACATAAAACTATTTAACTCATAACACATCAGGAATAAAAGATTTAAATTAAATAAGACTTATGCTTATGTTTCTATAATAATATCCGTGTATCCTAAAATGGCGGCTGTCATTCTCTTATCTTAAAAAAACTGTTGTAGACATGGCGATGTTCTAAACAGTGAAGTAACTTCCCGGCTTCCCGCGTCTTCCCTTATTTATTTTTCTGTGGTTATATTTCACGCAGACAATTTGAGCAGATGGTTCTTTACCGCTTATTTGTTTTTGTATACAATAGATTTGGAACTTAAATGTGCAATGAGAGTGTCTTTATTTAAAATTTTCCATTTGAAGAATTTTCCAATGTATTTTACCTTTTCTTTTTATCAGTACCAAATATTTATGTTGAAATGTATTGTAAAGTTTCTTTTTTGTAAATAATAATAATAATATTCATAATTAGAGTTTATTAGATAAAACATTGTTTAAATTTTTAAAATGTTTAAAAATCAATTTAATGGTAATAATGAAACCCCAGACCCCTTTTTTTAAAGTAAAGTTTGTTTCACACGTTTTCTGTAAAATAAAACAATTTGTAAAGTAACTTTTTTTTTTAAAGTCATATCTCTAAAATACAAATTTCAAATACGAATAATTAATTATATCATAGGTTTTGCATAAATTTTGTGTATTTCTTTTATTTTTGGAAAATGTTAATTTTATTTAAAAAGTCTGAAAGAAGTAGTATCTTTAAAAAAATAGTTACTTAAAATAGTTAAACACTAAACGGAAAAAATATGACTTGAATTCAAATTATAAAGCAAGAAATTTACATATGACTAAACTCTGAAGACTCTTTCTACGTGCTCATTAAAAGCTTCAGACTTAACTGCAATAGAAATTTTTTAGTTTGAAGCCACAGAAGTGTTTCGAATACCACTGGTTGGCAAAAAAAAAAAAAAAAAAAAAAAAAAAAAAAAAAAAAAAAAAAAAAATCCTACCTGCAAACTAAATATGTAAAGTGTACAGATTTAATACTCCTAATTCTAAATATGTTATCCAAATTGCTCCAGCACGTACCATTTTTCCGAGAAACACTTTTATAATAATAACAATCAGTGAAGGATTATTATATTAAATTTCAATGCTAGATAAAATTGAGATCATGAAAAAAGTATACTTTCACTGTCTTACAAGGAGAGGGCCAACCTTGTTAATCACAGATTTTGATTATTTTAATATATGTTGTAGGGTAGAGGCCCCTTAGTGTCAGGTTCAACGGATTTTATTCAATGCTCCTTAGTTCTTGAGAAACCGGGGGGTCTAATATTAGTGCACAACTTAAATACTTACTTTGCTAAAGCAATGATAGGTCAGTCGTAGCTCAGTTGGTATGGTGTTAACCGGCTGATTGGCGGGCCCGGGTTCGATACCTGAATGCGCTACATTTGTTTTTCTCATTTTTTGTTTTATAAATTTACTTGTAAGTATAACTTAATAATCTCACTGTCAATTAAAATTTTTAATATTGTATATCAATTATAATTTTAACCCATTTAATTTTTTACTTTTAACTGAATAGTTGTAATAAAACATCATAAAACTGTTATTTTTTTTTAATCACTTTTAAAATGTATTTCATATATTCTTTATCGTTGCAATGATATTGAGCAATTGTGTCAATTCGTGATTTTAAAGAAACATCATTTAAGCATTGCTTTAACAAAGGAAGTCAATAAGATAATGCTATTATTCTGTTTTTAAAGTAACAAGCATAATCATATTAAAAATTAGCATCAGAATTAAATTACAACCGATTTTTTGCATATTAAAGATTTTAAAATTTGTAATAAGTATGCTTGCGCTTTCAATTATTTTTCTTTCCGCTTTGCCTTTTTTCTCCTTTTATTTTATTTGAATATTCCTTTTTTTTATCATAACTAGATGGCACCACAACAGAATTTGTCACGATTTTGGAATTTTTATCATTCAACAATAGATCCAATTTCTTTTTAAACCTCTTTAATGGATGGGAAATGATAGTTTACAAATAAGAAATGATAAATTTAAGTTTGTTAACATTATAATTAATGTTTGGTGTTAAAAATTTTAATTAAAATTATTAAATTATAATTATAACTATATTTATAAAGCAAAAAATGAGAAAAACAAATGTAGCGCATTCAGGTACCGAACCCGGGCCCTCGGATCAGCCGGCAAACGCCATGCCAACTGAGCTACGACTAACCTGTCATTTTTTCTGCGAAGTAAGTATTTAAGTTGTCGACTAATATTAAACCCCCTGGTTTTTCAAGAACTAAGGGGCATTGGATAAAATCCGTTGAACCTGACACACCCCACAACATATATTAAAATAATCAAAATCTGTGATTAACAAGGTTGGCCCTCTCCTTGTTAGATATCAAATTGATAAAATATAGCATCAAAATTTAGTTTATTCATGCTTGTATCGTGTACTTTATATATTATGTCCCCCCCCCCCTCCTTTCGTGACAGAATTTACCATTTGCTATGCACTAATATATTTTCATTCCTTATGCCGCTGTAACTCGGGACTGTTTAAAAAACTGTTTAAAATATTTCTCTTCATTTTCAAACATTTTAAAAGTTCATATTTTTATCACATATGTGACGTGACGTACGTTACATAGTAGTGACATAACAGTGACGTCACAATTTTTTTTTTAATTGCAGAAAGTATAATTTTATAGTAAATAATATGTTTTGAAGAATTTTCCTAATTTTTTAAAGTTTCCTAAGATATTCACATCTCAGTTACAATGTAACATCACTGAGTGGTGGCATTTTGGTCACAGATGTGACGTGACCACAGTGACTTATTTGACGTCACAACGACGTCACCGTGACCATGCATGCTATGAGGGTTATAATTTCAATTGCATTCAAATTATGTTTAAAAAATGTAAAAAATGACCAGGAATCCACAAAATTCTAAAATCCGCACAACCTTTGGTCCCAAGCAATATGGATTTGAGGGGGGTCTACTGTACTTCGTTGCATTAAAATATATTATTAAAACTGATATCATCCTTATAACTAGGAAATACTCTTTCTCATTATAGTTTACTACAAATAGCTTGCTTATGACAATCGTATTTCAACCATTCATAATTACCCGTATGATATATGGAAGTGTCTGACACCGTAACTATGGTACATTAACATTATCGTTCAATACAACTTACCTTATTGCCTGTCAACTATGAACAGAAATCAATGTAGCTAATTCACTCCTATTGTCACATAGCTATATTGAATATGAGCGACATTATCTCTACTATTAAATGTAGATGCTATTCATACTTTAAGCATTTTATCCAAGTACAATTTTGACTATAATCGTATATCATAAATTAGTAAATAGAGGATCAAATGGGATACAATAATGTATCGAAATAGTTATAAATTTTATTTAGTGCACTAAGGCTGTTCTCAAATAAAAACTGGATACTTCTGATACATTTTTAAATTCATTTTTGTACACAAACGTATCAAATTGGCAGGTGCTTTTATTTAGAAACTGTGCAATCGAACATTTTTTTTTATTTTTCAGTAAAAGCAGGAGATTTTCAGAAAATGCCATCGAAGTTGGCATTTTGAACCAAATTTACGGAGAAAAAAAAACTACTGTCCTAATATAGTCGCTTATAACTGAAAACGTAAGTCATTTATTCGAAAATGAAAAAAATGTTCGATGATAAATCTCTTGAATAAACATTCCCTCAGGTATTGTGTTTAAAAATTAGTCAGAAAGTGCGTTAGAAAGTTTCGCGTTGTTTAGTGGCGGGAGGGGGATTTATTTTTTAGAACCTCCTTTACCTCCAATAGATACCAGAAATTTTAACATTTTATGTTGAGATTTCTGTCTTAGAAGGTATAGCGATGCTTTTGGACCAAAGAATCACGATCGTTTTTTTCCCCTTTTATATTTTCCCCTTAGGATTTCATTAATCCTTTATGCTTCAATTTTATGAATCAAGAAATAGCTCCAACTCAGTAATTATTTTCTGTAATGTCTAAAGATGTATTATAAAATTTATCTATATCACAATAAAGATAGGTGTTGGTGTTATTTTATGATGGTCGATTATCTGCACGAGGGATATAGGCCCGACGGGGATTGCCCTCCATGTGGGTCTTTCTAAGGGAAACCAACCCGCATGGAAATCCAAGGTTCGAAGAAAACCACGGAAAACCCCTAGCGATTAGGTTCGATCCCAACACCTCCCGTCTACCAGCTTCGAGAGCAGAACCTCTCGGTCACTCGTGAGGCCACAATAAAGACAAAAGTTTGTGTGTCTGTTTGTGTGCTGTGTTCTGAAAGAATCACTGCACGCACAGTTACAGAATTTACCAGATAGATATCTCTATATTTGTAGTCATACTCCTCGAAGTCCAGTTTTGGAATTTTTTATACGGTTCAATTTTATACACGATTATGGCTTTAATGGTTAAATTTCATATGCGATTTTTAGCGATTATTTTAACGTTTTGCAGCGGTTTTTCCACGTTAGAGAAAGGGTTTTGGTTTCATTCTTTCAACTCAATATTATAATACATATATGTTTTAATAACGTTCATTCGGAATTCGTACAGCAATTTTTGAATTTTCGGCGAATTTTTTATGCCATTTTAGAGTTTTTTCGCTTTTTGTGGGGATTTTCTGACATTGATAAAAGGCATTCGATTTTAAACTTTTCGCCTAACATAGTAAATTTAGATCTCCTGGATTTTTAACGCAATTTTCAATACGATTTTTCATGATTTTTAATGCAATTTTCAATACGATTTTTAATGATTTTTAATGCAATTTTCAATACAATTTTTAATGATTTTTAATGCAATTTTCAATACGATTTTTAGCAGATTTTCGTGTTTCACGGAGCTTTTTTGACATTCGAGAAATAATTCTGGTTTCAATGTTTCAGCCCACTGCAGTAAATTCGATCTTCTACTATTTTTGGATTTTTAGCTATTTTAAATGCGATTTTCATTGTAATTTGTGCGTTTTTCGACGTTCCTCGGCAATTTTTTGACATTCGTTGAAGAATTCCGTTTCAAACTTTTAGCCTAATATGATAAATTTTGTCCTCTGCGATTTTTGAATTTTTAGCAAATTTTAATGCGACTGTGAATGGGATTTTAAGCGCTTTTTCGCATTTCACTGCGATTTTTTTTTTTTTTTTTTTACGTTAGCGGCGAATTTCGGTTCCAAATTACAATATTTTACCTTACTAAAGTAAATTTTGCTTTGTGCGATTTTTGAGTTTTTAGCGATTTTTACCTTTTTATTTGCTTTTTATGGCGATTTTTGACATACATAAAATGAATCTGGCTTCAAAAGTTTAGACCTAATATATAGTATATTTTATCCTCTGCGTTTTTTGATTTTTGAGAATTTTTTAATACGATTTTCAATGCGATTTATACTGATTTTTACTAATTTTTTGACAATCACAAAAGGGATTCAGTATCAAATGTTTAGCCTAATAAAGTAAATTTTTTCTTCTGCAGTTTTAGATATTATAAGATTTTTAGCGTTTTCTCGCTTTCCCCTACGATTTTTTGATATTCGTGAAAACATTTCCGTTTCAAGATGATCATCGTATTAAAAGCAATACTTTCGTTTTATCCGAGTGATAGAGTGAATAGCCGAAGAGATCGCCACTACTTACAACAGCTTTTTGTGTATTTCGATTATATGTCTGTTAAATTTGTGTTTTAATTATATTATTTTGTTATTATATTTATTTATTGTTGAAGTTTTAATTTCGTTGTTGAATATGAGACGTAAACAAATGCTCAATTATTGCTGAACGTGTTAGAGATAGATATTTAAAAAAAGGATGCTTGAAAAATATTTTAAAACCATAAAAAATAAGTAAATCGAGATACAATTTTGAAACCAAATATATTTAAAAGAAAATTTCTTTTCCGATTTGACGGTGTAAAAATTTAAATTATACAATATTTAGAAGTTATAAAAATTGCAGTAAAAGCGAAATTTTTTGATGAGGTGTTACCATTGATAGCATTACTAACGGACATATTTTCGCTTTATAATATAGATTAAACGTAAACGTTAGATAAATATATTCCATTGTTTAAAGTAAAGTTATGAACTTTGTTATAATAAATTGGAATGTGATATTTTCAAGGGTATTTTTTATAAAGATCATATTAGACCGGGATGCAGCTGCTCAGATCATCACCTCATCGAGTTGGCGGCTGAAATTCCAGGTTTAGACAGAACTCGATTAGCATATTAAAATGCATTTGGTCTGACAGTTCATGCCTTGGTGGAAAACATCTGCAGACCCGATTTTAGTGATTGATCGGTAGGTTTATCATTGTGTTTTCCTGCACCAAAAGGTATGAAAACATGGAAGACTGGGAACACACAATGGTGAACCTACCAGTCAACTACTAAAATCGGGTTTGCAGGTGTTTTCCACCAAGATATCACGAGGCAGATGAGTTGCATTTTAATATGCGAATCGAGTTTTAACTAATGTTTCAGCTGTCAACTATGAGGTGAGGGTTTGTGCAGCCGCTTCTCGGTGTATATCTAACTGCTTAAAATCTCACTGACATATTTGGTTTTGTGTCTATTACTACATGGTAAAAACTATCTAAAATAAATATTTTTTAATATAAAGTTTTTATCAATGTTTTTACACACATGTTATACAAAAAATTTTGCGGCATATTCATTATTGCCCAAGTTCTTAATAATATCTATTATTTATTCCTATCTAATTTCCTTTTAATTTAAAACGCGTACAATAATAATTATCTTATTCGAAATCTTAATCTAAAACTTTTAATTCCTTCATAAAGTTTTACCAGCTACCCAAGCTATAATATTCTGAGAGAAGCTAGTTTTTATTTTCGAATGTTTTTAAAAGCCATTTTGCTATTTTTATTTCTTATCTTAATTTCACGAAGCTAGTTTTCCCGCGCCCTTTAGACACTAGATTTTTTACCTCGAAATCACTACGTTTCCTAGTATGGGATTCATTCTCCTAAGCCACTCCCTCTCTCGCGCCATTAGTTTAGCTGCCCGTTGCTCGAAGTGCGGCTTTCCCCGATTGGTTCGCTTCTGTACTACATCGGTTCTGTCACCCTCCGCGACTTCTAACTAAAACCAGATGCAGTGATTTCGGACTCAGATTTCTGTCTTTTAGAAGACCTTCAAACTATGCTACCAGGTGTCTAACAGTCTTATAGAATTCCAAATTTGCTATTTAAGCTCTTAAAGCATGACGTAGCTATTCATACAAGCCTGAAGGCTTTAGGAATTTTCTCATAATGTGGGACTTGTTTTTACGTTTTCATGGTTTGGTCGCCTTGGATCGACAATTGGTTCTGTTTTTTTTTTTCTGGAGAAAGAACCGGATTGTTAAATCTATTGCCTTGCTACACTTACGCCCTGATCATCGGATTAATAATACGACGGTAAGACGGATACTTGAGTCTCAATTACAAGTAGCCGATCTCAGCTATTACCAACTACAGTAGCATCCCTCTTAACCGGCCTCCTTTAAACCGGAACTCCGCTTTAACTGGAGAGATACGAAGATGATCCTGATGATGATCCAGTTGAAGTTGACACTGCTAAAATTCCTCATACGGAAGGGATAAAAGCATTAGAGTTGGCGCTAAGCTATGTTAACTCGGCTAA
Organism: Maratus speciosus; assembly: GCA_963932465.1. NCBI lineage: Eukaryota > Metazoa > Arthropoda > Arachnida > Araneae > Salticidae > Maratus > Maratus speciosus. Next base: position 160,613,302 of record OZ010798.1, on the reverse strand, counting down.
CTCGGAGATTCCTTGGTTAAAGAGATGGAGATAGATTAGACTGCAAAATGTCAGGCATCTTGCCATCAACAGAAGAAGGTCACTGATTTCTTTATGGTTGATTAACTTAAATATACACAATGTAAGACAATTCCAACTTCTTATAAAGGTGTGTGACACGATTTTCAACAATTTAATTGGTGTTAAATATTTATCATTATTTGCTATCAGTAATAATTTTTCTTTCAATTCAGTTAAATATAACTAGTATTCATTTAACAAAATATAGCAATTTTGTACTTTTTTAAAACTGCACAAATTGAAAAACTAAATGCATCGTACGCGTTAAATTAATTAAATTACGCAGATACTTATTTAATTTTTTCTTACTTCTCCGCTTTTTCTCTTAACCGGATAACCCTCGGTCCCGTTTAGGCCGGTTAAGCGGGAGGCTACTGTATTTCATTTAAGTTGACTGGATTTGCCGAGCTCAAAAATAACACAACTTTTCACCAGCCGCTATTATTGCCTGAATTTAATGCATCCAACTATAACCTTTCACTAGTTCGACAAGAATTTGAACCGTTATCGGTCTATATGTAACTGCTTACAATCTCACTGACATATTTGGTTTTGTGTTTATTACTACAGGGTAAAAAGTATCTAAATTAAATATTTTTTTTAATATAAAGTTTTAATCAATGTTTTTACATATATATATATACCGGGTGTCCTAAAAAGAACTGACTGATTTTAAAATTCAATAACTTGAAAACGGTGACAGATATTTAAAAAATTCTTGCAGGAGGGTTATGCATAAGGTCAAAAGTTTTTTTGCAGTGATTTTCGATTTTAGTTCGAATTACAAACAATAGATGGCGCTTCGATCAATAGACGCTAAATTCAGGCTCGATTTTTGGTACTTCGGGACCCACTCAATACATTTTAACCCTCTTTTTCCGCATGGAAGAAGAGAAAGGCTAAAGCCTGTATATCGAGCCTGTATTTAGCGCATATTGCTTACAGCGCCATCTAATGTTTGTAATTCGAACTAAAATCGAAAATCACTGTAAAAAGAACTTTTGACCTTATGCATAACCATCCAGCAAGAATTATTTAAATATCTGTCACCGTTTGAATGTTACTGAATTTTAAAATCAGTCAGTCCTTTTTAGGACACCCGGTATATATATATGTATATATATACATACAGGTATATATTCAAATTTCGTCGTATTGTTTTGTCTACTCTGATTTTTTGTCTATTTGCACTGCGCTTTAAACGTTTAAGATATATTCAACAACATTAAAAACACAAATTTTCAATAACATATATTTCTATTTTATAAAATACATTATTAAATCTTATATCACAGTATTTTTCTTCCTCATTACATTTTATAAATTTTTTACTTATACATAATATTATTTTCCCAATTAATAACTCCCCGTACAATAAAGTATCCTCTGAAAATTAACGTTGTATTCCAATACAACTTACTCTATTTCCTGTCAGGCAGAAATTGAAATCAATGCAACTAACTCGCGCCTCTATTCACATAGTCATATTGAATATGTGCAACATTAACTCTACCATTAAATGTGGAAGAATTTATAGATATTAGACTCGGACGTTAGTCGTATGTAATGCGATACCTTAAGGGCATATAGTTATAAGTAGTAAATGAGAAAATATAGTTTCAAGCGGAATTGCCCTGGTTAGAGCTGTTTGAAATTCCACAGAAGATTTTCTGGCTTTATGTGAAGACGAATAATAATTTACGTTTATGATCTACGTTCAAATCAACGTACACTTTCACATGGTAAGAGTTAAAAGATACAAATATTATTAATTGATAAATAAAAATTAATGAAAATATATGTTTAAGAGTTCATATTTCTACACATATGTGATTTTGCGGTTTCTTGCTGATTCCTGAATTTTTTCACTTTTTTTTAAAATATTTATTTATACCATAAATCAAATATACTGTAAAAAGTTCAACGAAGGATAAAAATGTACATGCTAAGTATTAAAGATACAAATATTGCTGATTGATTAGTAATAATTTAACAAAAACATATGTTTAAGAGTTCATATTTCTAGACACATATGATTTTGCGATTTCTTTCTTACTTACTGTTTATACATATTTTATATTTATTTAAACCATAAAGCAAATATACTGTAAAAATGTTCAATAGAAGGTAAATATTTACATGTTAAATTATAGATACAAATATTATTGATTGATTAGTAATATTGCAATGAAAAATTTGTTTAAGAGTTCATATTTCTTTACACATATAAGTTTTGCGGTTTCTTGCTTACTTAGTGTTTATCCATATTTTACATATATTTAAACCACAAATCAAGTATATTGTAAAAATATTCAACGGAATTTAAACGTTTACATATTAAATTACAGATACAAATATTGTTGATTTATCTATTTTAATAAAAGAAAGTTTTGCTCTGTCTGTGTGCGTGTGTGTGTCCGCGATGGCTAGTGAAATCTACTGCACTTACGAGGCTGCAAATTTGGATGAGGGTGGTCCAAAGCCTTTTCTCACACACCTGAGACTCAGAATTTTCCCTTTTTGTTAATTAGTCGAATTATTAATTAAAAACTCATCAAGAATAAATTCTTTTTTCTGAAAATCGCAAGCACGACCGCGCATGCTTAGATATTAGGGCGGAGCGTAAAAATCGTTTTTTCGAAATTCTTTTCCCACTATCGCGAAAAAGTTGTGGAATGGTCTCAGAAATATACTCACAAAATTTCAAAATAATCAATAAATAGCTTCCGGTTCCAGTTTAGTGTCTAAATATGCAATTTTAGCCGAAAATGTTGTAAATTTTCCCATTTCAGTAATAATTTTACTTCCGACTTTTTCTTCGCGCTAGCGCGGAAAAGTTAAAAGAATATATGGAACATAAGTCCAACATTTTAGAACAGTTAATAAATATCTTCTGGTTCCACTTTGGGATCTAAATATGGAAAATTAGCCGAAAATGATGTAAATTTTCACATTTTAGCGATTTTTTAAATTTTCGATGTTCTATTCCAACTAGCACGGATAAGTTGGGAAAATATACAAGAAAGATAAGTGCAAAATTTTATAATAATCAATAAATATCTTCCGGTTCCCCTTTGGGGGTCTAAATATGAGAAATTATGCAAAAGTGAAGAAAATTTAGGGATCGAAAAATTCATTTATCGAAGCTTTAAACATTTATTCGTGTGTTCGTTCGACAAGTGAGTGGTAATTGGAGGTTCCGTTTGTTGGTAATTCTGACAGTCTATGAGATTCACGTAAGATTTAGCTTTAAAGTTAAGTGCAGGAATTTGGAACACACGAACTCCTGCTCTCGTTTTTTTTTTCCCTTGCTTTCAAAATCCTACGTTGTGCGAGGTTCTCACAGATTCTGGTTTGAGTTGACAAGCATTGCAAGGATAATTGATTCAGGATGACAAAAGTAACCATTTCCCTGGATGACGCGATCCATAAGTAGCTTCAGATCATCTGCAAGATAACGTGAAGCTTGAATTGTTTTCCAAAGATTTCGTGCTCCATCTGTGCAATTGGCATGCGATTTGATTGAGTTTATCATAAAAGTTTACGCACCTGCGTGGTTCACAATCAAATCGCATGCCAATTGCACAGATGGAGCACGAAATCTTTGGAAAACAATTCAAGATTCACGTTATCGTATAGATCGTCTGAAGCTAGTTGTGGATCGCGTCATCCAGAGAAATAGTTACTTTGGTCATCCTGAAGCAATAATCCTTGCAATGTTTGTTGACCGAAACCAGAATGTGCGAGAACTTAGAATTTTGAAAGCAAGGGCAAAATCAAGAGCAGGAGTTCATATGTTTCAAATTCCTGCACTTAACTTTAAAGCTAAATCTTAAGTGGATCTCATAGACTGGCAGAATTGCCAACTACCGGAACCTTCAAATACCACTCACAACACATAATGCAACTGATAAAGTCTGGCGAATGTCCGGTATCGGCATTAGGAAACAAACTTTCCGTGCCACACTCAATGTGTTGAAAGGGGAGTTAAACTGACAACAGAAGCTTCCCTTGCCGTCATCTGAGAGAATAATCGTGATGGCTACATCATATCCAGAATGGAGTTAAGGCGTGCCATGAAGGGCCAGCTTAACACTTAGGAATAAGGGAAGCCCGAAGTCAAACAGGGGGCCTTCTATTACTCTACAAATTGCTTTTTTATTTACTAAATCTCATTTTCGTATGCTTAAATAATTTGAAATTTTACCATCCAAGTTTAGAGTAAATAACATTTTTAATATTAAACTAAAACTACCTATATAAAAGTTTTTTATTATATGTTCAATTGTAAATAACTAATTTATTTTGTAAATGACAAATATGGAACTATAGTTGGCAATATGTGAACTTCAAAATATTTTTTGTGATTTACAAATTGTCATCTAGTAAGAAAAAAAAAGAAAAAAATGTATTTTTTTACTGTGATTGAGTTTCTTTTGTCTAAAAATTAGCTTTGAAAAGTAAAATTGGGGGCCCGTTTGTATTTCAGTGGGTAAGCACGGGTTTCACGGACCTATTCCGTAAACAGGCCCTGGTGCCATGCCATCGTTTAAAACCAAAAACCAGTATAAAGTTAAAAATATGGAAACAAGTGAATGAAATGCATTTAATGCACATTTGCAACTTTTATTCTGGAACTCCAAATACACATAGTTATTCAAAGTCTGTGTATTGCGTGAATAATATGATTTGTTATTTAAAGTTCCTAATTATTATTTACGAATGTCTAAGTTTGTAAAAAGCTTCCATAAATAAATTTTTATGCAAAAGTTTTCCATTTTTTTTCTATGTTTCGACCCTTAAATTTTCTTCACTTTTAGGTAGCTTTCTTTACAAAAAGCTACCTATTGCAGCCGTTCGGAGGAAAGCGATTTCAAAAAATTTTGGTATATTTTCATCGATCATGACCCCCTGACCCCGAAACCACCATCCGTTCAAAATTGATATATATATATATATATGACCTATGTCACACTGTAACTCTCGTATTTATGAACCGATTTGGATGTAATTCGGTGTGTACATAGTACATACCAATGTCTCGACCGAGTTCGTTGGACAGCATCATCCGCCATTTTGTTTCAAAATGGCGGCCATTTAAATTTTTTAAAAAAATTTAAAATTTGAAATGTGGTACCAAAAAATTGAAAATGGAAAAATATTTTTTTATTATGTATTTGACCTTTATACAAAGAATCCGTAGCAGTTTTTGTTTCGTCTATATCTTAAAAAATGGCTGAGTTATAGCATTTTGAATTTCTAGCGAAGCTGACATTTTGAAACGTCCTGAATTTTGTCACGCGATAAAAGGCGTATTTATCAACCGATTTGGATGTAACTTCGTTTATATATAGTACAGACCAATGTCTCGAATGAGTTCGTTGGCCAGCTTCATCCGCCATCTTGTTTAAAAATGGCGGCCATTTAAAATTTTAAGAAAAATTTAAATTTGAAATGTGGTAGCAAAAAATTGAAAATTGAAAAAATATTTTTCTTATGTGTTTGACCTTGATAAAAAGATTCGGGAGCAGTTTTTGTTTTGTCTATATCTTAAAAAATGGCTGAGTTATAGCATTTTGAATTTCTAGCGTGGCTGACATTTTGAAACGTCCTGATTTTTGCCACGTGATAACAGACATATTTATGAACCGATTTGGATGTACCTTGGTGTGTGCATAGTACATACAAATAACTCAACCGAGTTCGTTGACCAGCTTCATTCGCCATTTTGTTTCAAAATGGTAGCCATTTAAAAAAATTAAAAAAAAATAAATTTAAAATGAGATACCAAAAAATTGGAAAATGAAAAAGATTTTTTTTGTATGTGTTTGACCTTAATACAAAGATTCCGGAACAGGTTTTGTTTCGTCTACATCTAAAAAAATGGCTGAGTTATAACATTTTGAATTTCTATTGTGGCTGACATTTTAAAACGACCTGATTGTTGTCACGCGATAACAGGCGTATTTATGAACCGATTTGAATGTAACTTGGTCTGTACATAGTACATACCAATGTCTCGACCGAGTTCGTTGGCTAGCTTCATTCGCCATCTTGTTTCAAAAGGGTTGCATTTTTTTAAAAAAATGTAATTTAAAATTTAAAATGAGGTATTAAAAAATTGGAAAATGAAAAAGATTTTTTTTATGTGTTTGGCCTTGATACAAAGATTCTGGAGCAGTTTTTGTTTCTGAAAATTTGTTCTTTTGTTTATATCTTAAAAAGTGGTTGAATTATAGCACTTTGAATTTCTATCATGGCTAACACTTTGAAACGATCTTGTATTTGTCACGCGATACCACACTTATTCGCCTATTTCGATGGAAGAAGGCATGTGGATAGTATACATCAATATCTCGACCAAGTTCGCTGGCCAGCTTCATCAGCCATCTTGTTTCAAAATGGCGGCCATTAAATTAAAAAAAAAATATATTTAAAGTGAGGTGCAAAAAAATTAGAAATTGAAAAAAGTTTCTTTCTTAAGTATTTGACCTTGATATAAGGATTCAGGAGCATTTTTTGTTTGTCTTTATCTTAAAAAATGGCTCAGATATAGCAGTTTCAATTTCTAAATTGGGTGACATTTTGAAAAATCTGATTTTTTGCCTGCAGCACTCGTATATATCAACCGATTCCGATATGAGTGAGCATGTGCACAGCAATTACTAAGGTCTCGACCAAGTTCACTGGTTAGCCTCATCTACCATGCTGTCTTAAAATGGCAGGCACTTTAAGAAATCGCCGAATTTGGCAGCCAAATATAAGTGACTTTAAATAAAAGCAGCTTGGATAAAGCTGACTAATTTCGCGAAATTCTCATTCATAATGATTTAGTATTGATAAAAATTAGTATTGAATCTCCTACATTCGGTTTCCACTTAATTGAGCTTCGTGTGTTTGAATAATATAAGTTGGCTTTTTAAAAATAAGGAATATGAAAGCTACCTCTTCCTCCCGGCACTGGCCGGAAGGACTTTTGAATAATTTGTCATATTTAGATACCAAAGAAAAACCGGAAGATATTTATTGATTATTATAAAAATTTTGCACTTATCTTTCTTGTATATTTTCCCATCTTTTCCGTGCTAGCGGGAATAGAAAATTGGAAATTTAAAAATATCAGTAATATGTGAAAATTTACATCATTTTCGGATAATTTTCCATATTTAGACCCCAAAGTGGAACCGGAAGATATTTATTAATTGCTCTAAAATTTTGGACTTATGTTTCTTATATATTCTTTTGGCTTTTCCGCGCTAGCGCGAAGAAAATGTCGGAAGTTAAAAATATTACTGAAACGTGAAAATTTACATTTTCGGCTAAAGTTGCATATTTAGACCCTAAACTGGAACCGGAAGCTATTTATTGATTATTTTAAAATTTTGTGAGTATATTTCTGAGACCATTCCACAACTTTTCCACGCCGCTAGTGGGAAAAGAATTTCGAAAAAAAAAACATTTTTACGCTCCGCCCTATTAGATATGCTTGCTGATTGCGAAATTGATAATACACATAGCAAAAAAACAGTGAAATAAACCACCAGTAAAAACAAACAGCCATGTTAGGGTGAAAAAATGTTTAACGTTTTCAAATTCAGTTCTGAAATTTTAAAGGAGGGGAGGGGGAAATGTGAAAAGCTTTAATGAATGTGCTTGCTAAAAATGGGGCGTATGAAAATATGGGGAATCACAAGTTACATTTATGCTATTAGGAGCAGATTGCAGAATTGATAATACCTAATTTAACAAGTTGGAAATTGCTCGTCAAACGTGGCATATGAGGTGCGTTTGTACTATAACTAGTTTTATAAATATTTTTTGCACCGCATATTGTACTGAATGTATATTTTAGTTCACTTCGTAAGTGTATATCAATTTCATTCAGTTCGAAAGGCTGTAACATCATTAAAATGCACTTGAAATAATTTTTTTCCCATTGGTCTTAATGTAACGGAAAACTTTTGACTATTCCTGCAATTAATCTATACATCCGATTTTCATAAAATTTGAAATGACTCGAGAAAGTTTTGCAACAATTACATATTTAAAATTTCAGACCATTCGGAAGGCTGTAACATCATTAAAATGCACTTGAAATAATTTTTCCCATTGGCCGTAATGTAACGGAAAACTTTTTACTGTCCCTGTCATTAAACTATACACCGGATTTTCATAAAATTTGAAATGACTCGACAAAAGTTTTCAGCAATTATATATTTAAAATTTCAGACCATTCGGTTGGGTAGTTTTGCTCTGTTATATGCGGAGGAACGGACAGACAGACAGACAGACAGTCAAACAGACGGACGGACTGAACGGCGAGTATAGGTGCTACGTATTTAAATAATTACGAACGCACCTAAAAAGAGCAGCGAGTTAAAATACGAATAAAAAAACCCACTGATGTGAAAAGGACGAAAAAATATTTAATTCAAGTTTTCATAACGTTAACAGAACATAGTTCATTTTAAACATTAAATAAAACAGGAAATTTATCTAAATGTGAAAAGTTTCTCTTTAATTAAAGCACTTATTATTTAATCGTCTGAGAAATTACAGTTAACGAATTTTCTGAATTAAACTCATGTGATTTTAATCCAGCTACGATTAAAGGCAATTAACATAGACGTTCAAAGTCAATGATAAGGAAAATGCACCCATGGTAATTTAACATTTTGAGAACGGGAAATCCTTAGTAAATGAAATTTTTCGTTTTCAAACATTGTAACTTTAAAAGTTTATGTCAAAATTATTTCTTTTTGTAGGAAAAATACCTATAAAAATCAACTGCTTTAATAAGTTAATTTTTTAAGTAAGAATATAGAAATTATTGATATTTTAGACACAAATGTGGATTAAATATAAAGAATATATCAAAAGAAATTTCTTATACTTGTTGTCATGAAAATTATAAGATCTTACGATCTAAAGATACGTTTCCCATCCTTTTTAACACTTTCCAAGATAATTGAAAAGTGTTTATGAATTCGGTTTTTCTGTCCGTCTGTATATCCATGCTCTAACTCTCTTAAATATAGTCCGACTGCCATGAAATTGATATATGTTATTGTGGTTTACTATGGCATGTTCGGTATTTAAAATTAGGTGTGTAGCGTTTACAGTTTATTTACAGGGATACACAAAAGAATTCCGTTACATTACGATCTATGGGGGAAATCGTTTGTGATGTATTTTAATGATATTACGCTATTTTAAACATATTGAAATTGATGTAAACAACTGAAGAGAACTAAAAGGTTCTCACTATGTAAAAAAAAAACGGACTAAAAAACGGAAATACTACTGGAAATCTATACGACAGTACTATTTCCGTTTTTTTACGGGAATTTTTACCCATAAATTACAGAAAAAATTCCATTTTTAATCAGAAAAACGGAACATTTTCTGTAATTTATGGGTAAAAATTCTCGTAAAAAAACGGAAATAGTACTGGCGTCTAGATTGCCAGTAGTATTTCCGTTTTTTAGTCCTTTTTTTTTACAGTGTATAGAACATGGTAAGAAAAGAATTTATCGTTCATTTACAGGGGCATACAAAAGAATTTGGCAACAGCAGAAAATGAACAATAACTGAACTATTGAAGAATAGGAACAATATATGCTGCAAGTGCGTGGTACGCGTTTATAAATTTAATTATTTTTAAATGTTTCTTTGTGTGTATTAATTATATAGATCATATACAGGGCTGCAGAAAAGTTTTCAACTACAGACGTTTAGCGTCGGAAATTATTGAATGGAAAATTTTATTTGAGCTATTTGTTTAACTGAACTAACGTTTAGTGTACTACGTAGTATACATACATATCTATTGTCCATATACAGGACAGCAGACAAAATTTACATATTTTCCCGACTATTGATGGTAATAGCAGAAATTGGGTTTGCAAATGCAGTATACATTTTCCATATTGTTCATTTAGAGATAACCTTTCACCTTAGTAAATTGTGAAGATTTGTCATAGCATTCTGGATGTGTTGGAAAGTGTTTCATAATCTATGCCATTAGCATGATTTTTCGTTCTTGTTTAAAATTTCATTCATTCAATTTCAACCATTTATTTAATCGGTATATTTATGAATAGTTACAAAGAGCGTAGTGCAGATGCACAAATATATTTATTAAACATTCAATAAATTAAACTGTCAAACTTATGTAAAGTGTGGTTTAGATTGAATGTACTATTCAGCAATGACACTTTATCGAGGTCTCATGTATGTAAATGGCATAGATTGTTTTAAAATGTGCAAGAAGACGGCGAAACGCAGCGAAACAGTATGGAGTGGTGCCCACGAAGATAATTTGCTTCATTATAGCAAAGATGGATGCTCTTAGTTATTTTGAATTTATGGAGTATTTTGTAGGTAAATGTTCTTCATGAAAAACGTACAGTCGATGAAAAAAAAAAGTAAACACCCCCTACTAACTCCTCAACAAATTATCGTAGAAGAAAGTTATTGGTACCGAACGATTGGAAATAATGTCTACTTTTAAATGATGTATATAAAATTTGCTTAGGGGGCCATCTACATATTAAAACGAACCCAAACTTATTTTTTTCAATGACAATACCCAATTTTAACAAGATATTTAAAATCTTCGGTTCAAACTATGCCTAGGCACTCAATTTCAAATCATTTGAATGATAAGTTTTTGAATTATAAACATTCAAAATATAGTGCTTCTAATGTTAAATTACATTTTCATATTTTCATTTATATCTCCTGAAATTATACTTCTAATGTGCTAATTTTTTGTGTAGCAATAATACCAATATACCCAAACATAAATACGTTAAATTTTCAATTTTAATAATTTTACGACATGAATTATGAAATTAATATTCGGAAAAATTATGAATTGTAACCCACAATTTTTTTGATGGATTTCGATTTATTAAGTCCTGCTTTATGGAAATCTAAAATTTCACATTTTTCTTCCAAGTAGTTTTCAAATTATGCTTAAAAAACGGCAAAATGGTGATTTAAGGGGCCATCTATGATAGAAGTGACTAGATATTTTGAAATTTCTTCTGCTATTCTGTAATCTAGCGGTCTTCACTGATTGCTTAAGATGCCTTGATCAAGAAGGAGGCTCTCTCGGTCAACAATCGAGTACGGAACTTCAATTTGGATACAGCCCCTAAAATACGCTCGTTTTAAAACAATTAATTTCTCAGAAACTTATTTTACGGACTGCATAAAAATTTGTTTTTAGGCTAATTGAAGGGTGTAGAGAGCTCATTTTCGTGTACTGCTATTGAAAAAAACTAAGTTATCGTGCGTTTGACAATGTAGAGGACCCCCTAAGCAAATTTTATATACATCATTAAAAAGTAGATTTTATTTCTAATCGTTTGGTACCAGTAACTTTCTTTTATGATAATTTGTTGAGGAGTTAGTAGGGGGTGTTTACTTTTTTTTTCCCACGATTGTACATATAATACAGTGTTATAACGATAAATTTTGGGGAAGATTACAGCAGCTCATCTGTCCTAGAAACGCTCTCTTTCGACCCGAATGTTTATCTACGGAACAATGCAAGGCTTCACGCAACAGGTGTAACGTAACAAAAATTTATTTCGACTACACTCGACCAACTATTTATTTAAAGCACAAGTAATAAAACTTCAAACTTTATTAAGGGAAAAGGTGGGTGTATAAATAAACAATTTGGAAAACGCATAACGCAATTCAAAATTTCTGCACATTCCATCAATAGTCGGAAACATATCTCATTTTTTTGTGCAGACATATATATTATCTATAGATTTGTATGTACAGTACACTGTAAAAAATTGTTCGCTAAAATACGGAAATTATACAGGTAATCGAGACACCAGTACTATTTCCGTATTTCAACGGAAATTTTCCCCCGTAAATTCCAGAAAAATGTCCATTTTTCTGGAGTTTACGGGGGGGGGGGATTTCTGTTAAAATGCGGAAATAGTACTGGCGTCTCGATTGCCAGTACAATTTCCGTATTTTAACGGATTTTTTTTTTTTTTTTTTTCAGCGGACATACAGCCTAGCACAGTTAAAAATTTCAATAAAGAAAAATGTACTAGAAAAAATTTGCACAGCCTTGTATATGGTCCATGGAATTTAAAAATAGTATGTAATATGCAAAAAAAAGTTAACTCTAAAAGAGCATACCACAACTGAAAACGGATTTACTGCAATTATTGTTCTTAGGTAGTACTGTACCCAGATTTTTTGTGAGTCTCTGTAGGTGAACGATGATTTCTATACGCATCATGTTCTACAGTATGAGCTCTTGTAGTACACCTCAATGATATTTATATAAATTTTAATGTGTAACCCGTTGAGGGGCCGGTGGGATATATTATATCCCACCTAATTTTAATGAAGAATTCCACCAGAAAATTTTAATTAAATTTTACTTTGATAACTTTGGTAGAAAAACTTGTACAATTGCTTTTCCTTATTTAGAAACAATTTTTTTCGAACTTTCCGGTGTGAATTCATCATTATATAAACACAATTGCTTGCCCCTCAAAGGGTTAAAATAGACCGCAATATCATTAATATACACCGCAAACGATTTTCTCCGTAGGCCGTGATGAAACGGGATTATTTTGAGTATCCGTGTAAACGAACCGTAAATGCTACATACGTCATTTTCAATACCGAGCATGACATAAAAACCTTAACAGATATAAATTTTATGGCAATCTGACTATATTTACGCGAGTTGGAGCAAAGACAGATATCATATAGTCTGACAAACCAAATTTATAAACACTTGTTATAAATTACTTAACATATTAAATTACTTGTATAAAAACTTGTTATACACACGATTATGTTGGAAAGTATTAAAAAGGGCGTAGGTGTTAAAGAAAGCTATCTAAGATGCATTAGCGGCATAAACTTTATAAAAAATATTTTAAAAAATAATATATTAAAAAGTCTGCTTTATATTTTATTATCACTCGTATTACAATATTTATAATTTGTATTTTAGAAATGCAATTAATTAAACAATTTAATCAAAATATGTGTTGAAATATACATACTTACTTTACTATAAAAGAAAAATATCCAAATAGTATCTAATTTGGAAAATGATTTGATAAATTTTTTCCAAGCCAGCAAAAAATATTGCGTCCTTCTAAATCTCGCGATTTATTCCACTGTTTTAGAGAATTTATTTTAATTAAAAAATATCTTATATATAATGTAAAATTTTTAAATATGTTAATTTTTTGTAAATACGTCGCTATTGTCTTTGTTTAAACACGTAATATGTTTGTTTTCGAAATGTCAAAAATATAATGACATTTTTATTTGTTATCATATTTAAGTTTTTTTCTTTTGAAAAGCGCGTATAATTTTTAATTCGCATGTATTTTTTCTACAAATTATTTCAGTTTAGATAGCACTTTAATGCGAATTAAAAGTTATTATATTCACATTTTAGTCATATTATCACATTTAAAATTACGAATAGCATTAGTTTTATTTATTTTCCTCCCATAAAATATAATTGCAATATTTTATTAGAAAGAATGAAATATTTTATAATTAATATTATAGAATAATATTAGTTTTGATAAACTTTTGATAATAATAATAGTTATTATTAATAATGACAATGATAATAATAATGATGATAATGATAATGATAATAACAATAATAATAATGAGCTTTTGATAATAATAATAGTATAATAGTAATAATAACCTTTTGAAAATTATAATAGCCTTTAGATAATAATATTAATTTCGATAACGATTTTGATAATTTTCTTTACTGCATCATAAAGACTTGACTTGACGTCGTAAAAAATATTTAAATTTTAAACAATTTCAATCAATGAACGAATACATTTTGTCACTGAGTTTAGACATTGAAAATGTCATCACATCTAGTTAAAAAATAGTATTAATGCGACAGTTATATCGAGCTAAATATGCGCATTTTAAAATATATTTACTGAATCTCAAACGCATACCTAAAATATTAAAACAACATTTTATTTCATTTTATTTGAGTAAGCAACTTTTATTTCAATTAATAATTTTTACAGCTATGCAGAAAAGGAAATAGTTATATTTAGAAGCTAGCGACCAATTCTTACATTTTTGCTGAACTCACTTTATTTTAAGAATAATGAATAATTAGTGTAAAAAAAGTTTGAAGTTATTAATCTGTTTTCAGAGTTTGTTGCTGTTTTATAATGATTTATGATTGGGCGTTATTGTTAAAACAAAATAAAATAATGTACATTTCACTTACACGGGTTACTCAGATACCACCACAGAAACTTTTCAGAACGTTAATCCTCGTTCAGGGTACATGAAAAGTGTTCATAGAACCATACATTTGAAACGCACAGTTTTCGAGAAAATTGAAAAAGTCAAAACTGTGAAGTCACCATCTGGAGCACCCAAAATAAGCTAAACTGAATCTCGTGAAATTGCAAAACGGATAAGAAACGTATATATATTTTTAAATAATTTAAAAGATAAAAATTGTACCATTGATTTAATACAGAGAAAATTTTAAAAAGTGGTGGGCGGTAGGCATGCGTCTAATATGCAAATGGAAAATCGCCGTTCGGCTCGCTTTAAAAGGTAGCAGATTGAAACAATTGGTAATCTCCGCATGTATGATGTATTCCATTAGTGAGTATTACAATATGTACTTTTTTTCGGTCAGTGCAATGCTAACGGATTTTAAACAATTAAGGAATTTGTGACGTCATACTTTTCAGTTACATTTTTCTCGAAAACTATGCATCGTCGAAGTATGGTTCTTTGGACAACTTTTATGTAAAATACTAAATAAAATAAATAAAATAAGACAGACTTGAATGCAGTTTTACTAAAAACATTCAGTAAACGTCCAGTAAACATTTCGCCAAGCAATCGAAAGGTCTCACCAGTACAATTTAACCATTGTAAAAACAAAATAACAGAACAAATCAAGTATAGTTAAAGTTATTTTTTTAGAAACAAACGATATTCACCAGGAATGATGTTTGTTTTTACAATGATTAAATTGTACTGATGAGGCCTTGCCGTTGCTTGGCGAAAGGTTTACTGAATGTATTCTTAAGGGGTCTCGTACTTTTTAAACCGCGACAAAATTTAATAGAAACTTTCAAAGTTTGAATAAGTCTATCTTCAAAACTTTTTCATGAATAAACATGAAAATTTGGATATTGATTAAACAGATTGTGCTTTGTAATATGCTGTCATTAGAAATTTGTTAGCTTTTTACAGAATTTCTGTATTGTTGAAATCAAAATAGCTCTTTTTTTTTACTGCATAAGTCATTGCGTGCATGATATCTTGAGAAAGTATGTATGGATTGTCATGAAATTTGGTAACGATACTAAACATATATTTGTGTTTAAAATGAATTACTCTTAGGCCAAAATTATTTCATTAACTGTATAAAAAATTATGAATAAAAATATTCATAACTAAAAATATTACCATTGTAAATACTTAAAAGTAGTTAATTTTAAACACACATTTTTGTTTAACATCTTTACCAAATTTCATGACAATCCATACATACTTTCTTAAGTTATCATGTGCGGAATGACTTCTGGAGTAAAAAAAAGAGCTATTTTGATTTCAACAATACACAAATTTTGTAAAAGGCCAATAAATTTCTAATGGTAGCATTTTACAAAGCACAATCTGTTTAATCAATATCCAAAATTTTATGTTTATACATAAAAAGATTTTGAAGATAGACTAATTCAAACTTTGAAGTTATTCGTTAATTTTCGACGCGTTTAAAAGATACAAGACCCTTAATGTTTTTAGTAAAACTGTATTCAAGTTTTTCTTATTTTATTTAGTCTTTTAAAAGATTCAAATTTAGACATTAAATGTATGTATATTGCAAACTTTTATGTACTCATAGCGAGCATTATCGTTCCGCACAGTTTGTGAGGTGGTATACAAATACCCTGTATATTTTTTCTCTTTATAAAAATTACTCCATATAGGTAATATCGTGACTCTAAAATAATTTTTATGATGTCATTATTCGCATGTTTTTTTCAATAGAGCTGTAAAGTATATTTGATATTGCACAAGTTGTAGATATATATACAGGGATTTGTAGTGGACTCGGTGATTTTTAACTTCTGTTACAAGTGAAAAGTTACAGCTTTAGAAAATATTCTTCATTGAGGGTAATGTGTGAAGCCAGTATTTATTTACTGCGCTACCTAGTTTTAATTCTAAATATCACCTAAAGATGGCGCCGTGTAAAACTTTTGGTGGAGCAAAAGATTAAAATACTCAGTTTTATTAATATTAGGGGGCTCGTATGTAAAGCAAGGTGATTAACAAAATACTAGTTTCGCGATATTGAAGATTCAAGTTATCTAAAAAACAAAGTTATCCTCTAAAATACACCTATGTATACTGATGATTTTATGTGAAATATCTCTGTTTTGACTAAAACTTCCTATTTTGAGGGGAAGTCGTAAACTTTCACAAATTGCTGCTAAGAATGAAACGAATTTGTTAAACAGGAAGAGCATATTTTGAAAAACTTACTCTAAATGCAAATGATAAAATATTCATGCATAAGCAATGTGGTGATAAAATATTCAAGGCCGTCTATTTTGACAGGTATTTTGATTAAGGCTTTTTACTGGTGAAAAATATAGTGTTTAAAATTTAGTAAGTTGTGAAAAATTCCTTTGCTCTTTCGATGGGGAGATATTTTTAAAATAATTAAGATAAAAAATGGCAAAGATCTTTATCGGTTATCAAACGGTATGCGTTTAAATTTTGAGATTTGTGCAAATATTTACGGAGTTTCATTTAGAGCAAGTATTTTTAAGTATCGTATATTCTGGTATATTTTTAAGTATATTTTTAAGTATCGTATATTTTTAAGTATCGTATATTCTGGTATATTTTTAAGTATATTTTTACGTATCGTATATTTTTAAATATCGTTATTCGCACTTTTGACACAAGAAAATTGACCATTGTTTACAATTACGCGTTATATTCCTTTAATAAAAGTGGCAGTTTAAAAAATAAAAGAAAGATGATGATCATAAGAATTAAGATTTCTAATTTGATGAACTTGCTATTATTGTGAAAAAGAAAATTCTCTATCAGTTTATGTGAAAATAATAGTTGCCATACTTTATAATAATCTTTACTTTATTTTTTTATGTAACTCAAAAAGTTTATTTGAAAAGTACACTGTTAAATATTTTTACGGCCAAAGGCCGGAAGCAGAGATTCCAGTCATACCCCGTAGAAAAAAAAAAAAAAAAATAAAATAAAATAAAAATCCATGCCCATTTCTTTGTGTCAACGTGTACACCCTAGCGGAAGAAAATGTATGGGGTGGTACCGTATTTTTGCAACAAGATGGGCTAGAACTGCAAGAATATGTGAACTGCCCTTAATTTTCTAAGTATCTAAAAATATCCTTGTAAAATTACGGGCAGAGGGCGGCCGTAGAAATTCCAGTCATACCCTGTAAAAAATCCATGCCCATCATTTTGTGCAGCCCGTAATTTTACGGGGCAAAGATATAATGCACTTCAAAACATAATAACACTTTAATTACTGTTCCGTAGCACGTTAGATAATCCTCATAGAATCGCTTTTTTGGGGGATTAAAAAATATGTTACGGTTGCGGTTAAGTGACATTATTTTTCAAAACCCGACTAAAATAAAGGGTTATACCCTAGCGGAGGAAAATGTATGGGGTCGTACCGTATTTTTTTAGTGGATCAGACCGTTTTTCATCAAATAAGGCTGTTGCCCGTGAAAATTGAACAGCAAACGTTCATAAATTTACAGTTTTCTCTGAGAGTGTAGGATGTGCACGTAATATGACGAATAAACCTAAATACAGGAAATAGGTACCGTATAATCTGGCGTATAACGTACAATTTTTAGACATGAAAATTAATCAATTTTCGCTATACGCCAGCAATAATAGTGACATTGAAAATTATGAAAATAGGGTGAACATAAGAACTAAAATTTCTAATTTGACGAACATGGTATTTAATGAAAAGGAAAATTATTCATCAGTTTACATGTCATGTAATACTTTAGAAAAATATATATTATTATATTTTTATGAATCTCAAAAAGTTTATTTACAAAGAGGAAGGTGCACGTAATACGACGAATAAGCCTAAAAATAGGAAGCGTATAATGTAGCGTATAACGCTCAATTTTGATACAACAAATTTAAGCGTTGTTTAAAAGTGCGCGCTAATATGTCAGTAAAGAAAGCGACATTAAAAATTAATAACAAAATAATGATCATAAGAGGCAAAATTTCTAATTTGATGAACATGCTATTTAATCAAAAGGAAAAATTATCTATCAGTTTACTTGGCATGTAATAGTTATATTTTATAAAGATCGTTATTATTATTTTTTGATGTATCTCAAAAAGTTTATTTACAAAGAAGAAGGTTCACGTAATATGACGAATAAGTCTAAAAATAGGAAGCGTACAATGTAGCGTATAACGCTCAATTTTGATACAAGAAATTTAAGCGTTGTTTAAAAGTGCGCGCTATACGTGAGTTAAGAAAGTGACATTAAAAATTAATAACAAAATAATGATCATAAGAAGCAAAATTTCTAATTTGATGAACCTGCCATTTAATAAAAAGGAAAATTCCCTATCAGTTTACTTGGCAAGTAATAGTCATATTTTATAAAGATCTTTATTATTATTTTTTGATGTATCTCAAAAAGTTTATTTACAAAGAAGAAGGTTCACGTAATATGACGAATAAGTCTAAAAATAGGAAGCGTACAATGTAGCGTATAACGCTCAATTTTGATACAAGAATTTAAGCATTGTTTAAAAGTGCACGCTATACGCCAGTAAAGAAAGCGACATTAAAAATTAATAAAAAATAATGATCATAAGAAGCAAAATTTCTAATTTGATGCACCTGCTATTTAATAAAAAAGACAATTCCCTATCAGTTTACTTGGCAAGTAATATATTTTATAAAGATCTTTATTATTATTTTTTGATGTATCTCAAAAAATTTATTTACGAAGAAGAAGGTTCACGTAATATGACGAATAAGACTAAAAATAGGAAGCGTACAATGGAGTGTATGACGCTCAAATTTGATACAAGAAATTTAAGCGTTGTTTAAAAGTGCGTGCTATATGTCAGTAAAGAAAGCGACATTAAAAATTAATAACAAAATAATGATCATAAGAAGCAAAATTTCTAATTTGATGAACATGCTATTTAATAAAAAGGAAAATTACCTATCAGTTTACTTGGCATGTAATAGTTATATTTTATAAAGATCTTTATTATTACTTTTTGATGTATCTCAAAAAGTTTATTTACAAAGAAGAAGCTTCATGTAATACGACGAATACGCCTAAAAATAGGAAGCGTACAATGTAGCGTATAACGCTCAATTTTGATACAAGAAATTTAAGCGCTGTTTAAAAGTGCACGCTATACGCCAGTAAAGAAAGCGACATTAAAAATTAATAACAAAATAATGATCATAAGAAGCAAAATTTCTAATTTGATGAACATGCTATTTAATCAAAAGGAAAAATTACCTATCAGTTTACTTGGCATGTAATAGTTATATTTTATATAGATCTTTATTATTATTTTTTGATGTATCTCAAAAAGTTCATTTACAAAGAAGAAGGTTCATGTAATACGACGAATACGCCTAAAAATAGGAAGCGTACAATGTAGCGTATAACGCTCAATTTTGATACAAGAAATTTAAGCGCTGTTTAAAAGTGCACGCTATACGCCAGTAAAGAAAGCGACATTAAAAATTAATAACAAAATAATGTTCATAAGAAGCAAAATTTCTAATTTGATGCACCTGCTATTTAATAAAATAGACAATTCCCTATCAGTTTACTTGGCAAGTAATATATTTTATAAAGATCTTTATTATTATTTTTTGATGTATTTCAAAAATTTATTTACGAAGAAGAAGGTGCACGTAATACAACGAATAAGACTAAAAATAGGAAGCGTACAATGGAGTGTATGACGCTCAAATTTGATACAAGAAATTTAAGCGTTGTTTAAAAGTGCGTGCTATATGTCAGTAAAGAAAGCGACATTAAAAATTAATAACAAAATAATGATCATAAGAAGCAAAATTTCTAATTTGATGAACGTGCTATTTAATAAAAAGGGAAAATTCCCTATCAGTTTACTTGGCATGCAATAGTTATATTTTACAAAGATCGTTATTATTATTTTTTGATGTATCTCAAAAAGTTTATTTACAAATTAGAACGTTCACGTAATATGACGAATAAGCCTAAAAATAGGAAGCGTACAATGTAGCGTATAACGCTCAATTTTGATACAAGAAATTTAAGCGTTGTTTAAAAGTGCGCGCTATACGCCAGTAAAGAAAGCGACATTAAAAATTAATAACAAAATAATGATCATAAGAAGCAAAATTTCTAATTTGATGAACATGCTATTTAATAAAAAGGAAAAATTCCCTATCAGTTTACTTGGCATGTAATAGTTATATTTTATAAAGATCGTTATTATTATTTTTTGATGTATCTCAAAAAGTTTATTTACAAAGAAGAAGGTTCACGTAATATGACGAATAAGTCTAAAAGTAGGAAGCGTACAATGTAGCGTATAACGCTCAATTTTGATACAAGAAATTTAAGCGTTGTTTAAAAGTGCGCGCTATACGTGAGTTAAGAAAGTGATATTAAAAATTAATAACAAAATAATGATCATAAGAAGCAAAATTTCTAATTTGATGAACCTGCTATTTAATAAAAAGGAAAATTCCCTATCAGTTTACTTGGCAAGTAATAGTCATATTTTATAAAGATCTTTATTATTCTTCTTTTATGTATCTCAAAAAGTTTATTTACAAATAAGAAGGTGCACGTAACTGGACGATTAAGACAAAAAATAGAAAATATGTACCATATATTCTGGCTATACGACCCGTGAAGGATCTACAGTGCCTGTCCCTGTTTACTTGAACGAGGGTCCCGGGGGTGCTATTATATGTTCTGGTCAGGTGATCAGCCTAACGCTGGACTCTCGATGATAAGTTCCCAAGTTAGCTTGGTACTCATTTTATCGACCCGGAAAAGACAAAAGTTTGAGTGAACCTTATCCAGCGGGTCAAACTCTCGACTGCAGCATGACAGTCAAACATGTGACCACTACGCCACTGGGCTTCCAATTAAACATATAGTAACAAAATAAACTGGATTTGTCCAGTTTCAAAATAAACGATTCATATAAAACTACTAACTGTAATAAAAAAATTTTAACACATTTTAGAATCGGGAATTTATTACCTTGAATTCTGGGTGCCGCCAATACTGTGTCTAGACAAGTCTCAAAAGCTGCAGCAGTCCTTGGATCATTATACGGGCTTACTTCCAGAGACGATAATTCTTTGATAATGCGAAAAAGAAGATCAGCATCACCAGACTGTAAATGAGATAATAAAAAATGTTAGGCTGCATTAAAAGTTCACAGTTGAGTAGTATTACACTATACAGATATAATTTTATAAAAGAAAATAATGATTTTATTAAGACTGTTTGTTAAAGAGATCTCAAATAATCCTCGCTGATGTTAAACATATGGGGATATATTATATTCGCATCGTTCAAAAATCACTTCAGGAGATTAGCCCTTTATTTAATGACGGTACATATAAGTATCATTAAAATAACTTGCTTATAAAATTCATTTAATACATCGATTAGTAGCAATACAGTTTAGAATGAGTTATAGATGCATTACTTTATCTTGTTCCAAAACATTATTTGTTACACAAAACAAAAATATTTTAAAAAGGATGATTACTTTCGCCTTTGCATCTTTTCAGCTTTATTTGCATATTTTCAGCTTTCCTAGCGTTGTGGTGGGGGGATTTTTCAATTAGAAAATATTTCTATATTTCTGTTGTAAGAACATTATATTTGTACATTTCCTAATTTTACTAAATACTAAGAAAAATATTTAAAATAAAAGATTTGAGTGGGGTTATAAATATTGCACAAAATCCCTATAAATTCAAATTTAATTGATCCTTTTAAATCCTTCAATCCTTCTAAAATCCTTCTAAAATTTATTAAATGATTATATAAATCGTCTAATGTAGTTTAAAAAATTCACGAGAAATGCTTTAGCAGATAAATTTTTCAAGAATTCATAATTCAGTATATAAAGGGTTAAACCTTTTGATTTCATTTTCCTATGTAATATTCTTAAAGTATGTCTCTTTTTTTATCTCTCAAAATATTTCTAAAATGCATATTTAATCTAATATGATGTTTTAAAATTGTATTAATTTACTCTAAAATTTTAACACAAAATTATAAATTAAATATAGGGGAGACTAGGGAGGGTCGACCATACGGGAGGCTTGACCCACCCATCAGTTTTCATATGTAAAAGAATTTCAGAGTTTTATCAATAGGTGTCAACCAAAGCTACTGGAATGCTCAAACAGCAGTCTTTGTTTCTTACAGATAATATAAATAGGTGTGGAAAAAAGGAATTGTGAAGCGTTTTGAACCTAAAAGTTGTGTTTTTTAGAAATATTTTGTAAGCTTTTTTCAGATAAAATCTATCATATAAATTTAAGTAAGTGGGTTTTAAGTAATGCAGAATAATCGAGCTTTCATTTCAGGCGTAAAGATTGTACAGTAAGTTAGGCTTAACATAACAATGTGCTATCTTTTAGAAAGGGTTATGCGGGGAGGATTGACCCAGTCAATGTGAGGGAAGGTTGACTAGATGCTCAAGGCTCCCTTAATTAAGTGATAATGGAATTTGTTTTATTATACACTGTGTATAAAGAAATGTTAATGGTTATATATAAGAAATAATGTAAGTTTCTTCGGTAAAACTACAGTAAAATGGGGTGATGGAAAAGAAAATGTTTAAAACTGATTGAAGAAAGATGTCAAAAATTGCTATAGTATCCACTGCAAGAAAAAAATTAATAAAATATAAATGGGAAAGTTATTAGGAACTTTTTTCCATTAAAATATTACTTACAGTAGGTAAATAGAAACAGTGGAAAGTACTGGAAAATACGAAAACAGCAGTCTTAACCCTTTCAGGGGGAGTGGTATGTTTATGAAACCACTTAATTTTAATTCCGAAACGTCAGAATGACCCTAGAATTTTGCTACAATATTTTCCATTTAATATGTATGTAAAATATAGTCTTTTTCTTATTTCCAAATAAATTTGTTCTTAAATTCCGGTGTCAGTCAATTATTTTAACATTTTAGTAATGAAAGTACTTTGCCCCTGAAAGGTTTAAAAGATGTTACCGATAAGTTAAGTGTTCATGCGGCTGAAAAAGAACATAGCTCAGATCGAAAAAATTTAGGAAGGTGTGAAAACAAATTTCACCAGGATGAATGCAGTGAGATGAAACCAAACTAGGTGACAACTAGAGTTGTCAGGTCGAGTGCCACAAAAAGTAGGGTAAGGAGACAAAAAACAACAACAAAAAAACGGAACTGTGGCTCCTAAATCCCCACATAATAATACATAAAAACCTATGAAAACGGAACCTGTCTCTAACGGAATATTGTCTTAAATGCTAAAATTTCATTTTTCCTGCTGTTCAACTGTACCTGTTCTGATAAAATCCTGTTTAAAACAAAAGGTTTCTCCTCTGACTTGCGATTACGTCTAAACTGGCTTGTATAAGCATCATATTTTCAAAAATATTTTTTATAATAATTAAAGCATGTAGCATAAAGTTATTTTGCTTTTTTTCAACTGATTTTATTTCTCTTCACAAATATTGCAATATAGAACAAAGTGGGTTAAGCCTCCCATATGTGCGGAGCCTTGGCCCATTATTTTCTCATGTTTAAAATCAATTCTTTTTAAAAATTCTTATATATTACACTTATGTAGCAATTTAATTTTGATAACTGATTGTATAACGAATAAAATGATACATAAAACTTTATTCTATGTTTAATATTTAAAAAATAAACAATCATTTTGTAAAAAGTGAGTCAACCCTCTCTAGTCTCCCCTATATTATCGTATGTAAAACAATTGCACCATAAAATATAATAAATAAGATGTGCACGTTAAAAACACATACACTTGCTCAATGATAGATAAACAAGAACTTTTATACGGACTTGTACATCTAAAATTAAAGATAAAGCATAATATCGATCTTTCGAATTACTTCTGCAGTCATATTCAGGATACATATGGTGTTGAAATGTTTAAAAGTCTAGAGAAGAAAGTTTTCTGTTGAGTCTTGATCAAATTTATGAATGGAAAACTGCAGCGAGTCATGGAGGAAAGAGATAGATGGAGATACAGTGTGACGTAAAAACGCTTTGCAATATGATGCGCGTACTATAATTAATTTTATAAATATTTCTTGCGCTGCATATTGTACTGAATGTATATTTTAGTGCACTTCATAAGTGCATATGAATTTCATTCTGTTCGTAAGGCTGTAATATTATTAAAATGCACTTGAAATAATTTTTTCCAATTGGCCGTAATGTAACCGAAAACCTTTGACTGTCCCTGTAATTAAACTATACATCCGATACTCATAAAATTTGAAATGACTCGACAAAGCAACAATTATGTATTTTAAATTTCAACCTGTTTGGTTGGGTAGTTTTTGCGCTGTTATATGCGGACGGACGGACGGACAGACAGACAGGTAGACGGACTGAACGGCGACTATAGGTTACGTATTTATATAATTACGAACGCACCTAAAAATGGAAATTTGTGGAAAATCTTTTATCACGCTGCTATTTTTTGAAAGCAACTGAAATTCAGCTCACTATGTCTTCGATGTCCTCGATATTCGACCTCCTTCAATGTCCTCGATATTTTCGATATTCGACTGACTTTTTCTTATATGAGTCGCCCTGTACACACTCTAAAAAAATTATGTAACGTTACTCCATAATGCATGGTGGCAACATGCTGCCTCCAATTTTATGGAGCAATTTAACTTATACAACGGTGTAACTTAAATTGATATATCTGGTGTAATATTAGACATTAGTGTAACGTAATACCAAATTACATCGGTTAAATTATTGAATAAAATGTAGGCAGCAGTCGCCTGTACACACTGTAAAGAAAAATATATAACGTTAGTCCATAAAATTAGTGGCAACATGCTGCCTCCAATTTTATGGAGTTATTTAACTTATACAATGGTGTAACTTAAACTCATATATCTGGCGTAATATTACACATTAGTGTAACGTATTACCTGTTACATCGGTTAAATTATTCAATAAAATAGAGGCAGCAAGGCTGACACAAATTTTATGGAGTAACGTTGCATAATTTTTTAAGCGTGCAATTGACAAGTAAATTATGCAAAAGGATTTTTTATTATCGTTAGCGTGCGTGTAGTTAAAATTATCTAATACAAATGCTCAAATTTCATCAAATATTTAATATATCTATATTATAATTATAGTATGCTGTTTATAATGTAATTTTACATGTTTCTTAAAAGTTGAGTTAAATTTACTTGTAAAACCCTGCATGCTATTAATAGAAAAATCCTGAATTATCTTGAATTTTTTAAAGGAACCATTACATTTCTATAAATTTACTTGATATTGATACAGAAATAAAACAAATGTTGTTCAAGCTACGCATATATAATCATGTGCTAAAGTTGCAGATCATTTCCAGCATTTTATTTTATACGGAGATTGCAAAAAAAAAAAAAAAAAAAAAAAAAATTCAATTTTCCGTTGTTTCCTAGCATGCTTTCGTGGTTAAACCTCCGCTGGAAAATATCATCTCAAACATGTTCTTTATAATTTAAAAGTTCCCGAAGAATTTGTCATCTCTAGATAATTAACAAAGTGCCTAAAAATAGAAAGTCCTCAGTGACATTTGGACATATAGCATAAAATAACCATAGTATTTTAAGAACTTTTTCTTTGATACTTAAAGAGTGATTTATACATTGAAAATATTGCTGTATTAAATTTGCCATATATTTATTCCTGTTTTATATTAAATTTCTTGTTGTACCCTAGCATGCTTTCATGATTAAACCTTTGCTGGAGAATATCATCTCAACCATAGTCTTTATAATTTAGAAGTCCCCGAAGAATTCGCCATCTCTAGATAATTAACAAAGCGCCGAAAAAAAGAAAGTCCTCCGTGACATTTGGACACATAGCATAGAATAAACATAGTATTTTAAGAACTTTCTCTTTCATATTTAAAGTCTGATTTATACATTAAAAATATTGATACATGAAATTTGCCATATGTATATTCCTGTGAAAACTCCATGTTCTCATGAAGAATTACATTTTTCGCATACCAGAAAAATTAAATATTAAACAAACAACACTTTCTAAAAATTTGACTTCGAAACATTTATTATTCTTTTTATATTCTAATTTACATCCGAAACATATTTCTGAACATATAATTAATGAATTTTCCGCTGATTTAGAGTACAATTTTAGATTTCGTAAAAGAAATTTTTCATATTTCATAATTTATACACTCTTCACGACACTCAGAAATTATTCATAATTAGGATCCAATGCCGTTCTTATTACATCACAAGTTTTCTTTCGTCAGATAAAAAAAGTTCGCACGCAAATTTATGTTATTAATATGGAAATGAATACAGCGCAGATTACAATTTTCCTTAATCTATACATATTCATGTTGTTTTATTAGATTATCTTTCAGTATACTTTTTTTCATTAAGTAAGTGTTTTTTTTTTCTTATTGAACTTAATAATGCTGTTCCTAAAAGAATCAAAGAGTACAAAATTAATAATAAAAATAGACTAAATATCAATATTAAAAATGAATAAATAAGTAATTTCAGATTATAATAGAAATAAAATGAAAATTAACCCTTAAATGCCTGGTGTTACTTTTGGGCAACATACCCAATTTAGGTTCTAAAATACTATTAGAATAATATTGAAGCTATAATGCCTAATGTTGCCAATAAAATACACTCTGAAGATATTATTAAATCGATTTTCAACATGCAGATGGAAACACTTGTGCTGTTTAAGAATAAAGATAGATTTATTTGTTCAATTGTTGCTACGTGTTCTTTTTGTTTTGTTTGGAAGCTTGCGAAATACCCTATTTTGACCTGCAGTGGGCAAGTAAAATTTATTTATTATTATAGTTCCTAAAATTCTTGTGTGTTTAATATTATAGAATTTTATCAAGGGAAATTATTTTTTCAATTAAACACCAGTATTGCCGATTAGCAACAAACTGTTTTTTAGCCGTAAACTATACTTAAAACGAAATATGATTTTTTAAATTATTTTTCCCATGATTTATTTAAAAACTGAAAGCCAAAGAACATTATTACAATGATTTTTGAAAAACCTGGCATTTAACACTTAAGTGCTCCCCAAAGAAAGAAAACCACGCCGCTTGAATCAGGAGAGCATGGGGGCCAGGCGATCGGTCCATTACGCTCAATCCATCGCTGACCAAACGACACGGATTAATCGAAAACAAATTTAGTTCCAGAAACATCAACAGATGGCACTGTGCCACAGAAAATGGGAAAAAAAGACAAAACAATAAAAAACCAAGCACATATGCTAAAAGAACTTTTTCCGTTTTTAATTTTCATTATCCTTATGGAAAAAAAGGTAATGAAGCTGAAACAGTTATTGTAACTGCAATTTTGCACCGTAAGTACGAAATCTTTCCTAAACCCATGGTTGCAGTCATACTGTGGGTATAAAAGAGTATACAAACTGGTGAGAATGTAATTTTTTTTTGTTGTTGTTGCAAAATTTCAATAATGACAAAGTATTCAGTCGTGCTTTTCAGACAACGTGGCCATCGTGTTCTCCGGATCTTAAAGTGTATGACTTTTTGCTGTGGAGACACTTAAAATAATCTTGTTTATCGAAGACACCTAGTATCTTGGCATACCTGAAAGAAGGTACCGGTGTCCCAAAAATGACCGATGGTTTTAAAATACAATAACTTGCAAACGGTGACAGATATTAAAAAAATTCTTGCAGGATGGTTATGCATGATGTCAGGAAGTTTTTTTACTGTGATTCTTTAGTTTAGTTCAAATTTCAAACGATAGATGGCGCTGAGAGCAATAGGTGCTCAGTCCAGATCCGATTTTTGGTACTTCGGGATCCATTCAATACATGTTAATCTCCTTTTTTCGCATGGAAGAAGAGAGAGGCCGAAAATCTAGCCTAGATTTAACGGTTATTTCTAGCAGCGCCATCTATCGATGCCATTTGTAACTGAAACTCAGAATCGCAGTATATAAACTCCTGACATCTTACATAACACTCCTGCATGAATTGTTTTAATATCTGTCACCGTATGCAAGTTATTGTATTTTAAACTCATCGGGATTTTTTTGGGACACCTGGTATCACTCTGCTTGTGAAGAGGCCTCACCAGTGGCCGAGAGGTTCTGCTCTCGAAGCTGGTAGACGGGAGGTACTGGGTTCGATCCCAATCGCACCCGTCGGTCTAATCGTTCGGAGTTTTCGTGGTTTTCTTCGAACCTTGGATTTCCAAGCGTAAATACGGGTTAGGTTCCCTTAGAAAGACCCCGACGAAGGGCACCCCCCCCCCGAATTGGCCATCAAATATCAATCAACCTGCTTGTGAAGAACTGCAGTTAAAGAAGCTGTCCACAGACTGCATATTTTACATCTTCAAGAGAAAAATCATATTGAGCAGGATTCCGTGCGTCGATAAGGCCCTTGTTACGAGAACTTTGGTATGTTCAAATATAATGGCTAAAGACAGAAGCGCCGACTTTTCAAACATATTGGGTGGGCTCAAATTTTTTGTAGTAATGTTGGTTGGTTGTGTTTATGACGGCCAATTATCAACACGAGGGATGTAGCCCCAGAAGGGGGGGGGGAGGAGTGTCCTCCGTGGGGAGTCTTTCTAAGGGAACCTAACCCATATTTACGCTCAGAAAATCAAGGTTCGAAGAAAACCACGAAAACTCCGAACCATTAGGCCGACGGGCGCGATTGGGATCGAACCCAGCACCTCCTGTCTACCAGCTTCGAGAGCAGAACCTCTCGGCCACTGGTGGGGCAATTTTTGAATAAAATAACACATTTATTTCTTTTCCCTTAGTGTGTATGTGTGTGGAGTGAGATAGCGGAGGAGCGAATGACTAAAGATGATAATTTGAAATTATATATATATATATATTTTTTTTTTTCTTAGCAAAAGAAAAATTTTAAATTATTAAAATTTAATTAAAATTTTACGAATGATTTTATTAAATTATATTCTTATAAGTTCTTCCTTATAAATACATTACTATCTATTTTAAATAACATTGTAAATGCTAATTATTGAAAGGGCAAAAAACTAAAGGTCAAGAAAAACGTACACTTTAATCACCTAAGTGCTTTATCAATTCAAAACATCAAAACATATGGCAAAATATGTAGGAAATTTGTTTTCGTGGGAAATTCAACTGCACATCCCCTGAAGGGTTTTCAGTGCTCCTGTAAGTCGGGTTTATGTCCTTACTATTTTTTAAACAAAACTATTTTGAGAAAGTTAATAAAACCAAATTTCATTTCAGCGATTAAATAATAGTGCTTTATCAATTAAAAACATCAAAACAGATGGCAAAATATGTAGGAAATTTGTTTTCGTGGGAAATTCAACTGTACATCCCCTGAAAGGGTTTTCAGTGCTCCTGTAAGTCGGGTTTATGTCCTTACTATTTTTTAAACAAAACTATTTTGAGAAAGTTAATAAAACCAAATTTCATTTCAGCGATTAAATAATAGTGCTTTATCAATTCAAAACATCAAAACAGATGGCAAAATATGTAGGAAATTTGTTTTCGTGGGAAATTCAACTGTACAACCGCTGAAGGGGTTTTGAGTGCTCCTGTAGGTCAACTGTACATCCGCTGAAGGGGTTTTCAGTGCTCCTGTAAGTCTGATTCATGTCCTTAATATTTTTCAAACAAAACTATTTTGAGAAAGTTAATAAAACCAAATTTCATTTCAGCGATTAAATAATTAAAAAATAAATTGCGAATTAAATCAATTGAAATTGGGTGGAGTGGAGGGATCAAATTATTGGGCCCCATGCCCCCCCCCATATAAGTTGGCTACAATGTGTCTTTTCAGCGCATGACCAGTTATACACTGCCCTCTACCGGAGTTTAAGGAACTAAATCTTTTTTCATTTAATCAGTTTCTCCATGTCTTCAAGAGTACGTACTTACAATTTGAAAACTTTGCACTAAGTAGTTCCATATACCGGGTGTCCTAAAAAGGATTGACTGACTTTAATATTCAATAACTTGCAAACGGGGACAGATATTTAAAAAATTCTCGCAGGAGGGTTATGCATAAGGGCCAAAAATTTTTTACAGTAATTTTCGATTTTAGTTCGAATTACAAACAATAGATGGCACTGCGATCAATAGATGCTAAATTCAAGCTCTTTTTTTGGTACTTCGGGACCCACTCAATACATTTTAACCTCCTTTTTCGCATGGAAGAAGAGAAAGGCCATAAAATCGAGCCTGTATTTAGGGCTTATTGCTTACAGCGCCATCTATTGTTTGTAATTCGAACTAAAATCGAAAATTACTGCAAAAAAACTTTTGACCTTATGCATAACCCTCCTGCAAGAATTTTTTAAATATCTGTCACCGTTTGCAAATTATTGAATTTTAAAATCAGTCAGTCCTTTTTAGGACACCCAGTATAAGAGAGGTTGAAGTAAGGATTTCTTAATTCTCGACGCCCTGTATATTACTGTAGAAAACATAATGAATAACAACATATTTAATGATCAAATCTAGATTTGGTCGAACAAATACAACGTTCTTCTTTTAATTCATTCAAAAGACCTTTACAGAATTTCTTACCGACAGATCGAAATTTTACTATGATAGGGAATTAGAAACACAAATCAACAAGAACATACATTTCACCATTTTGGCAACATCACTCGGCGAGATTCCTTTTCTTGTTAATAATTGATGTGTTATCGTTGAAATTTATACAAACTTCGAAGATTTTACCAAAAATTATGATTCAGAAAATTAGGTATTCCCTTTTTGACAAAACATACATCTAAATCAGAGTTATGTATTGACTGTATTACATCTTAAAACAGAATAAAGAAATTCTCCGCTGAATTAAAATACGAATCGATATTTCTTAGAACAAATTCCCTGTTCTTCTTTAAGTAGCTAGTTATAATTCTGACGCCGGTCTTGTTATTCTTCTATTGTGAGAAAAATAATTTCACCCATATTTTTTTATATATTATTTAATAATAATAAAAAAATAACATAGCAGGTATTCAAACTCTAGCATGTCCTTTAACTACTGCAATTACCAAGACCAAAAAAAAAAAAAAAAAAAAAAAAAAGCCTTCAAAGTCCTTAAAAGTTTGTTTTAAAAATACATATCTCGTATCGGAAAGTTCTCATGGAACGAATTTCTTATGAAATTAGTATTAATATCGATGTTATTACTGCGGCGAGATCTATATGTCTTTTAGGTTTTTAATTAGATATTCCATTTTTAATAAAACTTATATCTAAATTAGAGTTATGTATTGACTGTATTACTTCTTAAAACAGAACAAAGAAATTCTCCGCTGAATTAAAATACGAATCGATATTTCTTAGAACAAATTCCCTGTTCTTCTTTAAGTAGCTAGTTATAATTCTGACGCCGGTCTCGTTATTCTTCTATTGCGAGAAAAATAATTTCACCCATATTTTTTTATATATTATTTAATAATAATAATAAAATAACATAGCAGGTATTCTAACTCTAGCATGTCCTTTAACTACTGCAATTACCAAGACAAAAAAAAAAAAAAAAAAAAAAAAAAAGCCTTCAAAGTCCTTAATAGTTTGTTTTAAAAATACATATCTCGTATCGGAAAGTTCTCATGGAACGAATTTCTTATGAAATTAGTATTAATATCGATGTTATTACTGCGGCGAGATCTACATGTCTTTTAGGTTTTTAATTAGATATTCCATTTTTAATAAAACTTATATCTAAATTAGAGTTATGTATTGACTGTATTACTTCTTAAAACAGAATAAAGAAATTCTCCGCTGAATTAAAATATGGATCGATATTTCTTATAACAGATTCCCTGTTCTTCTTTAAGTAGCTAGTTATAATTCTGACGCTGCCGGTCTTGTTATTCTTCTTTTGCTGGAAAAACTTTTTCACACAAACTTATTTCATATTTAATAAAAAAAATGAACAGAGCTGATATTCTAACTCTAGCATGTCCTTTAACCCTTAAATGCCCGATTTTTCAAAGATCATTGTAATAATGTTTTTCGGCTTTCATTTTTTAAATAAATCATGGGAAAAATACTTTTAAAAAATCATATTTTATTTTAAGTATAGTTTACGGCTAAAAAACAGTTTGTTACTAATCGGCAATACTGGTGTTTAATTGAAAAAATAATTTGCCTTGATAAAATTCTATAATATTAAACACAGAAGAATTTTAGGAACTATAATAAGAAATAAATTTCACTTGCTCACTGCAGGTCAAAATAGGGTATTTCGCAAGCTCCCAAACAAAACAAAAAGAACAAGTAGCAACAATTGAAAAAATAAATCTATCTTTACCCTTAAACAGCACAAGTGTTGCCATCTACATGTTGAAAATTGATTTAATAATATTTTCAGAATGTATTTTATTGGCAACATTAGGCATTATAGCTTCAATATTATTCTAATAGTATTTTAGAACCTAAATTGGGTATGTTGCCGAAAAGTAACACCAGGCATTTAAAGTTTAACTACTATAATTATCCAGACAAAGAAAAAAAAAAAAAGCCTTCCATGTCCTTAAGAAAATTGTTTTAAACATATCTCGTATCGGAAAGTTACCATGGAATAAATTTCTTATGGAATTAGTATTAATATCAATAATAATATTGCGGCGAGCTCTACATGTTCTTCAGGTTTTTGTTAGATTATTTTTGTTACATATTTTCTGTTTGTTACATTGCTTCAGTATACGTTTTACTACCGCAGCTAATATTATGCGTTTATACATCAATAACTATAAAATAAATAACAAAATAACTTTTGTCGTCACACCTCATGTCATATATCGTTGGAAAGGCGTGTGACCACTTATTCATGTTATGCAACTCCGATGTTCTTCCCCCCACTACGCTCCCCTGGAGGCACTTTTATAAATTTTACCTACACTTATGTGCTGTATCGTTGGAAAGCCCTGTGACTGCTTATTAATGCTATGCACAACCGGTGTCCCTCCCCGGAGGTTCTTTTATAAATTTTGCCGAACCCCACATGTGATATATCGCTGTAAAGGTCTGTGACCACTTATTCATGATATGCACCTCCTCCGGTGTCCCTGCTTCCCCCCCCCCCCTTTGCCCCTTCGGGATAGGAGCCCTTTTCTAAATTTTACCGACAGCCCTCATGTGATGTAATGTTGGAAAGTCCTGGGCGGTGGAATCGAAGATTTTTGAAGCGAATTCGCTGCACGGTGCCGTAGGCAGCGGGGACCCGGTTCGAGATTCGTTCACTTCGAGATTTGCGTATAAATTAGAGATTCGTTTGAAAGGAGGGCCCCGCTAGCGGGCAAAGGTAGCTAGTCATATATATTATTTCTTAATCAAAATCCTGTTTTCTATGCGCGTACAAAACAGACAACAATGATTGAGGTATCACACGAAAAGCTTTTGGACAGGTTGTTGATATAGAACATTAATATTTTGTTAAAACGCGTTTTTTGGGTAGAATGAAGAGAATGAGGAATTAAAGAAAAATAAATAAAAACGTTTCAGAAAATAATCTCAAAGATTGCAATTCGAAATCTTGCACGGTCCATTAGTGATTATTAATAAAATAATTATACAACCAGTAAGAGAAATAAAATTAAATGTCAAAGTTTACTTATCTCGGTTGGTTAGTTGCATAATCTTTTGAATACGAGGCTTAAATAGAGCAGGACCTAATTTTAAAGTGATCGACCCACTACAAACATCCATGTCTGAGTCGGGATTCGAACCCAGCTCCTGTCGTCTAATAGCCAACGCCTTAACCACTAGACAAACAGGTGGGCCTATTTCCACAAGTAAAATTATTTAAAACTGCACGTTCTCCACTTTTCACACGAGATAATGGATATTTAAATTAGAGTTTTAACTGTAATCGATAAACAAAATTTTCCTTCAAAAAATACTCATTCTAAAAAAGCCAAAGAACGCAGGAATAAGAACGAATTACAATAATAGGAATTAATAAATATATAAATGGCACTTTCCATTATTTGTATATTTAATTTCACGGAAGTTCTTCCTTTAGTTGAAATATTATGCATCAAAATGGTGTAAATATAAAATAATTTTCAAAATAATACATTTCAGAGACTTACTTATTATTTTTGCGACAGAACTTATAGGCAAAGAATTGTTCTATTTCTTCTGAAAACATAAATGCATATTTTGTCGTTAAATAATATAATAACAGTTGATATAACAAAATTAATGATTGTTACTGTTAACTGCTGTCACATAAATTGATATAAATTACGATTTCAATCTAAACAAGTCGAAAATTTTACGTCACACGTGGCAAATGAGGTGCGTTCGTACTATAACTAGTTTTAAAAAAGATTCAGATCTTGGTGCAATAGCTGTTGCACCACTTATGCAAAAATGCACAAATACAAAATTTATTACGATTATATATATTAAATTCAGTAATATGGAAATAATAAGACTTCATCTTAAACAGGACGTCATCCCCATGGCAACTTAGAATAATTACGTATCATGTGATAACATTGAATTAATTACGTCTGATAGGATTTAATAAAATGAAGAAAACTTGATTGATATTTTTTTAAGTTTTGCTTCGATTTTCATAAAATTTAAAATTACTTGAAAAAAATCTACAACGATTATATATATTAAAGGGTTCCGGGACACAAAAATCTTAAAATTTTCCAAAAATTTTTTGTTACATTAAAAATTTCTCTGTTTTTTGTGCTTAAAATGAAGTTTAAATCATGTTTCTATCTTAACTGGAACAGGAAATATTCATTTTTAAGTTTTGGTTTGTTTTCAAATTCTAGCTTTCAAGCAATGATTGTCATAAAAACGACTTTTGGCGAAAATGCATTTTTCTTCATTATGGGTTTTTTCGCCATTTCTCGTTTTTAAATTGTTATAAGTCAAGAACCGTTAAAGATAAATGGTTCAAATTTGGAAAATGTCTTTTTCAATTGTTTTACTCTAATTTTGATTCACCAAATTAAAAAAAAATTACTTTTGAAAATATAATTTAAAAAAATGTTACGTCATTTTTTTTTTCAAATTTTTATTTTAAATATTTTTAATTTTTATTTAAATTAATATTTTTTTAAATGCTTATTCTAAATAAAAACTTATATATTTCTGTTTATTTAAATGAAAAAAAAATGAAATTCTACAAATAATATTTCAAGTTATAATGATTTTAAAATATTCCACTTTTTTAATTAAATTTAAATGTTTAATTAAAAAAAAATATGAGAAGTTTTATCATGTGATTTTATTTAAAATGATATGGTTAACCATCTCAAAAAATTTCCAAATTTTAACTCAATAAATAAAAATTATTTGAAAATGTGTCCCGGACCCCCTTAAATTTCAAATCATTTGTTTGGGTAGTTTTTGCGCTGTTATATGCGGACAGACGGACAGATTCACGGACGGACAGACGACAACTATAGGTGTTACGTATTTATATAACTACGAACGCACTTAAAACCAAAAGCCATTCAGATATTTCTCCGAAATAAAACTCTCATCAGAAATCTAATTAAAAAACTATTCGTAATTATTATCTAGCGCCGTTCATCTTATTTGCTTAAGAGTTTTCTTTCGCAAGAAAAAAAAAGAGTTCGCTGAAGAAGTTATTTTATTAATATGGAAATGAGAGCAGGCCCAATTCTAATTTTACTTAAGTTTAACATACTTTAAGTTAATTTATTAGATTACAGAGCTGCCAAGTCTCCGGCTTTTTGCATACCACTATTATCTTAGAGAAAACATTGTTCTTTAAAATCAACCGATTGTTCCAATTAAATAAAAAAATATTTTCTGTATTAAAATACTGGTATCCAAAAAGCCGGAGACTTGGCAGCTCTGAGATTATCTTTCGATCTTTTCTGTTCTTCTGTTAAATAAGTCGCTTCAGTATATATTTTATTATTAACGCTCTTAATATTATGCGTAAATTTGTCAATAATTACAAAGTAAATAACAAAATAACTGTAAACATGTATATCTACCCTATATATATAAAATACTAATGAAACGAATTTATGAAACGGAAGTATGAATCGACTGATTAAACAACTGATTATGTTTCACGGCGATTTCTCCTAAAATATGGAATACTTTGCGAGGAAATTAACACCAAAAATCAATATTGATCCACAGATTTCAAAACTGGTATTAGAATGTTTAAATTCAAATTCGTTTTCTAAATAGTAATTTTTTTCTAATTTTATATACATTTTTCTAATGATGGTAACTCAAATTTCAATCATAACAGATATTTTTTTTTCGCATTTCAAAAAAGGTTATAATTTTAAACTAATTTGGCGACCAAGTTTGTCCTCCCTTAAATCTATGCTAAGAACAATGCTTTTTTTTTAAATTTCATTATCATTTTATTTAATACAAAATTTTCATTAAGATAAAAAAAAAAAACATTTAAAAATTTTTAAACCAAACGAAAAGAAAAATATTAGGCTCAGATGTCATATACGCACCGGCGTACCTAATTGGCGCCACAATGGCGTTATTTTGCCTGACATGGTAACCCGGATATTGTTGCTTATTCATCAATAAATGTTTATTTACATTTATTTGCTTTTTATTTAAGAAAAAAATGTTATAAATTGCTTTGTTCTATAGTTATTAATTAAAATTTTTTAGTTATTGTTATTTCATTTTAAAAATAATAGAAAAATAATTTAAAAATACATATATAACTAGTTAATAAAATAATTACACGAAGCAAAAGGAATAAAGTAAATGTGAAAATTTGCGCAAATAAGAGAAACGGTTTAATACTACGTTGTCCTCATTTGCTACACGGAGAAAAAATGAATATTTTAAATGTTAATATTTTTAACCTTGTTGAATTTAAACATTTTTCTTAGGCAGTAAATTTTGAATAAATTACATAAAAAATGTATAACTTCATCAATAAATAAATAAATAAAATAGATAAATCGTAGTTTAACAGATATGCAATCGAATTACGCGCTTACACACTGTCATAATCAGAAAGAAATAAAAAGATTCTGTAAATAGTGAAACTTTGGCAATATCTTCAGCTAATAACTCATGGCGTGTGGCTAGTACAAAAGTACAGTTTTAAATAAATTTCAAAACTCCATTTTTATACGTAGTTGATGTTATTATATATAATAAAAATTAAATTAAAAAAATCAAAATACCCGACTGCATAAAAAGCGAACTAATTAATTATTTCTCATCAATGTGAAACTATTTTTTATATTACTTACCTATATTTTTTATTTACTTGTATTGATGACTTTTAAGTAGCGTTTAATTATTAGTTCTTATCTATAAACACCGTTTTGATGAGGCCTATAGATGGCTATGAAGGTTAGAGTTGCAGTAAAGCTAGAGATCCTACCTACACAACTTCCAGGTTGTGCAATATTTAAACGGAGCTTCTGATTGTAAAATAGTCAATGAAACATAGTCTTCATTTTGAAAGATCTATCCAATAATATCCCACTCAATAGGATGCGTAAACTTTTTTTCGCCTCTACCGTCTTTTTGTTTTACGGCCGCCATTTTGAATTTATAAAAACAAAACCTTGCCTATAACCATCGGACAGTTAAGACAAATCGATAGAGACCTCATTCATTAAAATCCATCCACCCGTTGGGATGTTTCGAGGGTATAAAGAAATCCACATACCCAGATGCGTGTGAAACACATAACCCATCTTGGCAGTCGGGTAAAAATGCTGATTGGTGCTAGTAGGAAAATAAAAAATATATAGTAAATGTAAAAAATGTTCTGCATACCGGGCAGTACATTCTGTAACCCGGAAAGTCCCTGCTGGATATCCTGGTTCATTTTAAATCACATTTTTGTCAGCATCGATTATGTTTCACTTGTAATAGACACTGTACTTACTTCTTAAGAACCTACACTAGCCAAGGAAAGAAACGCTCAAACTAACGTTAATCCTATGAGAATATTATTTGCAGATTTCTGGTTCGCATAATGATATTTTTAATATTTTTTTCCATAGGTTACCTGAGGTCGATAACTTTTATTGTGTCTTTGTACTTTTGCAATTTTAGTTTTTTTTTTCTTTTGCGGATACTTTCACTTTTGGAACCGGTTATAGCCGGTTCTGAAAGTAAAATTAACCTGATATTTAAAAGAAAATGTAACCGATATCGAAAAGGTACGAACGCACAATAAAGTTATCGAACTCAGGTACCCTATGCGAAGAAAAATAAATGTTAAAAACTATTTAAATGCGAGCAAGAAATCTGCAAACAATGTTCCCATAGAAATAACATTAGCGTGAACGTTTCTTTCCGTTAATGGTGTAGGCCAGGGTCGGCGAACCTATGGCAAGCGTGCCAATTTTGGTACGCGAAAGAATAACTTTTGCTCGGCGTTCGTTATATCTCTAAATCAGGATAAAGTGATTTTACACAAAATGCACAAACTTAGGTTATTTGAAAATTCTAAATTCGATAAATTGGAAATTGAAGAATTTTAATGTTATTCAATATGGTTTCGAAAATTTATCATACAAAGAAAATATTTGAAAACTATAAAACAAAACAAAAAAAAAAGTTGTTATATATTAATAAAAATGCGATGGTAAATTATGGTAACTTGGAAATTAATTTCGGTACTATTTAAATAAACTGCCTTTATTTCATTTTTACTTTTCCTACTATTTATTTCGCAAACGAATAATATAAAAAATCAAATAGAGAGCTGTTGCCAGATAAATCTTTTTTAGTTTGCATTCTGTTAAAATTAACTGTTAATTATTTTTCGTCAAAGATACAACACATTTTAATCACATTATTTTTTTTAATTAATTTCTAAAATATAATTGTTTTCATAATTATTACAGCGTAATACTTATATGTATGTTATCCATTTTAGATAAAATCTTAATAAGTAAATTTCTAATAGTTTTGATTCTTTATTTTACAATCCACTAAATTTGTTTTTTAGTTGGCACGTCAAGTTTATATAAAATATTTTTTGAAGAAAATTGGCACGGAACTATAAAAAGGTTCGCCAACCCTGGTGTAGGCTCTTAAGTGAACACAATCCTTTTTAAAAAACACAAATTTCCCATAAAAAAAAAAACAAGTTTTTTTGTCATTTCAGCTGACAATTTTCTACCAGGATATTTACAATCTTCTCTTATTTTTTTATTTTGTATAGAGGACATTTTCATAATTATCTTACAGCTTTGTTTAATCGTTCAAGGATGGTATTTTATATCAAAATTAACACAGAAACATAATTCTAGCAAAGAAATATCTATAACTATTTCGAAATTCGATATTCTTTACAGAATGTTTTTATTAGGTGGTTTAAACATAATAAAACTATCGATATTATATAAGAGTTGTTTTAACCTAATACGACTGAACTTCAAAACTTTAGCTTTACTTTTCCGGTAAGCTTAATTTACGCTTGTTATTTTCTCCATTATTTATATTTTTCGATCACAATTTATAAAAGATTTTGGAGAGAATATGATTAAAGTTTTCGACTTATAGTTACATAAACAAGCAAATTTTACTTAATGCGCGTTTTTTTATTCTGTTTTATGAAATAGAACAGGGTCGGCGAACCTATGGCAAGCGTGCCAATTTTGGCACGCGGAAGAATAACCTTGGCACGGCGTTGGTTATATCTCTAAATCAGGATAAAGTGATTTTACACAAAAAACACAAACTTAGATGATCTGAAAATTTTAAATTCGATAAATTGGAAATTGAAGAATTTTAATCTTATTCAATATGGTTTCAAAAATTTATCATACAAAGAAAATATTTGAAAACTATAAAAAAAAG
Organism: Maratus speciosus; assembly: GCA_963932465.1. NCBI lineage: Eukaryota > Metazoa > Arthropoda > Arachnida > Araneae > Salticidae > Maratus > Maratus speciosus. The sequence continues at coordinate 160,573,048 of OZ010798.1, read as the reverse complement.
GTTATTATAATATTAATAAAAATGCCGATGGTATATTATGGTAACTTGGAAATTAATTTCGGTACTATTTAAATAAACTGCTTTTATTCCATTTTTATTTTTCCTACTATTTATACATGTGAGTCATTATTTTCGCAAATGAATAATATAAAAAATTAAATAGAGAGCAGTTGCCAGATAAATCCTTTTTAGTTTGCATTCTGTTAAAATTAACTATTAATTATTTTTTGTCAAAGATACAACACATTTAATCACATTATTTTTTAAATAAATTTCTAAAATATAATTATTTCTATAATTATTACAGTGTAATACTTGCATGTATGTTATCCATTTTTGATAAAATCTTAATAAGTAATTTTCTAATAGTTTTGATTCTTTATTTTTCAATCAACTAAATTTGTTTTTTAGTTGGCACATCAAGTTTATGTAAATTATTTTTTGAAAAAAATTGGCACGGGACTATAAAAAGGTTCGCCAACCCTGGAATAGAACATTTATTTAATTATAAAAAATAAGGATATTTTTACTTCAATTAAAAGCCAGAGTTGAAACACCTTGATAAAATTTAGTGTCTCAACAAAGAGTTATTTTCATGTAACTAATTTTATATAACAACAAATATATATTTATTTCTAAATAAAACGAAATTTCTTTTAGTAACATTTACTGAATTTTTTCTTTAAAATGGAAGAAACATTTTCGGTTTATGTACGATATAATTACTGGCAATCCAGCCTACGTTAAAATTTGGCTTTTTTCCCCAACTACCATGCATTTTTACGCTAGTGCTCATTAGTGATATTTTCCTCGCAAAATGTACGTTTTGTAAAGAAATGTTAGTACTTATTTCGGAACTCAACTCGACTTTTTTCATGCCGTATCAGGAGAAATATTTTCGTATTTTTATTAGTTTATTCATTTCTTCTATCTTTACTAGAAGAAAGTATTAGAGTCATGAAAAACTTTTACTTCTGATTTCAGACGGATTTATACGTTTTAGAATGTCCTGAACACAATTTTATTATTTTTATAAAATATCTGTCTGTGATTCTGTCTGTGTGATGATTATTTTAAATGTTTCACTAATCTTACATATTTCACTATTATTATCTTGAGTAAAGTCGTTAGTGCAATTTCTTAAATTCTTTCATTTTTCAAATGTAATTATACACTGTAAAAAAATCCGAGGAGTTTTCCTGTAGGAATTGGAAAAATAGTTGCCCTTATCGTACCAGAAAAATTTCCGACCCAGCTTGGAATAAAATCCGTAAAAAATAGGAAACATTCATTAAAACGGTATTTTTGGATTTTATTCCGATTTTACGGATTTTATTCCGAGCTGGGTTGGAAAATTTTCCGGTACGGTAAGGGCAACTATTTTTTTCGATTCCTACAGGAAAGATAGTTGGATTTTTTTTACAGTGTAATAATTGAATAAATCAGCCCTGAGCAAAAATATTTTTCTATGATGATTATAGTCGTTGCATGCATGATATAATTTTATGAACAGAATGCAAATGGATTGAGGTGTGAAAAAAATATTTAATTAGATTTTAGTGGCGATTTTTACATACAGAAAAATTAAAATTAATTTTTTATATATGTACATATTTTGTAATAAATTTTTAAAATGCTACAGTGAAACTGCAAAAATCATGCAGTTGTAAGACTGCGGTGATTTGGCACAAATCCCTGCAGTTCTTTTGAAGTCGACATAACTACGAATTTACTGCAGTAAGTGTGTAGTTATCAACTACTATCAACTACAAATTTACTGCGGTAAGACCGTAGTTATCACCTACACACTTACTGCAGTAAATTTGTAGTTATGTCAACTTAATAAAAAACTGCAGGGATTTGTGCCAAATCACCGTAGTCTTCCAGCTGCATTTTCCTAAAATTTTCACTGAAGTTCATTTTTAGCTGGGTGTATGTGGCAAAAGTATTGTGGGCTCTATATTCTTTGAAACGGAAGAAGCATTTTCGGTTTATGTACGATATAATTATCCGCAATGCAGATTACGAAATATACTATGTTGTTTTGTTCCCACCAACCAGCATACATTCTCCCCCCCCCCCCCAAGTGCTTTATGTGTTATTTATTTTGAAAATCTACATTTTAAAAAAGAAGTATTTGCTACTACAGTCCTCCCCACTTAATCGGGTCACGGATAATCGAATACCCCGCTTATTCGAATAGAATCCTCCGGAACCAAATTTATTCCTATTGGTTCCATGTTATTTTTCCCCGCTTAAACCAAATACCTTTTACGAACGTCCCCGCTCAATCAAATAACAACTGTGTGACCGATGTTTGAAAATAGGCGCGGAAAGCACGTTTCAGCTGGAATTTCTTTCCAAATTTTCAGTTCTTCCTATAATGATTTCGTCCCGCAGGTGTATAATGGACAGGTCAAATGATTTCCCCACTATCACGCTTTAATGGCAATACGCCGTCGCTTCGAGTCTCGAGATGGTAGTTGTGATATTTTGCACTCATTCGAAAAATAACTCGATATTTACTCGTTTAAATTTCCACTTAAACACACCTCTTAAATCCATTTTTTATGGCAGTATAAGTAACATAAATTAGAAGTACCAAAGTTTTGACCAAATTCAAACGAGCTGCATTAAGTGTGATGTAAACTATATAAATGTATGTACTGACATTCAATTAATACGCATTTACTTTATATTAGCATTTGTATTTATTTTTTTGTATGTTATTCTATTAACGATTTATTATGATGGTAATTAAATATACCGTAGATGGTCATTTTTGCCTTTTTATTACGCATTAAATATTACAGTCATTATTCCCCGTTTAAAATAACTCTCTTAATCGAATATTTTTTTCTGGAACCCTCAATATTCGTTTAAACGGGAACGACTGTACTTCGGAACTCGCTTTTCTTAATGCTCTATCAGGAAAAATATTTCCGTATTTTTATTAATTTATTTAACGTTACTTATTTTTTAATTCTATCTCGCACCATTTTCTCAAAACAGAAATCTTTCATAGATACTTCAACAATATTTACAAGAGAAATATACTGCAAAATTTGTTATTATTTTAAATAGTTGTGCTAATAGAATACAAAAATAGTCGTCGGTGGCAGCCGTACAATAGAGCTGAAAATGTTTTTCTTTATATATATATATATATGTTACATTATTAGATCTAATTCCGCGATTTCCTTATCTTATTCTAAATTACTACTTTATATTCACTAAATCCTTATCCTTAAATAATCTATATCGTTAACTCTGTTAAATACCCTTTAACATAATATCTCACATAATATTGGCCAATAAAACCATTATTTCGACGTTTTATTTGCATTTTTATTAATGTTTTACTAATTTATTTGTTCTTTAATTATTTAAAAAGAAAATTATGTTAATTTGTATAATTTGGCGAATAGTTTGGCGATTTATATAATTTGGCGAATTTGGTCGACGGGATAACTAAGAAGTACCAATTTTTCTTTGATGACCTAAGTAGGAATTGACTTTAAAAACAAAATTTTTATATTACTTGTTTTAGTTAAGCTTAATTTACGCTTGTTATTTTCTCTATTATTAATCCTTTTCGATCACAATTTATAAAAGTTTTTGGAGAGAATACATTGAAAGTTTTCGACTTATAGTTACATAAACAAGCAAATTATACTTAATGAGCATATTATTTTTTACTTGATTTTATGGAATAGAACATGTATTTAACTTTCAAATATAAGGAATTTATGCTCCAATTAAAAGCCAAGAGATGAAGCATTTTGTTAAAAGTTAATGTCTCAAGAAAGAATACTTTATCTAACTATTTTCATGTAACGGAAACTAATATATAGATATATTAAACATAAAAAGATTTTCTTTAGTAACATTTTCTAAATGTATTCTTTGAAACGGAAGAAGCAATTTTTATTTATGTACTACATAATTATCTACAATGCAGCCAACGTTACAATTCTACTCTCACCCCCCCCCACCCCCACCCCCACCCCCAATTAGCATACATTTTTGCTCAAGTGCTCATTAGTGTTATTTCTAAAGCAAAACCTACATTTAAAAAAAGAAATGTTTGCAACCACTTAGGAACTCGATTTTCTTCATGCCCTATCAGAAGAAATATTACCGTATTTATATTAATTTATTTAGCGTTACCTAATTTTTAATCCTATCTCGCACCACTTTATCAAAACAGAAGTCTTTTATACACACTTTGACAATATTTTCAAGAGAAATATACTACAAAATTTGTTTATTTTTTAATCAGTGATTCTAATAGAATGTAAAAATAGTCGCCAGTGGCAGCCGTGCAATAGAACTGAAAATGTTTCCGTTTAATAAATATATATTTTTTCTTCAAATTACGCCAATATTTAATTCAGAGCATTTTAAGCAAAGGTAAAAAAAAAAAATCTTATAACGGGATTTCTGTTAAAATATATTTAATATTTTGTTCCCTTTAGTTATTTCCTTTGTAACAGAACTTCTACACTCATACATTTACTGGTAAAGAAGCCTTCAGGAAAATTTACAAAATTTTGAAGTTTCCGTCGATAATAGAAAAGTTTTCCTTATCTTTAGAAACTATTTGGAGGCAAATCAATCAAGACCTTTGGAAAATAATAATTTTTAAAGATTTATGGAAATATCTTTGAAATAAGAAGGTCCCTTTTCGGTTTATAAATAAATAAATAAAAGGTTTCTGTTAATTTTGAATATATATCGCCTTCTGTGATTCCAAAGTATAAAGGAAAGATTTTCAAAATGTTGGGGGGATAACTACGGTGTTTCTTACGAATTTTCGAAAACGTTTTTGCCACATAACGAAAATAATAAAATCGCTTTTGGTGCGGATGGATTAATAGATTTAATGTAAAAAAAATCTATTAAAATTTTCAATGAAAAAAGGTTTTCTATGTATTTTTACCGAGCATTACGTTCTGTGACCAAAAAATCCACTTGTTTATCTTACGCTACATTTTTGTCAGTATCGATTATGTTAGACGCGCAACAGTTCCTTCTTAAAAACAGATATTTCCCATAAAATAAACAGTTTTTTTAATTTTCATCCCAGCTGACAGTTTTCTACCAAGTATTTCTCATTTTTCGTTTTTTTTTTTTTTTTTTTTTTTTTTTTTTTTTTTCTGATTTTTTACAGTATAGATATATGAAGTGTATCCATAAGTTTTTGCCCTCAGATAGAAATAATTGAGTGAAATTTATGAAATTGCTACATTTTATGGGTGCTTTTCTATATAGCCAGTGTTCACAGTAACACATTTGTGCAACCGGTATTCCAAAAAGGGGGGTGGGGGATGTATTCCAGGAGGCGCGATACTAGACCCTAACGGGGGCATTTTTCTAACTTTTACCGACCACCACATGTGACATATTGTCAGAAAGGCCTGTGGCTGCTTATTCATGTTATACCCCTCCCGAGGTCCCGAGTCCCAAATTTTCCCTCCGGGGGGCACTTTTCTAAATTTTGCTGACATCATTCATACACCACGTGGGGCAAATTTATGGTGAGCGGCTCGAGGAGGTGCATAGCTTGAGTTAAGTGTTAACAGGCACTTCTAACAATATGTCACACGTGGGTGTCGGCAAAATTTAGAAAAATGACCCCTTTGGGTCTACCTTCCCCCCTCTGTTTGAAATACCGTTTGCAGAAATGTGGTACTGTGCACCGTGACTATATAGAAAAGGACTGATACAATGTAGCAATTTCATAAATTTCACTCAGTTATTTCTATATAAGGACAGAAACTTATTGATACAACATCGTAAATAATTATCACGTATTTTTGTTTAAATGTTCATGAATGGTGTATTTCAGGGATGGCGAACGATTTTGAGTATGCGTGCCAAAAATTTCAAAATTATTGTGCACCGACATTCTAACGTGCCAGAAACATTTTATCTTGGATAATATCCAATATTTAATTTTTATGGAATTTTTACTCAAATATTGTTTCACTTACACTAAATTCGATTCCTAAGTTATTTACTATGCTGTATCTATTTACTCAATAATATAACCATGTCGCATAGAATTCGCGTTAATTATCGATAAATGAGTTTTTTTTTATTGTATACTTCCGAATCAGGTCATTTTAGCTGTAGAAGCAGGTTCGATAGATACATATTATTTACAGTAAAAGTTAAAATTCAATTTTCTAAATTATAACCTAAATATAATAAACCTAAAATGACTTAAAACCCTAAACCTAAATAAAATAAAACCTAATCTGAAGTAGAAGCGTGTCAATCAGGTATATTACTATGCAAACTATATCTAAAAATTCAATTCTCAAAAACCTTTGAAATTCCATAAAGAAGCAAAAGATTTTGGAAAACACTATATGTTGAGTGGTTTGGCGAAAAAATGACTCTACAAGGCGCTTTCATTGAAATTTATAATACCTTAATTCACTCAAAATTTACGGATTATTTTAAAATAAATTATATACCTGTTACACAAAGTATACTTTTTGTTAAAAAACATAAAATGGATTGTTCTCCACAAACTGAATATAATCTATAAATCTTTTTGCGTGCCAGAGAACTTTTCTTACGTGCCAAGTTCAGCACGCGTGCCATAGGTTCGCCATTCCTGGTATATTTTATCAAAATTACGACATAAACATAATTCTGATAAGGAAAAATCTACAATTATTTCGAAATTCAATCTTCTTTATCCAGTATTTTTATTAGGTGTGTTAAACATAATAAAACTATGGATATTTTACAAGAGTTGTTTGAACCTAATAAGCCTGAATTTCAAAACTTTAGCTTTATTTTTCAGATAAGCTTAATTTACGCTTGTTATTTTCTCCATTATTTGTCTTTTTCTATCACAATTTATAAAAGTTTTTGGAGAGAGTACGGTTAAAGTTTGCGACTTGTAGTTACATAATTAAACAAGTTCATTACTTAAGCGTACATTACTTAAGCGTATAGCGTACATTATTTAAGGAGCAGGCTTTTTTTACTCTATTTTATAAAACAGAATATTTGTTTAACTTAAAAAAAAACAAGGATTTTTTTTATCAGTTAAAAGACAAGAGTTGAAACACCTTCTTAAAAGTTAGTGTCTCAACGATAAGTTCTTTTTATGTAATTAATTTTATGCAACGGAAACTAATATATTTTTTCTGAATATAACAGGATTTTCTTTAGTAACATTTACTGAATTGTATTCTTTGAAACGGAAGAAGCATTTTTGATTTATGTACTATATAATTACCGGCAATCCAGCCTACGTTATACGAGGTTAAGTCAGTAAGAGGGTCACAAAAGCGAATAATAATTTTAAAAAAAAGGTAAACCAAGATACATACTAAAAAGGCATGTTTACTTCTCTATATAATCGTCATTTGCATTGATACATTTGTCCCATCTCTTTACGAGTTTTCTAATACCTGCTGCATAAACGTCTTTGGACTGCACTCTCAGCCATCTGTGTACCTCACATTCAACGTCTGCATCAATCGGCTGTAGGCTAAACCATGTGAACACCCTGTTGCATTTGCTAATGCTGTCTATTGTTGTTCGCCTGTCAGCTCTAACCATTTCATCAACATTGCGCACTGTTTCTTCTGTCGCAATCTCAACAATGACAACCACTTCGTTCTTCGTCAATAAATTTTGAACGCCCCTGCTCATCTTGTACAACTGTTCTCTCATAAATTCGAAATCGACATCTTACAGTAGGATAGTGCTGCCACCTATTGGCATATTTGGAAACAATTTACTACTAATTTCCGACCTTTCACATCGGTTTGTGACCTTTTTACTGGCTTTCCCTCTTAATTCTGTTTTCCCCCAATTAGCATACATTACTGCCCAAGTGCTCAATAGTAATGTTTCTCCTCCAAAATCTACTCTAATTTTACAAAAGAAATGTTTTTAAGTACTTCAGAACTCGATTTTCTTCATGTTCCATCAGGTGGAATTTTACCGCATTTTGTTAATTTATTCATTTTTTTCTATCTTTACAAGAAGAAAGTATTAGATTCATGAAAAACTTCTACTTCCGATTTTTAACAGATTTATACGCTTTAGAAAGTCCTAAATACAATTTGTTTATTTTTAGAAAATGTCTGTCTGTGATTCTGTGTGTACATGACATACACATTGTGGGCTCTTTATTGTTTGAAATGGAAGAAGCATTTTCGGTTTACGTACTATACAGTAATACATCGACTTATGTCAGCAATTCGTTCCAAGACTAGCGACGTAAGTCGAGGTACATTTAGATAAGCAAAAAAAGATAAGTTATAAAAATTCTCCAAAATCTAATGAATATATTCTATTGTATTTAGGGATTATGTCACATACATTTAACATTAGCAAAAAGTGCGTTTCCCATACAAGAATTTGGAATAAATCAATAAGTTGTTAAATTACAATTTATTGTTCTTCTAGCTGCTCCGTTTGTGGATGCGAAAAAATTTTGCAATGAAGTTTGAACCGAAAAATTTTTCTTTTTTACTTTTAGAATCTCTTTGTAACAGCAGAGTGAGTTTTCTACACTTTTTCTAGTGACCTTTCTTATGTGTTTGAAACTCTTACTTGACTGTCGCGGGAAAGTTTCCCTTCATAGAACCAAAAGATGTCAAAAAAGTTCAAAGTGCGTCTTAATTATTTTTTCCAAGCCAGATGACGTAAATTCGGGGTGACGTAAGTCGAGGAGATGTAAGTCAAGGTACTACTGTATAATTATCCGCAATGCAGCCTACGTAATAAACTTCGTTGATTTGTTCCCCCAAATTAGCGTACATTTTTGACCAAGTGCTTATTAGTGGTATTTCCCCTGGAAAATCTACATTTTAAAGAAGAAATGTTTAAAAATACTTCAGAACTCGATTTTCTTTATGCTCTATGAAGCGAAATATTATCGTATTTAAAAGAAAAATTATTTAGCGCTTCCTATTTTTTAACTCTATCTCGCACCAATTTAACTAAACAGAAATACATCCTATATATTTTGACAACACCTGCAAGAAAAATATACTACAAAGTTTATTATTATTTATTTTACATAGTTGTGCTAATAGAATATAAAAAAAGTCGCCAGTGGCAGTTCTGCAATACAGCTGAAAATGTTTTCATTCAATAAATAATTTTTTTTTTCCAAATTATTACACAAATGTTTAATTCCGAGCATTTTAAACAAAGGTTGAAAATAGATTCTTAGGAAGGGATTCCTCTTAAAATATATTTAATATTTTGTTCCCTTTAGTTATTCCCCGTGTAACAGAATTTCTGCATTCTTAAAGTATTTTATTAAAAGTTGGTGTTTCAACAAAAAATAATTTTTATGTAACTAATTTTATGTAACGAAACCTAATATATTTTTTTCTAAATATAACAGGAATTTTTTTCAGTAACATTTACTGAACTTATTCTTTGAAACAAAACATGAATTTTCGATTTATGTACTATATGATTAACCCGCTATACAACCTACGTTATAATTTTACATCCCCTCATTCCCAGTTAGCACGCATTTTTGGCCATTTCAGCATAAATTTTGCCAAGGGCTCATTACTGGTATTCCTCGTGAAAAATCTATATTTTAATAAAAAAGAAATGTTGGTAATTCTTTCCGAACTCAATTTTATTCATGGTCCATGAGGAGAAATATTACACTGTTAAAAATATGTAGCTTTTGCTGCATAGCCCCTGCATTGCTTTTATAGAAAACGATTACTTGAGTATACAGTAGAACCTCGATTATCCGAAGTAATTGGGACCGACCCTCTTTCGGAATATCGAAATTTTCGGATAATCGAGAATGTCCCAATTTTAAGAAGATGGACAAATATATGCGCTATTTCTTTTTTGGTAACAAGTGCTTAATAAAAATAAAGTAATAGCAAAATAAAAACAATAATAAATTACGTGAATTTTAATTTTGAAATCAAGTACCTTTTACATATATCACAAGGGTTTGAAACGAAGTTTTGCTTGTCGCAGTTTCGATTGCCTTTGCTTTGCAGCTCTATCACGAAGTTTTTAAAATAGTATGTGAATTCTTTTGAAGGTTATTCATTTATTAAAATTTCTTTACTATTGATATAAACATAGCATTTATATAGCAAAGAAATGACGAACAAGGGGACTTCAAATGTGTATTTTTTCCCCCATGATTAACAAAGTTATGCAGTATTTATCTTCTTTATTTAAATGTAGCTTAAAAATGGATATTGCACACAATGAATTTGACAGTAAAAAAAAGCTTTAAAAATACAAATTTGCACACGAGAAATGTGCTATTAAAATAGATTTCGGTTAATCGAGATTTTCGGTTAAAAGAGTTTCGGATAAAAGAGGTTCTACTGTACTATGCAGCATTCTCATTGGTCAGAATGGAGATATTCTATAAAAGCGGTGGAATGACTATGCAGCTAAAGCTGCAGATTTTTAACACTGTACCATATTTTTATTAATTTTTCTAGACTTAGCAACAGCGCTGAAATTTTTTTCATTCAATAAATAAATTTATCCTATATATATAAAATCCTAATGAAACGAATTTATGAAACGGAAGTATGAAACGGAAGTATGAATCCACTGATTAAAAAACTGATTATGTTTCACGGCTATAACTCCTAAAATATGGAATACTTTGCGATGCAATTAACACCAAAAATCAATATTGATCCGCAGATTTCAAAACTGATATTAGAATTTTTAAATTCGAATTAGTTTTCAAAATATTAATTTTTTTCTAATTTTATATACATTTTTCTAATGATGGCAACTCAAATTTTAATCAGACAGATTTTTTTTTTTCAGAAAAGGTTGACATGGTAACCCGGCTATTGTTGTTTATTTGATAATAAATGTTTATTTACTTTTATTTCTTCTTACAAATTTTATAAATTATGTTGTTATATGATTATTAATTATTTTTTTTTATATTTCCTTTAGAAAATAATTAAGAAATACAGTACTACTTAGTTATTCCGTCGACCAATTTCGCCAAATTATATAAATCGCCAAAACTCTCGCCAAATTATACAAATTGACATAATTTTTATTTTAAATAACGAAAGAACAAATAAATTAGTATAACATTAATAAATTTACAAATAAAACGTCGAAATAAAAATCACTTGATGACGTAAACACGTGTAACTTGCATAAAGTCAAGTGAATGTGACATTTACGATCAACCATTATTGGCATTTAATCTTATAGTTTGGCGATAGATTTTTGGTCGTCGGGATATCTAAGGAATACCAAAAATGCATATGTAACTGGTATTTGAAAACGAGGTTTTCGCCAAATTTTCCTAAAAAAGTAAAAATCACGCCAAACCTGTATATCTGTAACCGTGTATATCTGTAACCTGTATAACCGTATCTGGCCAAATACTATCACTCGAAAAAAAAAAAATGTTAACTGGCGAGTTGAAAAAAGCTATTGGCAAGATTTGCAACCTGCTAGCGTAACAGTACCTAGAATTCTTTGCGATCACGGCAACGTTTATGTGGTTTTATTCGAAAAAAATTTTTGATTTTATAATCAAAATGGAAAACTTACGGTTCCATATTGGCGCGATTTTTTTCTGACGCCAATGTCATACACGGAACGGGCACATAACTGGCGCCAAAGTATCGTTATTTTGCTTCATATGGTTAGCCGGATTTTGCTGTTTATGCTTTTGATGCGTTCCCCAAATTGGCGTCGTTAAAAAATCACGCCAATATGCGACGTATATGGCATCTTTGACAAACTTTCATATGAACGGCGAAGGGATCAGACCGTATTTGTTTATGGCAGCTGATGACTTGAACTATTATAATATAGATGAAATGATGAGGATAGAATAATATTTGGCGACTTATCACCTGTGCCTGGCTAACATTAAAGTACCAAAATGGCACCTAGAGTATAAAAAGGGAAGTGGTCCGCCTCGAACTGTTGATGATAGTCACATGACTTAGGCTATTGTTATAGAGATTGTTTTAAAATACCGGGAGACAAAGATTCTTATACTTAAATTTATTTTATTTTAGCTTCTTTTCAAATGTTTAGCTGATCCTTTTTAACCACTTCACCAGCTGCCCCGAGATAAGTCAGGGGTAAAAGCACTGTTTCTCCATTCCTGTCGCCGGTGAAGTGGTTAATCAAAAACGAAAACAACCATTGGATGTCTCAACAGAAAAAAAAAGCTTTAAAAATAGAATTTGCACACGAGAAATGTGATAAAAAAGCTATTAAAATAAATTTCGGTTAATCGAGAGTTTCGGTTAAAAGAGTTTCGGATAAAAGAGGTTTTACTGTACTATGCAGCATTCTCATTGGTCAGAATGGAGATGTTCTACAAAAGCGGTGGAATGACTATGCAGCTAAAGCTGCAGATTTTTAACACAGCACCATATTTTTATTAATTTTTCTAGACTTAGCAACAGCGCTGAAATTTTTTTTTTCAATAAATAAATTTACCCTATATATATAAAATCCTAATGAAACGAATTTATGAAACGGAAGTATGAACCCACTGATTAAAAAACTGATTATGTTTCACGGCTATTTCTCCTAAATTATGGAATACTTTGCGATACAATTATCACCAAAAATCAATATTGATCCGCAGATTTCAAAACTGGTATTAGAATTTTTAAATTGGAATTAGTTTTCGAAATATTAATTTTTTTCTAATTTTATATACATTTTTCCAATGATGGCAACTCAAATTTTAATCAAACAGATTTTTTTTTCAGAAAAGGTTGACATGGTAACCGGCTATTGTTGTTTATTTGATAATATATGTTTATTTACTTTTATTTCTTCTTACAAATGATATAAATTATGTTGTTCTATGATTATTATTATTATTTTTTTTTTTATATTTCCTTTAGAAAATAATAGAAAATAATTAAGAAATACAGTACTACTTAGTTATTCCGTCGACCAATTTCGCCAAATTATATAAAATCGCCAAAACTCTCGCCAAATTATACAAATTGACATAATTTTTATTTTAAATAACGAAAGAACAAATAAATTAGTATAACATTAATAAATTTACGAATAAAACGTCGAAATAAAAATCACTTGATGACGTAAACACTTGTAACTTGCTTAAAGTCAAGTGAATGTGACATTTACGATCAACCACTATTGGCATTTAATCTTATAGTTTGGCGTCAGATTTTTGGTCGTCGGGATATCTAAGGAATACCAAAAATGCATATGTAACTGGTATTTGAAAACGAGGTTTTCGCCAAAGTTTCGTAAAAAAATAAAAATCACGCCAAACCCGTATATCTGTAACCGTGTATATCTGTAACCTGTATAACCGTATCTGGCCAAATATTACCACTCGAAAAAAAATGCTAACTGGTGAGTTGAAAAAAAGCTATTGGAGAGATTTGCAACCTGCTAGCGTAACAGTACCTAGAATTCTTTGCGATCACGGCAACGTTTATGTAGTTTTATTCGAAAAAAAAATTTGATTTTATAATCGAAATGGAAAACTTACGGTCCCATATTGGCGCGATTTTTTTCAGACGCCAATGTCATACACGGAACGGGCACATAACTGGCGCCAAAGTATCGTTATTTTGCTTCATATGGTTAGCTGGATGTTGCTGTTTATGCTTTTGATGCGTTCCCCAAATTGGCGTCGTTAAAAAATCACGCCAATATGTGACGTATATGACATCTTTGACAAGCTTTCATATGAACGGGAAGGGATCAGACCGTATTTGTTTATGGCAGTTTATGACTTGAACTATTATAATATAGATGAAATGATGGGGATAGAATAATATTTGGCGACCTATCACCTGTGCCTGGCTAACGTTAAAGTGCCAAAATGGAACTTAGAGTATAAAAAGGGAAGTGGTCCGCCTCGAACTGTTGATGATAGTCACATGACTTAGGCTATTGTTATAGAGATTGTTTTGAAATACCGGGAGACAAAGAATCTTATACTTAAATTTATTTTATTTTAGCTTCTTTTCAAATGTTTAACTGATCCTTTTTAACCACTTCACCGGCTGTTCCGATATAAGTCAGGGGTAAAAGCACTGTTTCCCCATTCCTGTCGCCGGTGAAGTGGTTAATCAAAAACGAAAACAACCATTGGATGTCTCAACAGAAAAAAAAAAAGCTTTAAAAATAGAATTTGCACACGAGAAATGTGATAAAAAAAGCTATTAAAATAAATTTCGGTTAATCGAGAGTTTCGGTTAAAAGAGTTTCGGATAAAAGAGTTTCTACTGTACTATGCAGCATTCTCATTGGTCAGAATGGAGATATTCTATAAAAGCGGTGGAATGACTATGCAGCTAAAGCTGCAGATTTTTAACACTGCACCATATTTTTATTAATTTTTCTAGACTTAGCAACAGCGCTGAAATTTTTTTCCTTCAATAAATAAATTTACCCTATATATATAAAATCCTAATGAAACGAATTTATGAAACGGAAGTATGAATCCACTGATTAAAAAACTGATTATGTTTCACGGCTATTTCTCCTAAAATATGGAATACTTTGCGATGCAATTAACACCAAAAATCAATATTGATCCGCAAATTTCAAAACTGGTATTAGAATTTTTAAATTGGAATTAGTTTTCGAAATATTAATTTTTTTCTAATTTTATATACATTTTTCTAATGATGGCAACTCAAATTTTAATCAAACAGATTTTTTTTTTCAGAAAAGGTTGACATGGTAACCCGGCTATTGTTGTTTATTTGATAATATATGTTTATTTACTTTTATTTCTTCTTACAAATTATATAAATTATGTTGTTCTATGATTATTAATTATTTTTTTTTATATTTCCTTTAGAAAATAATAGAAAATAATTAAGAAATACAGTACTATTTAGTTATTCCGTCGACCAATTTCGTCAAATTATATAAAATCGCCAAAACTCTCGCCAAATTATACAAATTGACATAATTTTTATTTTAAATAACGAAAGAACAAATAAATTAGTATAACATTAATAAATTTACGAATAAAACGTCGAAATAAAAATCACTTGATGACGTAAACACGTGTAACTTGCTTAAAGTCAAGTGAATGTGACATTTACGATCAACCATTATTGGCATTTAATCTTATAGTTTGGCGATTTGGCGATAGATTTTTGGTCGTCGGGATATCTAAGAAATACCAAAAATGCATATGTAACTGGTATTTGAAAACGAGGTTTTTGCCAAAGTTTCGTAAAAATATAAAAATCACGCCAAACCCGTATATCTGTAACCGTGTATATCTGTAACCTGTATAACCGTATCTGGCCAAATATTACCACTCGAAAAAAAAAATGCTAACTGGCGAGTTGAAAAAAAGCTATTGGCGAGATTTGCAACCTGCTAGCGTAACAGTACGTAGAATTCTTTGCGATCACGGCAACGTTTATGTGGTTTTATTCGAAAAAATTTTTTGAAAAAAACCTACCAAAATGGCACCTAGAGTATAAAAAGGGAAGTGGTCCACCTCGAACTGTTGATGATAGTCACATGACTTAGGCTATTGTTATAGAGATTGTTTTAAAATACCGGGAGACAAAGAATCTTATACTTAAATTTATTTTATTTTAGCTTCTTTTCAAATTTTTAACTGATTCTTTTTAATCAAAAACGAAAACAACCATTGGATGTCTTAACAGCAACTGATTCGCCCTTAAATTTTTGCAATCAAAGAGAATTGAATGAAAACCCGTTTACAGGGAGATCTGCACAGCTTTTTTCAGTATAATTCAATCTTCTCTAATATTTTTAAAACCCATAAGATTAGCGTGTTTTTAGATTCTGCGGTGTATGAACGAGCGTAGCTTGCAGAGGGCAGAGCCCCCTAGTATATATATATATTTTTTCAAATTACGCCAATATTTATTTTAGAGCATTAAAAAAAAGTTAACATGTACATTTTTATGAAGGTATTTTTCTTAAAATACATTTAATATTTTGTTTCCTTTGTATCAGAATTTCTACACTGTAAAATCTACCGAAACATTTGCTGGTATAAAAGAAGCTTTTTAACGAAAATTCACTGAAATTTCAAATTTATAGTCGATAATAAAGAACTTTCTTTTATCTTTAGAAACCATTTGGAGAGAAATTAAGTATGGCCTCTGGAAAATAATAACTTTTCGAGATTTATGGGGATGTCTTTGAAATAAAAGGTCTCTTTTCTGCCTATAAATGTTTTAATAAAAAAATTTCTGCTAATTGTGAAACGTGTATCGGCTTCTCTGATTCCAAATCCAAAGTATAAAGGAATGTTTTTTAAAATCGTGTGATAAAAACTACTTACATTTCTGAAGACATTTTTGCTACATCAAGAAAGTAATAAAATCGCTTTTGGTGTAGATGGATGTATAGACTAAATATAAAAAATATTAATTTTTTCAAGTATGGTATGCACCTATGGTCTGTTTACCGAGCATTACATTCTGTAACGCGAGATGTCCGGGTTCGATCAACAACCCTAGATAAGGAAAAAGCCTTGACTTGTTTTGTTGTGACGTCACAAAACGTCACACGAAGCACGGAAAACAATGAAAAAGATTCTAACAAGTTGCATGTTTCGATTTCATTGACTCGTGGAATTATTAATTATTAGTTTTAAATAATAATTAATAATTTCAAGATCCAAGGAAATCAAAACATGAAAGCTGTTCGATTTGTTTTCTTTGTTTTGCCTGTTTCGTTTGACGTTTTATGACGTCAGAAGAAGGGTGTCACGGCTTCCTCCAATCTAGTGGGCGTTGGTTCGATCCCCTGGTTCATTTAAAGCCACATTTTTGTCAGCATGTTTGGCACGCAATAGTTCGTTATTTTAAAACATATTTCCCGTAAAATAAACAGTTTTTTTTAATTGTAATCTCAGCTGACAGTTTTCTACCAAGATTTTCTCAATTTTCTTTTATTTTTCTGATTTATTACAGCGTAGATATAAATAATTATCATGTATTTTTGTTTCAATGTTCATGAATAGTATATTTTATCAAAATTAACACAGGAATAAAATTCCGATAAACAAATATCTGTAATTATTTCGAAATTCAGTACTCCTTACAATGTATTTTTATTAGGTGGATTCAACATAATAAAAATATGGATATTTTATAAGATTTTTTCCACCGTATAAGATTAAACTTTAAAACTTTAGTTTTGTTTGTCAGATAAGCTTAATTTACGCTTGTCATTTTCTCCATTATTTATCGTTTTCGATCACAAGTTATAAAAGTTTTTGGAGAGAATGCGGTTAAAGTTTTCGACTTATAGTTACATAAACAAGCAAATTTTACTTAATGAGCAGGCTTTTTTTATTCGATTTTATGGAGTAGAACATTTATTTCACTTTCAAAAAATAAGGATTTTCTGTTTCAATAAAAGCAAACAGTTAAAACACCTTGTTAAAAGTTAGTGTCTCCACAGTTATTTTTCAGTAACGAATTTTCTGTAACGAAAAGTAATATATATTTTTTTCTGACCATAATGAGATTTTCTTGAGTAACATTCACCGAAGTTATTCTTTAAAACAGAAGAAGCATTTGCGGTTTATGTACTATATAATTATCGGTAATCCAGCCTACATTGTAATTTTGCTTTTTCCCCCAATTAGCATATATTTTTACTCAAGAGCTCATTAGTGGTATTTACCCTGCAAACTCTACATATTGAAAAAGAAGTGTTTGCCCTTCTCTCGAAACTCAAATTTTCTCATGCCGTATCTGAAGAAATATTATCGTATGTTTATTACTTTATTATTTTACAAGAAGAAAGTATCCGATTCCTGAAAAACGTCGACTTCCTGTTTTCGACGGATTTATACGTTTTAAAAGATCCTGGACACAATGTGCTATTTAGGTTTTGGTATAATTCGCCGCGCAGCCAGAGCTGCTTTACTGCATTTTTCCATGATGTCCGCTGTAACTATATTTTAAGAACTAATGCATAGAAATTCACCAGTCTTCCATTCTGTTAGATCTTGACATAAATAGATCCTTATTAGGTTAGGAGTTATACCACTTAACAGGTGTCCCTCAAATGGTGTTGAGAAAGCGACTTTCACTTTCTTATATCTATAATACAGCTCATATTCAAAATATTAGAATAATTACTTTTTTTTCACAAACTGGAAATATCGTTTGGTAATTTAACATCTTTTAATGCAAATATGCAAACGATATTTTTATTTAGAACTTATTGTTGATTAAACTTATTTATTATCTTAAAATTAATATCATTTCTGAAAAGATTAATTGAAAAAAAAATATTTTGAAAAGTCAAAATATTAGAATATTTATTCAAGTGGTTCAAAATATTAGAATATTTCGCATTAATTCTCCTTTAATTATCACCAATTCATAACTGGTGGCATCATTGATTAAATTCAGACGATTTTATTTAAAATCGGTGTTCTTTTTACAGTTTGTTTGCTTTTTCGTCTTAAAATAGTTCGTGTGGGTGATATTCCTGAATCTATTAAATTTCGTATGGTTGATTTGTATCGGCACGGCAAAAATCAATGTTATATAGGGAATTATTTACATTGTTCGCAATCAAGTGTTAGTAAAATACTAACACAATATTCAAAGACTGGAAAATTTCAGAATAATCGCCGAAATGGCGGCCGAAAACCAAACGCATCTGCTAGAGCTGACAGGAAACGGAAGCGTATAGTTAAGAAAAACCGTTTTAAAAGTGTGCAATTCTTGCACCGAAAATGGAAAGAAGAAGGAGTTGAAGTTTCTACATAGAGAACATTAAGACGTCTCCATAAATTTAAGTTTGAATCTCGTATACCGAATACAAAATCTCTCATGACTGCAAAACAAAAACGTATAAGATTCAATTGGTGTAAATCAAGACGTTTATGGAGCGAAGAAGACTGGGAAAATATATTATTTAGTGATGAATGTATGTTTTGTATCTATACAACATAATTTCATCACTAACTAATATGTTTTTCCAATCTTCTTCGCTCCATAAACGTCTTGATTTCCACCAATTTAATCTTATACGCTTTTGTTTTGCAGTCATGAGAGGTTTTGTTCGTTAAAATCGTCTTGATTTATTCCATGATGCCACCAGTTATGAATTGCTGATAATTAAAGGAGAATTAATGTGAAATATTCTAATATTTTGAACCACTTGAATAAATATTCTAATATTTTGATTTTTCAAAATATTTTTTTTCTATTAATCTTTTCAAAAATGATATAAATTTTAAGATAATAAATAAGCTTAATCAACACTAAGTTCTTAATTAAAATATTATTTGCATAAAAAGACATTAAATTTGCCAAACGATATTTTCAGTTTGTGAAAAAAAGGAATTATTCTAATATTTTTAATATGAGCTGTAGAAAAAAGTATTGTAATCAAAATTTTTTTCGATTTCCGGTTTTTGACGGAATTGTACATTTTAGTGGTCTGATATTCCTAAAATCATGTTTATAACAATGTCTGTCTGGCCGTGTGCGACCTTTGTATCATCGAAAAGTGTATGAAGTTATGCATGGAATTGAACCAAACTTCATACGTAAGCTTTTGGATATAACAAGCAGCTACCACTTGAAATATGGGATATTCGGACACGTACAAACAGAATTGTAAGTTAAAATAAAGCATGAAATAAGTAACAGATATGTTAACTACTCATTTTGTGTTTCTTTAATGCATAATTAAAAAAACTACGCTTTTTGAAGCTTAAGTTATGTGCCCTCTTTCTCTCCTTGTCTCCGATTATAAATTTCCATTTTTTTTTAAATAAACAAACGATCTTTAAGTTGTTTGACATTTACCTACTATATTCAAAAGGCCAATTTAATCAATGCCGAAATTGTTTAGTTTTATTAATCCTTTATATCCCAAATTATGAATTTAAAACACTATTTCCTTGAGGCTTTTTCCCTTACATTACTATGATACATTAGAAGACATATGCACTAAAAATAAAATATTAAATTTTTTTATTAATTACGGCTAATTACTTGATGTGGTACTTCAAAGTATTGTCGGGTCATAACGCTTGGACAAAAATTGAGACTTAGAAAAAAAAAACTACAAGGTGGCCATAATTAAACTGACGGTACTCAGAGTGTTCTGTAGCGCGATCTAATTGAGAGAATGACGCCAAATTTTGTAAGAAGATTAAACATGACAGAGGACGAAGGATTCCGCGAAGAAGAAGAAATAGTTCCAAAAGTCACCGCTAGGGGAATATGTGGAGCTATGTAATAAAAAAGAGAGCTTAAAAAATGCAGAATCAATACTCTGAAATAAAATTACTTCTGATTTAGCACATTTAACATTTTTATTCAAGTTCAATACAGCAATAATACTCTCTTTTCTGTTACACAGCGCCACATATTCCCCTAGCGGTGACTTTTGGAGCTATTTTTTTTCCTTCGTCCCCCGTCTTGTTTAATCTTCTTACAAAATTTGGCGTCATTCTCTCAATTAGATCACGCTACAGAACACTCTGAGTACTGTCAGTTTAATTATGGCCACCTTTTATATTAAATTTTTTCTTACAAATTTAATATTAATTATCATGGATATATTTAGTGGATATATGTCTATGATGTACATATGACTAGATGATGATGCTGTTGGTGCATCATCAGTGAGCATTTCGCCAGCAGAAGAATATTCTACAGTTGTAACATTATCCTCCGACGGAAAGTATATCTAAAAGAATTTTCTAAACTTTTATTGATAACTTGTATTGATGACTTTTAAGTGTTTTAAACTGTTAGTTCCTATCTATAAAAACTGTTTTGATGAGGCCTATAGATGTCTATGATGGTTAGAGTTGCAGAGAAGCTGGAGATCCTACTTACACAACTTCCAGGTTGTGTAATATTTAAACGGAGCTTCTGACTGTAAAATAGTCAATGAAACATCATCTTGAAAGACCTTCCAATGATATGCCACTCACTAGGGAGAGTAAAATTTTTTTTTTGTCTCTATCGCCATTTTGTATTTTACGGATTTCGAATTTATAACCTATTCTATAACCATCGGACGATTAAGACAAATTGATAGAGATCTCATTCATTAAAATCCATCCAGCCGTTGGGATGTTTCGAGGGTATAAAGAAATCCACATACTAGATATGCGTGAAACACATAACCCTTCTTTTCAGTCGGGTAAAAAATATTATAGCCTTACCTTTAAAATTTAAGATGTTTAAAAGCAAAAGTTAGGGATAGAATGTCGGACAAGAAAATGGAAGCAAAATTGACACTCACACAAAATATCTTCGTGAATAATTTTCAACTTACCCGAACTGTTATTGCTATCTAGTGATGGTCAAGGGAAACATTTACTGTTGTTTCCTAAAAATACCGTTGCGAATGCATTCAATGAGTGTGTTTTAACCCTTTAACTACTGACGGTACTTATATGTACAATTAAAATAACTTGTTATAAAATCAGTTTAATACATCGATTAGTAGTAATACAATTTAGAATGAGTTATAGATGCATTACTTTATCATGTTCCAGAAGCATTATGGGTTACATAAAACAAATATATTTTTTAAAGGATGATTTCTTTGGCCTTTGCATCTTTTCAGCTTTCTTGGCGTTGGACGGGGGGGGGGGGGGAGATTTTTCTATTCAGAAATATTTCTATATTTCATTGTAAGAACATTATATTTCTATTTTTCCTAATTCTACAAAATACTAAGAAAAATATTTAAAATAAAAGATTTGAGTGGGTTTTTAAATATTAGACAAAATCCTTATAAATTCAAATTTAATGAATCCTTCTAAATCCTTAAATCCTTCTAAATTTCTTCTAAAATTTATTAAATGATTATGTAAATCTTCTAATTTAGTTTAAAAAATTCACGAAAAATGCTTTAGTAGATGAAATTTTCATGAATTCATAATTCAGTACATAAAGGGTTAATTGGGATAGAAAAATGTGATAGTTTAATGTACCGTCGGTGCATAAAGGATTAAATGCAGCATTTGTTTGAATTATTAAAATCAGAATTTCTGGAAGAACCAACGTCTATTGTTTTTTGTGTAATGACGTGATTTACTTCAAATATTTGCTATTAAATATTTATCTATATATGCAATAAATGTCTATTTCTCTCTTTGTACTGTATCTTTTACAAGACTTCCGACCCCACTTCACACACAACAAAAATTCTAAAACTAACCCTTTTCTTATAAGCGATGTTACTCCTTAATAAAAACCTGTAGCAATTTTATTCAAAACATTATTATTCCTAATTGTGCTAGCCCAGCTTACTTTTTATCATCAACGTAAACTTAATTTATTTTTCGGTTCTATGCTGTTTATATTTGTCACCGCTCAAAAGTTTTAAAAATTTCAATAACTATACGAACTTTAAGTTGGTTGAGATTGTCTAATGTATTCCAAAAACCAATTTACTCAAAAGCCATTTTCCCCTTTGTATTAGGTGGATTTTTTTTTTTTAGATTACGACTACTTAAACTTAGCAATCAGATCAGAAGTGGGAAATTTTTATCACGGTATTTCATCTATGAAAATATTTATTGTTTGATTGATGCGTTTTTTGGTTAAGAATGCCCACTGTACTCAAAAGACCAATTTACCCAATGGCCATTTTCCCCATTTTATTAGGCATTTATTATTTGGGAACATTTATTTAATTTTGTCAAAATATGATCAATTAATCCTCGCAATCAGGAGCTGGAAAACGTTATGAAGGTATTTCAGCTGAGAAAATATTTATTCCTTGATTTATGTAGGTTTTAATGAATGTACAAAAATATTTTATTGGGTAAATATTTATTAAATTCTCAAAAATAAATAAATTAAAAAAAATCATACTAGGCTACAATTTATTTCGTAGATAAACGAAATTTATTTTTTATGTTTAATTATAAACTTTTTTGTCTCCATTCTCAGGTTTTAACAACTTCTATAACTATACAAACTTCAAGTTTGTTGAAATTGCCCACTTTATGTAAAAGATCAATTTACTCATGGCTATTTTACTCCATTTTATTAGGTAGAAAATTTATTTATGTATTTATTTTGAAAACAGGATTAGTTAACCCTAGCAATCAGGAGTTGGAAAATATTATTAAGGTATTACAACAGAGAAAATCTTTTTTGCTTGACTAACTACATTTTAAACAAATATAGAAAAAATACTTTATTGGGTACATATTTATCAAATTATATATATAAAAAAATCATATATTCCTTTTTATTTAAGCTATGTTACTCCAAAATAAAATTTTGTAGCAATTTTATTCAAAGGAATTTTATTCTTAATAATTTTAGACTCGACTACATTTTATTTTTAATATAAATTTTATTTATTTTTTGCTCAATCCTCTATTTATTTGTTTCCATTCACAAGTTTTAAAAACTTCTATAACCACACGAACTTTAAGTTGGTTGATACTGTCCATTGCACTAAAAAGACCGATTTACCCAATGGGCATTTCCCACCATTTTATAAGGCAGAGCATTTTGATTGAGCAACAATCTTTTTTGAAATTGGATAACTTAAATTTTCCAGTCAGGAGCTGGAAAATGATCTCAAGGTATTTCAACTAAGAACACAATTTTTGCTTCATTTACATGGCTTTTAAAGAATGTACAAAATATTTTATTGATTAAACATTTATCAAATTATCAAAAATAAATAAATTAAAAAAAAATCAGATTTAACTCCATTTTATTTTTAATATAAACTTTATTTACTTTTTCTGCTCTATCCTCTATTTGCCTGCTTTCAGAAGTTTTAAAAACTTCTATAACTATACGAACTTTAAGTTGGTTGAGATTGCCCACTGTACTAAAAAGACCAATTTTCCCAATGCCCACTTTCCCCGATAAGTAGAAAATTTATTTATTTATTCAAAATACGATTACTTAAACTTAGAAATCAGGAACTAGAAAAAAGAAGTCATTTCAACTGAGAAAATAATTATTGCTTAATTTACGAGTTGTTTAATGAATGTACAAAAAATATTTTATAGAGTAAATATTTATCAAATTCTCAAAAACAAATCATCTAACGATTCTGTTAAAACCATGTTACTTCTTAATAAAAGTTTACTCCTTAATAACCAAGTTACTCTTTAATAAAAGTTTGTAGCAATTTTCTTCAAATCAGTCTTTTCATAATAATGTTGGACCCGGCAATGTTTTATTTTAAAGATAAACTTAATTTATTTTTTCTGTTCTATCCTCTTTTATTTGTCTCCTTTCACAAGTTTTAATAACTTCTATATTTATAGGAACTTTAAGTTGCTTGAGATTT
Organism: Maratus speciosus; assembly: GCA_963932465.1. NCBI lineage: Eukaryota > Metazoa > Arthropoda > Arachnida > Araneae > Salticidae > Maratus > Maratus speciosus. The sequence goes on along the minus strand of OZ010798.1, from coordinate 160,548,754 downwards.
CCCACTGTACTAACAAGAGCAATTTGCTCAATCGCCATTTTCCACGATTTTATTTGACAGAACATTTATTATTATTATTATTATTCTTTTTTTCAAATACGATTATTCAAACTTTGCAATCAATAGTAAGAAAACTTTGTCAAGATATTTCAACAGACAAACTATTTACTTCTTGATTTATAAAGCATTTAAGGCTGTTCTTAACTGCTCTACTCAACAAGCGCAAAACGTTTTGACACATTTACAAATTCGTTTTTTAACTGAAAGGTATAAAATTGGAAAGCCTGGCCATGGAAGCGATTTGAAATTGAACTGTTTTTTCATTTTTTTGATCAATTAATTACCTATTGAGTTATAAGCGAATTTAATCAGGTGACAAATACGTTTTTCTCCCGCTCTTGAATGCTCTTTCTTCCTTCGCACGGAAATTCGGTTCAAAACGCTCATTTTGACACTATTTTCTGAAGATCTATTGCGTTTGCAAAAAAATGAAAAAAAAAAAAAAACAGCTCAATTACATATTATCTGAACGACAACACCAGCTAGTTTCATACACTTTCGAACAAAAATAAATTAAAACTTATGTCAGGGTAAATATTTATAAAATTTTCAAAAATAATTAAATAAAGAAAAAAATCCGACTTAGCCAACATTTCATTTTTAATGTTAACTTTATTTTTTCTATTCCATCTTCCTTTTATTTGCCTCTATTCAAAAGTTTTAAAAACTTCTATAACTATACAAATTTTAAGTTAGTTTACTCAAAAGACCAATTTACTCAATGGCTATTTCTCCCCATTTTATAAGGCAGAACATTTATTTATTTTTTTCTAAATAGTATTACTTAAACTTACTAATCAGGAGTTGGAGAATATCAACATGGTATTTCAACGAAGAACATATTTTTTATTTGATTTATCAGGTGTGTAAAGAATGTACAATAAAGTTTTATTGAGTAAATATTTATAAAACATTCAAAAAATAAATACACAAAATATAAGAGAAAAGTAAAGAAAAGAGTTAAAGAAACTTTATAAGCATTCAATGTTTATCTTAAAAAATCACGTTTAATTTCATGACTGCAATTCATATTATTCCAAAAATGTTTCCTTTACAATATCGTGATTTGGCATGAGCCCTGATTATGGAAGACTCACCGCTTTGATTTACGCTTGATAGAAAGCAAGAATGAGAGAATGTATTAAAAAAATTATAGTGGTTTTTTTTTTTTTTTAGATGTCGCAATAGGAAAGAAAGAAAAGTATTAGTAAATAAATAAATAGAAATGCTTAATTCATCTATAAAAAGTTAAACTTAAAATTACACAATGTGCAAACTATTTAAAAGTTGAGACAATATTTAAAAAGATGTTAAGTTACTTTAATATTCTTAGTACTTTCAACTATAAAAACATAGCCTTCGTCAGAGAAATGCAAAATACTACTGTTATATGTAATAACAGTAGTATTTTGTATTTCTCTGACGAACGCTATGTTTTTATAGTTGAAAGTACTAAGGATATTAAAGTAATTTAACATCTTTTTAAATATTGTTTCATATTTTAAGTAGTTTGCACATAGTGTAATTTTAAGTTATTATATGTAATAACAGTAGTATTTTGTATTTCTCTGACGAACGCTATGTTTTTTTATAGTTGAAAATTCTAAGTATATTAAAATAATTTAACATTGTTTTAAATATTGTCTCATCTTTTAAGTAGTTTGCACATAGTGTAATTTTAAGTTTAAGAAAAGTATTATTTAAATTATTTATTCAACATTTCTGAATTGGTTTCTCAACGTATAATCACAATTTCATTAAAATTAAACTATTAATTCATAAAAGTGTATTGTCTAAAAAAGTATATATTTTTTATTTATATTATTTTTCTACAGTTTACTGTTTAAAATATTTTGTTGCTGCAGTTTTGCAGTCAGCGGACCTATTTTAGCGAAGGTGATTTAACGCATTATTAGTTCCATTGTAGTTGTAAATCGTATATAGTTGTAATCATTAAAAAGTATTTGACTATTTATTACCTGAGTTCGGATAAGGAAAATGCCTTAAAATTATTTTTTTAATGTAGAAATAAATTCTAAACAAGTTGGAAATTGCTCGTCAAACGTGGCAAATGAGGTGCGTTCGTACTATAACTAGTTTTATAATTATTTTTGCACCCAATATTGTACTGAATGTATATTTTTTTTGCACTTCATAAGTGCATAGTCTGTAACAACATTAAAATGCAATTGCAATATTTTTTTTTCCCATTCCCCGTAATGTAACGGAAAACTTTTGACTGTCCTTGTCATTAAACTATACATCCGATTTTCAATGAAATTTGAAATGGCTCGACAAAATTTTGCAACAATTATATATTTAAAATTTCAGACCATTCGGAAGGCTGTAACATCATTAAAATGCACTTGCAATAATTTTTCCCTTTGGGCGTAATGTAAAGAAAAACTTTTGACTGTCCCTGTAATTAAACTATACATCCGAGTTTCATAAAATTTGAAATGGCTCGACAAAGTTTTGCAGAAATTATATATTTAAAATTTCAGACCATTCGGTTGGGCAGTTTTTGCTCTGTTATATGCGGACGGACAGACAGACGGACTGAACGACGACTATAGTTGCTAAGTATTTATATAATTACGAACGCACCTAAAAAAACTAATGTTCTATTGTAGTCGGAAACACATCTGTGAACATAATTTTTATAATTCTAACTTACCAGAAAGTGAGTGAAAAATTCATTAGAAAATTCATTTTTTTGTGGCTGAATTAATTTAAATAAAAGAGTAAAAATTTTAATGTATCTAGTTCTATCAATTTTCAAATATTTTTAACCCTTAAAAAAATTCAGAATTTTTTTTGTGAGATTTCCTAATAACACTGGACATAAAAAACTAAAATTTACTCATCTGATAAACTAAATTTATGCTTGTTATTCTTTCCTTAGGTTATTTGTCTTCAATCAGAAGTTTAAAAAACTTTGAAAAGTATACGCATTTTGCGTTGGTTGATATCTTCCCCTCTACACAAAAGGCCAATTTATTTAATACTCATAAATAATTTTTCTATTTTAATGGATAAAACGATTATTTGATTTTAAAAAATGGGATTATTTGTATCTCTACTTTAATTATAAATGAAGGTTAGAAGATTTAATCCATACAGTACACTGTAAAACATTTGTGTAACGTTACTCTATAAAATTGGTGGCAGCCTTGCTGCCTCCAATTTTATGAAGTATTTTAACTGATATAACCAGAGTTACGTTACACTAATATGTAATATTACACCAGTTATATCAGTTTAAATTACACCATTATATAAGAGAAAATAATTACTCTATAAAATTGGTGGCAGCAGGATGCCACCAATTTTTTGGAGTAACGTTACATAATTTTTTTACAGTGTATAGTCTCGATTATCCGAATTAATATGGGCCAAGCTCACCTCGGATACGCAAAAAACTCGGATAAACAGGATTTACACCAATCGTCACCAAATAAGGATATGAAATGTAAATTTTCACTTAATTCATTCATTTTTATGGTACTAATAATATTTCTTTAATGTACATTTCCGTTACTTTTAAGAAAAAACGGGGAATGAAATTGTTTATTTGAAAAAGCCCTTGACAGTTTTTTTTTGTTTGTTAAATGTCAATTTTGCTGCAGTTTTTTTGTGGTTGCAGTATTACGCTACTGTATAGCTGCCAATTTCTAAGATTTTTCTTATCACTAAAACTTACCAGTAAATTTTGCCTAATTCAGTAGCCAAAATCTAACAATTGTCAACGATTAAATATGATAAAAATTTGTATTAAATATTAGAGGTAACAAAACCGTAAAAATTGGCAGCTACGTGATACTATTAGTGTCATAAAAAAAATTGCAGGTGCAGCATCTTCTTCCTGATCAAAGTATTAAAAAGTTTTTTTCAATTGAATTTATAATACCCTTGGAATGGATAATTTTCTATTACTGGACTGATCGAGTCCATTATTATGAAACAGCCATTATAAATGAAGTGTTAGGTGAAGATGAAAGAGCAACGTAAAATGTTACAACTCTGATATTTTGGTCAGAATGGGGGAAAAAATAGCGATATTTTTTTTAGTTCTAACTTTTTACGACTGCTCTTTCATCTTTACCTAAGACTTAATTTATAATGGCTGTTTCATAATAATGGAATCAATCAGTCCATCAGAAGAAAATAACTCGGTTAAAGCGGAAACTAGGTTAAGCGGGACTCGTATAATCAGGACTGTACTGTATATTGTAACTTCAGTAATATTTTAAGTTTCATTTATCAATGTAAAAAATATCTTACGAAAGTATTTTCATTGAATGAGCATTTTTGACTATTTGAGTGAATTCTTTAGAGGTTGTTACAAAATTTTTACAAAAAAAGAAAAAAATCTACTGCTAATAAACTAAATTTATATCTGCCATCCCCTTCTATTCACAACTTTCAAAAACTCTTACGAACACACAAACTTTAAATTGGTTGACATTTCTTACTATGCTCAAAGGGCCAATTTATTTAATGTCCAAACATATTTTTTCTGAATTCATTTTATTTTATTTTATTTTTATTAGGAAATTTATTTAACTTTTAAAAATGGGATTACACGAACTTGTACTTTAATTACAAATCCAGCTTTTTGGGAAAAAATTACAGCATTATACAACTTCAGTAATACTTTTAATTCTTTTTATTAGTTTTCTTAATAACTTACAAAAGTATGTTCTTTGAATAAGTGTTTGTTTGACATTTTAGGCCTATAAATTGGGTAAAAGTGTAATAAAGTCTAGTCTTTATAAATATCGTTTTTTTAGTTAGTATTCTCTGTCTTTCATATTTTAAAATTGCCTTAAAAATATTCCTTAAAGTACTCTTTCAGCCTCTTATTTTAAAATACTCTTAACACTTAACATAATTTTGTTGAGACATTTCCTAATAATACTGGACATAAAAAAATCTAAATTTTACTTAAACTAAATTTATGTCTGCTATTCCTGCCTTAGGTTATTTGTCTCCAATCAGAAGTAAAAAAAAAGATAAGTATACGAACTTTATGTTGGATGATATCTGCCACTAAAACAACAGGTCAATTTACTTAATACCCACATATAGTTTTATTTTATTTTATTGGATAAAAAGTTTATTTGAGTTTTAAAAATAGAAAGTTTTGAACTTCTGCTTTAAATAGAAATGATGGTTTAAAAATTTAATCAATATATTGTACCTTGTATCTTCACTAATATTTTAAGCATGATTTATAAGTTTTCTAACTAACTTACGGAAGTATTTTCTCTGAATGAGTATCCTTTATTAACCCTTTGAGAGGCGGTGTGATATATTATATCCCACCTAATTTTAATCATGATTCGCACCAGAAACTTTCAATTAAATTTTACTTTTTAACTAAAAAATGTTTAAAAATTGCTTTTCCTTATTTTGAAATAATTTCTTTCGTAAATTCCGTTGCGAGTTCGACATTACAGAAACACTGTTGCTTGACCCTGAAAGCATTATTTGAAAGCAGATTTTTTTCACGAACCGTTAAAAAAGAAAAAAAACGCTTAGCGTTTTAATTATATACATTTGCTATAATTTTTTTCCTCTCCAATCACAAGTTTCAGAAACTTTTATAAATATGTGAACTTTAAATTAATTCACACTTTTTACTACGCTAAAAAGGACAAGTTATTTAATGCCCAATCATATTTTTTCTGATCTCCCTTTATTTTATGTTTTAGATTAGGAAATTTATTTGACTTTTAAAAATGGGATTACATTAACTTGTACTTTAATTATAAATCTAGTTTGTTTTTTTTTTTTGGGGGGGGGGGGGGAAATGAACGTATTACATGTTTGGTAATATTTGTAATTCATTTTATCAGTTTTCTTATTAACGCAAGAAAATATTTCCTTTGAATGAGTAATTGTTTTATGTTTTAAGCCGGTAAATTTATGCTTAAACCTGAATAAATTGTATTAAAGTCTTTATAAATTGTTTTTTAGTTAATAATCTCTCTCTTTCTAATTCTAAAATACTCTTTAAAATATTCTTTAAAATACTCTTTCATCCTCTTATTTAAAAATACTCTTAACCCTTAAAAGATTCAGAATTCTGTTGAGGCATTTCCTAATAATGCTGTGGTTAAAAAAGTAAAATTTACTTTTCTGATAAACTAAATTTATGTTTGTGATTCTTTTCTTGGGTTATTTGTCTCCAATCAGAAACTTAACAGTTTGATAAAAATACGAACTGTATGTTGGTTTATATCTGCCACTACACAAAAGGACAATTTATTTAATACCCATATATAGTTATTGTATTTTATTGGATAAAACGCTTATTTGACATTTAAGAAGTCGGAAATTATGCGTCAAAAGAGTCAAATGATGTGCGTTCGTACGATAACTAGCTTTATAAATATTCAGATCGTGGTGCAATAGCTGTTGTACTCTTATGCAAAAATGCATGAATACAACTTTTATTACGATTATATATATTGAATTCAGTAATACGGAAATAATATGACTTCATCTTAAATAGGACGTCATCACCATGGCAACATAGAATCATTACCTAGCATAGGATATCATTGAATTAATTGCATTTGATAGGATTTAATAGAATGAAGAAAACTGTTATTTAATATCTTTTTAAGTTTTGTTTGGATTTTCCTAAAATATGAAATTACTGGAAAAAATTCTGCTATGATTATACATACTAACCCTTAAATGCCGGGTGTTGCTTTTTGGCAACATACCCAATTTAGGCTTCTAAAATAGTATTAGAATAATATTGAAGCTATAATGCCTAATGTTGCCAATAAAATACATTCTGAAAATATTATTAAATAAATTTTCAACATGTAGATGGCAACACTTGCGCTGTTTAAGAATAAAGATATATTTATTTTTTCAATTGCTGCTACTTGTTCTTTTTGTTTTGTTTGGAAGCTTGCGAAATACCCTATTTTGTTTTGCAGTGAGCAAGTAAAATTTATTTCTTATTATAGTCCCTAAATTTCTTAAGTGTTTAATATTATAGAATTTTATCAAGGAAAATTATTTTTTCTATTAAAGACCTGTATTGCCGATTAGTAACAAACTGTTTTTTAGCCTTAAACCATACTTAAAACACAATATGATTTTTAAAAGTATATTTCCCATGATTTATTTAAAAAATGAAAGCCGAAAAACATTATTACAATGATTTTTTGAAAAATCAGGCATTTAAGTGTTAAATTTCAAACCATTCGACTGGGTTATTTTTGCGCTGTTATACCCGGACAGACAAACGGACCAGACGACGACTACTACGACTACTACGTCGTAAGACGACTACGACAACTACTACGTCGATAAGTGCTACGCACTTATATAATTAGGAACGCACCTAAAAACTGCTATAAACTCACGAACTTTAAATTAGTTGACATTTCTTACTACGTCCAAAAGGCCAATTTAATTAAGGTCGAAACTTTTTTTTAAAATTTCATATAATTATTTTTAATTTCATATAATTTTTTTTATTAGAAAATTTATTTGACTTTATAAAATGAGATTACATGTTCTTTAATTAGAACTCCATTTTTTGTGTGTGTGGGGGGGGGGGCGTTAAAAGTGTTACATTTCTCAGTAATATTTTAAATTCGTTTAAACAGTTTTATAATAACGCACGAAAGTATTTTCTTTGAATGAATACCAGTTTTATGTTTTAGGCCGGTAAATTTATGCTTAAACCTGGATAAATTGTATTAAAATATTCATAAATTGTTTTTAGTTATTAATCTTTCTTATTTTAAAATTCTACTCTTAAGAATATTCTTAAAATAATCTTTTTATTTTTATACAAATGTTCTTAACCACGATATTCAGAATTTTCTTGAGATTTTTCCTAATAATGCTGGACAAAAGAAAACTAAATTTTACTTTTCTGATAAACTAAATTTATGTTTGTTTCTCTTTCTTAAGGGTATTTTTGTCTACAATCAGAAGTTTTAAAAACTGATAAGTATATGAACTTTATGTTTTATTAAATCTGCTACTATAGACAAAAGGATATCTTTAGAGGTGGTAACGAAATTGAAATATTCAATTACTAATAAAATTTACTTTCTGGTAAACCAAATTTATGTCTGTTACGCTTTCCTTAGGTTATTTGTCTTCAATAAGAAGTTTAAAAAACTTTGATAAGTATACGAACTTTATGATTTTTTTTTTAAATTGCTACTATACACAAAAGGCCAATTTATTTAATAACATATATAGCTTTTCTGTTTAATTGGATAAAACGTTTATATGACTTTTAAAAATGGGATTATTTGAATTTCTAATTTAATTAGAAATGAAGGTTTAGAAGATTTAATCAATATATCATATCCTTAGTAATATTTTATTTGTGATTTATCAGTTTTCTTAATAACGTACGAATGTCTTTTCATTGTATGAGTATTTATTTATTATTATTTTTTTAAGATTGACTATTTCAATAATTTCTTTAAAAGGTAGTTACAAAATTCTTAGAAAAAAATTCTATTGATGATAAACTACATTTACGTTTACTATCTGTTTTGTCTCCAATCATAAGTTTCAAAAACTTTTATAAAAACAGGAATTTTTATTTGGTTGACATTTTCCTACATGCTCAAAAGGCCAATTTATTTAATGTCCATAGGTATTTTTTTTTCCTCATTTTATTTCATTTTAAGATTCGTTTGATTTTTTAAAATATAATTACATAACTTTTATTTTAATTAGATGTCAAGTTTTCAAAATAAATATCAATATATTGCATCTTCAGAAAATTTTTTATTTCGTTTTATGAGTTTTCTAAATAACGTACGAAACGATTTTCTTTAAATGAATACTTGTTTTAAGTTTTATATCGATTAATTTATTTTTAAACCGCTGTAAAATTCATTAAAATATTTTTTTTAAATATGTTTTAATTAGTAAAGTCTCTCTTTATTACATTCATGTCCAAAATTAAGGTTACAAACATAAAATTTGTGAAAACTGATGAACTATTCACTGTGTTGGCACGAAATTTGGCCCAGAGGTATATTACAATGGGAGAAAGAATATAGAAACATAACAATATGAAAAAGATTTTAATTGTGAATTAAGATTCAGGGTTTATCAAAAAGTCCTGGTAGGGAGAGTTATGCTGTGCAATGGCACTTCCTAGACCATCCCAAACATGTTCAATAGGACTGAGGTCCGGAGACCTTGAGGGCCAATTCATACGGCGAATATCCTCTTCGTAAAGAAAATCCTCAACTATGTGAGCACTGTGTGGCTTCGCATTATTATCTATAAACACGAAGTCCGGGCCTACGGCATCCCGGAACAATGTCACATATGCTTTAAGGATCTCATCCCTATAGAGATGTGTGTTGACAGTACCCGCATCCAAGACATGCAGCGGTGTACGACTGCCCAACATTACGCCGCCCGAGACAAGGATTCCTTTGCCACTAAATCAGTCGATTTCTTTTACGTATAAGGGACGATAGCGAGCTCCGCGTTCTCTCCAGATAAAGATTCGGCGAGAATCATTCTGCGTGGTGAATCTCGACTCATCACTGGAAAGAACAAAGCCCCATTCTTGCTGTGTCTTCGACTCCACAACCGGGTTCTTCTGTTGGATGCAGTGAAAGGGACACACACGACTGGAGACCGGGCGTTAGGAATGATGTCCTCGAAGCCTATGTGAGGTTGTTCCAGGGTGCTGTAAGCCCGGACTTCAAATTTATGAACTATAATGCGAAGCCACACAGAGCTCACACTGTTGATGATTTTCTTGAAGAAGAGGATATTCGCCGTATGAATTGGCCCTCAAGGTCTTTGAACCTCAGTCCTATTGAACACGTTTGGGATGGTCTAGGAAGAGCCATTTCACAGCATAACCCCCCCCCTCCCAGACCCCCCAGGAGTTAAAAGCCGCGCTTTTGGAATAATGGACTTTGTTGCCACAAAGACTTATTGACACCCTCATAAACAGTATGAGAGCTCGTTGTGACGCTTGTATAGCAGTGTACGGTGGTCACACTTCATATTAGACAGACTTTTCCCGAGATAAATGCTTTATCTCTGATTCATGATTTAACACTTTTTCATATACAATGTATCTTATTTCACAATTAAATTATTTTCCATATTGTTATGTTGCTATATTTTTTCTCCCATTATAATATACCTCTGTGCCATATTTCGTGGCAAAACAGTGAATAGTTCATCAGTTTTCACAGATTTTATGTTTGTGACCTTAATTTTGGACAAGAGTGTATTTCAAAATACTCTTAAAAATCATTTTAAAATACACTTTTCCCTTATTCTTTATTTAAAATACTCTTAAACTCATGATAAAATTCAGAATTTTATTGAGACATTTCCTAATAAAGCTGGACTTAAAAAACTAAATTTTATTTTTGTAATAAAATAAATTGATGTTTTCTGTTTTTTCCTTACGTTATTTGACTTTCCTCAGAAGTTTAAAAAACTTTGATAAGTATACGAACTTTATGTTGAATGATATATGCCACTCTACGCAAAAGGCCAATTTATTTAATAACCATATATAGTTTTTCTATTTTATTGGATAAAACGTTTATTTGATTTAAAAAAATTGAATTATTTGTATTTCTAATTTAAGTAGAAATGGAGGTTTATGATATTTAAACGATGTATCATATCTTCAGTAACATTTTAACTTGATTTATAAGTTTTTTAAATAACGTACGGATGTTTACATTGAATAAGCATTTATTTATTTTTTTAAGTTTGACTATTTCAGTGCTATCTTCAAGGGAATTTAAAGTGAAAAAAAAAAAAAAGATATTACATCTGTTCATAAGTAATTAAAAATAAATACAAAAACTTAACCCTTAAATGCCTGAATTTTCAAAAATCATTTTAATAATGTTTTTCGTCTTTCATTTTTTAAGTAATTCATGGGAAAAATACTTAAAAAAATCATATCTTGTTTTAAGTATGGTTTACGGCTAAAAAGCAGTTTTTTACGAATGGGCAATACTGGTCTTTAATTGAAAAAATAATGTTCCTTGATAAAATTCTATAATATTAAACACACAAAAATTTTAGGAACTATGAAAACAAATAAATTTTATTTGCTCCCTGTAGAACAAAATAGGGGATTTCGCAAGCTTCCAAACAAAGAAAAAAAAACATGTAGCAACAATTGAAAAAAATAAATCTATCTTTATTCTTAAACACCACAAGTGTTGCGATCTATATGTTGAAAATCGATTTAATAATATTTTCAGAATGTATATTATTGGCAACATTAAGTATTATAGCTTCAATATTATTCTAATAGCATTTTATAAGCCTAAATTGGGTATGTTGCCGAAAGGCAACACCCGACATTTAAGGGTAAAGTTATACAGGTAGCAATAGGTTATCTATCACCGACCTTTAATTTCTCAACCATTGGTCGTAGACATATAGTTCCAATTACAAAAACGTTTCAAATGAGGTAAATATTCATGTTGTGGCATTATTTAAAGTAAAAGAAATCAATTTTATAAAAATTACGGAATCTAACTTTTATGCTGTCCCCCAGTCCCTATAGTTATATTTAGTAAAAGTTTGCACGTAACATAACAGATTTAACACAAAAAATTTGACATCTGTACTACAAAAACTGACACAGTTATTAAATTTCAAAGTTTGAGATTTTTTGCACATGATTTTGTCTTTCACTGAGGGATCAGTTAAAAGATGAACTGAAGTAATTCGAAATCAAAATCAGGTACAATATTCTTCTTACGGCGAAACCACCTTTAGCTGGTATCGCCAAATCGGTGTATCACCAAAGAGGGTTATTTCATCTAAAAATTTGAGCTAAATTTTAGGGGTCGTATACAAAGCTAAGAATGAAATGCTGAAATTAAACCGAAAAATAAATATCAATTTATTATAATACCAGAAAATGGTCTACTATAAAAAATGAATACATCAAGCGCCGGAATCTACTAGAGACATTGCTCAAAATGTTCTCCATTGGTGGCAATGCACAAATGAATGCATGACAGTAGTGAGTGCTGGACATGTTAGAGCATAGCAGGTGTGCAAACTGTGGGGCAATCAAGAATAACCCGTTGCTTGAGATAAACCAGAGAAGTGATCTCAGTCACGTAGACCTATGCTTTGATGTAACTCCAGAGGTAGGAGTCCATGGGAGTAAAGTCCGGCGAACGCGGTGGCCACTCTACCGGACCACCCTATCCAAGGATCTGTTGACCGAATTCGGTGATCAGATACGCCTGGACGTTTGATGTTTCATGCGGAGAGGGTCCCATTCTGTTGAAACCACACCCGGCATGCACGTCGGAGAGAGACCTCTTCATACCAGTCACGTACCATGTTTTGTAGCAGGTGCAGGTTACAATTAGCAGTTTAGGTCCTATAGTACTTTTATGGGTCGAACAACATTCAAACGTTAAAGTAGGTAGAATCGGCAACTGGAAAATAAAACATCCCCACTAGGACTAGATAAATGGCAGTGGAATGCAAACAACCAGCCGAGCTATAACGAGCATGAAACTAGGGATTATGCAAATTATAATATTACCGCAGTTCCACACGTTCGGGTTAAAACATAATCCATCTAGCAGTGAACATGTTACTCAGCGCTGAGATCGTAATGACAAGCTATGCAAACATGTCGAAATGTTACTTATTTATGGTGAATGTCAAAGGAATGCCAGAGAGTGTGCGAGTGTTTATTCAGAACGTTTCCCTAAGGATCTACATCAAACGCATGAAACTATAACTGATGGATTGCACCATCTTAGAGAGACCTGTTCTGTTCCACCCCGACACAGAACAAGTAGACGAGCAAGGTGTCATGTTCGAGTGACACCGGAGGATGTGCTGACATTCGCCCTTTTAAGTCCACAACTGAGCACGGCGGAATTAAACGAGGCATGTGGTCGTCTCGCATTTGTTACATGCACATGATGCGCATGCATATCACCCAACACTGGTGCAAGCATTGATGCTGGGTGACCACGCACGACGGTTTGATTATTGTAATTTCATGCTCAACACCTCAGAGGAAGATCCGTCGTTCCTTTGTGGCATTCTGTAAACAGATGTGTCAATATTTACACGGGGTGGCATTGAGAACGTGCACAATGTGCATTACTGGTCTCTGGAAAACCTCCGCATCACCGCACAGTACGACACGTGTGGTGCGGTATATGCGGATCCCAGATTGTTGGACCTATCTTCTACGATGGGACCTTAACGGACGATTGTTACCTGCATCTGCTGTTAAACATGGTACGTGACTGGTATGAAGAGCTGCCTCACCACCGTGCATGCTGTGTGTGATTTCAACATGATAAGGCCCTTTCTGACAAAACCATGAAACGACCGGGTGTATCTGGTCAACGAATTCGGTCAACAGATCCTTGGATATGGTGGTCCGGTAGAGTGGCCGCCGCGTTCTCCGGACTTTACTCCCATGTACTTCTACCTCTGGGTTACATCAAGGCATAGGTCTGTGTGACTGAGACCACTTCTCTGGTTTATCTGAAGCAACGCATCATTCTTGATTGTCGCACAGTTTGCACTCCTGCTATGCTCTAACGTGTCCAGGACGCAGTACTGTCACGCATTCACTTGCGCATTGCCACCAATGAAGAACACTTTGATCAGTATCTCTAGTAGATTCCGGCGTTTGATGTATTCATTTTTCACTGTATACCGTTTTCTGATATTACAATAAATTGATATTTATTTTTCTGTTTGATTTCAATATTTCATTCTTCGCTTTGTATACGCCCCCTAAAAGTTAGCTCAAATTTTTAGATGAAATATCCCTGTTTGGTGATACCCCGATTTGGCGATACAGGCTGAAGGTGGATTTGACGATACAAGCTGATGGTGGTTTCGCCGTAGAAAGAACATTGCACCCTGATTTTGATCTCAAATTACTTTAATTCATCTTTTAACTGATCCCTCAATGAAAGACAAAATCATGTGTAAAAATCCCAAACTTTGAAATTTAATAACTGTGTCAATTTTTGTAGTGCAGATGTCAAACTTTTTGTGTTATATCTGTTACGATATATGTAAACTTTTATTAAATATAACTATAAGGACTGGGGGACAGTATAAAAAGTTAGATTTCGCAATTTTATAAAAATTGATTTTTTACTTTAAATAATGCCACAACATGAATATTTACATCATTTGAAACGTTTTTGTAATTGGAACTATATGTCTACGACTAACGGTTTAGAAATTAAAGGTCGGCGATAGATAACATATTGAACACTGTATATCTCTTTCCTTTGCAGATATGCAACGCGGTTTTTTTTTTTTTTTTTTTTTTTTAAATGTCGCAAAAGGTCCAAAAAGAGACGAAAAAATAATTTGCTTTGTTCAAATTACCGCTATTTCGTCAAAAATAAACTTTTAAAAGTAAATATTAGTATAAGTTCCATAGGATTTAATGCCTTTTCATAATTTGCGTACTCAGTTTGTTTCAGTTGCTTGCGCGGAGAAAAACAGTCCCTCAGATTGGTAGTTCACGAAACACCTGCAGGAACTCCAAGTCGCACAAGTCATATTATTCATTATTTTTCACAAAAATAAATTTAAATACATAAGTAGAATGTTAATAAAATGCAAAATGTCATATATCTTTCCTTTGTAACTGAAAAAAAAAAATTGTAAAAATCATGTTAATTATACGCCAAAGAAGTTGAACTTCCCGCTAAGCAAGAAAAAATGTTTTTAACACTTTCCAACAAAGTTAAGGGGTCTCAGGACTCTTAAAGCTATAAAATATTCGAAATTTTGATTTTAAGATGTTAAATTTTTAGATGTTAAACTCCTATCTTTTCTGAGCATTTTGATATAATTGTTTCTTTGAAATTCCCATTAGAACAGAAGTTATGGCGTTTAGAATTATACTCGCTCAATAGCTGAAGCGGCGTTTCGGAAATTTTGAAGCCATTTTTCTCTAAATGACGTTTTTGGGCATAACGTGCATGATACCTCAAAAACTGCTGATTATTTTTTCATGAAATTTTCAAAACATATCTTTCATGTTAGACTGTATAAACTGAAACTAAAATTTCCTTTTTACTGTTCAAAAAATATTTTTTTAGGTGATTATACTGTTGAAATTTTCTAAATTTTGCATTAGCTAAATACAACTTTGTATTAAAAATATAAAAATGCTTTAAATACAAATTTATTTAAGTTCAGGGTACTTATTACAATCCGAAGTACAATTATACACCAAAATTTTCAGTCTAGTTGCAAAATTTATTGATAATCTTTCGCGTAATCTGTTATGCCGACTTTGTGCTCGTAAAATGTCTGACAGCTTGGAACCCCTCTGTAAATGGTAATTCTACATCTAGACATTTTTTAAATACATGAAATGTGGGAACATACTTATATCTTTCATTCCAATTAAAATTGTGTCTTAAAATCAAATACATTTTAAGATATTAAACGTTGAATATGGTCTTTTTTTCCCATTTTAACAGTCCTGAGACCCCGTAAGTGTTTATGAACTCTGTTTCTTTGTATGTCTGTCTGTCCTTCCGTGCGGTAACTCGCATAAATATGGTCCGATTGCCATGAAATTCATAGCTGTTTTGGGGTATTACTATGACATGTTTGGTATGGAAAATGAAGTATGTACAATCGTGGGAAAAAAAAGTAAACACCGCTTACTAACTCTGCAAAAAATTATCGTAGAAGAAAGTTACTGGTACCACAGGATTGTGAATAAAGTCTACTTTCAAATGATGTAGCGTAGACCGGGGCTAGTTGACCATAGGGGCATGTTGGCCCAGTCCCGATATTTTTAAAACTTTGCGTTAGATGATATTGTCAGTCCAGCCAACTACGTGTTGCTTCGCTTTCCTCCTCCAACATCATGGAATTATTGAGTATTTTCAAAATTTTGCAAAGGTGAGTAAATTTCCTCTCTTATAAATAACCGTTTTTTATTTGTTTGTAGATTACATTTTAGATTTTGATATATAATAATTCAGAAAAATAATTGTTCATAGTTATTGTAGGACATGTTTTTTTTTTAAATACTTTCAGAATAATTTCTTACAGTCATGAAAAACCAAAATGGCAATACGGGGTTAGTTGTCCCATTTGGCACGGGGCATGTTGGCCCCCCGGCCCAACATACCCCGTAGGAATTTGGCTCTGGGGTATTTGGGATTTTGATAGTTTTAATGAATTATTTTAATAAACATTAATTATTATTTTAATTAATTTATTATTAATTAATAGTAAGGAATTATTTTATTAATTGAATTCCTGGTTATTCCAGTCAATCTTTAAAAAAAATGAAGCTATAATGTTGTCTACCTCCTCTCCAAATTAAATCAGCTGCTCCTGTTGTACAAAAAAATTTATAACTTTCATAATTATAGAAAAATCCCTGTTGGCTTGGCTTACATGCGCAGGTAGATTTCGAAGTTAAGTACTAATTTCTCGAAGAATTTAACGGATTAAGGGAAATGTGACTTTTTTCTTATACAACCTCCTCCCCCCCCCCCCACACACACACATACACTTTTTTGTTTTTAATTTATTTTTGCTGTAAAAGTTGATCCTATCACAAGCTTGTCAATACAAAAGTTGTAGATAATATTAAGAGGATTTATGATAAATTTAAGTGAATTTGATATCTTGTGAATGGACGAAGTTATGAATTTTTGTTCTTCTGAAAACCCTATTTTTTGCACTCCTTGAAGCCATTTTTATTTAATATAAAAAATCTGTCATGCATAATTTTTTGGTTCCTAGAATAATCTAGAATATATAGAATATATCCTAGAATATATAGAGAATATCCTAGAATAGTCCCTAATAATTCCTAGAAGTTTTGAAAACTTTAAACTGGTTCGATATGTTATCGTGTCCATAGAAAAGTAATATATATATTACTTTTAATATATTTATAATATATTTATAATATTTAATATATTTATAATTAATATATATATATATATATATATATATATATATAGATAGATAGATAGATAGATAGATAAAGTTTTAAACTGGAAGTGGTTTTTGATTCTAGGGGTCATGATCGGTGTAGATCTGCAAAAGTGTTTAAAAAATTCCAACATATGGGAGATTGCAATAGGTAGCATTTCTTATGAAATCCACCTAAAAGTTCGGCCTCCTAGTGTTACTACCGCTAAAAGTAACAAATCTAAAAATCAAAATCTACCTGACTCCGATATTTCTCAATTATTAATAAAATCCCTTTGTTCCCCGTCCAGAGAAGAGTTTTTCACAAATAATGCTTTAATAGCATCACATTTTATGAAGTGAAAACCTCTTACCTGGTTAGTTATTCGTTGAAACTAAATAATCCTTACTGTCTTCATAATCCATAAAAAGTGCATTTTCAGGAAACAATAGTTTAATTATCAAAAAATATCTTTTCCTTTAAGAGACATGTTGTCCCTTTCACAGACAGAATAGAACTATACTTCCTTAACCGTTAACAACGATCAGCAGTTCAAATAAAAAATATAAATATATAATATCATCCAACATAATTATATCAAGCACATTGCTATATCATAATATATTATATATTTAAAATCTCATTATACCAATAATAAATCATGAATGTAACCAATAATATATATATATTTCATGATAAACAAACAAGGATTCTTTATACTTGATTAGGAATTAAAGTTTTATGTAAAAGAAAATTGTCATTATTTCAAAAAAGCACTACCCAAAGTATCATGAAGCAATATTACATTTTAATAACAGAAATTTGAAGGGAATAATGCGCTAGAAAAACATATTAAAGATAATAAACGAAAGAAAAGAATTATTGTACTTAACAGATGTATAAAAACCTTGATAGAATTTATTTATCATCTGGTGTTTATAATAAATCACCTAATTAAGGATGAATGATTTCTTAAATTACGGTACTTTTACGGTGTTTTAACACCTAGCATACCTTTATTAAAATTTATTACGGTTACGTAATGTATTAAAGAAATTTTTTATGAGAAAATAAAATAAATTTTTAAAACAATATTTGGTGGAAGTTAATAATTTGAATAACTCACAGTTTTAATATCTAAAATTTTTATTCTAATTTAGGAGGCTATATTATGTTTTTGTTCGCAAGAAATAAAAAATTAAGATTTGGTAAAATTTTGATCACTTCTTAAACTTCTACACTATCAGAACATTAAAAAAGTGACGTGGGCCAACTTACCCGCAATCGAGGCAGGTTGGTCCAAGCGACTTGGTGTCAATTTGAGCTTCTAAACTAATTCTTATAGTTAATATTTTCAAGTTTTACTATTGCGACTTCTTCCTGAAAGTATACTGATAGTGGTAGCATAAAAAGAAATTTTTTAATTATTGGAAGAAAAAGCGGGTCAACTAGCCCCGGTCTACCCTATATAAAATTTGCTTAGGGGGCCATCTACGTATTAAAACGAACCATAACTTTTTTTTTCCCAATAGCAATACACAATTCTGGCAGCATAAATGAACTCTGTACCCCTCAATTAACCAAAAAACAATTTTTTATGCAATTCATACGATAAGTTTCCGAGAAATGAATTATTTTGAAACGAGCGTATTTTAGGGGCTGAATCCAAAATGAAGTTCGGTACTCGATTGTTGACCGAAAGAGTGATTATTTCTTGAATCAAAAATTCTTGATGAAGGCATCTTAATCGCCACTCAAACCGTTATTGAAGACTGCCAGATTACAGGATAGCATAAGAAATTTCAAAATATCTAGTCACTTCTCTCATAGACAGCCCCTTAAAGCATCAATTTGCCGTTTTTTAAGCATAATTTGAGAACTAATAGGAAGAAAAGTGTGAAATTTTAAATTTCCATAAAGCAAGACTTAATAAATCTTGTAAAAATTGTAGGTTGCAATTCATAATTTTTTCGAATATTAATTTCATAATTCACAATTCATATCATAAAATTATAAAAATTTCAAATTCAACGTATTCATGATTGGGTATTTTAGCATTATTGCTGCACTAAAAATTAGCACATTAGGAGTATAATTTCAGGAGATATTAATAAAAATATGAAAATGTAATTTAACATTAGAAGCACTCAATTTTGAACGTTTATAATTTAAAAAATAATCATTCAAATGACTTGAAATTTGGTGTCTAGGCATAATTTGAAGAGAAGATTCGAAATATCTTGTTAAAATCCGGTATTTCTATTGAAAAATAAAATAAAATTTGGGTCCATTTTAATATGTAGATGGCCCCCTAAGCAAATGTTATATCATAATTTAAAAGTAGACTTTATTTCCAGTCGTTCAGTGCCAGTAACTTTCTTCTACGATAATTTTACTTTTTTTTTTTTTTTTTTTTTTTTTTTTTTTTTTTTACACGACTGTACCATTTATGGTTCATTTGCAGAGATACGCAAAAGAACGTTACAATACGATTTACAGGTAAAATTTGTTTGCGGTGAATTTTAATGACATTATACACAATTTTAAGCATAGTGAAATTTATAGACATTACTGAAGTATACTACATGGCATTTACTATAGAATAGGGCCTGCATAGAATCTATCATTCATTTACAGGGACACACAAAAGAATTTGGCTATAGAAGAAATTGAACTATTGAAGTCTATGAACAGTAATTACTGGAAGTGCGTTTCAAGTTGTAGTACAAGTTTTTAAATTGAACTAGTATAAATTATATAGATTGTATATGAGGCTGAACAAAAGTTCTCAAGTACATTTTCATTTATCCACGAAATTGCTGAATGGAAATTTCCAACGTTGCTATTCGTTTAAGGTTTCTCAGGACTTCTTTTTCTTTTTTTCCAATTTTAAGAGACTATTTTCAACATTTAATCTCTTAAAATGTATCATTTTAAAACACAATTTTAATTGAAATGAAAGATATAAATATGGTCTTTAATTTCACGAATTTATAAAATTGGAAGATGTGGAATTAGCATTTATAGGGGATTCCAAACTGTCAAGCTATTTGAGGAGCAGAAAATTGGTATAACAGCTTAATCACAGGATTACAAAATAAATTTTCAAACTAGAATGAAATTTTCTTTGCTAAGCTATACTTCAGATCGTAATAATTTCTCTAAACCTGAATAAGTTTGTATTTAAAGCATTTTTATGTTTTTAACAGCAAGTTCCATTTAGCTAATGCAAAATTTTGAAAATTTCAACAGTATAATCACCTAAAAAAGTATTATTTTGAACAATAAATGGAAATTTTAGGTTCAGTTTATGCAGAGTAACATGAAACGTATGTTTTGAAAATTTCCTGAAAAAATATTCAGACGTTTTTGAGATATCTTGCGCGTTATGCCCAAGAACGTCATTTGGAGAAAAATAACTTCTAAGTTTAGGAAACGCCGCTTTAGCTATTGAGTGGGCATAATTCTAAAAGCCATAACTTCTGTACTAATGGGGATTTCAAGGAAACAATTACATCAAAATGTTCAAAAGAGATAGGAGTTTAACATCTAAAAAAATTAAAATTTCGAAAATTTTGAGATTTTAAGAGTCCTGAACTGAACTAACTTTGAGCATATTAAGTAGTATTACACATACAAATCCATAAATGATATACAGGGCTGCGCAAAAAAAAGGTTTATTTTTTCGACTATTGATTGTAATAGCAGAAATTGGGTTTTCAAGTGCGTTATGTGTTTTTCAAATTGTTTATTTCATCTTAATAATATTGTAAATGTGTTGGGAAGTGTTACATAATCTATGCGGGATGCATGGTTTTTCGTTTTCGTTTCCATATATTTTAATATATTAAATGAACCAAAAAAAAAAGTGTGCTAAATATGTTTTGTTTTTTATCGATAGGTCATCTATGCTTTTTAACCCCTTGAGGGGCAATTAAATGCCTTTCTGTAATGACGAATTCACACCGAAATTTGCAAAAAGATTAATTGCAAAATAAGGAAAAGCAATTTTACGACTTTTTCCCACCAAAGTTAAAAAAGTAAAACTTAATAAAATTTTCTAGTGCAAATCTTCATTAATCGCAGGTGGGATACAATATATCCCAATGTCTCTCAAAGGGTTAAAAATATTAGCAAAAAATTATAAACAGATTATATAAAGTTCATATCTGGGAGCACGGCAGTGCGTCCGCCAAGTTCGCACAAGCCGTAAGCTACCTTTTCTTGAACCATTTCGGCATACTTTTCACCCCCTCATAACGTCGTTTTAGGGAGAGATATAGAATTTTTTCTTTTATGCACATGCTCGTATGGTCAAACTGAACTAAGATTCCACGATTTCATGTTTCTATATTTAGTAGTTTTCGAAATATTAAATTCCGAAAAAGCGCTTTTTTGTCACTGACTCACTTCGCATCATCAAATAACTAAGGTACTTCTAAAAGTCGTAGAATCATGAAATTTCACAAGTAAGTCGGGTTTGTAGCACAATTAACCAGAAAAATCTGAAAATACAGAATTTCCGCCTCTAAACCCTTCAAACAGGGGGTGTTCATTTGGCCGTAAACAGTTCCTTGTGCCAATGTTGGTCGCCAAAACTCGATTACAGAGTTTTGAAGGCGGTCACGTGATTTCAAGCAGAATAACATTTTATATATATGCTTTTCCAAAGATGTTTGTTAAATAGAAAAAATTAATATACCTAAAAATTTTAATCAGTATAGGTTATGATATATTCACAATATTAAAACAATAGCACATTTAACAAAATATAATCGCAGTTCGGTACTTTTCCGATATAGTAGCCTTGGCGAAATAGATAAAATTAACTTGACGAGAAAAGAAATTTAGTAATAACGCATTTTCTGGCAACCTATTTACTGTTTCATATCCACAAGCAATTTTTTCCATATGTATACAATTTATTTGATGTAAGGAACCCGTTTATTTATTTTTATATACAGACAGAAATAATTTGTACATAAAAAACTATATTTTATACATGTATAAATAAAATGTTTATATGTATACATACATATATGGACAACATAAAAGTTCATCAGGTTTGTTTTCATAGTTGTTTATATCATTTGGCAACATATCTCAGTTTCTGAAGTCCGAATTGCGCCAAGATTTAAAAAAAGATGCCAAGGTCTCTATAGTGGAAAAATATCCTAATGCCATATGAATGTTTAAAAATCTCATTTTAATTAAATGAAATGTGTAACTAATAAACTGTCTTTAACGATGTGCGACAGATGCGGAGTCCGAAGTCCGCTGCTAATGTTATTATATTGTATTATTAGCCTACTTACTGTTAATTTATTGTTAATTTTAAATCTTTAAAAGAAAGATTATAGTTATAGATAAGATATGTTAGTCGCCATAACCCGATTACAGAAAATTATCCTGAGTTATAAAGGTGTTACATGATTTCAAGCTGAATGAATTTTTATATGCTTTTACAAAAATCTCAATAAGGCAAATCTTTCAATTTATCTGTCCATCTTTCTATCTTTTACTTCCTTAAAAGAAATTTTATTAAAGACCGGGAGGAGTCTGCACAGATCACCACCTCATCGAGTTGACAGCTGAAATTTTAGGATTAGTTAAATATTGATTAGCGTATTGAAATGTAACTGGTCTGCCAAGTCATATCTTTGTGGAAACCACCTACAGACCCGATTTTACGGGTTAATTGGTGGATTTTCCACTGTGTTTTCCTGCACCCATTCCTCCATGTTTCCAAACTTTTCGATGCAGGGAAATACAATAGTAAACCTATCAGTTAACCACTAAAATTAGGTCTTCAAGTGGTTTCTACCAAGATATGACTTGACAGACCTGTTGCATTTAAATATGCTAATCTAGTTTTAACTAATTCTAAAATTTCAGCTGTAAACTCGATGATGTTATGGCGTGTGCAGACGCCTCCCGGTCTATTATAAATGTCGGAATTCTAATCTCAATAGCACTCTGGTCAATCTGGCAATTATCCTTACTATTTATGGAACACTATTCCTTTAAGTGCGTTTTAATGATGTTAATGAACTTATGCATATGCATCATACATATTATACATATGCATATAATACATAATACATTTGCATCATACATATTATAGGTATGTGTATAATACATAATACATATGCATCATTATGACGTCAGAATAAACAAAACATTTTTTGTCGCCAGATTTGAGAATTGACATGATATATTACAAAATTTTGCGAAACTTCACTAAATGTCGCCAAGCTTGGCGAATATTTGACGCTAGTGGATATTTTTAAATGAGTTAATTATTAATGCGAGCCATCTATTTTTATTTTTCCGCATATCATCTGAATAGTTATATGATATAACGTACTAATATTTCAAAAGTGCTAATAGTTTCGTCACTGCCCAAAGCCTCTGCTATTGTTATTATATTGTACTGTTATTATACTTACTCTGACTATATTGTTAATCTTTACACCGCTAAAACTTCTGTATTATGTAAAGAAAATTTACGGAAACTATTAAAGCATTGAAACTGCCAGTTCTTCTTATGATTATTATAATTCTATAATATGTAACATGTTAATCGATATGTACGTTAGAATGAATCTTCTATAATCCGGTTCCTCGCCTTTTAGTTTTCAGGTTTCAAATAAAATTAGCTAAAATCTTAAAACCATGGCACATTGACTAATTGTTCAACACGATCAGATGAGAAGAATGATAGATTTTCAAATGGATCATGGCAGTGAGCCGGTAGACCTTCTATTCTTCCATAATCGAGTCTATTGAAAAGGTTAACGTGAAAAAAAAGATATTAGCATCAGTATGGTTTAATACAAATGCAGATATTGTCAAAGGATTTCATAAGAACCATTTCACTTGTACCCAGTCGTATCAGTTAAAATACAACAATTGGCAGTGACCCCAATTAGAAAAGATTACTTAATAGGATTAAAAATTTCCGCATTAGAGAACGAATCGTAACTGCTAAGGAAACATGCATAAGTGAGTTAAGCGATATTTGTCACCAAAGATGAAATACATAACAACACAAAATATATGATGTGCTTCCATGATTGTAAAGAGTTCTTGATTTCTCTATCAAAAGCTTCCGACTTGGCAAAAGAATGGGCAAGTAAATTAAATTATGAATAACAGACACATGATGCAATGTTTAACATGGAATTAATACGGTCAATACTGCTTGCTAGAGGCGGCTAATACTTTAATATAAAGAGAAATAAAGTATAAATTTGTATAGCTCAATAAAATAAATTTAGTTATTTTTATGTTAGCCGGGCGTAAGTGGCAAATCGCCAAATAATGTTCCCAACTCCATTGTTCATATTGCATTCATTTCATTTAAAGATATATACTTTTCAGTCATCTCATTTAAAATAGATGCATTTCCCTCATTTTATTTAATAGAATATTTAACATAGAAATAAATAAATAAATAAATAAGAAATAATAACGTAAACCAAAATATTTTATTTGAAAATCAAAGCATTGTTTCTAATTTAGACATGTGAAAAATGAAAACTGCTATTGGCGAAAAAACAAAAGTCTAATGAGGAGATTTGCTCCCGGCTAGCATAAAAGTAAAGTAATTTAAGTTTTTTCATATTAATATAGTTTAGAATAACAAATTTGAAAAAACATACAAAAAGTAGTGATATCCCAACAAAAAGTTTTCGGTAAAAAAAAAAAGCGCCAAGTTCTCCTTAATGTTTCGGCCAGAAAAAGTAGTGATATCTGAAGTTCGCACAAGTTAAAAGCCAAACATCCCAAATCTTTCATTGAAAATGGCTTCCTGCGACTAGGCCGTTAATGCCTTCGAGAGAGTTTTTCAAATTTTAAAATATGTACCAATGAGCTGCATGCCAACTACATTTTTTTATTATTTTAGGCATTTTGTGGCACAGAGTACAGAAATAAAATACACATTTGAAAAAAGCATTTAAACAACTTCAGTCTATTTAAATGCTTAGAAATTAAAAATAACAAAATACTTGTATTCAGGAGCCCTAATTGCTAAAACATAATTAGTATCAGTTTTTATCAGTTTATAAATCAAATACCTCTTAATGTATGCAAACAAAGTGTATTAAATGTTCAAACGAAATAAATCTCTTTCGTCAATACACAAAATTTCTGTATTATACAATATAATATAATGTAACATATTGTAAGATTTGAAGTAAGTAAATTTTGTTTTATTTCTTGGGTTTTACGTTAATGACTTTAGCTTTAGACCGTATAAAATGGCAATTAAAGCACAAGTGGACTAAATGATCTGTAATCAAAACAAATGTTTGTTGAAACTGAATGGTAGTTATCAGAAATCTTTTACTTATAATGTCTTTATGTGAATCTGCCTCTTTGCATTCTCATATTACTTTTAATATTTAAATAATTCATAAATGTGTAATTTCTCAATCATTAATTTTGAAATGCTGTAGAAGGCATTAACGGCCAAGTCGCAGGAAGCCATTTTCAATGAAAGATTTGGGATGTTTGGCTTTTAACTTGTGCGAACTTCAGATATCACTACTTTTTCTGGCCGAAACATTAAGGAGAACTTGGCGCTTTTTTTTTTTTACCGAAAACTTTTTGTTGGGATTTAACTCTTTAAGCATCCTGCAGAATTTTCCATGTGTGTTTTATGAAATGTATTTGTATGAAAATATGTTTATGGTTACCTTACGTATTTATTTATCTTATGCACTGCACAAAAATAATATTAATAAGAATTTCGTGTTAAATTAGCTCTTGAATTAAAAGATTACGTGACGGAAAAACACGGTTAGGACGCTTAAATAGTTAAAATTATTCTCCCTTCCTATCATAATTATATTCACATTCAAATTAATCTTGGCACATTGCCTTAGACTGAAACCTTTGTTTTCATTTGATTTTCCCGTGAACATTGTTTATAAGACTTCATAAAATTATCAAAGGTGAGATATGTGCAAAGATATTTAGCAACAAGTGCTAAGAACTCATCGTCCCTGAAAACAACGCGGCGGCTCTAAAAATACTTTCTTGCTTTGCTGTAACCATGGTGACCATTAAAGAATTTACGCTTAGTAACTATGACAACATTTCAAGAGAATAAATAACGCAGATGTATTGTCAGAAGACGATCTATTATAGATAGTATTTAGGAAAGAGTACAACATGAAAGATTTATAAAAGAATATGGAGGATTAATAATAATAAAAAATACGGGTTGTGGAATAATTATGGTGCGTTTTTTTATAATAAAAAGAGGATAATCCCGGGCTTCCCGGGTTACAGAATATAGGTGAAAACCATCATATATATATTTTCTCTTATTAAAGGGTTCCAGAACTCTTAAAATTGGATAAAAAGAGAAAAAAGACCATTTTCAATATTTAATATATTAAAATGCATATCATTTTAAAACAACCTTTTTATTGTGACTAAAGATATAAGTATGTTCTTTTATTTCATGTATTTAAAACATTGCAAGGTGCAGAATTAGCATTTATAGGGGGGGGGGGGTATCCAAATTGTCAGACATTTGACGAGCAGAAAATTGGTATAGCAGCTTACGTGCAGGATTACAAAATAAATTTTGCAACTAGAATGAAAATTTTTGTGCTAACCTATACTTCAGATCGTAATAATTTCCCTAAACCTGAATAAGTTTGCATTTAAAGCATTTTTATGTTTTTAATAGCAAGTTCCATTTAGCTAATACAAAATTTTGAAAATTTCAACAGTATAATAACCTAAAAATATATATTATTTTGAACAATAAAAAGGAAATTTTAGGTTCGGTTTATACAGACTAACATGAAACATATGTTTTGAAATTTTCATGAAAAAATATTCAGAAGTTTTTGAGATATCGTATGCGTTATGCCCAAAAACGTCATTTGGTGAAAAATGACTTCAAAGTTTCGGAAACGCCGCTTCAGCTATTGAGTGGGTATAATTCTAAAAGACATAACTTCTGTTCTAATGAGAATTTTAAGGAAACAATTACATCAAAATGGCAAGAAGAGATAGGAGTTTAACATCTAAATCAATTAAAATTTCGAAAATTTTGATCTTTAAGAGTCCTGAGAGCCCTTAACTGACCTAACTTTGAATATACTAAGTAGTACTCATGCAAATACATAAATCATATACAGGGCTGCACAAAAAAAAGACCGGTTACTTTTTCGACTATTAATTGTAATAGAAAAAAATTTGGTTTTCAAGTGCGTTATTTGTATTTCAAATTGTTTATTTAGACATAATATTTCATCTTAATAAACTATGACGTTTGATTACAGTATTCTGAATGTGTTGGAAAGTGTTACATAATCTATGCGCCATGCATGATTATTCGTTTTTGTTTCCATATATTTTAATATAATAAATGAACAAAAAAAGTTTGCTAAATCTGTTTTGTTTGTTGTCGACAGGTCATCTATGCTTTATAAAATATTTGAGGGGCAAATAATTAAGTTTTTGTAATGTCGAATTCACACCGGAATTTTCTAAAAGATTTATTGTAAAATAAGGAAAAGCAATTTTACGACTTTTTTCCACCAAAGTTAGAAAAGTAAAATTTAATAAAATTTCCTGGTGAAAATCTTCATTAATCGCAGGTGGGATAAAATATATCCCAAAGCCCCTCAAAGGGTTAAAAATATTAGCAACAAAATTATAAACAGATTACATAAAGTTCATGTTTAATTCTTTAAGCGTCCAGCAGAATTTTTCATGTGTGGTTAATGATTCATAAGATAATCAGGGCTCGCAGCGTTCCTAAAATTTTCACCATTTCCTACCACTATTTTAAATAAAGAATCTTCGTTATATATTCCTTTAACACTGGCAATAAAAGTTTTAGATAAAGATTTTCGTTTTAAAATAGTGGTAGCAAGTTGCGAAAATTTTAGGAACGCTGCGAGCCCTGGATAATAACTATGAAATGTATTTGTATGAAAATATGTTTCTGGTTACCTAACATATTTATTTATCTTATGCAGTGCAAAAAAAAAATAATATTAATAAGAATTTTGTGTTAAATCAGCTCTTGAATTAAAAGATTACATGACGGAAAGATATGGTTAGGACTCTTAAATAGTTAAAATTATTCTCACTTCCTATCATAATTACTATTATATTCACATTCAAATTAATCTTGACACATTGCCTTAGACTGAAACCTTTGTTTTTATTTAATTTTCACGTGAACATAGTTTATAAAACTCCATAAAATTATCAAAGGTGAGATATCTGCAAAGATATTTAGCAACAAGTGCTAAGAACTCATCGTTCCTGAAAACAACGCGGCGGCTCTAAAAATACTTTCTTACTTTGCTGTAACCATGGTGACCATTAAAGAATTTACGCTTAGTAACTATGACAACATTTCAAGGGAATAAATAACGTAGATATATTGATAGAAGACGATCTATTACAGATATTTAAGAAAGAGTACTACATGAAAGATTTATAAAAGAATATGGAGGAATAATATAAAAAAAGAAAAATTATGGCCTTTGGAATAATTATAGTGCGTTTTTTCTAATAATAACACACATTGGAGATATCAATATGGTGTTTAGTCGTGCATTCCTCGTCCCCGAATTTCAATTATTTGATATATAAACATAATATAAATATTAGAAGATATTATATAGAGAAATCTATATATACTATTTTTAAAATTAATCTGAAAAGGTTCTTTATTACACAGTCTAACAAAAGTTGTAGTTTTCTTGTTGTATTTGTTGTCTGCTATGTGTTCTTTGATACTGTAAAAACAAAGAACACATAGCAGACATCAATTACAACATCAAAGAACACATAGCAGACATCAAATACAACAACAAAGAGTACATAGCAGACATAAAATACAACAACAACAAAAAAAGTACAGCTTTAGCTAGACTATATAATAAAGAGCCTTTACAGATTAAATTTAAAAATAGTAGAATAATTTATCCATCAAGATTTTACTTGCCAAACCAATATCCGAGAATCAATAGAAATCTTCTTACGCAGTGAGAATATATGCAATGATTAAGCCTCTATATAACAGCCTAAAATTTGGAAAGAGATGCTCTACAGAAAAGTGAAACAATAGTATTAAATAATTCACGTTCACAAATATCCATTTTTAATATTGCAGTTAATTTCATTATGCTCGAGTTCGCGTGATTTTTGTTTACCAGTTTTCGATTTAAATTTTTTACGAAAATATTTGTATCATATTTATTATTGAGAATGTTGTCTAACTGAATCTGAATTTTGGTGAAAATCCGTGTATTAGTTTTTGAGATAGAGTTATTGCAAAAATCCTGAAAAATCCATCATAGCAGCGCCTCCCGTTGAGTGATTTACACCAAAACATAATCAGCAGAAATATTAATCAAGGTATACTTGAATCTGAAGTTTGATAAAAATTCCTATATTAGTTCTTGAGATAGAGCGATCGAGGAAATTGTAAAAAATGCAGCACAGCAGCGCCACCTATTAGGCGATTTACACCAACAAGTAATCATCATCAACTCATATCAAGGACTAACTGAATCTGAAGTTTGATTGAAATCCGTGTATTAGTTCTTGAAATAGAGTTATTGCGGAAATCGTGTGAATCCTTCAAAATGCAGCATAGCATCCTGTTGGCCAATTTACACAAAGAGGTTATCAGCATCAAATTATATCACGTACTAATTGATGCTACATATATAACTAATATATGAATAAAACTAGGTATTTTTTGCCTTGTTAAAAATACTTTATCACTTTAAGGGGACCGGGAAAACCCTATCTCCACCATGTTAATTTCACCAACTTTATGTACCTTTATCTCGGAAATGGTGAAAGATAGAGGTCAAAATTTTTTAGAGTAGTTAAAATAACGTAATTTACGTATTTTAACAGACCATTTTCTTTCTAAGTGAAACTCAAAATTAATTATTAATTATTTATCGAAAGTCATTTTTAAATTAGCATTTTCGGTAAGATTTCACTGCCTAAAATAAATAATTCTCAACAAATCATCAAATCCCTGTGTTAAATTATACAATATATCATTATATAAGTACTAAATAAAAATCCGAGTTCTTAAGTTTAATAGATATTGAAAAAAAAGGAACATAAACATGAAAAATACAAGTTTTGAGGAAAAGCCAATTAAAGATTTAAATAGCCATTAAGCTATGAAGTACTCATAGAAAGAAGGATTAATTTCAGCACTTATTTTTTTCTATATAAATATGTGTGACACATCGTTGTAAAGATAAAAGTTTAACCTATTTAATGATATAAAAAAAGTAAAAATCGATTTTTTAGTGAATTTTGCTTTCCTACTCCCCTTAAGTAAATATTAATTTAGTTTGATGTATTCAAGTGATTTTTAGGTAGCTTTCTTTACAAAAAAGCTACCTATTGCAGCCGTTCGGAGGAAAGCGATTTCAAAAAATTTTGGTATATTTTCATCGATCATGACCCCCAGACCCCGAAATCACCCTCCGTTCAAAATTGATATATATATATATATATATATATATATATATATATATATATATATATATCTGACCTATGTCACACTGTAACTCCCGTAATTATGAACCGATTTCGATGTAATTCGGTGTGTACATAGTACATACCAATGTCTCGACCGAGTTCGTTGGCCAGCTTCATCCGCCGTTTTGTTTCAAAATGGCGGCCATTTAAAATTTTTAAAAAAATTTAAAACTTGAAATGTGGTACCAAAAAATTAAAAATGGAAAAATATTTTTTTCTTATGTATTTGACCTTTATACAAAGATTCCGGAGCAGTTTTTGTTTCGTCTATATCTTAAAAAATGGCTGAGTTATAGCATTTTGAATTTCTAGCGTGGCTGACATTTTGAAACGTCCTGAATTTTGTCACGCGATAAAAGGCGTATTTATGAACCGATTTGGATGTAATTCGGTGTGTACATAGTACATACGAATCTCTCGACCGAGTTTGTTGGACAGCTTCATCCGCCATTTTGTTTCAAAATGGCGGCTATTTAAAATTTTTTTAAAAATTTAAAATTTGAAATGTGGTACCAAAAAATTGAAAATGGAAAAATATTTTTTTCTTATGTATTTGACCTTTATACAGAGATTTCGGAGCAGTTTTTGTTTCGTCTATATCTTAAAAAATGGCTGAGTTATAGCATTTTGAAATTCTAGCGTGGCTGACATTTTGAAACGTCCTGAATTTTGTCACGCGATAAAAGGCGTATTTTTGAACCGATTTGGATGTAACATCGTTTATGCATAGTACATACCAATGTCTCGACCGGGTTCGTTGGCCAGCTTCACCCGCCATCTTGTTTAAAAATGGCGGCCATTTAAATTTTTAAGAAAAATTTAAATTTGAATTGTGGTACCAAAAATTGAAAATTGAAAAAATATTTTCTTCTTATGTGTTTGACCTTGATAAAAAGATTCGGGAGCAGTTTTTGTTTCGTCTATATTTTAAGAAATGGCTGAGTTATAGCATTTTGAATTTCTAGCGTGGCTGACATTTTGAAACGTCCTGATTTTTCTCACGTAATAACAGGCGTATTTATGAACCGACTTGGATGTACCTTGGTGTGTACATAGTACATACAAATATCTCGACCGAGTTCGTTGGCCAGCTTCATCCGCCATCTTGTTTCAAAATGGCGGCCATTTAAAAAAATTAAATAATAAAAAAATTTAAATTAGATACCAAAAAATTGGAAAATGAAAAAGATTTTTTTTTGTATGTGTTTGACCTTAATACAAAGATTCCGGAACAGTTTTCGTTTCGTCTATATCTTAAAAAAATGGCTGAGTAATAGCATTTTGAATTTCTCTTGTGGCTGACATTTTAAAACGACCTGATTTTTGTCACGCGATAACAGGCGTATTTATGAACCTATTTGGATGTAACTTGGTCTGTACATAGTACATACCAATGTCTCGACCGAGTTCGTTGGCCAGCTTCATTCGCCATCTTGTTTCAAAAAGGTTGCCATTTAAAAAAATTAAATTTAAAATTCAAAATGAGGTATTAAAAAATTGGAAAATGAAAATTTTTTTTTTTATGTGTTTGGCCTTGATACAAAGATTCCGGAGCAGTTTTTGTTTCTGAAAATTTGTTCTTTTGTTGATATCTTAAAAAATGGTTGATTTATAGCACTTTGAATTTCTAGCATGGCTAACATTTTGAAACGATCTTGTATTTGTCACGCGATAACACACGTATTCGCCTATTTCGATGTAAGAAGGCATGTGGATAGTATACATCAACACGTCGACCAAGTTCGCTTGGCCAGATTCATCAGCCATCTTGTTTCAAAATGGCGGCCATTAAATTAAAAAATATATATATATTTAAAGTGAGGTGCAAAAAAATTAGAAATTGAAAAAGGTTTCTTTCTTAAGTATTTGATCTTGATATAAGGATTCAGGAGCATTTTTTGTTTGTCTTTACCTTAAAAAATGGCTCAGATAATTCAAGTCTGTTTCAATTTCTATTGTGGGTGACATTTTGAAAAATCTGATTTTTTGCATGCGACAGCACTCCTATATATTAACCGATTCCGATGTGAGTGAGCATGTGCACAGCAATTACTAAGGTCTCGACCAAGTTCACTGCTTAGCCTCATCCACCATGTTGTCTTAAAATGACAGGCACTTTAAGAAATTGCAGAATTTGGCAGCCAAATATAAGTTACTTTAAAGAAAAGCAGCTTGGACAAAGCTGACTAATTTCGCGAAATTCTCATTCATTATATTGATAAAAATTAATATTGAATCTCCTATATTCGGTTTCCACTAAATTGAGCTTCGTGTGTTTGCATGATATAAGTTGGCTTTTTTTAAATAAGGATTATGAAAGCTACCTCTTCCTCCCGGCACTGGCCGGAAGGACTTTTTTTTCATATAGTTGTATGTGAATTGTGACAAAGTTTTCTTATGTAAAAATTGTTTGCCTTGTCATTTATTACTGAATACAGCCCTTTTCTGTTATTTCTCTGTGTTATAAAGATTTGTTTCTTAGACACTTTTGCATGATACTGTAGAAATTTGAAGTAAAAGCACTAATCAAGAAGAAAAAATTTTGTCTTTCAAATAAGTATATTATTGATATATATAGTTTTTTAGTATTTTATAGTTTTAAAACTATGAATAATTTATAAAGTTATGCAACTACATTCCATTTTTTAAAAATTTATAGGGATAATCCTAAAGTCTTCAATGGAACTGCAAAACAATTATTAATTAAATAAAAGACATTATAACTTTAAATTAATTATCTTCAATATGTTCGTGATTACTTCACTGTTAACTAATTTCAGTAACTCAATGCTTTATATATATATATATATATATATATATATATATATAAATCTTCACTCTTCTTAAAAGATTTTCCCACTCTTTAAAATACTTGCATAATTATTTAGAAATTGGCATGCAATAGAATTAATAAGAAAGCACTATTTCTTAGACTTTTCTAATACAAAATAATAATTAAGATCAACAAAGAACTAATCAAGAACTAATTCTATTAATGTATGAACAAAAGATAATTCATCTCAGATTATATTCCTAAAATAAACATGATTAGATTACGTATTTTTTTCCCGGAAAGAATCTTTTCCGATAAATGAATTAAGGTGAAGCAATTTTCTGTTTTTATTTGTGGTATTTATACATTTTTAACAATGCATAATTAAACGAAAAAAGAAAATATACTCGTACAGTAGAACCTCTTTTATCCGAAAATCTTTTAACCGAAATCCTTTTTTAAAGCTGTTTTTTAACATCACATTCCTTGCGTGCAAAATCCATTTTGAACGCTTTTTTTTTAACTATCTTATTCCTTGTGTGCAAGCAGTCCTTTCCGAACTACGAGTTCATATAGATATTTTCGAACCCCTTTCTGAGAGTTCCTTTCAATTTAACTTGAGCTCCCGTAAGCTGCGGAATGGAACGAAGAAAACGAACAAATTAGCAATTCTGAGACTTTTGAATGTTTTGAAAAAGGTTTGGCATGGCTGGAGCAGCAGAAAGATTGTGATACTGGTGAATTAATAATATTAAAAAACTCCGTGATAGAGCTTCAAAGCAAAGGCAAATGAAACTGCGACAAATAAATCATTTTAACAACCCTTGTGATATATGTAAAAGTTGCTTAATTTCAAAATTAAAATTCCGGTAATTTGTTTCTATTTTGCTATTGCTTTATTTTTATTAAGCACCTGTTACCATAATAAGAAAAATTGCAAATATTTCTCCCTCTTCTTAAAATGGGAGCATTCTCGATTATCCGAAAATTTCTTTTTTCCGAAAGAAGGTAGGTCTCAATTACTTCGGATAACAGAGGTTCTACTGTATTTAGTATTTTTTGAACTTATGTATCTCCGAGTAATTAAGTTTCAATTTTAAAATCTCAAGCAGTTTTTTTTTTTTTCTTTTTAACTTTATGAACACATCGAGTAAGAAAAGCAAGGATTGACCGAAACAGGTTTTTAAGACTGAAACCGAATTTCGGTAATACATTCATATTTTCCACCGAAATCTAAAACATCCAAAATGATTTTTAATGTAATAAATACATACATAAATACACATAATTATTAACTAATTATACGTATGATCCAAGCTTGCTGGTTGTGCTTCTGACCAAAATTTTTATTTTCATATAAAATGTAATTACTTCATCAACGACACAAAATTATTTTCTAATTATACGAATTTCAGCTAATTAAAAAATGTTTTAGGTCTACATACCACGATATATCTTTTATAATAAATTTTTAAAATGATCTTTGTTATAATAGAACTTTCTCAAAGAGTATTCGAAACACTTCTGCGTTTCATATTAAACATATTCTATTAATGTTAAGTCGTCAGCTTTTAATGAGCAAGTGAAGAGCGTCTGCAAAGTTTAATCCTATATGCATTTCTTGCTTTAAAATTTGCACTCACGGTTTGAGTCAGTCATGACGGACAATTATAAACAGTGAAGTTCATAGCAATAAATAAAAGGTGTCTCATTTGAGCCAATATAACTCAAATGAATACAACTCAAAATTCCCGAAGAAAGAAACGAAATATTTGGAATACAGATAGTTTCGGTTTAGCCGACTTTTCGGTGGAACTCAGATTTTCGACCGAAAAGGAAACCGATAACGAATTTTCGGTCGATATCTAAGAAAAAAATTGTAATCATGGTTTCTATGTTTGTGCCAGAGTGAGCACGATAACATCTAAGCGATACATGTATATACACAACGTATTGAGCTCGCATTTGACGTATATGTTGTAGACAACTGTCGCATGAAATGTATAACTATTCGTAAAAATCCGCCGACGGATTATGTATTTAATCCATTTTTAAGCGATTTTCAAATTATTTTCCAATTAATTCTATAGAGAAAATTGACAATGAAATGTGACAGCCTATAAGTGATAAATATTGCGCCGATGTAATCAAGCATTAGTTGCGCCGATGTAATCAAACATTAGCTGCGCCGATGTAATCAAACATTAGCTGCGCCGATGTAATCAAGCGGTATCTGCGCTGATAACACAATGTAAAAAATTTATAAATATTACTATCCCAAATTTTACGAGAGTTCATAATCATATAAATATGTAGCACCTATAGTCGTCGTCTGATCCATACATCTGTCTGTCCGTCTGTCCGCATATAATAGCGCAGAAACTAACCAACCGAATGGTTTGTAATTTAATATATATAATTGTTACAGAATTTAGTTGTGTCATTTCAAATTTTATGAAAATCGAATCAAAACTTAAAAAGATATGAATAAAAGTTTTCTCCATTCTATTAAATTGTATAATCGTATCATACATAATTAGTTCAATTATATCCCATGATCGGTAATGATTCTAGATTGCCATGGTAATTAGGGCCTATTAAAGATGGTTATTATTTCCGTATTACTAAATTCAATATATATAATCGTAATAAATAATGTGTTCATGCATTTTTGCGTAAGAGTGCAACAGCTATTACACCAAGTTCTGAATGTTTATAAACTAATTATAGTACGAACACACCTCATTTGCCACGTCTGACGTACAATTTCCGACTTGTTAACCCCCGGTTCGGTATACTATTTCTTTCTCCCAGCTTATTTTGTGTCCCATTAATAATCGTGTCCCATTAATAATGTGTCCCATTAATAACATTATCTTACAGAAAACACAGCAATAAACAAAGCAGATGTATCATTGTGCGATTAAATGCTCTATAGCAATTTTTTAAATTTCTAAGCATCGTATATTTTAAATCTTTATACCGTCGTATTGGGAAAAAAAAGTACTTTTAAATACAGTTTGTTTGAAAACTGTATCTCCATTTACTTTTGAAATATTAATTTTTGTAGTTTTCAGCACCATTTGCTTTATTTTGGCAACTCAAGTACTCCATTTCTGTAAAAAGCAAAGGGAAAATAGTTGAAAAATAGCAATTATATCTTTTGTTACCATTTTCTCAAAACAATTGAAAGAAAATGTAATTAAAATACGTGCTATTTTGAAAAAATATAAACGAATAATTTCTGTTAAAATATGGATCTATTATAAACTATATTTAATTTTAAGTATCCATATTAATGTTAAAAGCAAATGAAGGCCTATGAATCATTAGATAGCCGTTCTTTTGTCGAGTTTCTTGAATGACGGCATCTTTTTGCTGCATTTGTGAATTATTTTGCGATAATTACATCTTATGCATGCTTTAATGTAGATATTTAAGAGTGGATCGTAAATGTAGAATTCTTAAGCGGATGCGAATGACGTCATTTTATGTAAAATAAAAGTGTGTGCTTTAAGTCTTAAAACTGAAATATGTTTTGTACTGTTTATATATACATATATATATTTTTTTTATCGTGGGCGCACTAAATTATGAAAAAGCAGAAATCCTGTTTTCTAGTTTGGATTTATAGCAGCTCCGAGTAGTTAAGGTTTAATTTTGAAAGAACAAGTAATTTTTCTTTTTTTTTTTTTACTTTTCGAACATATAGTGTAAGAAAAAAGTATTGCAATCATATTTTCTATGTTTGTGTCAGAGTGAAAACAATAACATCGAAACAGTACTTCCTATTGAGATCCTATTTGGCAGACATGTTTTAGACAACAGTCGCGAAAACTGTATAGATTTTCGTAAAAATATGCAGATGGATTATGTATTAACCCCGTTTTCAAACCCTTTTCCGACCAATTGTATGGAGAAAATCACAAACAAGTGAAAATTAAATTTAAAAAATCAAAAAACCCGACTGCGAAAAAAGCGAATTAATTATTTCTCATGAATGTTAAACTATTTTTTATATTACTTACCGATTTTTTTTAATTTACTAGTATTGATGACTTTTAAATTGTGTTTAATTGTTAGTTCCTATCTATCAACACTGTATTGATGAAATCTATGAAGGTTAGAGTTGCAGTAAAGCTAGCGATCCTACCTACACAACTTCCTGGTTATGTAGTATTTAAGCGGAGCTTCTGACTGTAAAATAGTCAATGAAACATTGTTTTCATTTTCAAAGACCTATCCAATGATATGCCACTCAATAAGGTGCGTCAAAATTTTTTTTCGTCTCTACTGCCATTTTGTATTTTACGGCCGCCATTTTTAATTTATAAAAACAAAACCTAGCTTATAACCATCGGACGGTTAAGGCGAATCGATAGAGACCTCATTAATTAAAATCCATCCAGCCGTTGAGATGTTTCGAGGATATGAAGAAATCCACATACCTAGATACGCGTGAAACAGATAACCCTTTTTGGCAATCGGGTAAAAAAAAAATCACCCTCTCATTGAGCGCCAGAAATCCGATACTTAGATTTGTAGAATAAAGTTCACCGCATATAAGATAAAAGAATCTAGTTTGAAATACCAAAATTTGAAACGAAGAATTTTAAAATTGTTATTTTTTAATCAATTAAAAAAATTAAACGATCAACAATTTAAGGCCTTTCATTAAATGTAAGGATATTTCTTTATTTAAACATTATCTAAAACTTCAACTCAGCTGTGTTATTTAGAACTTTTTTTTTAGTTTAGAATCCCCTCAAATCTATCAAATAAAATTTATTCAATCCTATTTAATTTTTCCAACATAAAAAGTAATTAATATCACAATCCGTTGATCTATATAATACTAATTAATTCAATTAAAGACTTTGTAATTGTAAATTAACTTTATTAGTTTCAGAAAATGCAAGTGATTTTTTTCTTTTATCAATTCAATCTACATCTTAATCTTTATATTAATAATTTTCGTTCTTTATGTAATATTATTCCACCAATCGAAAATTTGCATTGTTATTTTATGTTAGCTCTCGATGCAATTTATAATGTGTATATCAGTACTCGATTTTTTCCCTTACGTACGATAATGAAGAAGTTTTATTATGAAATAATCATTCTATTAATATGGAAATACCCATAATTCAATTTATGATTATACGCCTACGATATAATTAGATTGATTATTTTCTGTTTGAGGAATTGGTATTGCTTTGAAAAACTATCTATTGTTTGCTTATCTTTTAATTTAATATAATATATTGTGTAGGAGTGTAATTTAGTATTTCGAAAAGTTTTTAAGGAACATTTTTTTAAAAAGAAAATTGAATAAAAAAGTATAAGGCTATATGTAATTTTTGGAAATTTTTGTACAAAATTCCACACGCTTTTGATTTAGTCATTTGAAAATTCGTAATTTTAAATTTTTATTCAACTTGTTTACACTGAAATATCCAGTGGCTGGCGTGCTGCGCAAAATGAGTTTTTCTTTCTGAAGTTTGCGGGTTCAAACCAGCGCGGATTTTAAGGATTTATCTTTCAACAAGTATGCGGGAAAGTTTGAAAAAAAAATGCGTCTAATACTTAGAAAAGTGCAGTATTTGGTACTTGCGCTCATTGAAAGTGTGATGCGGTGGCGGCAAAAAAACGGTCCGGAGAGTAGATAAAAATAATAGATAAAACCTGTCTTTATTGAAATTTTGAATACCTTTTCCTTGCCACCTTATATTCCATTTCACCCTTGATGTAGAATGGTCGCCCCCGAGTGAATCTAGAAGGCGCAAAAAGATACAACCTTTAGTTCTCACCGATGATGACCAAGAAAATTCCGTTGAAAACGCTTTAATTTTAAAAAGACTTTAATGTATTTTAAATGTTTTTATATTGTGCTGTACGCACCTTTAAGTAATGATGATACGTTTACTTGTATTTTTTATCAAAAAGGCGATGAAATAACCAAAATTGATACAAAGCATGCAGAAAAGTTTGAAAAAATATTTAGAAAAGTGCGGTATTAAGTACTTGTGCGCATTGAAAGCGTTGGCGGTAAAAAACGGTCCGGTGAGTTAGCTCTCCATACTCTTATGGAGCTCAGTGTTTATGACGATAATTATTCTCTCTATACAGGGTTCGTATAGGTCCTGGAATTTTGTAACCAGGAAATTCTTCGGTACCAGTATTTTCTTATAGAAAATCTCTCCAAAAATAAATGGAAATTTCGCGCGTTTGAACTAGATTTATTTTTTTATGAAAAATACTGATATTTCACCTTGAAAATAACCAGACCTGTACGAACCCTGCCTATAATATTAGTAACAATGCCTACACATCTATCCGATACACGTGTGTAAAAAAGACACAATTAGGAAAATCGTGTAATGATACCATGATAAACAGAACTAATGTACGGGAGAGATTCAAAGTTCAGCGTATCATTTTAATAAGTAACGTCTTTCAAAACAGAAAGCTGATTTCATTCATGAGCTTTCTTACAGAGTAGTATCGGAAATTTCAGTAAGGTGCTCCTCATCCAGGGGAAATCATGAACGATGCCACTATTTTATTAGTAATAATTCATAAGGACAATTATTCATGAACAATATTATTTCACTTTATAACTTTAATTAATTTTCAGCAGTGAAATTACGTCCGAATTAATTGAGTATTATGTAGTATTGAGTAGTAGAGGCATTCTCACAATCGTTTGACTTTTAAGTCCCCGAATAATAATTTTTATTTTAGTACATATTCTTGTGGATTTTTTTAAATTTCATATACGGGGAAACACCCCATTACATGACTGTATAACAATATTAACGAGATAAATAAGTTTTGGACGATGTTGGGGGTCCAAATATACCAGGAAATTCCTATATCGTCCCGTGTATCTGATGCTGATTTTTAAGTTTGGAGATGTCTGCATAAAATTGTTTCAATACAAGTAATTCGATGTAATTTTTTACCGAAACTGAGACTATTGTTTTATGTAAATATGTAGCAAAAAATTAACCTGCACACATCTTTACGGTTGTTATTATTTTTTTTAACTCTGCCCCTGGGTTTTAGAATCCTTAACGTCCCTCTTGTTAAATTTTACAGAAAATCACTTCAGATGCAGCCACAGAATTTTTTTCAACTTTTCTCTCATGCAGAAGTATGCTAGAGAAAGAATGGATAAAATTCTTTGATAGGAAATTTACTGCAAAATTTAAATCAGCATTTAAATATCAATTTCAAGCATCGTGATTTTATTAGTAGTCTTACCGTCCCCAAGGTTTATTCCTGCACTTTTCGAAGTAAATTAATTTTTTTTTATTTAATCCAATGTAAATAACTGTTTCTAAAAATCAATGAACATTGTGGCTACCACTTAGTCTTAATACGATTTGCCTAAAAATAGGTGGTAATTTTCCTTACCGTCCCATCCTTAACATCCCTTTTTTTCCCCTTACCGTTCCTTCTTTAACACTCCTTTAAGACAATGTTATACCAAAATTTTTTACTAATAATACAACATTGTTATTATTTCTTATTTGAATGAATATGAAAATTCATTATAAGTAAAAAATAAATAAAAAATTTATAGTGGGAAAATGCTAAGGGAAATTAAACTCGCAAGTTTAACTTCAACCTCAGTTAAAAAAAAAAAAAAAAATCGCTGCTGACCAATTTTTCTTTATTTTGAATCATTAAGGTATTCGTCTAAAAGTTTAAAATGTTATTTTAGCAAATTTTTTTTCACCAGATTTTTATACCTGAAAGTCAAAAGATTGTGAGAATTCCCCAGTAATGAAAACAAAGTCTATACATCTATTCGATACACGTGCTTAAAAAAATGCACAATTAGGAAAATCGTGTAATCATACCACGAGAAATAGAATTAATGTACGAGAGTCATTGAAAGTGTAGCGTAACTTTTAATAAGTAGCAGCCTGAAAAAAAAAAAAAAAAAAAAAAAACTCACGAGCATTCTTACACAACAGGTCTGTCTAAACTTTCCGCAAGGCGCAATTGAGGTGGGGGGAAGCGGAGTTATGAAGGATGCCATTTTTTAGGTAAGTAAATATTCATGAATAATATTAGGGCAATTCCAAGACAATGTTACCATTTCTGCTATTCTATTTTTCACATCAAAAAGGTTATATACATAATTTCTGATAGTATTAAGCATATATTTCCTCACTAGCCGCCCTGGGCAACCAGTGTGGTCTCCCTTAAACATATGCTAAGCATTGTATCACATTACTTTTACACATAATTTAATTTAATTGCTCAATCCTTCGCCAAATCCGAAGTTTCTGATATAGAAATCCTGAACTAAGCATTTTTATGTTAGCCCGGCGAAGGTGATAAATCGCCAAACATTGTTCCCGTCGTATTTTTTCGTATTTCATTTAAAATATAGTACTTTCATTTTATTTAAAATGCATAACTTTAATTAAAAACTGAAATATTTAAAATTTATGACTCTCAATTATTGCTTT
The DNA here is from genome assembly GCA_963932465.1 of Maratus speciosus. Taxonomy (NCBI): domain Eukaryota; kingdom Metazoa; phylum Arthropoda; class Arachnida; order Araneae; family Salticidae; genus Maratus; species Maratus speciosus. The sequence goes on along the minus strand of OZ010798.1, from coordinate 160,506,909 downwards.
AAAAAGTAATAAATAATACGATAAACCATGATATTTAATTTCAACATCAAAGCTTTGTTTTAAGTTACCGCGTGAAAAATTGTTTATGATAGTCGCATGAAATGGACTATCATAATACTGATAACATGATATTCACAATATTTGGCGATCTATCACTTGCTCCCAGCTAACATTAAATTACCAAATTATCTGCTTGGCATACAAAAAGTTAAGCGGTCAACCCGGAACTGTTGATGACAGTCACGTGACTTAGGCTTTTATGATATAGATATTTGTAATGCATTTTATAAAATTTTAAATAGACTAAATCAATAAAATCTATTATAATCAGAATAGTTTCTTTTTATGTGTTTATTTGTTTGTCTGTTACACATTGGATGTTGGACTGTTACAGGGAAGATTACATATTTTCCATAACTATATTCACACTCAACTATATGCAACACTCAAATTTTGTAAAAGACTTATGTTTCTGAAATCCCTCTGAAGGAAAATACACCTTTGTTATTATAACTTGCACGTTATTTTATAAGTAATATCGATAAACATTAAGGTATCCCGAAAGCAAGGTAATTCCTGTTTGTCTGTTACAATAGAATTTTTTTTAATAATAAATATTTGCATTAAATAATTTATTCATAATAACTATACTAATTTATCTTTCAATATCATAAGCTAATTGTAGCCATTATTGAATTACAGAATTATTATTTTTAAAATAATGTAAGGCTATTTTTTACCTAACTGCCAAGAAGGGTTATGTGTTTCACGCGTATCTGGGTATATGTATTTCTTTATACGCTCGAAACATCCAAACGGTGGATGGATTTTAATGAATGAGGTCTTTATCGATTCGTCTTAACCGTCGGATGGTTATAGGCTTGGTTTTGTTTTTATAAATTCAAAATGGCTGTAGAGACAAAAACAAATTACGCACCCTATTGAGTGGCATATAAATGGATAGGTCTTTCAAAATGAAGACGATGTTTCATTGACTATTTTACAGTCAGAAAGTCCGTTTAAATATTACACAACCTGGAAGTTGTGTAGGTAGGATCTCTAGCTTTACTGCAACCCTAACATTCATAGACATCTATAGGCCTTATCAGAACAGTGTTTATAGATAGGAACTAACAATTAAACACAACTTAAAAGTCATCAATACAGGTAAATAAAAAAAAAATACGTAACTAATATAAAAAAGTCCTTCCGGCCAGTGCCGGCAGGAAGAGGTAGCTTTCATATTCCTTATTTTTAAAAAGCCAACTTATAGTATTCAAACACATTAAGCTCAATTTAGTGGAAACCGAATATAGGAGATTCAATACTAATTTTTATCAATACTAAATCATTATGAATGAGAATTTCGCGAAATTAGTCAGCTTTATCCAAGCTGCTTTTATTTAAAGTAACTTATATTTGGCTGCCAAATTCACCGATTTCTTAAAGTGCCTGCCATTTTAAGACAACATGGTGGATGAGGCTAACCAGTGAACTTGGTCGAGACCTTAGTAATTTCTGTGCACATGCTCACTCACATCGGAACCGGTTGATATATACGAGTGCTGTCGCAGGCAAAAAATCAGATTTTTGAAAATGTCACCCACATTAGAAATTGAAACTGCTATATCTGAGCCATTTTTTAAGATAAAGACAAACAAAACATGCTCCTGAATCCTTATATCAAGGTCAAATACTTAAGAAAGAAACCTTTTTCAATTTCTAATTTTTTTGCACCTCACTTTAAATATATATTTTTTTTAATTTAATGGCCGCTATTTTGAAACAAGATGGCTGATGAAGCTGGCCAGCGAACTTGGTCAAGATATTGATGTATACTATCCACATGCCTTCTTACATCGAAATAGGCGAATACGTGGGTTCTCGCGTGACAAATACAAGACCGTTTCAAAGTGTTAGCCATGCTAGAAATTCAAAGTGCTATAATTCAACCATTTTTTACGATATAAACAAAAGAACAAATTTTCAGAAACAAAAACTGCTCCAGAATCTTTGCATCAAGGCCAAACACATAAAAAAAATCTTTTTCATTTTCCAATTTTTTAATACCTCATTCTAAATTTTAAATTTAATTTCTTTTTTTAAATGGCAACCCTTTTGAAAAAGGATGGCGAATGAAGCTGGCCAAAAAACTTGGTCGAGACATTGGTATGTACTATGTACAGACCAAGTTACATCCAAATCGGTTTATAAATACGCCTGTTATCGCGTGACAAAAATCAGGTCGTTTTAAAATTTCAACCACAATAGAAATTCAAAATGCTATAAATGAGCCATTTTTTTTGATATAGACGAAACAAAACCTGTTCCGGAATCTTTGTATTATGGTCAAACACATACGAAAAAAAAATCTTTTTCATTTTCCAATTTTTTGGTATCTCATTTTAAATTTTAAATTTTTTAAAATTATTTAAATGGCCGCTATTTTGAAACAAGATGGCGAATGAAGCTGGCCAACGAACTCGGTCGAGATATTTGTATGTACTATGTACACACCAAGGTACATCCAAATCGGTTCATAAACACGCGTGTTATCACGTGACAAAAATCAGGACGTTTCAAAATGTCAGCCAGGCTAGAAATGCAAAATGCTATAACTCAGACATTTTTTAAGATATAGACGAAACAAAAACTGCTCCCGAATCTTTTATCAAGGTCAAACACATAAGAAAAAAATATTTTTTCAATTTCAATTTTTTGGTACCACATTTCAAATTTAAATTTTTCTTAAAAGTTTAAATGGCCGCCATTTTTAAACAAGATTTCGGATGAAGCTGGCCAACGAACTCGGTCGAGACATTGGTATGTGCTATGTATAATCGAAGTTACATCCAAATCGGTTCATAAATACGCCTTTTATCACGTGACAAAATTCAGGACATTTCAAAATGTCAGCCACGCTAGAAATTCAAAATGCTATAACTCAGCCATTTTTTAAGATATAGACGATACAAAAACTGCTCTGGAGGCTTTGTATAAAGGTCAAATACATAAGAAAAAAATATTTTTCCATTTTCAGTTTTTTGGTACCACATTTCAAATTTAAAATTTTTTAAAATTTTTTAAATGGCCGCCATTTTGAAACAAAATGGTGGATGAAGCTGGCCAACGAACTCGGTCGAGACATTTGTATGTACTATGTACACACCGAATTACATCCAAATCGGTTCATAAATACGAGAGTTACAATGTGGCAAAGGTCATATATATATATATATATATATCAATTTAGAACGGAGGGTGGTTTCGGGGTCTGGGGGTCATGATCGATGAAAATATACCAAAATTTTTTGAAATCGCTTTGCTCCGAACGGCTGCAATAGGTAACTTTTTGTAATGAAAGCTACCTAAAATAGTTTCGCATTGATGAGAAATAATTAATTAGTTCATTTTTTACGCAGTCGGGGTTTTTGATTTTTAAATTTATTTTTTATTCCTCTATGACTGTTAGTCTGTTACAATGGAATTGCTCATTATCTCTCTATAGTAGTGGCACGAATTCATGATCAACATTATTTCACTGTAGCAGTGGAAACGAAGCCTGCACGTCTACCCAACGCACGCGCGTCTCTCAATGGTAGCTATGAGGTCCGTACAATGCAGAGGCACATAATAAATGTAAAAATAGATTCCAGTATAAAAGAAAATCCACAAGTCATAATAATTCATCCTAACATTTTCAGAAAATGTATGACAATCTGAAACTTTTATGGAAGAAGCGAGAAGCTTAATTTTCAGCTCTAATAATAAATAATGCAAATTTAGATGATTTAAATGTAAACCGTCTTTCAAAATGAATTTTTATTAAAAAAAAAAAAATTACATGAAACAAAACAAAAAAGAAAAAAATATGCGTTAAGCATAGATTATGAAACACATTCCTAAATATTCATAATAATGTAGCAAAACTGCACTGTTTAAAAAATTGAAATATTATGTTTGATTACCTTAAGGAAACGCATAGCACATTTAAAAACCCAATATTAGCTGTTCCCATCTACGGCCGAAAAATTATTTCGAGTTTTTTCAACAGGCCTGTGTAGGATATATAGATTTGTATCTATTAACTACATGCATGCCAAAATTTAGTTCACTTAAGAAATGCATATACTTCAGTTGAAAATCCCTCTTCAGCAATTTCCTCTAATAAGGAGAACTGTACGTGAATACTTTTGTGCAGCCCTGTATATGATGTATAGAAATTATATATAACGAGTAGCATAGCATAATAATAATTAAATTGAAAAGCGCATACCTAATTTTAAACCATACACTCCAGTCATTGTTACTCAAAGACAATACTGTAAACGATTTCTTTTGTGAGTCCCTGTAAATGAATAAAAAATGCTATGAATGCCCTGTTCTAACGTGATTGTAGTGAAATTCAGTTATTTATATCAGTTTCAATACATTTCAAATAGCGTAATGCCATTAAAATATTCTGCAAACGATTTTTTCCCATATACCATGATGTAATGGAATACTTTTGAGTGCCCCTGTAAATGAACGATTAATCCTACATACTTCATATACAATACCAAAAGATGCTTTGGTAACCCTAAATAACCTTTATCAATTGCATGAAAATCCGAGTATATTTACAGGAGTTAGAGCGTAGACAGACGGACAGAAAAACCGAATGCATAAACACTTTTTCAACTTTGTTGGAAAGTGTTAAAAACCCGCCAATATAAACGTCAAAGGTTACCATGGTGACCACAGGCACCTTATTGGACAGCCATTTACAGTATGTCTCAAAAATTTTAAATATGCTTTATTGTTTTACTTATGAGAAATAAGTAAATGTTATAGATTTCAAAAATGCTCACAATAAGGAAAGAAAAAACAAGTAGGAAACTGTACGTCAAATGTGGCAAATGCGGTGCGTTCGTAATGTAACTAGTTTTATAAATATTCAGATCTTGATGCAACAGCTTTTGCACTCTTATGCAAATATGCATGAATACAAAATTTATAATATATTAAATTCAGTAATACGGAAATCACATGACTTCATCTTAAATAGAAAGTAATGACAATCTGTAATCATTACCTATCACGGGATATCATTGAATTAATTACGTATAATAGGATTTAATAGAATGAAGGAAACTTTTATAAATATATTTTTAAGTTTTGATTCGGTTTTCATAAAACTTGAAATGATTCGATAAAATTCTCCAACGATTATATATATTAAATTTCAAACCATTCGGATGGGTAGTTTTTGCGCTGTTATATGCGGGCAGACGGACAGACAGACAGACGGACGGACAAGAGGACGACTACAGGTGCTATGTATTTATATAATTAATAATGCATCTAATTACATAGCGAAAAAAGTACTGCTGTTAATTTTTATTAAGTTTCATTTTTTTGAATCTCTATATACTAACCCTTGCTTCCCTCCCACACACTAGAAAAAATGTTAATTAAAAGAAAAATTAATAATAACAAATTGTTTCTAATTAAAATTAGTGCCTCAAATAGATTTTCAAATTTTATCGCAAGGCTCTTCGTGTTTTATGGAATTTGGTGTATAGACAATGCATGTAATAAATAAAGAATATTTTCGCCTAACATTCTTTAAAAATGAATTAAATTACATGTATTTGTTTTTGTAATTAAAAGAAATAGTTGTCTTACAATGTGAGTTTAATTCCATTCTTTTTATGCGAATGTAAACAAACCCACAACTATTATATCCTCTTTAATTTAATTTTCTTTTCAGAGAAAGAAATTAAAGTATTTTTCTCGTTATACTGCCATCTTTATACAATTGTTTTCTTATGTATATACAGTAGCTCCTTGGAGAAATAATAAAACATAAATTTATTTATGAATTCAATTGTTATGGAAACAAACATTGTTGGAGTTTTAATGCAATCATCAATGGATTAAATTTTCTCATAAATTGTTTTGTTTGAATGCTTTAAATAAACACTTTTCATTTGATAAAATCTGTTATTTTTATCTTTATAAATTTTGTGCATGATATAAAGCTCTAAAATTATTAACTTTTAAGAGCGTAACAGCTTTATTTATCGTTATATAAGCATCATATAAAGCTGAACAGTCAGACAGTTTATAACATTCGAATAGATTCCCAGTTATGATCATTTTTACACCCTGCGGAAGTGTGCTATATATCTAATGGCGCCGTAACTGAAAATATATAGTATATATGTCTGCGATTTCTAGAATTACTCAAGGAGAGTTTGAAAAAAAAAATAAATAATGAAGGCGTTTAACTTAGAAGATATTAAAATTAAAAAATTAATTTTATTGATATATAATAAAATAAATTAAAAAGCTACGAAGAGAGATAGATAAATAAAATAGTCACGTGTTCAGAAACAGTCGTTAGGAGAGATGAGATGCCTGAGATGCTACAAAGAAAACACATTTCATTTGATAAAAACTTATTTTTTATGAATAACTTTTGTGAATCTCTCTATTTAAAAAAAAAAAAAAAAATCTAACTAACACTAACACTGCCACTGTTTATGAATTTTTTGTAACCGGGTATTTTTCTTCGTTAATATTAAGAAAACTACTCCATACAAAAATATAAAAATCGGTGGTATTATAGAGAAATGTTTGATAAACACGCTGGTGAAGACAGTTTTTAAATCGAATAATTATTTTAACAGATATTTATTGTTAAATTTGGTCAAAATCGTTCCACTAAAAATGTTTTATAGGTGCAAAAACGATACATAGGAATGTAATCATTTTTGTAAGGATAATACATTAGAAGTTCCCGGTGTACAGACTGCATTTATATTTTTAATTTGACTCATTTTTTGAGAATTTATTTCCATTTTAAATTAAATTTTTCAGCATTTCGAGAGACATTTTTTACATCTTTTTTACAAGGGTATTATTTTAAATTGTTGTCAATTAAAAAAAAAAAAAAAAACGCAAATCATAATATTTCCTACAAATTAAAAAAAAAATTATTTACGCGTGACTATTATATAGACAGAAAAAAACTTTCACATTAGAATTACATGATTACGTATTAAAAGCAGGAAAATATTGAATATTACATCATAAAAACTATATTTACAAGTGAATTTTAAAAGAGAAAGAAAATTGTAAAATAATAAATTCATTAATATGCGTTAAAAGTCGTAAATGGAGGAAATTACGTCATATTTAAAATGACCAAACAATATTATTGCCAAACAGTTTAAATTTGAAAATATATTTGCGCGGAACATTTATTTCATATTTTGAGATAATCTTTTAAACTATTGTTGTGAATTCTAAGACAGCGCAAATAATGTTTCATTTCTAACAAAACACAACAAAAGTATTTGCACGTGAATATTAAAACGATAAAGAAAACTTTGGCCAAACTTACTCCAGATTTAAAAAGATACATTTAAAATGTCTCATTTAAAATAACTTTCTTATAGCGTTGTTAAAAAATACCGGGAAACAAAGACTGTTCACTTAATTAATTTTATTTTAGCGTATTTTCAAAAATTTCACTGATATGATTTAATCAAAGACGAAAACAGCCCGTTAACAGTAAGATCGCCACTGTTTGTTTATTTTTTTTAATTATAATTAAGTCTTCCGAAATTTTTTTAAAGGCGATCAAATTAGCGTGTTTAAGAGTTTGCGGTGTCTGAACGGGGGTTGGCGAGCGTTGCTCGTAGGGGTTAGAGCCCCCTAGTGATAGTGATATAAAATTTTGCAATGATTGATTTTTAAGAGCGTAACAGTTTTATTTATGGTTATGTAAACATCATATAAGGTCGAACAGTCAATCCGTTTATGACATTCGATTAGATTACCAGTTATCATAATTTTTACAGCCTGTGGAAGAGTGCTGTACATCTAATACTATGTCGCTGTAACTGAAAGCAAGTGTATAGATGGTTTCTAAAATTACTCAAGTTGAGTTTGAAAAAAAAAAAAAAAAAAAAAGGAAGGCGTTTAACTTAGATATCAAATATGAAAATGTACAAAATACACAATATGAGCTTTAAAAATCTAACCCTTTTAATTAAAAAGCGATAAAGATAATTATAATACAGATGTTACAAGATAAACAATATATTTTATTAAAATTTTCTAGTACTTTGGGCCTGCAATCCCACGCCCATCGTCAGGGAACATTTTTATTAATTTCTGTTCCATTCATTCAAATACGTCACTTCGTTTGAATGTATAATTATTACGGTAGCTGTAAGTAGAAGCGGCAATGCCTTGGATTGAACTTATGTAGAGAAAAAATATTTAACTGCCGTTCCATTTATTGAATGAATACATATGAATCAAGGTGGAATATTGTATTTCCTCTTACGATTATAGTAGGAGAGCTGTTGAACATTTTTGAGTAGGTATATGAGGCACCCTGAAAATTTGTGCAACACTTCTTTTGTAATGCCTGAATATAAAATCGAATGTCTGGCTGAAGGATCGTGGCCCAAAAACTGTGCCAGACAACAAATGGCACTTGACACGTGTCTGGCATAGTTTTTGTGTCGACTAAAGTGTCTGTCATTTTCAAAATATTTTTTCCTAAGCATAAATATTATTCTGTCTCAATCTCAGCGTGCCTCAAATACTTTTTTTGGGTAGTAAAAAAATGGCACTTGACACGTGTCTGGCACAGTTTTTGGGCCGACTAAAGTGTCTGTCGTTTAGTGTTAGTTTAGTCTTTAGTGTCGTTTAGTTTAGTCAATCTCAGCGTGCCTCAAATACCTTTTTTGGGTAGTCAAACAACAACAACAAAAAAAATGACACTTGACACGTGTCTGGCACACATTTTGGGCCACGAACCTTCAGCCAGACATTCGATTTTGTAATCAGCCATTACAAAAGAAGTGTTGCACAAATTTTCAGGGTGCCTCAAATACCTTCCCTAAAATGCTTAACAGCTCTTGGACTATTATATTTATTGAAAATTTAATTTTATTGATATATATAATAAAATCAAAGAAAAAAATAATTTAAATAAAAAGCTACGAAGAGAGTATAAATAAAATATTCACATTTTCAGAAATAGTCGTTAGGAAAGAAGAAATGCGTGAGATGTTAAAAAGAAAATACTTTTTAATGATACCCATATACTTTTTATTATATCATACGAAGTAGTAGTATAATAAATACAAATCCATATAAAGTACGTGTTTAACCCATATTGGACCGCTGTCCTATAAATAGGAAAGCTCATAAAACATTTTTTAAATACAATTGGTAAGGATTTTTTTGGATGCATTTTCTTATTACATCTTTAAAATACATAAAAGTATAACATATAAACAAAAAAACAAGTAACCAATTAAAATTTAATTCAAAAAAATCTATTTAAAAAATTCTTTAAGAATTGTGATCTTATAATCTAGAATTTTACCATTATTATTATCTTTTTATTGGAGAAATCACAGAGTATTTTTGTACAACATAAACAGTATTTTTAAAGTAAAATAAAATATTTGCTCATAAAATTAGTTTATGTATGCATTTTATATGTCCTTACTATGTGTCCTACTAATATGTCCTGTTTATAGGACAACTAGTTACTTAAAAAATTAAAAACTTTTTTCCACAATTTTGCTAGTATCTACTTAATTACACCAGATTAATGATATAATTGAAGTTTTAAAAATTTTCAAAAATATTTAATCGGTGTGGTCCAATATGGGTTAAAACATAGCACAATATGCAAAAAAATACATAGGGGAAGGTGGCTTACAGTGATCCCCTTAAGGAGAAATCTTGTGTAAAATAACATAACTGTTTAAACAAAACTTTGGACCTATATTTTTATACTATACTTATATATTTTATACCATATTTTGCATTATAAACAAATTTTAATAATATTTCAACCCAAATTGAGTAATGCAAAAAATAGATTTTTGAAAAAGTGTCCAAAGGATCATTTTACGCTCACCAAAGGGCAAAATGATCCTTCATTTAAAAATAATTGTAAATTGTTTTTTATCGGCAAAATAAAGGATATAAAAGAAATTATGAAAATACATAATGAAATAAAAAAGTCCTTCCGGCCAGTGCCGGGAGGAAGAGGTAGCTTTCAAATATGTTATTTTAAAAAAGCCAACTTATATTATTCAAACACACGAAGCTCAATTTAATGAAAACCGAATATAGGAGATTCAATACTAATTTTTATCAATACTAAATCATTATCAATGAGAATTTCACGAAATTAGTCAGCTTTATCCAAGCTGCTTTTATTTAAAATAACTTATATTTGGCTGGGATGTTGATGTATACTATCCACATGCTTTCTCACATGGAAATAGGCGAATACGTGTGTTATCGCGTGACAAATACAAGATCGTTTCAAAATGTTAGCAAGACTAGAAATTCAAAGTGCTATAATTCAACCATTTTTTAAGATATAAACAAAAGAACAAATTTTCAGAAACAAAATCTGCTCCGGAATCTTTGTATCAAGGCCAAACACATAAAAAAATCTTTTTAATTTTCCTTTTTAATACCTCATTTTAAATTTTAAATTTAATTTTTTTAAATGGCAACACTTTTGAAACAAGGTGGCGAATAAAGCTGGCCAACGAACTCGGTCGAGACATTGGTATGTACTATGTACAGACCAAGTAACATCCAAATCGGTTCATAAATACGCTTGTTATCGCGTGACAAAAATCAGGTCGTTTTAAAATGTCAGCCACAATAGAAATTCAAAACGCTATAACTCAGCCATTTTTTTAGATATAGACGAAACAAAAACTGTTCCGGGATCTTTGTATTAAGGTCAAACACATATAAAAAAAATCTTTTTCATTTTAAAATATTTTGGTATCTCATTTTAAATTTTAAATTTTTAAAATTTTTTTAAATGGCCGCCATTTTGAAACAAGATGATGGATGAAGCTGGCCGACGAACTCGGTCGAGGTATTTGTATGTACTATGTACACACCAAAGTACATCCAAATCGGTTCATAAATACGCCTGTTATCACGTGACAAATATCAGGACGTTTCAAAATGTCAGCCACGCTAGAAATTCAAAATGCTATAACTCAGCCATTGTTTGAGATATAGACGAAACAAAAACTGCTCCCGAATCTTTGTATGAAGGTCAAATACATAAAAAAAAAATATTTTTTTCAATTTTCAATTTTTTGGTACCACATTTCAAATTAAAATTTTTCTTAAAAATTTAAATGGCTGCCATTTTTAAACAAGATGGCGGATGAAGCTGGCCAACGAACTCGGTCGAGACATTGGTATGTACTATGTACAAACGAAGTTACATCCAAATCGGTTCATAAATACGCTTTTTATCGCGTGACAAAATTCAGGACATTTCAAAATGTCAGCCACGCTAGAAATTCAAAATGCTATAACTCAGCCATTTTTTAAGATATAGACGAAACAAAAACTGATCCGGAATCTTTGTATAAAGGTCAAATACATAAGAAAAAAATATTTTTCCATTTTCAATTCTTTGGTACCACATTTCAAATTTAAAATTTTTAAGAAAATTTTAAATGGCCGCCATTTTGAAACAAAATGGCGGATGAAGCTGGCCAACGAACTCGGTCGAGACATTGGTATGTACTATGTACATACCGAATTACATCCAAATCGGTTCATAAATTCGAGAGTTACAGTATGACAGAGGTCAGATATATATATATATATATATATATATATATCAACTTTTGAACGGAGGTTGGTTTCGGGGTCTGGGGGTCATGATCGATGAAAATATACCAAAATTTTTTGAAATCGCTTTCCTCCGAACGGCTGCAATAGGTAGCTTTTTGTAATGAAAGCTACCTAATAAGTTTTACAATCAAATAGCATACATAATTTTCCAAGCTCAGTTGATTCTTTTAAGGACTGCTCCTTAAAATGGCACTTCACATCGATTTTCTTTTTCCCGAAGCGCTTGATTCTGTTTTCTTTCGAAACGGTAGGACAACACGTGGACTCGAAGAGAAAGATTTGGGGCAGTCACTCATTTGGCTTCCATGATGGCTAAGACCCGGTACCTAATTTTCTTCTGCCAGTGAAATGGTAGCAAAACGATCCACATAATGGATCATTTTACCCGGCAATATCGCCGCCCATTTTAGGTCACATAACTGGATGACGCCGAGAAACATAACAAACTTAGCAAGCGTAATTCACATCTAAAAATATACTCTATTAAGAAAACTAAGTCATATTTCTGTACATGAAAGACTGTATATCTAAATAAATATAAAAGTTAGTGCTTATCTTATAAGAGATGTTATAAAACCCACCTTTTCAAAGAATTCTATTTAGACGCGTAATACTGCGATCGTTTGAATACCGCCATTGCTTCTCCTTCACTTGGCACAATTAGTTTATGTGTTACAGTGTAGATAGCGCGACCTGTCTCGAAGAAAACATATGTGGATCGTTTTGCCCCCTAGAATTATTTTAGGCCACATTCCCCTACATAGCTTTTAGAGCAATTCCACACTAAATATATCACTGTTTTACAGTTTTTTATGGTTCAATTTTTGATTTGAAGTATGGTCTATAGTGTGATAACTGTCCATTTCTTATCTTAAAAAATTTCCTTTTTCTTTATTAAATAAAAGCTATTCTATTATAAAAATTATTATTCTCAAATTTTAACATAATATGTAACCTGAACGTATGGATGCTTCCTCCTAACTTCAAAAAAATATAATTGAAGTTAACCTGTAACATTGTGAAATAATTTTAAGGTATAAATAAATTTCTTCCACATTGCTGACTTACGAAACTGTATGTAACCGCTTACTGCTTTATACGGAAATATTTCTTTTATATATCTACATTTAAAAGATATAAAATATTGGAAAATTTTAATAACTTTGCTTATATCATAAAAGTCGCATGAAATTAATTAAAATGAAATGAAATGTTCCAAACATTCAAATAAAGTGGCGGTTTAAACAAGGTCCCCCCCCCCCCCCCCAAAAAAAAAAAAATAAAAATAAAGATTAAGAAGATTATTTTCGCTGTCTGAGATATGTAGGTAACGTAAATTGCAAAGATGTTCAAATTCAAGAAATGTTCAAAATTATGCTGATGAAACAGCCCTGACACAATTTTTTCAAAAAGTTACACTTTTTTAAATAGTCCCTGAATCCTGTAAGTTATATTTAGAGAACTTTTCATCATTCTACGACAAGTAAAAGAGTAAAATTTTTATTATTGTACGACCATAACTCACTGAGTTATAATACTTTAAATTTTATGAAATTTCGGAGCTTCTCAGCGCTAAATGATCGTCTCTTCATTTTTAGTGCCAGAAAGGTCTGATATTTCATAAAACTTTACACATTATAATCCGGTGCTTTTTCATAGAAAAAGAATGAAATTTTTACTGTTTCAATAGTCAGAGCATGAAGTAAATGTTACTAAATATAAGTTATAGAACCAAGGGATAGTATAAAAATTATCAAGACGGAGCTTCTACGTCAAACGTGGAAAATGAGGTGCGTTCGTACTATAACTAGTTTTATAATTATTCAGATCTTGGTGCAATAGTTGTTGCACTCTGCTGGACAGATAATTACACCTGTTTATTTTCTATTTAATTTACATCCAAAATTGTTAATTGGTCCAAATCATCCAAGCAACCTCAATAGCAAGCATAGCAAATTGGTATATAATTTCATATACCTTAGATAAATTCAAATAATATAAGTGATCGTAATTACCTAAATTCTAGTAGAAGAGCAACGCGAAGCATTAATAAAATTAAATTATAATTCGCGTCAAAATGTAATTATTAAATTTGAATAATTACGAATAAAATTAAGAGTTTGCGTTGTGAATTATTTAGACGAACTCTTCCACTTATGAATTAAACTAAAATTTAAGTTGTAAAAATAATTTGACACACCTTAAACATTATCAATTAAATAATTACAGAAACTTTTTAAAACTTGATTAAATATTTTATTTACATTGAACACAACTATATACAGAAAAAGATAATATTAATTCAAAAAAAAGAAAGCAATACTTTTGTTTGCTTCTCATTATTTTATGTATATTTAATCTTTAAAAAAAAGACAATATTTTCATGTACTCTAATTATTATTTTTTTTCTTTTGCTAAAAGAATAATTCTCTTTCATTTTTTAATTACCTTAATTTTATTTAATTATTGGTTTTGTCGGATCTCAGATTACTCTCTACCATAAAATGTCAGAAAAATATATTTATGATTTTTCATATGATCTCAAGTGGTAAAAGAAAAAGTTTAAAATAGTACCTTTTTTTAATATACGGGATGGTGGCCTTTATTCATCAAATTCAGAGTTGTCGCGTTGCTTAGGATCATATTCAATGTCATCCGGATTTCGCTTCGTATCAGAGCGGCAACATCGGGATGGCAGGATGCATAGCTACGGACTTCTGTAGAATAATCCTCTTTATTTTAACATCAGGAAGACATCCTCAATTTGGCTTGCTTAGGCTCACTCCGATATGTACATCAGGAAGACATCCTCAATTAGGCTTGATTAGGCTCACTCCGATATGTACATCAGGAAGACATCCCCAGTTAGGCTTGATTAGGCTCGCTCCGCTATGTCCATCTCGCCTGGGCATTACTAGGGCTTTCAGGATTCATTGCACGGACTTTCAGGAGAGCTCCTGCGTCCTCTACATCTTTTTTCAGACTCCCTTTTTCAAACCTTATTCTTCTTGCACCACAACTCCTGCAGTGGGTGGAACTATTTTTGTCTAGTCCACTGTTATTGGATGTGAGAAGATTTTTTATTATACTTCGATAGGCCTATTAGCTAACAGTCTGCAAATGGCCCCTTACATATACTTTAATATTATTATCTGCCTTAAAGTTTGGGTGGTCTGAAAAGCCATAAATTTATCCCAACACTTTTATTGAGGCCATAAATTGATTCCAACGTTTTTATTATTTTACGATATCTAATTATACACCACTTTCCATTGGCTTGTCATAAAACGACACCATGGCGTCTGGCTATTGTTGTCGTCTGAGATCCGAACTCTATTCAACATTATACAATCATTTTACAATACAACAATTTTTTAAAAATATATATTTAATATTTAAAATCAACTTAATAATTTTTGTATGAACTTACACTCCTATTTTACTTAAATATATAAACATTATAATTTTACACTCATAATTATATTTTATAAAAAATATTTAAACAAACAGAAATAACAAATTACGCAATTTTACTTTGATTTAACCAACATGGTGCGGGAACATATCATAGTTATATGTTGCCCAGCATCTCTCCCGGTGTCAGAAAAAAAAATAAAAACTGATTGCTGGTTTTATATTTTTTTGTAAAGCTTAAAGGAATGTACGTGTCCATATGACTGTGTATCTACACAGTTTTTGAACTAAGTCTGTAAAGTTCAATTGTCAATGGTTCTGGTATATATTATAAGAAGTTCTTCTATTTTTCATAACAGAAAGTTCAACACATGATAGCATAGTTGTCTGTTGACATTCACATTTATAGAAGACCTCTGTACTGAAAATCAGACGTCTTTCTCGAAGCCTTTTTTCTTTACCACACACATGTTTACTAATTTTGTAACTTTACAGTTTAAGTGCCCAAAATACATTCAAAGCTATAATTTTGTCTGAAACTAATATGCCGAAATAAACCTAATTACAAGAAAAATAATGGCATAGACATTTGACATATTATTTCAACACATATAACCTTATGACACAGTGTTTTATTTAAAACACCTTTTATACTGAATAAAAGTAAATACAATGCTTGTCGTATGACATGTTATTTTTCACATAATTAATCTGATGTATTCAAATTATAATCAGAAAAAATTATTGTATACAGACTTGTTACATTATTTTATTTATTTGTTACTTCTAACATGTATGATATGTCAAAATATACAAGCTATTTCATCTCCTTTAATATATCATTACGCAATGCTCTCCAACTTTGCCCGATACGAGAAAGAGAAAAAAAAAAGAAGAAGGAGAGAATGAAACCAGTTTTGAACGTCCCCGATTCTTTCGAAACGAGGGGTTGGTCAAGCTACTAATCCCTTTCTGCGAGGTGATTTGTGCTGTGACAAAATTTTACGACTTCAAAAAGTATGTATTTAAAACCATTTCATGCTTGTAATTACCTTATTAATTAGTATAATTTCTTGATATACTTTCTTCTTAACTAACTGTGCATGCCTGTATGTAATTTTAAACATAATCTATGCATAAACAGTGTATGTATTTGTATCGTATCTAATGTAAACCTTCTGCTTTTTTTTATTATTTTGCAGGGAAAAAATGGCGATTCTAGCATTTGAATTCTCCTGCCTCATACTGCGACTGAAGCGAGGGTGGCTTTTTATGCTGTCAGGTTCAAATCTAAACCAAATTGCCTTTCAGGATTAAAAAAAAATGCATATAATTTTCTTTAACTGATTACATTGTATATTTTTAGACCTTTCTAACAAACACAAATTTTGATTCATGATATTGTTTACTATTAAAATGTAAACAACACGGAAAAATGACTTCTACAGCCTCTCAAAATGCAAAATATGCATTACGCTGACCTTAAAAATGCACCTTCATTTAATACTATTAAATAGTGTTGTCAGAAAATACCATTGACGAAGAAGAGAACAATTTTTGAGTCTTTAATTATTATTTATTTAGCCAACAATTCTATCTTAAAAGATTGTTAAATTTTCATATTTATTTATTTACTGAATGAAATAAAAATTTATTTATTCAAAAATTAATTTATCATTAACATTCCGTATATGAATTCTACTGTCTAAACTTTAATGATATGTTTAAAAAGAAATAAAAGATAATAAATTATTATTATTAATCAAACATTAATAATTATTATTTAATTATATAAAAAATGTACTTAATACACTTGTATAATTTGAAAAAAAAAACAAAAGCAAATGATAATTACTACGTAACATCGTATGCAGCCATCTATGAGTACCCGGCCGGACCAAAGAACTTCTGCCAGCAGAAAAAATCTTTGTATACTCACAAACAACCACATCCAATTTTTTTTTATAGATAAAGTTTTTAAAATAATTACTGTACGTACTATAAAAAAATTTAAGTAAATAAATTTATTAAGCCATACTACATATTTTAATAAAAATAAGGCCAATATAAATAAATATATTTATTTATTTATTTTGTTTTCTTATGTTAAATTGGCCAAATTATATTAAAAAAAATTTATGAACTCACACACTCAAATTGATCAATACTATGTATATTTATATGTGTTAAATTTAGAATTGCATTTAATTCTAAGGGAAAGTAAAGAGAAAAAAAAATGCTTAAATTCTAAAATGACATAAATTTATAAAATATTTTATTTAAAAAAAAAATCTAATTTCTAGCTGATTTCAGCAAGATGTCATTTAATATTTATATTAAATAATTTTGCTAATACATTTTATTAATTATTAAATTTGCATATTTTTATATATACAATAAAAATATAATAGTCTTACATAAAATTTTACACTACAACAATGTTATTAATTAATTTAACTTGAATTTAAGCCTACTTTAATTCTAATTGAATACCGTTAATCAAAGTAAATTAGCTTATCAAGTTAAATATAATATAAACTATGTTTGTCTAATGTTAATTTTGCTGAAAATTCCATAAATTTTTAACTGCAAATGCTAATTGCTATACCTTTTGTTATTTATTTTGAAAACAACACCAACTTATATTTTTATTTATTATTTTTTTTATTAAATCTAGGAACTATACACTGAGCTAGACACTCCATAAATGTGTAAAACCTAAAAATCAAAAGTTTTCCTAAATAAAACTCAAAATGCTGCTTTTTACAATATAATATTACTAATTTTATTGTTTCTGAGCATAACATCTAGTAATTATACCATACTTAATTTTTTCTTCGATTCCTTTTTCAGCCAAGAATCCTGAAATTAATGCCTAAGTGATGACCATATATTGATGTATCTGTGAATTGATAAATTTTCCACAAAAAGTTTGTTGGTGTTGGTGCATACCCAGCCGTAGGCCAAAATTGCACCCTATACAGAAAGCCTATGGTGAGAAAATTTTAATTTTACTTCAATTATTTATTTGTGTAATTTTTTTACAATAATTTTGTGTGCAATCATATTGAAATAACCTGCCTTGTCCATTGTTATACATATATATGTTTTTTAAAAACCAATGTGCTACACCAAAATCCTTTTTTTAAATTTTTTTTATAACACTTTTGTTCATAAAACTTATCCCTGCTGTCTAAATTCTAGACTTTAGG
This sequence comes from Maratus speciosus, assembly GCA_963932465.1. Classification (NCBI taxonomy): domain Eukaryota; kingdom Metazoa; phylum Arthropoda; class Arachnida; order Araneae; family Salticidae; genus Maratus; species Maratus speciosus. Next base: position 160,488,580 of record OZ010798.1, on the reverse strand, counting down.
ATATAAGTTGTAATTGAACTACCGGAATAAATCTTAGCACTTTTTGCACATTTTATTATATTTAGGCTTATAGCTGACCGCTATCCTAATATAAAGTGCACTAATAATTTATTCCTTGTCAACCATATATTTATATAAGGAAAAAATATATATATGAGTATGTTACAAAGCTGTTCTAACTACCCTGAACCTATAGCTTACATCTACTCATTTTAGAGAGTAATTCTGAAATTCTGTCATCTAAATTGTAAGGCTATTAGCAAAGGCTACCCTTATAGAAGACAGAAAAAAATTCTCTTTTTTTTTTTTTTTTTTTTTTTTTTTTGAAAATTACTCCAACATTATTCACTATTAAATTAATTAAGTTTTAATGTTATTTGGCTTTGTTAAGATTTTATATTTTTTAATTCATATTCGGAAAGAAAAAAAAAATATATAACTTTTGCCTGGAGAGAAATATTTCACTGCTCCATTGAAGTTTTGTGAAGCACATTACATAATTTTATAAGTATGTTTTCGGGTGCGCCCTGCACATTTGCTCAATATTGTAACCCTGAGACAAATTGGCGTTCCCATGTTCCTATCCTTTCTTATTATTATTTTGAATTTTAAAAAGGCAAGTTATTAATTTTGTTTCAATTTTTTTTTTTACCTAAAAGAGAAAAAATTATTTTTAAATTTTGAAAATTTTAAAATTTTAAAATTCGATTAGTTATGTATTTTGATTTATTTTTAATACCAATTCATATCCCATGGATAATATTGGGGAGGGGGGAAAGGGTAATGATCTTGTATAACATCCCCGTATAAGTTTGTATATGGTGTATAACCATATAACGACATATTTTTATCATAATCTATTTGATACTTTAAATATGGGTCTACATTCTCAGAATATTTATTATTTTTTTTATAATACTTTATAGTACCTTTGTCACCCTTTTGAATCGTATTTTTGTCTAATTTAAACCAACAATTTTCAGTTGAGTGTGATTTTCTTTGACAAATGTCACATTTATTTTTGTAATTTTTATCACCCTTAATTTTTTTCTGAGACCCCTGTAAATTCGTAATTTCCGCCTCTGTATGACCTGTTGCATATTTCGGAGCGTACAGCTGATCCATATGTCGTTTGATCGGCTCTATTGATTTATCTGGAACATATTGTAATAAATAATTAAAGTTTCTAAACTTTTTAGTAACTTCGTAGGGTCCTTGAAATTTTGGCTCTAATGCGCCTGGTTTTCCAATACATTTTAAATATACTGTTTGACCCAAATTTAAATCCTTTACTTTTTCGTATGCCTCTTCATCTATATATTCTTGCATTATTTTCTCCTGGTTTGCAAGGGATTGAATTTTGATTTCCTTCATATGCTGTATTCTGCTTTTAACATAAGAGTGGGTATATATTTCCTCAGAAGGAATATGGGCTGTGAAGGGATTTTTTATTTCCCTTGCGAAAAATAGCAGTGAGGGACTATATCCCGTAGCGCGGTGTTTCGAGGAATTATACGCTAGTTTAAAAAAATCCAGTCTTATGTCCCATTCCGTAGTGCGTTTCGACATAGCTACAATTGATGATTTTAATATTTTATTGGTAACTTCACAAAGTCCATTTCCTTGCGCACGGTATACACTCACAAATTTCCTTTGTATGTTTAAAGATTCCAAATATTCTTTCATAATTTCGCTTCTTAAATATTTTGCATTATCAAAGATAATTTCTTTACACATCCCATAATTTGCAAAATATTTATTTAGTACATTTAATATAGTCTGTGACTCTACGTTTCGTAGGGGAACAGCTTCCAGGAATCTCGATGTCGAATCAATTATAATTAAAATGTATTTGTTTTTCCTTAACGTGAGGTTTAAAGGTCCAATGACGTCAGCATGCAGGACTGTACCGACTTCGAGATCTTTCACCATTTTTTTAACAGAGACTTTTATTGTCGTGTGTTGTTTAGATGTGAGGCACTGCACACAATTTGCACAATACTGTTTAATGTCTTTGTACATTCCGTGCCAAAAAAGCCTTGTTTTCACATTATCATAAGTTTTTTGAAATCCGAAATGCGCTTTGTGAGCTTCTTCTATGGCTGCAATTTTTAATGAATCCGGGGTAATTAAAAGCTCCTTTTTATCTGAACCAGGTTTCAAAATTAATTTATTTTGATTTAAAGCAAATCTCTTCGTGCTTCTATTATTTTTGTCTTTTTCGATTTTATTTATTATAATTTTTAATTTTTCGTCTGCATATTGCTCCGATTTAATATTTTCGTCTGTAAGTGCTATGTTACTTGCAAACAAATTATTTTGGAGTTCTCTGTCTGTTGTAAGATTATCTAAATTCCTGCTCAAATAGTCTGCTGGATTGTTAATTCCTTCGACGAATTCGAAGTCGAAATTAAAGTCTTGTAAATCTGCTACCCATCTGTTTATAATTTCCGATTTATCTTGTAAATGTAAATGCTGAGTTAGTGCTTTCGAATCAGTTAACACAGTGAACCTTCTACCTGAAAGCATATATTTAAAATGCATAACTGCTTCATGCACTGCTAATAACTCAAATTTAATACTCGGATAATTTTTTTCCGGTTCTCTAAGTTTTCTCCCGAAAAATTCAACAGGTAGCAAATGACCATCCTTTTCTTGAGCTAGAACACCTGAAATTGCAACTTTGCTCCCATCCGTGAATAAGAAAAATTCCTTGTTAAAATCGGGGGGTCTGAGTGTTGGTTTTTGTACAATTTCTTCCTGAATTATCAGGAAAGCTTTTTCTGCTTCTGGACTCCACTTGAATTTAACTTTATCTTTAGTCAGCTCTATTAAAGGGTTAACTTTGTCTGAATAGTTGGGTATTAGCGTCCGAAAATAATTCGCTAAGCCCAATAAAGATCTGACCCCCTTTTTCGATTTTGGTCTGACTAAATTTTTTACTTTTTCAATATTCTTTTGAGATGGAGAATATCCCATTTGATTCACCTTAAATCCTAGGAATTCTATTTCTGCTTTGCAAATTTGCATTTTTGAAGGTTCGATTGTCATGTTGTGATTTATTAATACCTGTAGAACTTCTTCTAAGGTTTTCGTCATTTCTGCTATTGTGTTTGCAGATATCAACACATCATCAATGTAGTATGATACTTTTCTTTTGTCAAAATGACCCAGAATTTTATCGATTACTTCTGCGAAAATTGCGCTAGAATTTCGTGTGCCAAAAGCTAAACGAAGTGGCATATGTTTTCCAAATTCCGTAATAAACGCTAATTTTTTGCAATCTTCTGGTCTTAAATTTATTTGGAAAAAAACACTATGTAAGTCTAGCACCGTATAGTATTTTTTACCGCTTATTTTTTGTAATAAGTCTTTTACGTCCGGCATCGGATAGGTATAAGGTTGTAAAATTTGGTTTAATAGTCTTAGGTCCGTTGCCATTCTAAACTTGGGTTCTGCATTCGGGTTATTACTCGGATTTTTCTTTCTAACGAAAATAACTGGAAAAGCATACTCGGAGTCAGTCTTCTCTATAATTTTAGCCTGTAACAATTGTTCAATTTCCCTTTTCGCATACTGTCTTACTGCCTGAGGCAATTTATATGGCTTAGCTTGTACCGGGAATTCATGATTCAATTGAAAACTTGGTGCGACAAACGCTGATTGCCCCAATGTTTGATAACTTTTTGAAAATGCATGAACATTGCCCATTAAAATTTTTCGAAATTTTTGTTGTACTTCCTCTGATAAATGGCTTAAATCGAAATCCGTCTCTTTAATTTCTGCTTCTCGCAATTTTCTTACATCTTCTATATTTAAATTATTTATTTCATAAAATGTCCCTTTCTCTATATTATCAGTTGAGTCATCTTGCTTGCACTGAAAGTTCTTTATAATTTCCCCCATTTTAGTTCCTTTCTGAATAATTAACTTTTCTAACAGTTTATTCTTTATTATAATATTTATGTTATTATTTTTTGAACTTCGTGTAACGAAGTCTCGCATGAAAATTTACTATTTTCTTGAATGGGGTCAAAAATAATTACATCTGACCTATTTATATCCTCTGGGCATTTTAATTTTACAATTTTCGATTCTTCAGGTTGGAGAAAAATTCTATTTTTAGTAATGGCAAACATACTTTTATTTGAATGTTCCCCTGAATTACATGGCGTAATGTTATTCACTTCATAATTATTTACTTCACTTGCAACGTTTAATTTAATTTGTTGATTTTTAAATTTTAATGTTTTATTGCATAAATCCAAAATCATATGATTTTCTTTGAGATAATCGTACCCTAATAACATTTGGTACTGCCTATCAAAATCATCATTAGTGACATAAAATGTGCCTGTTGTGAATATACATTTTAATCGAAAAGTTAATTTTACACATTGTTAAAAAAAAAATCTTTGAATTTGTTAAAGTTTTAATTTGGATCTGATTGCCCAAATATTTGATTTTGACGTTTGTATCTTTAATTTTTTTGAATAAAGAAGGTGATAAAAGGGAAACAGCAGCTCCGGTATCCAGTAACGCTTGTATTTCGACGCCCTGTATACTTAGTGATATAATTGGCAGACTATCTTTGTCTGCATTTGTTATATTTGCGATTATTTTATTTATTTTATCGATTTCCGTCTCTGAAAATCCCGAATCTTGATCCGATTTCGCTGTTTTCTTTGCCCATTTTTTTTTCTTTTTGTGCTTTTCAAATTGATACCCATTTTGATCATAATTCTCAGAAATATATCCAAAATCCCTATTTCCCGAATTCCAGTTAGGTTGTGAATAATCATACATCCCATAATGCGTCGGGTAATTAAAGAAATTGTAGTAATCATTATAATATCGTTCATAATCATTATAATGAAAATTGTTATTGAAATGGGGACCCTGATAATCATTGTGTTTATTAAAGAGTTTCTTATTCCGCGGAACACTATCATCTCTAATTGCATGGTTTTTTTTCTTTGATTTTTTTAGTTTTTCAATCTCCCCTTTTAATTTCTCGATTAGCTCTTTGTTTTGCTTACTTGCTTCTATAATGTTCTCATAAAGATTTTTGTTTTCTTTATTTATTGCGTTAATTTCCTCAAACTTTGATTCCTTATACGCACTTTCCATAAGTTTTGCTAACTCGCATGCCTCCTTGAAGGACCTGGGCGCCTTTTTACGAACATCTAGTGCAATATCCTGTCTAATTGAATTTAAAAAATTCGACATTTTTATGATTTCGATAAAATTCTCTTCCTTATTATCCACATTTTCGCCTGCGCTTTCGATATAAGATTTTACACTCTTTTTAAACTCCAAAGTGAAATCCTCTATCGTTTGACTTGCGGCCTGTTTTAAATTTAGGAAATTGCTCTGAGCATTAAGGATGCTTAGTTTTGTACCAAATAACTCCACCAAATTATTTTTAAATAAATTATAATTGGTCTCGTTATATTTTTCAATCTGTTTACTTAAAATATGTTTTGCGTCCCCAGTAATTTTAGCCTTTAAAATTAATAATTTAGTTTCTTCCTGTATATCTGTCGAATTCAAAATATTATCAAATTCCTCTAAGAAAAATATAATGTTTTTGTTCTTTTTATTGTCAAATGGTGACACTAACTTAATACGTGTATCTATATCCAGCGTCTGAGTCATTTTTAACAAATATTAGTAATCAATGTATACTTTTTCAAAATATCAATTCAAAATAGATCCTATACCTCTTAAAAGAATATTTTGCATCTCATACTATTTTCTCTATATTACAACATATGTATGAAAATATTCTAAATTGCATAAATACATAAAAACAACAGCACTAAAATTTAAAAAAAATTTCTTAGGAGATGAAGTTGTTTTGTAGATTATTCTTTTACACACATAAATACCCCTAAAATATTTATAATACACGTATATATAAAAACAACATAATTTCATTTAACAGAAAAATATCTGTCTTTTTCTACAGAAAAAACAATCTTTTTTTTTTTTTTTTTTTTTTTTTTTGTAAATATTGTACTACTACTTCGTAGTGCGACTCATAAATTTTCTTTTGTATCAAGGTGATACAATTTCAAAAATCATGATCTATTGACATTTCAATCATTTTTATACCAGACATATTATCAAAATTTTACTTATTATTCTTATTATTATTATTTATACAGTATATAAAAAAAAATTATTTTTACAAATGTGTCATCTGTGATGTGAATGCCATTATTTCTCAATGGTAACTGAGATCCAACCAAAAGAGAAAAGAGAGAGAAAAAAAAAATTATAATTCCTAAATTTACCTATTATAAATCCCAGAATTATTTTTTTCATTTCCTTTTTTTTTTTTTTTTTGCTAACATATATTATTCATTTTATTTATATAAAATTATTATATGTGTGTCATTATTGTTACAATAATAAAATTAATTTTAATAAAATTTTAATCAATTAAACTTACATACCTACAATATATTTAAAATTGTGACATTAAAATAATACTTAAATTTATTTTCCTTTATTATTATTATTATTATTATTATTATTTCTAATGACCTCAGATGAACGTTCCTGAGTCATAGCACCATTTTACTATGAAGGGGGGGATGCTGGACAGATAATTACACCTGTTTATTTTCTATTTAATTTACATCCAAAATTGTTAATTGGTCCAAATCATCCAAGCAACCTCATAGCAAATTGGTATATAATTTCATATACCTTAGATAAATTCAAATAATATAAGTGATCGTAATTACCTAAATTCTAGTAGAAGAGCAACGCGAAGCATTAATAAAATTAAATTATAATTCGCGTCAAAATGTAATTATTAAATTTGAATAATTACGAATAAAATTAAGAGTTTGCGTTGTGAATTATTTAGACGAACTCTTCCACTTATGAATTAAACTAAAATTTAAGCTGTAAAAATAAATTGACACACCTTAAACATTATCAATTAAATAATTACAGAAACTTTTTAAAACTTGATTAAATATTTTATTTACATTGAACACAACTATATACAGAAAAAGATAATATTAATTCAAAAAAAAGAAAGCAATACTTTTGTTTGCTTCTCATTATTTTATGTATATTTAATCTTTAAAAGAAAGACAATATTTTCATGTACTCTAATTATTATATTTTTTTCTTTTGCTAAAAGAATAATTCTCTTTCATTTTTTAATTACCTTAATTTTATTTAATTATTGGTTTTGTCGGATCTCAGATTACTCTCTACCATAAAATGTCAGAAAAATATATTTATGATTTTTCATATGATCTCAAGTGGTAAAAGAAAAAGTTTAAAATAGTACCTTTTTTTAATATACGGGATGGTGGCCTTTATTCATCAAATTCAGAGTTGTCGCGTTGCTTAGGATCATATTCAATGTCATCCGAATTTCGCTTCGTATCAGAGCGGCAACATCGGGATGGCAGGATGCATAGCTACGGACTTCTGTAGAATAATCCTCTTTATTTTAACATCAGGAAGACATCCTCAATTTGGCTTGCTTAGGCTCACTCCGATATGTACATCAGGAAGACATCCTCAATTAGGCTTGATTAGGCTCACTCCGATATGTACATCAGGAAGACATCCTCAGTTAGGCTTGATTAGGCTCGCTCCGCTATGTCCATCTCGCCTGGGCATTACTAGGGCTTTCAGGATTCATTGCACGGGCTTTCAGGAGAGCTCCTGCGTCCTCTACATCTTTTTTCAGACTCCCTTTTTCAAACCTTATTCTTCTTGCACCACAACTCCTGCAGTGGGTGGAACTATTTTTGTCTAGTCCACTGTTATTGGATGTGAGAAGATTTTTTATTATACTTCGATAGGCCTATTAGCTAACAGTCTGCAAATGGTCCCTTACATATACTTTAATATTATTATCTGCCTTAAAGTTTGGGTGGTCTGAAAAGCCATAAATTTATCCCAACACTTTTATTGAGGCCATAAATTGATTCCAACGTTTTTATTATTTTACGATATCTAATTATACACCACTTTCCATTGGCTTGTCATAAAACGACACCATGGCATCTGGCTATTGTTGTCGTCTGAGATCCGAACTCTATTCAACATTATACATTCATTTTACAATACAACAATTTTTTAAAAATATATATTTAATATTTAAAATCAACTTAATAATTTTTGTATGAACTTGCACTCCTATTTTACTTAAATATATAAACATTATAATTTTACACTCATAATTAGATTTTATAAAAAATATTTAAACAAACAGAAATAACAAATTACGCAATTTTACTTTGATTTAACCAACATGGTGCGGGAACATATCATAGTTATATGTTGCCCAGCACACTCTTATGCAAAAATACATGAGTGCAAAATTTATTGCGTTCAAAAATATTAAATTCAGTAATACGCAAATAATAGGACTCCCTCTTAAATAGGTTGTCCTCACCATGCCAACGGAGAATCATTACCTATCATGGATATCACTAAATTAATTAAGTATGATAGGATTTAATAGAACGAAAAAAACTTTTATTACTATTATTTTAATTTTTGATTCGATTTTCATAAAATTTGAAATGACTCGACAAAATTCTGCAACGTTTATATATATATTAAATTTCAAACCATCCGGTTGGTAGTTTTTGCGCTGTTGTATACGGACAGGCGGAACGATCAGACCACGAGTATAAGTGCGACATATTTATATAATTATGAACGCACCTAAAAAAAAAACATAAAACTGCAGAAAACTTCCAGTAGTAAATTTGAGAAAGAAGATTTCCCCTTATTTAAATGTCTTATTCATGCGGAATTTCTTTTCTTAATCAAAACAAAAATATCTATTTATTTTTACTAGTAGAATCTTTCCACGGAGATAGTTAGGCCTTGCAGTTCTGTCATATTGTGCCTACATAAACAATCTTCCTGTCAATCTCAGTCAAAGAATTATAATAATACCGGAGCAAGCTTTCACCAGTGAAAACGAATAAAATTTTATCCTTACTATTTATCACAGACAATTTGCATTTATCACAGACAATTTGCATGAATAAAGCATTTAAATAAGGCGAAAATCCCTACTCAAATTTACTGGTGGATGTTTTCCTTGACGTTAGTTGCAGGCCCTGTTGATCCGATGTAAACAGACAACAGCCATTATGTTGTGGTTACATCCTTCATTACTTCACTCGCAACTAAATGTTAGGTATCACAACCCCTCTTCATTCACGGCACCTTTACACCTATAAGTATTTCGCTTACTGTATTACATTGTTTTGAAGATTTATGAAGATCCAAATGGCTACTATGGTTGTTTTGTAAATAAATTAATGCAGTTCATGTGGCCTCGCAGCGTATCTACTGCCAGTTGATTAAAGCTTAGAAAGCTGCAATTGGTTTTTGCGATAGGAAAATAACGTTAATTGCAAACTTGGCGATCCATGTGACCAAGTTGTATGCTAAATCCTTTCCTGAAATATCCTAGAAATTTAAATCGTAACTAGTTGAGAGTAAATATTCTAGATTGTTACAAATATTCGAATATTATGATACAGGAATTTCGTGTGAAACTATAACAAAGACAGCATATAAATTATTACTTTATGTAAAAAGAACTTCGTCTACTGGTATAAAAAGATATTCAAATTTATATAAAAAGAATTTCGACAATTTTGTTTAAAGTTGATTTTGAAAAATTATAAAAAGACAATAAAAGATATAAATTATTAGTTATATAAACAAAATTTGTCTGCTTATATAAAAAGAAAATCGAATTTTTATGAAAAGAATTTCGATGGATTTCATTTTAAGTTGATTTTGTAAAACTATAAAGGACAGTGCATAAATAATTACTTATATAAAAGGAATTTCGTCTACTCATATAAAATGAGAGCCGAGTTTATATAAAAAGAATTCGAAGAATTTCGTTTTAAGTTAATTTTGTAAACCTATAAAAATACAGTGTATAAATTATTACATATACTCGTATAAACAGAATTTGCTTATATAAAAATAAAATGAAATTTATATAAAAAGAATTTAGAAGAACATAGTTTGAAGTTGATTTTGTAAAACTATAAAAAGACAGTGCATAAATTATTACTTATATAAAATTATATTTATTGAAACAAAAAAAAACTCTACTTTGAGATTTTGTGACGCCTATGTATCTTGCTTACTGTGTTACATGTACACTTTCCAATATTTTTAAAGATTAAGATGGGACTAATATATCATATCTAGCATAGGTTTGAAATGTTAATGGATCCCATTAAAAACAAATTGGTATTCTAACGCGAACTATGAGGAAAATCAGCACATTCATTATTCTGTACGTCTAATAGAATTATGATAAAATCTCTTTGTCGTAATGTTTGCATAAACATCTAGTTGAAGCTACAGAAATTTTAAACATTATGTGGAATGTTATTTTGAATATTTTGAGAGAGAATGTTATGCTTATTGTTAAATTAATAAATAGAAGATATTGTTTTCAAAGCTTCTGAACTAATTTCTGAAAAGTTTAACCAAATGTGGAGAGATCCACAGCACTGTGGAATCCTTTTAATTAAGTTAAGAGTTTTATTTGCTTAATGTATAAGTGCTATGCATCGTATGCTATAATTTCTAAACCAGTTTAAACATAGGAGGAAAAATTCATATAAAACTTGCTAGATTTATAAAGTATTTAGATTCAGTTAATAGTTAAAATATTTACTTCATTTATCGTGCAATGTATTGTAGGCATTAATTTCTAAACGAGCTGAAACATGTGCGATAAATTTATAGCATTTAAAAAATGCATGTTTACAAGTAGCCCAAAGTTAAATTAAAAGTTATGATTGTTTGGCGGACAATTCACCGAAAACTCGAAGTACATAAATCAATAAAAATTTAAATTCTGCTACTATAGCGGTTTTGGTGTTATTTATAAGTTATTTTACATGTTTTAAATTTAATCTACAAGCAATATTTGTGGGAAATTAAAATTACGTTCTATTAAAAAGAAAAAACCCGTAAACAGAGACAAAAATAATTTTATTTATTTTTTGCATTTTATTTTATTTATTTAATTACGTTCCTTTGATATTAACGAAAATACAAGTTTACTAGTCCAAAGTTAAATTAACAGTTATGATTATATTGCAGACTATTGGTCGAAAACTCGAAGTAAATAAATATATCAAAATTGAAATTCTGGCACTGTAGCGGTTTTTGTGTTATTTACAAACTATTTTACATATTTTAAATTTAATCTACAAGCAATACTTGTGGGAAATAAAAATTATTTTCTGTTAAAGAAACCACAATCAGAAACAAAAATAGTTTGCCTTCTTTTTTACAATTCATTTATTTTATTATTTTTTTTTTGTTACATTGCTTTGATATTAACAAAAATACAAGATTACATATAATCCAAAGTTAATAGACATGATTATTTTTCAGAATATTCATCGAAAACTCGAAGTAAATAAATCTATCAAAATTAAAATTCTGGCACTGTAGCGGTTTTTGTGTTATTTATAAGCTATTTTATATCTTTTAAATTTTATCTACAAACGATACTTGTGGGAAATAGAATTATGTTGCATAAAAAAAGCAATCCGAAACAAAAATAGTTTTACTTATATTTTAAATGAATTAATTATATATTTTTAATAACATTTCTTTGATAATAATAAAAATTCGTGTTTATATGTAGTCCAAAGTTAAATTAATAGTTATGATTGTTTTACAGACATTTGACCGAAAACTCGAAGTAAGCCAATCTATGAAAATTAAAAATCTGGCACTATAGTGTTTTTTTGTTAATTATAAGCTATTTTACATCTTTTAAATTTAAAGTAGAAACTATACTTGTGGGAAACGAAAATTATGTTCTTAGAAAAAGTAAATCGCAATCAGAAACAAAAGTATGTTTTACTTCTTTTTTGTAATTAATTAATACTATTTTTTTAATTACATGTCTTTGATGTTAAAAAAATGCATGTTTACATGTATTCCAAAGTTAAATTAACCCTTTATCTACTGACGGGACTTATAAGTACCATTAAAATAACTTGTTATAAAATTAATTTAATACATCGGTTAGTAGTAATGCAGTTTAGAATGAGTTATAGATGCATTATTTTATCTTGTTCCAAAAGCATTATTGATTACACAAAACAAAAATACTTTTAAAAGGATGGCTTCTTTTGCTTTTGCATCTTTTCAGCTTTCTTGGCGCTGGGGGGGGGGGGGGGGGTGGGGGATGAAATTTTTCAATTCGGAAATATTTCCATATTTCTATTGTAAGAACATTATATTTGTACATTTCATAATTCTACAAAATACTAAGAAAAATATTTAAAATAAAAGATTTGAGTGGGGTTATAAATATTGCACAAAATCTCTATAAATTCAAATTTAATTAATCCTCCTAAATTCTTCAATCCTTCTAAAATCCTTCTAAAATTTATTAAATAATTATGCAAATCTTCTAATGTAGTTTCAAAAATTCATGAAAAATGCTTTAGAAGATAAAATTTTCATGAATTCATAATTTAGTACATAAAGGTTATATAGGTATGATTGTTTCGCAGACAATTGACAGAGAACTTGAAGTAAATTAATCTATCAAAGTTTAAATTCTGGTACTATAGTGGTTTTTATGTTATTTGCAAGCTATTTTACATCTTTTAAATTTAATCTACAAGCAGTACTTGTGGGACATGTGAATTGAGTTCAATAATAATAATAATAAAAAAAAGAAATGTGCCCAGCTAAACTGATGGCATTGAGCTCACAGGCTATTCGCACTAACTGTATATTATACTCTTATTTTAAAGAATAATGGCCCTCAAAAAAAAAAGTGAAGGGGAATTAGCCCCCGTTTCCCCCTTTATACTTAACCAATGAACCTCCAAATCTAATCAGGGACCTTAAGATAATAAACCGGTATACCAACTTCAGAGCAAATCGAATAATTCTGCATGAAAAACCCATTTTTCTGAATTAAGGGGGGGTGGACTAACCCCCATTTTCCCCCTTTATCCTTAACCAATGAACCCCCAAAACTAATCAGGAAGTTCCTTAACATAATAAACCGGTATACCAACTTCGGAGCAAATCGAATAATTCTGCATGAAAAACCTATTTCTCTGAATTAAGGGGGGGTGGATTAACCCCCCTTTCCCCCTTTATCCTTAACCAATGAACTCCCAAAACTAATCAGGGAAGTTCCTTAACATAATAAACCGGTATACCAACTTCGGAGCAAATCGAATAATTCTGCATGAAAAACCCATTTATCTTAATTAAGGGAGGTGGACTAACCCTCCTTTTCCGCCTTTATCCTTAACCAATGAACCTCCAAAAATATTCAGGGATGCGCCTTATCAGAACGAAACTAGAAAAAAATTTGAAGCAAATAGGATGTTTCTATCAAGAGTTATCGCGTTACGTACGTACATACGTACGTACAGTCGTGAAAAAAAAAAAAAAAAAAAAAAAAAAAAAAAAAGTAAACACCCCTACTAACTCCTCAACAAATTATCGTAGAAGAAAGTTACTGGTACCGGACGACTGGAAATAAAGTCTACTTTTAAATGATGTATATAAAATGTGCTAAGGGGCCATCTACATATTAAAACGAATCCAAACTTCATTTTTTTCAATGGCAATACCCAAATTTAACGAGATATTTCAAATCTTTGCCTAGAAATGAAATTTCAAGTCATTTGAATGGTAAGTTTTTGAATTATAGACATTCAAAATTGAGTGCTTCTAATGTTGAATTACGTTTTCATATTTTTATTTATATCTCCTGAAATTATGCTCCGAATGTGCTAATTTTTTGTGTAGCAATAATACTAATATACCCAAACGTAAATACGTTGAATCTGCAATTTTTATAATTTTATGATATGATTTATGAATTATGAAATTAATATTCGAAAAAAATAATAATTGCAACCTACAATTTTTTTGATGGATTCAGATTTTTTAAGTCCTGCTTTATGGAAATCCAAAATTTCACATTTTTCTTCCAAGTAGTTTTCAAATTATGCTTAAAAACGGCAATATGATAGTTTAAGGGGCCGTCTATGATAGAAGTGACTAGATATTTTGAAATTTCTTAGGCTGTCCTGTAGTCTAGCATGCTTCAATGACTGCTCGAGTGTCGCTTAAGGTGCCTTGATCAAGAAGGGGTCTCTCTCGGTTAACAATCAAGTACCGAACTTCAATTTGGATACAGCCCTTAAAATACGATCGTTTTAAAATAATTAATTTCTCGGAAACTTATCGTACGAATTGCATAAAATTTTTTTTTAGGCTAATTGAAGGGTGTAGAGTTCATTTATGCTGTCAGAATTATGTACTTCTTATGAAAAAAACAAAGTTATGGTTCGTTTTGATATGTAGATGGCCCCCTAAGCAAATATTATATACATCATTTAAAAGTAGGCTTTATTTCCAATCGTTCGGTACCAGTAACTTTCTTCTACGATAATTTGTTGAGGAGTTAGTAGGGGGTGTTTACTTTTTTTCCCACGACTGTACATACGTACGTACGTACATACAGAACCGGCGGGCAAATAAGCTCTCAGGCTTTGATAGCCTGTGAGCTAATAAAAAACCCCCCCTGCAATCGGAAACATAAGTATTTTACTTCTTTTTTGCAATTAACGTTTTTATTGTTTTTAATTATACTACTTTGATATTAACGAAAAAAGTCTCACGCTTGTTTTATTTTCAGAAACATGGTATCTCTTCCATGTAGAAATTAGTTTTCTAATTTCTACACTGCAGTGCTTATACAATTGTATTTTTATACGTGTATGAAATCTCCTTAGAGAGACCCAGCACAGATTTAATTGGGAATTCCATTGTTATGGAAATGAATAAATTTTCTTGAAGTTTTAGTGGCATTCTTATGGAATGATCATGCTGAATAAAAATTCTTATTTGAATGTGTAAGTAGAAAAAAAATGTCAATGGATGAAGTTTTTCATGTAAGATAACTTTGTTACTTTTACATATTTGTGTTTTGTGTTTTACATTTAATTACAAACTAAAATATAAAATAAAATAAAATAAATAATAAAATATATTTTCAAAAGGTATAAAAATAGTAATTGTTTGTTTTCAGATTAGAATAATGCAGAATATAGTTAAATGTATAGTAAAAGGGTAAAGTTTAAAAGTTTCTGCATTAATTTCTAAAAAAAGGAAGAAAAAAAAACTAAAAATAATAATATCTAGACACACGGCAGTGTGTCAGCCAAGTTCGCCTGACCGTGTGACCTTAGCCGTGTGTTATTTCCACGAACCATTTCGAGCTGTTTTCTTCAAATTTCGATGCTCTACTACTGAAAATCTATGAGACCTACGTACTTGTTATACGAAACGTGTAGTAAGGCCACCCTAATTACCTAAAATCCAAAATTTTATAAATAACGCATAATTAGTTTCCGAGATAATGACATTTGAAAATGTCTGATAATCGATAAGTTTACCACTGACTGACTGACTCACTCACTCATCAACAAGATCTCGTATATCTACTGCAGCTACAGACTTCAAATTCGGTGAGAGTTCGTTTACACTATAAAACTAAGGAAAAAAATAAAAAAATTGAGAAAATCGATGAATTACCCACCTGGGGGTGCCCATTTTTACTTTAACATTACATCTATTAGGCGAAATTTTAATTTGCCTTAGGAGGGGACGCTGTTCTGTCGCCAAATATCGCCAAGTTTCTCGCCAACAAGGCGATATATCGCCAAATTTGGCGACCAAAATTAGTCGCCAAAAGTGACGTCACCTTGGTGATATCTCTAATATTTCGCCAAATTCCCATAGACTTCCATTGTAAACGCATCTGCTTACTGGGCGTTTATCTGGGTTTACTTGCTTACAGAGAATCAACAAATTGATATATTTTAATAATTGAGATATTTTAAACAATTCTTTCTAAGTGAGCCCCTAAATAGGTTGGAGGAGTGAAATTTTGCATACTGATAGCTGAACACCTCACATAAATGACAAACCATAAAATTTTGAAAAAGTCGTACATTTAACCCTTTGGCATCCCACATGTGTATTTTAAACAATTCTTTCTAAGTGAGCCCTTATTAGGTTGCAGGCGTGAAATTTTGCATACTTATAGTTGAACACCTCACATCAAACGATAAATCATAAAATTTTGAAAAAGTCGTACATTTAACCCTTTGCCCTCCCATATGTGTATTTTAAACAATTCTTTCATATACTAATTATGTTGGAGGCGTGAAATTTTGCATACTTATAGCTGAACACCTCACATGAAACGAGAAATAATAAAATTTTGGAAAAGTCGTACATTTAACCCTTTGAGCTCCCCCATGTGTATTTTAAACAATTCTTTCATATACTAATTATGTTGGAGGCGTGAAATTTTGCATGCTTATAGCTGAACACCTCACACCAAACGACAAATCATAAAATTTTCAAAAAGTCGTACATTTAACCCTTTGGGTTCCCACATGTGTATCTTAAACAATATTTTCTAAGTGAGCCCCTAATTACGTAGGCGTGGAAATTTGCATACTTATAGCTGAACACACATCAAATGAAAAAACATAAAATTTTGAAAAAGTCGTACATTTAACCCTTTGGGCTTCCAAATGCGTATTTTAAACAATTCTTTCTAAGTGAGCCCCTAATTAGGTTGAAGGCGTGAAATTTTGCATACTTATAGCTGAGCACCTCACATCAAACGACAAATCATAAAATTTTCAAAAAATCGTACATTTAACCTTTTGGGCTCCCACATGTTTATTTTAAACAATTCTTTCTAAGTGAGACCCTATTTAGGTTGGAGCCGTGAAATTTTGCATACTTATAGCTGAACACCATCATGCGACAAATCATAAAATTTTGAAAAAGTCGTACATTTAACCCTTTGGGCTTCCAAATGCGTATTTTAAGCAATTCTTTCTAACTGAGCCCCTTATTAAAATGCAGATTTGAAATTTTGCATACTTATTACAGAGCACTTGAGGTCAGGCGACAAATCATAAAATCTTTAAAAAGTCTTATGCTTAACCCTTTGAGCTACCACATATGTATTTTAAGCAATTCTTTCTAAGGGAGCCTATAATTAAGTTGGAGACATGACTTTTTGCATACGTATAGCTGAATACCTCAGACCACACGACAAATCATGAAATTTTCAAAAAGTCTTATATTATTTACTCCTCCGGGCTCTAACTTGTGTATTTTAAGCAATTTTTCTAACCTCCGCCCTTTTCACTCAGGGAGCACTTTTCCAGACACCCCTTTGACCATTCTTTCATATTATGCACCATAGCCTTACATATTTTAGTTCCACTTTTTACCGCCAGGGGCGCCTACTTATCTCGGGTGCTATGGGCTCAATCCCCTTGACTAATATATCTACGGATAGTATGTAAAATGGAGTTTCGTTCGGATAGAGGTTTGTTTGAATAGAGTGCGTCCCTGGTTGCGAAATGTGGAACTAACAGATTTTTCAAAAGGATAAAGTGTTTTGAAAGGAATATTAAACGAAACCCTCTGTGCGATCTGTGATCACACTTACCCACTTGTTATTTTCAAAATCATCAGAGAAAAGGATATTTAGTTAATTAAATCTGAAATTCCAGGGAGGGGCAATGTTCTTCCTCTGCACTGCCTCTTTGTCGACACCCATGGATAAATGATACATAGTGTGGCATAAGCACATAACTTTATTTTTCACTTTCAGTACAAA
Organism: Maratus speciosus; assembly: GCA_963932465.1. Lineage (NCBI taxonomy): Eukaryota > Metazoa > Arthropoda > Arachnida > Araneae > Salticidae > Maratus > Maratus speciosus. The sequence continues at coordinate 160,470,840 of OZ010798.1, read as the reverse complement.
ATAGCAGGCGCAGCTATAGGATATTTAATTGGAAAATTTAATAGGAAAATTTAATAGGAATTGTTGTTTCAGAAACAATAAAAATTTCGAATCAATACATTTCGTTTCAAAACATGCATTCAATGTAGCAGTATTAAAATATAGATTTCTGCCGCAAATTGACAGCCAAATAGTTTGTTGCAGAAAATTTAAATTAAAATTTAATGTTGCTGGGTGAATAAAATAGTCACATGTAAACACATTAAAAAGCATTAAGTAAAGTGTCTAAATATATTGTAACTTTACAAAAAGTAATGATATCTAACAAAAACATAGCTGTGAAAAAAGGGAGCCAAGTTCTGTAAAGACAATGGCAAGAAAAGAAATGATATCTAAGTGGGTGCCAAGTTCAAATAAAATTCACCCAAACTTACCTACTGAAGTATTATGGCATTTTTTAAATTGTTTAGAAATAAAAATTATTGATAGCATATTAATAATAAATCTAGAACTTGGCACGTTTTTGATAAATGTTATGCCTATCAATTTCATGTCTTAATAAAATGGTGATGTTAATATTAATTTCAATGACATTACAAAAAAAAAATAATGTAGTTTTATGAACAAATGACTCATGTTAAAGATTTGATAAATCAATAAATACACAGATACACTCCCGCTCGTCTTTTCCTTATCACTCTAGTACCCACCCTCCAGAAACCTCAATGCAAACAGACTACGATACCTGACAAAGAGACAGATACATTTACGCTTGTTCTTGGTCATCACTCTAGAAACTGCACCCCTTTAACCCTTTCAGGGGCAAATATCTTTTATTCGTGAAATGCTGAAATGATTGAATCACACCAGAATTTAAAAACAAATTTATTTCAAAATGGGTAAAAGCTTCTTTTCACGTATTTAATAAAATTAAACTTTTTTGTCCTGAATTCTGGTGTCAATGTGGCATTTTGCAGTTAAATTAGGTGGGCTATATTTTATCCCACCGCCCTTCAAGGGGAAGGGGCCCACTCAAATTAAGGCTTCCAATCATGAAATAACAAGATTTGATATAATAATGTCATTATTAAAAATAAATGACTCGTAGGTAAAAACTTGCCAAGTTCTAGATTTATTATTAATATGCTATCAATAATTTTTATTTCTAAACAATTTAAAAAATGCTATAATACTTTAGTAGGTAAGTTTGAGTGAATTTTATTTGAACTTTGCACCCACTTAGATATCACTTCTTTTCTTGCCATTGTCTTTACAGAACTTGGCTCCCTTTTTTCACAGCTATGTTTTTGTTAGATTTAAATTACAGCATTGTCCGGGACTTTAATAGTTACATTAATAGCTAACATATAAATGCAGCACATTGCGTGTGGTCATTTTTTAAAATGTTTAAACATAGGCAGATAATTTCATGGATATAAACTCATACCAGAGCTGCCACAAGCGAATATTTTTATATTCTATTTGCACCACTATTTATAAAATACAAAATTTGTCGTAAATTTCTCTTCCGATTGAGGAGACAGTGTAATTGAAAGGTTTTTTGCTTTGAAAAAGTGGGGCGGGATGGACTTAAAAAAAGAGTCGCCCGTGGTAGCCCTGTTATACCATTCTGAAATATTTTCTAAAAAAGTTATCACACTTGTTTTTTCCGAAACATGGTATCTTTTCAATGTAGAAATTAGTTTCCTCATTTTTACACTGCAATGTTTATGCAATTGTTTTTTTATAGGTTTATTAAATCTCCTTAGAGAAACATAGTACAGATTTAAATAAGAATTCCATTGTCACGGAAATGAAAAAAAAATTTGTTTCATTGGCATTCTTATGGAATGATCATTCTGAATAACAAGTCTTATTTCAATGCGTCAGTAAAAAAAAAAAAAAAAAAAGTGTAAATGGACGAAGTTTCCATGTAAGATAACTTTGTTTGTCAGACATATTTTTGTTTTTATTTAACTATAAACCACACAAAATTTTATCTTCAAAAGGTATAAAATATAAAAATAGTAATCGTTTGTTTACAGAAATTGAATAATGTAAAATAACGTTAAATGTTGAGGATAAAGGCAATGTTTAAAAGTTTTTGCATTAATTTCTAAAGAAAAAAAGAAAAAAAAAGAAAAAAAGAATAATATTTGAATTACTGCCTTTTCCGAGACTTTAGTTAACAGTTACATTAATAGCTAAAGTATAAATGCAGTGCCTTATATGTATTCATCTTTTAAACAGTTTAAACATAGGAGGACTATTTCATAAGTATAAACTTATAACATTGTGGACGCTTTAATATTCAGTTAATATTTAAAGTAATTGCTACACTTATTGTCTAATGTGTTCCAAGCATTAATTTTCAAATAATTTAAAATACATTGGCTTTCAAAAGATAAGCAAGCACTGCAAAGTTCCAATTTTTGAAAACGTATTTGAATATCAAAGGCTACAAATCACTGTGGATGTAGATAGAAGTGCAATAAAACCTCCCTAAAGCGACCACGTTCCGTTCCAATAAAAATGGGTCGCTCCGAGAGGTGGTCTCTTAATGGAGGTCATGTTTAAATCTAGATTTTAATTGTTGATCAAAGGTAACAATTAATGTTAATAAAATTTATTTTTCACATTAGGAAAAAATATGAAAATTTAAGTATCAAAACAAAAATTAATTACATAAGTTAATTACTGCAGAGTTTAAAAAATGAACACATCGAAGTTTGCTTTGATTTTACGATTTTATCTTCGATAACTTTTATTTTCAAGTCCTTTCAAAGTTCAGTAAATAACTGATTTTTTTTTTTAGGTAGATTTCGTATGAAATACTACCTATTGGGATCGTTCCTATGTTGGAATTTCTGAAAAATTTTTGCAGATCTACACCGATCATGACCCCTAGAACCCAAAACCACCCTCAGTAAAAAACTTTATATATATATATATCTATCTATCTATCTATCTATCTATATATATCACTTTCTTCTGGACACGATAACTTTCGTAATTCAGCACCAATCTCTTCCAAACTGATACATAAAATCAATGGGCATAAAATCTCGGTCAAGTTCGTTAATGGGCAAAATCGGACCAAGGGGAGGGAAATAGGGAGGGGTTTTGTGAAAACAGAAAAACCCCCATAACTTCTTAATTTTTGTACATATCAAATCAGTTTAAAGTTTTTATTACTTCTAAAAATAGGGCCAAAAATTTATGTATCACATATTTTTGATAAAGTTAAAAATGGGCTCAAGGGGCGCAAAAAATAGGGTTTTTGGGAGAAAAAAATTCATAACTTCGTCAATTCTCAAGATATCAAATTCAATTAAATTTATTATAAATTTCCTTAACATTATCTAAAACTTTTATATTCACAAGTTTTTGATAGGAGCAATTTGTACCGCAAAAAAAAATTAAAAACGAAAACAAAAAAGGCGTTTGAAGAAGAAAAAGATCCATAACTTCGTCAATTCTCAAGATATCAAATCCAATTAATTTTATCATGAATTTCCTTAACATTATCTACAACTTTTATATTCACAAGTTTTTGATAGGACCAATTCGTTCCGCAAAAAAAATTAAAAACGAAAACAAAAAGGTGGTTTGAAGAAGAAAAAAATCCATAACTCCGTCAATTCAAAAGATATAAAATCCCCATGAATTTATCATATATCTTCTTAATATTGTCTACAACATCTATATAGACAAGTTTTGGATAGGACCAATTCTTAGAGCAAAAACAAATTAAAAATACATACCGGTTGAAGTAAAAAATGATCTTAGTAAGGGTGTTTTCAAATCCAAACTGCTTATTTTGTGACTCATTTTACAATTCATTTTTGCTCTCAAAGGCTTCCAATTGGTACGTTTTCTTACTCAGAAACTACATAATGTACCGTAATGGTCGATTTTCTGATAGGGGCAGAATATATTTTTTTAAATGCTGTTAAAAAGGGCATTTTGAACCGAATTTACCGAAGCGGATTGTGTTTGAAAAATCATTGTATTAAGGATGCGCTTAAATCCAACTTATTTTCTGACTGGTTTTTAAATTCATTTTTGCTCTCAAACGCAATTAATTGGTAGATTCGCTTATTCAGAAACTATATAATGTACCGTAATAATCGATTTTTAGATAGAGGCAGAATATATTTCAAAAAATGATGTCAAAGTGGGCATTTTGAACGGAATTTCCCGAAGCGATTGTGTTAGAAACGAAAAATATTGTCCTTCTGAGAAAATAATTGTTTATATATCAAGTTTTAATTAATTGAACAAAAAATAAAAACACAGGTCGCTTATAAATCTCTTCAAAAATCACGTCAGCAAGTTTCATATTTTTTTTTTTATTAAAAATGAATCTGGAATTATGCCAGAAAATTTCGAGTTGTTGAGCATGGAAAAGTATTTTTTTGAACACCGCCCTAACATGATTCTGATAAAACCAGCTATTATGTGAAAATGAAATAAAAACTCGTCAAGAGCGGCCAGATAAAATTGTTAAAGTGGATTTATCTATAATCATGATTTAGTTTTTGTTTGTGAAATTAGTATATTTGACTTCGAAATCTACCTCTGCCTGTAGGCCGGGCCGGCAGGGATTTTTTTTTTTTTGGACGGGAACAATAAATAAAAATTCTAAACTTAGTTTAGAAGTTTGATGAATATTGCGCTCTCCGGAATTATTATTCTAATAAAACCTTTATCAAGCGACCAGGAAAAAACGGAATTTGTTTCATTTTCTTCAAAGAAATTGGTCGCTTATGGAGGGAGTTCAAATGGGGGTGGTCTGTGAATGGAGGTAAAATTAGTATTGAGCCTATGGGAATAAATTTCGTTCCATGAAAAAATGGTCGTTCTGGGAGAGGGTCGCTTAATGGAGGTGGTGGCACAGGGAGGTTTCAATGTATGCAAATATCGTACGTTATCTCCAATCACTATTAAATGTCTGGACGTATAATAATTAGACAGTGATTGAAGACTGGTGTTTCCAGGTTCAGTATCACAAAACGCGAGACAGTGTGAAAAAAAGTGTGAATGGATAAAGTTTTTCATGTAATATAACTTTGTTATTAGCCACGTACGGTATGCTATTTCTTTCTCCCAGCTTATTTTGTGTCCAAAAAATAATGTTAGCTTACAGACGCTAGCAATAAACAAAGTAGATGTATCATTGTACAATTAAATTCTCTATAGCATTTTTTAAAATTTCTAAACATCGCACATTTTCAGTTTTTATACCATCGTATTGGGAAAAAAAAGTACTTTTTAATGCAATTTGTTTGAAAATTGCATCTCTATTTGTTTTTGAAATATTAATTTTTTTTTAGTTTTTAGTGACATTTCTTTCATTTTGGCAACTCAAGTACGCCATTTCTGTAGAAAGTAAAGAAAAAAATTGCTGAAAAATAGCAATTATATCTTTTTTGTTGCCATTTTCTCATAAAATGAAAAAAAAAATTAATTAAAAAAAATTAAATTGAAAAAAAAAATTAATTAAAATGCGTGCTACGTTGAGAAAAATATAAATGAAGGATTTATGATAAAACAGGGAGCTATTATAAACTATATTTAATTTTAAGTTTCTATATTAATGCAAATGACGTCATTTTACATAACATAAAAGCGTGTGCTTTAAGTCTTAAAACTGAAATATGTTTTGCAGTAGAGTCCCGATTATCCGAGTCACGCTTAACAGAGTTATTTTCTTCTGATGGACTGGTGGCTTCTATTATTATGAAACAGCCATTATAAATAAAGCGTTAGGTGAAGATGAAAGTGCTGCCGTAAAAAGTTAGAACTCTGATTTTCTGGTCAGAAAGGAAAAAAAATGGCCATAATTTTTTTTAACGCTTCATTTATAATGGCTGTTTCATAATAATAGAAGCCATCAGTCCACCAGAAGAAAATGAAGTAATGGAAATGCCGGGGCGACACTAAATTCTGAAAAAGCAGAATTCCTGTTCTCTAGTTTTTTTATTCATAAATTTTTGTTTTTCATTTAATTATAAACCACACAAAATATATCTCCACAAAGGTATACTTTACGCTAAATATTAGTTGAAAAAAAGGAATGGTCACAACAGAAAGGATAGATATGATATCTCAGTGCACTGTAACATGGGTTGCATAGTTTGGACAAAATATTCCAATTTGACCCATGGAACTATTAATAAAGAGGAAATGACATATCCTTAAAATGGTGAAACTTTAACTGCAACTGCTTTCTCTGGGGTTGAATACCGCCGGAGAAAACTTCCAGCAATATATATAAATAGAAATTTTCTCCTTATTTAAACGCCTCATTAATGCAAAATTTCAGTCCTAAATAATGGCGAAAACAGAAATTCACTTTTACTGGTGGAAGTTTACTTCTGCGGTAGTCAGGACCTGCGTTTCCACCATATTGTGACAACCTAGACAATCATCTCTCAGTGTCAGTGAAAAAGATTATAATACCTGGTCAAACTGCCACCACTGAAAACAAATAGAAAAATTAACCATATTTATGGGAGAAATTTTTCATAAAACTGCCGCTTATATAAGGCAAAATTTTCCATTCAAAATTTACTGGTGGAAATTTGCTCCGGTGGTAATCAGAAACTGTTGATCCGGTGTAAAATTTCAGCCGCCATCTTGTGACAACCTCCTCAGTAACTTCAGTCCAACTCGTAGACAACACACTATATTTCTTCTCTTCTTTATTGATAACTCCATTATTTGACCACGTGCCCTTTACCATAGATGCCAACATCTCTTAATTATTCCGGAGTCTGATCCAAGACAAAGATGTTTTCAAGCGGAAATTTTATAAAAAAAAAAATTCAAAATGAAATTTAAAATATACTTTAATGAAAGAGGACACATTTCCTTATACATATTTTCCGGTTAGAAACTCGTTTCTCTTGGATCAAACTCCGGAATAATTAACAGATGTTGGCATCTATGCCTTTACGTATGTGCCTGCTCTCTGATAAATGTACAGTCGTGGGAAAAAAAAATCCCTGCCGGCTCGGCCTGGCGGAGGTAGATTTCGGAAGTTAACTACTAATTTCACCAACAAAAACTAAATCAAGTTTAGCGATCAACACAGTTTAACAATTTTATCTGGGCGTTTTTGATGAGTTTTTAATTTCATTTTTTTGTAAGAGCTGGTTTTATTAGAATCATGTTAAGGCGGTATTCAAAATTACAAACTCAAAATGTTAAAATATGCCAATATTTCCATAAACGGTTTTATATCATGTTTCAATACGTTTTTTCAAACTCATATGACGTTTACATATTTACCTACTGACGTCCATTATATTTCCAATATGACGTAATATTCACATTCTTTTAATTTGTCAAACTATTTATTTCATTTTAATTTTTCACGTGTAAATCTTACTATAAAAAAATCATTGCATAACGTTGAACTTTTTAAAAAAAAAATTCATCAAACTATTTATTTCATTTTCATTTTTCACGTGGAAGTCCTGCAATAGAAAAGTAATTATTGGGGTAAGAATTTTATTTTGATTTTTAATTGTTGGGGAAAGAAAAATGTTTAAATTTTCCTGTCATTTTTCTGTGAGAGCTGGTTTTACCATAATCATGTTAAGACGGTTTCAAAATTTTTAATCCTGCCCCATTTCTACTCCCTTTGGCCGATTTAGCTCGCTTGCAATCCCCGCCCGCCGAGATATTAGCCATCCAAATGAGTTTGGCGAGTTTGAAGGCGATCCGTGCAAAATTGCGACTTTTATCGTGCGGACAAAATTTAGTACATACATATATATACACACACACACACACACATATATATATATAAGTTACGAATATACAGGGTGTCCCAGAAGTAATGGGATAAACTTTAAGGGGAGGTAGGGGGGCATCACAAGGATTCAGATTTGCATAGCAACCCAGGGTCGGAAACTCTTTCCTGGCGCGGTAGTGACGACACAAAACACAAGAAAGACAGGATACGAATAAGAGGGGAAAACATGTTTATTATCCTTAGTACAGTCGTGGAAAAAAAAAGTAAACACCCACTACTAACTCCTCAACAAATCATCGTAGAAGAAAGTTACTGGTACCGAACGATTGGAAATAAAGTTTACTTTTAAAAGATGTATACAAAATTTTCTCAGGGGGTCATCTACATATTAAAACGAATCCAAACTTCATTTTTTTCAATGGTAATACCCAATTTTAACGAGATATTTCAAATCTTCGGTTCAAACTATGCCTAGACACCAAATTTCAAGTCATTTGAATGATAAGTTTTTGAATTATAAACATTCAAAATTTAGTGCTTGTAATGTTAAATTACATTTTCATCTTTTTATTTATATCTCCCGAAATTATGCTCCTAATGTGCTAATTTTTTTGTAGTAATAATACTAATATACCCAAATATAAATAAGCTGAATTTGCAATTTTTATAATTTTATGATATGAATTATGAAATTAATATTCGAAAAAATTATGAATTGCAACCTACAATTTTTTTGATGGATTTAGATTTATTAAGTCCTGCTTTATGGAAATTCAAAAATTTCACATTTTTCTTCCAAGTAGTTTTCAAATTATGCTTAAAAAACGGCAAAATGATGGTTTAAGATGGAAGAACGGTCTATAATGGAAGTGAGTAGACATTTTGAAATTTATTCTACTGTACTGTAATCTATCAAGCTTCATTGACTCCTTGAGTGGCGCTTAAGGTGCCTTGATCAAGGAAGGGGCTCTCTCGGTTAACAATCGAGTACGGAACTTCAATTTGGATACAGCCCTTAAAATACGCTCGTTTTAAAATAATTAATTTCTCGGAAACATATGGTACGAATTGCATAAAAATTCGTTTTTAAGCTAATTGAAGGGTGTAGTTTTCAAATTATGCTTAAAAAACGGCAAAATGATGGTCTAAGGGGCCGTCTATGATGGAAGTGAGTAGACATTTTGAAATTTATTCTACTGTACTGTAATCTAACAAGCTTCATTGACTCCTTGAGTGGCGCTTAAGGTGCCTTGATCAAGGAAGGGGCTCTCTCGGTTAACAATCGAGTACGGAACTTCAATTTGGATACAGCCCTTAAAATACGCTCGTTTTAAAATAATTAATTTCTCGGAAACATATGGTACGAATTGCATAAAAATTCGTTTTTAAGCTAATTGAAGGGTGTAGAGTTCATTTGTGCTGTCAGAATTGGGTACTGCTATTGAAAAAAAACAAAGTTATGGTTCGTTTTAATATGTAGATGGCCCCCTAAGCAAATTTTATATACATCATTTTAAAAGTAGACTTTATTTCCAATCGTTCGGTACCAGTAACTTTCTTCTACGATAATTTGTTGAGGAGTTAGTAGGGGGTGTTTACTTTTTTTTTTCCACGACTGTACATCAAAAAACTAAGAAGAAAGAACATTAAAGGGACAACGATCGTCATCAAAGTAGGTGTTTGAAATTACGACCCCGGGACGTGATGCATGGAAGCGCATCTCCGGCGTATGGAAGTTCAAATGTTCTCGAAAATACTGGGAGTGCCCCGGACTTCCCCAGCAGCTGCCGCGATGCGTGCAACAAGTTCCTCAACACTTTCCAGCATTGTCCCGGCATTTTTGCAGTAGTAGGAATAACAAACATGTTTTCTCTCCCTGTTCGTGCCCTTTCTTTCTTGTGTTTTGTGTCGTCACTACCGCGACAGGAAATTGTTTCCGACCCTGGGTTGCTATGCAAATCTGAATCCTTGTGATGTCCCCTACCTCCCCTTAAAGTTTGTCCCATTACTTCTGGGACACCCTGTATATATATGTATATATATATATATATATATATATATATATATATATATATATATATATATATATATATATATATGTTACGAAGAAATTTTTCAAAAGTTGCACCATGGTAACGACTGCAATAGGTAGTATTTCTTACGAAATCTACCTAAAAAAAACACACACCGCTACTAAAACTGCAACAAATTGTTTAAGAAGAAAGTTACTAGTTTTAAACGATTGTAAATAAAGTCTAATTTTAAATGATGTACATAAAATTCGCTTAGGAAGGCATCTACATATCAAAACGAACCCAAACTTTGTTTTTTTCAATAAGAATACCCGAGTTGACATAATAAGTAAATTCTGCACCCTTCAATTAGCCTAAAAACAATGTTTCATCAAATACGTAAGATTAGTTTTAGAGAAATTGATTATTTTAAAATGAACATACTTTGGGGGGGGGGGGGATCCGAATTGAAGTCAGTACTCGATTTTTATAAGGCTACAGAATGACTATGCCACTTCTATTAATGTCAATAACATTATTTCATGTCAATATGACCATTTTACTCGCGTAATATGTGTCGACTATTGCTAGCCCAAAGGTTTCAATAAAATGAGTAAAATATAAATTTTCCAAATTGTACTTTTCTGCCCATTATAGACGTCCCCTTAAACCATATTTTTGACGTTTTTTAATCATAATACGAACACTATTTGGAAAAATAAATTTGAAATTCAGAATTCGCATAAAGCAGGACATAATAAATATAAATCTATCAAAAAAAAAAAAATGTAGATTGCAATTCATATTTTTTTCGAATATTAATTTCATAATTCATATTATTATTTTTTTAAATTGCAAATTCAATGTATTTATGTTTGTGTTTTTCAGAATTATGACAACGCAAAAAATTATTACATTAGTATTTTAATTTCTGGAGATATTAATAATCGCGTAATATGTGTCGACTATTGCTAGCTCAAAGGTTTCAATAAAATGAGTAAAATATAAATTTTCCAAATTGTCCTTTTCTGCACATTATAGATGCCCCCTTAAACCTATTTTTGACGTTTTTTGATTATAATCCGAACACTATTTGGAAAAATAAATTTGAAATTCAGAATTCGCACAAAGCAGGACATAATAAATATAAATCTATCAAAAAAAAATTGTAGATTGCAATTCATATTTTTTTCGAATATTAATTTCATAATTCATATTATAATTTTTTTTTAAATTGCAAATTCAATGTATTTATGTTTGTGTTTTTTAGAATTATGACAACACAAAAAATTATTACATTAGTATTTTAATTTCTGGAGATATTAATAAAAAACATGAAAATGTAATTTAATATTAGATGCTCTAAATTTTGAATGTTTATAACTCAGACACTTATCAACCAACAGACATTTCGTTTCTAGGCATAGTATGAACCGAAGATTTAAGATATATTGTCGAAATTAGGTGTTGCCATTGAAAAACACAATGTTCGGCCTGGTTTTGATTTGTAGATGGTTCCCTACAGTATTTTTTTCGAATATTAATTTCATAATTCATATTATAATTTTTTTAAATTGCAAATTCAATGTATTTATGTTTGTGTTTTTTAGAATTATGACAACACAAAAAATTATCACATTAGTATTTTAATTTCTGGAGATATTAATAAAAAGGTGAAAATGTAATTTAACATTAGAAATTCTAAATTTTGAATGTTTATAACTCAAACACTTATCATCCAAAAGAAATTTCGTCTCTAGGCATAGTATGAATCGAAGATTTAAAATATATTGTCGAAACTGGATGATGCCAACGAAAAACACAAAGTTCGGTCTAGTTTTGATTTGTAGATGGTTCTCTAAGCAAATTTTATATGCATTATTTAAAAGTAGACTTTACTTCTAATCGTTTGGTACTAGTAACTTTCTTCTGTAACAATTAGTTGCAGAGTAATTAGGGGTGTTTACTTTTTTTCCACGACTGTACATTGAGTGTTTTGGTGTTATTTAGTATCCACTTTCTGAAAAAGGATTAAAACATTCCAATTCTAGTACTTTTCAATTTTGAATTTCTTTAAATAAATCTAATACTTGAAAACAAAATTAATGAATTAATTATGAATCCTGAAGTTAACGTTACCATATATGTGACCGAATACAGCATAGTTAATTTAATGCCTTCGTATTAAGTTTAATTGATATTTCAAGTTGTATTAACTAAAAAAAACTTAAATCAAAATGTGTGTTATGAATTTTAGTGTTTGTATTACTTGTAGGTATATATGAATATATTATGAATTTTAGTGTTTGTATTTCTTGTAGGTACATTTATGAAATCTGTTTTTACCCGACTGAAAAGAAGGGTTATGTGTTTCACGCGTATCTATGTATGTGGATTTCTTTATACCCTCGAAACATCCCAACGGCTGGATGGATTTAATGAATGAGGTCTCTATCAATTCGTCTTAACGGCCCGATGGTTATAGGCTAGCTTTTGTTTTTATAAATTCAAAATGGCGGCCGTAAAATACGAAATGGCGGTAGGGACGAAAAAAAATTTACGCACCCTATTGAGTGGCATATCATTGGATAAGTCTTTCAAAATGAAGACGATGTTTCATTGACTATTTTACAGTCAGAAGCTCCATTAAAATATTATACAACCTGGAAGTTCTGTATGTATTGTGGATCTCTAGCTTTTCTGCAACTCTAACCATCATAGACATCTATAGACTTCATGAAAACAGTGTTTATAGATAGGAACTAACAGTTAAAAACACTTAAAAGTCATCAATACAAGTAAATAAAAAAAATAGTTAAGTAATATAAACAAGTAATGTAGAAAAAATATTTTAAGTCATTTCCTACTTATGTCAAGAAGAGAATTTTTTTTCTCCCATTCTTCTTTCCTTTTGAGTGGCGCTTAAAATGCCTTGATCAAGAAGGGGGCTCTCTCGATTATTGAAAATTAATTAATTTAATTTAATTAATGAATTAATATCTGAAAAAATTGGATTAACATCAAGTGTCATCCACTGCAAGTTAAAAAAAATTTATTTGAGCTTGATTCGATGAATAATAAGTATTTTATTAACGATTGAAAATTTGAACAAGATATATATAGCGAGAGTGCGAGCTAATAGTAGGAATTGAAAAAAAATAGTTTCACGTTGATAAGAAATAATTAATTAGTTCGCTTTTTATGCAGTCGGGTTTTATGATTTTTTAAATTTAATTGTTTGTTCTTATTTAATATAAATTCAGTCTTAAATGCAATGTCAAATCAACTCAAATATGCTTGATTAATAGATTCATTAGATCACTAAAATATTCTACCATATTATAAAATGCAGAAAATAGCTTTAATTAAAAATATTTAATTAATGAAACAAAAATAACAAGATGCTAAGTGCAATTATAATTGTGATTTTAATGTTAATGTTCCATCACTTTAATTTTAAGAAGCTTTTAAATACTAAAAACTATTAATTAAAAAAAATGTTAACTTAAAGCAGAATAATTGAATTCTCCATATAAATAAAATATCAATCCCTTAATCTGTAATGTTTTTGGTTTCTCCGATTTAGTTTTTTAAAATGCGTAATTTTTTTTCTGGGAATATAGGTAATTTTTTTAAAATTTTGATTGGCATTTTACAAAAAGTAAATGATTATATAAGCTTTTCGAAAAGTAACGATACAATGCCGCATACACACTAAAAAAAAATCTTATTTGATAAAATATTTATTATGAATTATTTACAGCTATATACCTTATTTTTCAACATAATTGCCGCCGTTATCGAAGCATTTGCTTAGTCTGGGTACAAGCTTATGTATCCCATTGTTGTACAAGTTTGCCGCCTGTTGTCGAACCACATTTCAACTTTAATTTTGATCTCATCACAGTCGTGGAAGTTTTGCCCTACAAGGTGTCTCTTCAGGTAAAGGAATAAGTGGAAGTCAATGGGTGCAAGGTCCGGGCTGTATGGTGGATGGATTAAAACTTCCCACCTGAATTTTTTGAGTGCATAGCGCGTGAGGAAGTCGAATGCGTAGCCCATTCTCTTCTTTTTGCGTTCTTCCGTTAACATTTTCGGAACCCAGCATGCGCATAATTTACGGTACCCCAAAGTCACAATCACAGCTTCTTAAAGAGTTGTCATAGACACTTTTGATATGATTTTATGCAACTTTTCCATTGTGAGACGCCTATTTGCTTGAATAGCTTCCTCCGTTCTTTGAAGAAGGGCATCAGAGATCACAGATGGTCTACCTTTCTGGGTTCTTAATGAACATTGGTCCTACCACTAGAGAAAACACAACACCATTTCGTTACATTTTGTTAATTCATAATGTTCCCATAGACAGAAACAATTCCTTTGTGAATTTCCGCTGGACACTTCCCTTTTGCATGAAGAAAACGCATGGTGGATCGAACTTCACATTTAGCGGGATTTTTAATTGACGCAGCCATTCTAAGCATTTGCTACACGAAGCAGGATCACCATAGAATTAACGAATGACTGGGAGGGAAAAGACAAAGGTTCAAGACTACAATCTGTGTTGCCATCTCGTTCATTAAAACTTTTTTTCCCCTATCGTCTGCGTTGTATCTTTACTTTTCTAAAAGCCCTCGTTCTAATGTGCCTTCATTATAATGTGATTTGTGTGATGTGTGTTTAGCAGTGGTGTCTTCATGCAATTAAAAATCCCACTAAATGTGAAGTTCGATCCACCATACGTTTTCTTCATGCAAAAGGGAAGTGTCCAGCGGAAATGAGTATATGTGTATGTATCGTAATATGTGTATGTATGCAGTTTTAATTATGAGTTGCTCTTTTTAATGTGAAGGGCATTTGAACGATTTAACCCGTGATACAAGAGTATAAGAAAAAAAAGTGCATGTGACTTTGCTCATTTCCTTCAGTAGCAAGGTAATCTCTCTGTTCTTCAGAGTATTCTGTTTAGCAGTGGTGTAGTCGAGGGGGGACGCGGGCGGACGGCGTCCTCTCACTTTTTTATTTTATCTCAAACGTCCCCTTACTTTTTATTTATAAGGGGGGCTCTAGGAACCTGGAGGATGCAGATTTCCCAAACCTATTTTTATTTTTTAAAGGATAAGCTCTCTAATAAACAAACAATTTTAAGAATAAAAGAATTGAATTTTTATATCTTCCAACAAAATTGTAAACTTTAATAAATTATAGCGAGTTAAATAAATCGAAAATGACGTGTGATATTGAGATTCTGCTTGAGTTCTTCGCTAGAATAGTTCAACTAAATTATGATGAAACCGTGATTTTAGAACATTTCTCTTGTATTGCACCTCTTTAGAACTCGAATCTTTAAAAAACAATCGTATATTGCGCTTGCGTGTTAGACGCAATCTACTTACTAGGGTTTCTAGCCTAAATATTTCTAGAAAAAAACCTGATAAAATGTGATTTTTGGAGTTTTAATTTAAACTATGTTTAATTTTTTAATTTCTTTTCTCGGCAATTCAAGATGGAAGACTAGATTTGAAAACAAATTTGACCTATGTGATGTGTGTACCTTATGTTCAGGACTATAATCATCCCCCCACTTTATTTTCCAGGACTACACCACTGCTGCTTAGGGTGTCTTAGAAATCATTTTGAGTAGAGATCCTACATTAGAGAGAGATTGGACGTTGACGAAATGTCCGCCATTTCCATTACAAAGTAGATGGAATGCCGTATAACGCAATGCAATTTCGTCAGCGTCTAACACATTCGATAAAATTTTCGATAAAATAATTTATCGAAATTAGGAAAATTTAATTTTATTTGCCTTCTGAGAGTCTATCAGAACATAAATACCAACACATTTCCATTACAATGTGTAAGAATTCTCAGAAAATGAATTTTTTCCTTTTTTTACCCATTAAAATAGTGGGCAGAAGAAGATTGGGCATGTAAGAACTTTATTTTAATTTCACAATATTTGAGAAAATAATTTTTAACGATTATCAGATAAAAAATGAACTATGGAATTCAATTTTTTGAAACTATCTATAATTTGTTATGCATTTTAAAACAACAGTAATTATTATAATTTTCACCATCTTATCATTGATAATTTCAGAAACAATAAAATTTGAACATATCATATACCACTCCTATTTAACTATGTATGTGATTCAAAGTTAATTTAATATGTGCGCTGAAGATATTTTATGATACGTTCCTACGTATTGTTCTTTGATATTCTTTGCAAAAGTCTGGCAAATATATAGTATTAGAATAAGTATTGTTATCAAAACATTAAATGAAAGTTTAGAAAAAAAATTAAATAGGGGCACTGCTGTTAAAAGAAACAAATATAAAATATGAAAAACAAATTCTATAAATAAATCAAAATCCGATAACTAAGTAAAATCGCACTGCTGCGTAGCGTAAAACAGCTGAGTAAAAAATAAATACATTTTCTGAGAATTCTTACTCATTAAAATCGAAATGTGCTCATATTTATGTTTCGAAAGAATCTTTGAAGGCAGATAACATGAATTTTTTATAATTTTAATAGAATAAAAAGTGTTAGACGCTGATAAAAATGCATTGCGTTGCACGGCGCTCCATCTACTTTGTAACGGAAATGGCGGACATTTGTTGAATGTCCAATCTCTCTCTAATGTAGGATCTCTAATTCGCCTATGTGTACAGCACCACCTGTCGGACAAAATATGTAACAAATTTTAAATCTGTTGTATCAGATATTCACGGCTTTCCAAAATAACCAAACCACTTGTTTCATTCTTCTATCAATTTCCGTTTTGGAGTTCATGAATTTTAAGATAAAGGTGATTTTATGTTTAAACACCCGGTATAAATAAAACATTAATTTAACAGATATGTACACGAACTACGCGCTTAAACTGCTGAAATTATCAGAAAAATAAATCCCGCAGTAAGTAGTAAAATGCTTGACGATTTCATTGGTTTTTAACTCCTGACAAGCGTTACATAACTGACATTTTTTCATGTCAAAATGTTTTTCGAAAAAATTAGTGGTCAATCTAATATATGTATTAAATACAAAAAATGTACATACTTGAGTTGAAAAATTAAATAGTTTTCATCTATGTTCTATAACCGCAGCCCGAGTTAGTTCACCGAATTTTCATAAAGTGCCACAGAATCGCAGAAAAATTTCTTTCTATGTATGTATGACTCACAAATTATAAATTTGATTCGTTGTTTGATTATAGTTTTTGTATCTGATAACAAAGTACACAAACCTGGGATGGTTGTGTTTTTTAATTTTGATAGTTGATATTTGTGTAGTTTTTTGCGCTGAATCTGAAAATGACCTTCATTTTTAAGCCTCACGTCAGGATTTTTCGAAAATAGTAAATTTCAAAGTTAAAAAGTAAACAAAAAATCGCGAAAATCTGATACTAAAAAATAGATGTGATGGTTGTGTTTTATACTTTTTGATAGTTGATGTTTACGTATTTTTTTTTGTGTGCTGAATCCTAAAATGTCCTTTATTTTTAACCACCTTGTCAGGATTTTTTGCAAATCGTACATTTCAAAATAAACAAGTAAAAATCTATATATTTAAAATACTAAGTGTTTTCTTTCGACAGTCCGCGAGAAGAAACTACTGCATCAAATTACACCAATCTTTTTTTAAATGAAAGATATTTGGCAACATATTAGTTATCATACATTCGTTTGCCCAAATATTTTATTAATTAGCCGTAGTTTTAAATTAAAATTCTACAGTCACCAAGCGTAATATATAAGTCTGCCTTTGGAGTGACGCGCTGTGCATGGGCAAAGGTGCTCGCTCAGTTGAACTATCACATCACAGGTAGAAGTTGTTTTAAGTTCGTTTGCTATTCGGTTTTTTTGTAAACAAGCTTTTCTTTCTTTCACAAAGTTAATATTATTCGGCTCTTTCAGCGTTATTAACAATTCGAAAATTTATTGTGTCGATATTAAGAACTAGATATGGTTTATTTCGGGGTGTCATATTCTTTTGGTCATATTGCACACAGTCGATAAACACAGTGATTTAAGCAAACTAAACCAAATTCTGGGTATGTTGTAGGATAAAACGTCATTACAAACAGACAGAGAATTTGGCTCGGTTTGCTTAAATAATCATAAAACGAGTAATATTCCACTTTCCTATATCCATGTTTTATTTTCCAAATGTTTTCCGGATCTAAATAGTTGACTTCCACTTTCACTCCTTTCGTCACCATCTAAGTGAATTTTGAAAATTAGACGTTAATAACAGTAGTAGGTACTTCATATATTTCTCTGACGAAGACTATGTTTTTATAGTTGAAAGTACTAAGATATTAAATTTAACATCTTTTTTAAATATTGTCTCATCTTTTAAGTAGTTTTGCACATAGTTTAAGTTTAACTTTGTAAAGATGAGTTAAGCATTTCTATTTATTTATTTACTGATATTACGAATGATATATATAAAAATATAAATGAAAACATGAAAAATACATCTATTTTATAGTATCATATTTTCACTATTTATTTTACTTTTTAACTTGGAAATTTACAATTGCGAAAATTTCTGACGTAATGGTTAAAAATGAACATCGTTTTCAGATTGAGCGCTAAAAAATACATAAAAATCAATTATCAAAAGTAAAAAAAAAATAAAAATAAAAAATAAAATACAACCATCACATCAATTTTATAATATCAGATTTACTATCAGATTTTCACTATTTTTTTACTTAACTTTGAAATTTACGATTTACAGAAAATCCTTACACGATGGTATAAAATGAAGATCATTTGCGGATTCAGAGCTACAAAATACATAAGAATCATTTATCACCATTTTTAACAGCCATTAAATTTATTTTATAGTATCAGATTCTCCCTTTTTTTTTTTACTTTTTAACTTTGAAATTTACGATTTGCAAAAATTAGCAGAAAAGTGATGGTAAAAAATGAAGATCATTTTCGAAGTCAGCGCTGCAAAATACATTAAAAAAAGTCACCAAAAACTAAAAAACACAATCATCACAGTTTCGCTATTTTTTTTTTTTTTTTTTTTTTTTTTTGTCTAACTTAGAAATTTACGTTTTGCAAAGAATCCTGGCGTGATGGTAAAAAGTTAACGTCATTTTCGGATTCAGCGCTACAAAACACATAAGAATAACTTATCATGGTTTATGCTATTTCATACTATCAGATTTTAGCTTTGAAATTTGCGGTTTGCATAAAATCCTTACGTGATGGCCAAAAAAAAAAAAAAAAAAAAAAAAAGGAAGGTCGTTTTCGGATTCAGCGGTACAAAATACATAAGAATCACTTATCATATTTTATACTATTTCATACTATCAGATTTTAGGTTTGAAATTTACGGTTTGCATAAAAACCTTACGTGATGGCAAAAGAATGCAGGTCATTTTCGGATTCAGTGCTACAAAATAGATAAGAATCAATTAACATAAGCTGAAAAACATGACACAACCGATATTTTGCAGGCTAGTGGAATTTATTGTAGCCAGGTTCAGAAAATTGATTTGAAATATCAACTTTGATGAAGAAAAAATTTTCTGGAGAAAAATTTACTTTTTATTTAGCAAAAGGTAAAATATATTGTTGAATTATTTGGAATCTGAATGAGAAAATTTGCAAGTTTCATGTGTTAATAGATGAAAGCAAACGGATCTTTTATTACGAACAATACATAAAATGTCAACAGAACAATAAAACAATAAACAAATTCCGAAATTTTATGTCAAACGGAGCAAATGAGGTGCGCTAGTACTAGGTCTTGTTTTATAAATATTCAGATTTTTTTTGTAATAGATGTTGCGCTCATGCAAAAATGAATTAATACAAAATTTATTACGAATTCAGTAATACGGAAATATGATTTCATATAAAATAGGACGTAATCATCATGGCAGCCTAGTATCATTACCTATTATGGGATATCATTCAATTAATTACGTATGATAGGATTTAATAGAATGAAGAAAATTTTCATTAATATATTTTTAAGTTTTGATTTGATCCTCATAAAATTTTAAATGAGTCGACAAAATTCCGCAGTGATTATACGTATTAAATTTCAAACCATTCAGTTGGGTAGTTTTTACGCTGTTATATGAGGACAGACGGACAAACTAGACAACGACTATAGGTGCTACGTATTTATATAATTACGAACGCACCTGAAATATCTGAAAGCGTAACTTCGACAAAGCCAAAATTATCTTCCTAAATGAATATTCTAGAAAATGTGGGAAAAAACGATTTTATATATTTAAAAAAAATCACAGCAATTTTTCAAGAACACGTTCATTACTAATGTTAATGCTTTTTACCTTGGACATTTGTTTATTAATCAACTATTATGCCACTTTGCGAAAGAATAAAAAATGTTTACAAATCCTTTTACGATAAATATTTTTGTCTTTTTTTTTCTTTACCATGCGAAAATAATTATTAGTTCAAGTACCATTTCGAAGTTATTCTACTTAATGTTCATCATCGCACTACTAAAAGCACATAATTACGAAAATTAATGAAAGAGGGAAGATCTCATTAAAAATTCCATTAATCCTCAACTAAATATCAAAATAAATATCTTAATTTACTTATTTTTTAAAACTCAGCACCATCAAATTTTGAGTATTATAAAAGAAAAAAAAATAGTGAAAAGATTAGAAAAAACTGTCTTGTTGACAGATTTTACTTTCGCGCTATAGTGGTTCAGATTCATGTATTTTTTTTTTTTTTTTTTTTTATGAAATTTGTGTTGAATAAAGAATTACATAATACTCTACTCACTTCGATACAGCAACATTAAATGTATAGAATAGAAATAATAAATCATTTTTTACATAAATAAAAGTATTAGTGAGTAATGAAGAATCATCCATAATTCTAATTTGCAACATCATGAAAATAATTATTTTCCCCCATAGTCCATAATGTAAAGGAATACTTATAAGTGCTCCTGTAAATGAACTTTTGATTCGATTTTCATAAAATTTGAAATGATTAGACAAAATTCTGCAATAATTATATACATTAAATTTCAAACCATTCGGTTGGGTAGTTTTTGCGCTGTTATATCGTCGGTACCATGTCAAACTATCCAATGTGAAAACAGTGGGCTACTTTTTTAAAATTCAGATTTCTTGATTGGCACCACTTTTCTAAAAGTGTAAAATTCCCCTTGTTAATCACCCCTTATTGTCTTAATTAATATGTCATTAAATAAAGCGACTTTTACTATTTCAAAAAAGTGGTGCTAATCAAGAAATCTGAATTTAAAAAAAAGTAGCCCACTTTTTTCACATTGGATAGTTTGACATGGTACCGACGATATGCGGACAGACGGACAAACCAGACGACGATTATAGGTGCTACGTATTTATATAATTACGAACGCACCTAAAAAATTTCAAAGCATAACCTCGACAAAGCCAAAATTATCTTCCTAAATGAATATTCAAGAAAATGTGGGAAAAAACGATTTTATATATTAAAAAAAAATCACAGCAATTTTTCAAGAACACGTTCATTACTGGTGTTAATGCTTTTTACCTTGGACATTTGTTTATTAATCAACTATTACGCCACTTTACGAAAGAATAAAAAAAGTTTACAAATCCTTTTAACATAAATATTTTTGTCTTTTTTTTTTACCATGCGAAAATTAGTTCAAGTACCATTTCGAAGTTATTCTACTTAATGTTCATCATCGCACTACTAAAAGCACATCATTACGGAAATTAATGAAAGAGGGAAGATCTCATTAAAAATTCCATTAATACTCAACTACATGTAAAAAAAAATAGCTTAATTCACTTATTTTTTAAAAACTCAGCACCATCCAATTAAGAGTATTATAAAAGAAAAAAAATAGTGAAAAGATTAGAAAAAACTGTCTTGTTGACAGATTTTACTTACGCACTATAGTGGTTCAGAGTCATGTAATTTTTTTTAATGAAATTTGTGTTGAATAAAGAATTACATAATCCTCTCCTCACTTCGATACAGCAACATTAAATGTATAGAACAGAAATAATAAATCCTTTTTTACATAAATAAAAGTATTAGTGAGTAATGAAGAATCATCCATAATTCTAATTTGCAACATCATGAAAATAATTATTTTTCCCCATAGTCCATAATGTAAAGGAATACTTATTAGTGCTCCTGTAAATGAACTTTTGATTCGATTTTCATAAAATTTGAAATTATTAGACAAAATTCTACAATAATTATATACATTAAATTTCAAACCATTCGGTTGGGTAGTTTTTGCGCTGTTATATGCGGACAGACGGACAAACCAGACGACGACTATAGGTGCTACGTATTTATATAGTTACGAACGCACCTAAAAAATTTCAAAGCGTAACCTCGACAAAGCCAAAATTATCTTCCTAAATGAATATTTTAGAAAATATGGGGAAAAAAAAACGATTTTATATATTAAAAAAATTCACAGAAATTTTTCAAGAACACGTTCATTACTGGTGTTAATGCTTTTTACCTTGGACATTTGTTTATTAATCAACTATTATGCCACTTTACGAAAGAATAAAAAAAGTTTACAAATCCTTTTAACATAAATATTTTTGTCTTTTTTTTACCATGCGAAAATTAGTTCAAGTACCATTTCGAAGTTATTCTACTTAATGTTCATCATCGCAGTACTAAAAGCACGAAATCATTACGAAAATTAATGAAAGAGGGAAGATCACATTAAAAATTCCATTAATCCTCAACTAAATGTCAAAATAAATATCTTAATTTACTTATTTTTTAAAAACTCAGCACCATCCAAGAGTATTATAAAGGAAAAAAAAATAGTGAAAAGATTAGAAAAAGCTGTCTTGTTGACAGATTTTACTTACGCGCTATAGTAGTTCGGATTCATGTAATTTTTTTTTTTAATGAATTTTGTGCTGTATAAAGATTAACATAATCCTCTCCTTACTTCCATACAGCTGCATTCAATGTATAACAAATATATAATAAACCTTTTTTTAGATAAAAGTATTAGTGATTAATGATGAATCATCCATAATTCTAATTTGCAACATCGCAAAAACAATTTTTTTCCTCCATAGACCATAATGTGTATCGCAATACTTTTGAGTCCCTTTATAAATGAACTTTTGATTCAACTTTCATAAAATTTGAAATGACTCGACAAAATTCTGAAACGATTAGGGGAAGGTGGCCTAAAATGATACCATTAACCCCTTGAGAGGCAAGCAAAATTGTCACTAAATATTGAATTCTCACCAGAATAATAGAAAATTTTTATTTTTAAATGAGGAAAAGCAATATTTTAACAATTTTCCTTCAAAGGTTAAAAATATAAAATTTATTTAATCGTTTCTGGTGAGAATCTTGCTTAAATTAGGTGGGATATATTTTATTCCACCGCCCCTCAAGTGGTTAACAAGAAAACTTGTGTAAAACCACATAACTGTTAAAATAAAACTTTGGACCTATGCTAGTATGTTTTATACTACTAGGGGGCTCGGCCCCCTACGAGCTACGCTTGCCAACCCCCCGTTCAGACACTGCAGTCTCTAAAAGCACGCTAATTTGATCGGCTTTTTTTTTGGAAGATTGAATTATAATTAAAACAACAAAGGCGATCTCCCTATAAACAGGTTTCTATTCATTTCTCTTTGATTGGGGAATTTTACGGAAAAATCAGCTGCTGTTAAAAGATACAATGGCATTTCAAAATCATCTTATATAAAATGAATTAAGTAAACAGAGTCTTTGTCTCCCGGAATTTTTTAACAAAGCGAAAAGAAAGTCCTTTTAAATAAAACATTTTAAATATATCGTTTTTAATCTGACGTAATTTTCACCAAACTTTTCTTTCCCTTTTTAATATTCACGTGAAAATGCTTTTATTAGAAATGAAATATTATTTGCGCTGTCCAAAAAAAGAAAAAAAAAATAGTTGAAAAGTTCATCTCAAAATATCAAGTAAATGTCTCGCGCTATTTTTAAATTTAAACTACTATTTTGCAATATTATTTTTTGTTCATTTTACGTAATAAGTGTAATGTGACGTAAATGTGATGTAATTTCTCCTATTTAAGACTTCTAACGCATGTTAATGAATTTATTACTTTACAATATCCTTTCTCTGTTAAAATTCACGTGTAATTACAGATGAAGTAATTTTCAATAAGTTCCTGCTTTTTATACGTAATTATTTAATTCTAATTTGAAAGTTTTTCTTTTCTGTTTATAATAGTCACGTGTAAATAAATTTTTAATTTGAAGCAAACATTATTGTTTCCGTTGTTTATACAGTTTGGCAACAGGTTAAATTAGTACAATTTTCTGAAATAAGTAAAAAAATATCTCTCGAAATGCTGAAAATTTGAATTTAAAATAGAAATGAAACCTCGAAAAATGAGTCAAATTAAAAAATAAATTAATTCTGCACACCGGGAAATTATAACGTATAAAATGATCTAAAAAGTATTAAATTCCGATGTATAGTTTTTGCTCCTATAAAACTTTTTAGTGGAACGATTTTGTCCAACTTGAGCATTAAATATCTCTTAAAATAATTCTTCGATTTGAAAACTGTCTACATCAGCGTGTTTATCAAACATTTCTATATAATACTACCAATTTTCGTATTTTTGTATGCATTATTTTTCTTAATATTAACGAAGAAAGACCTCCGGTCACAAAAAATTCAAAACCGGCGGCGGCGGCGGCGGTGACAGCGGGAGTTACTTTTTTTTAGAATAGAGAGATATTTTGCATTATAAACATATTTTAATAATATTTTAAACACAAATTGAGTAATGAAAAAAATACATTTTTGAAAAAGTGTCCAAAGGATCAATTTAACCTCACCCAAGGGCAAAATGATCCTTCATTCAAAAGTAACTGTGAATTGTTTTTATCGCCAAAATAAAGGATATAAAAATAATTATGACAATAGATAAAGAAATAAAATAAGTTTTACAATCAAATAGCATACATAATTTTCTAAGCTCAGTTGATTCATTTAAAGACTGCTCGTTAAAAGGGCACCTGACATCGATTTTCTTTTTCTCGAATCGCTTGATGCTGTTTTTTTTAGAAATGGTAGGATAACACGTAGAATCAAAGAGAAAGACTTGGGGCAGTCACACATTTGGCTCCCATGGTGGCTAACACGCGGTACTGGTTTTTCTTCAGCAAATGATATGGTAGTAAAACGATCCACATAATGGATCATTTTACCCGCCAACATGGCCTCCCATTTTTGGTCACATAACTGGATGACGCCAAGAAACATAAATTTAGCATGTATAATTCGCATATAAAAACATACTCTATTAAGCAAACCAAATGATGTTTCTATGCATGAAAGACTGTATATCAAAATAAATATGAAAGTTAGTGCTTATCTTATAGCAGATGTTATAAAACCCATTTTTTCAAACAATTCTATTCAGACGCGTAATACTGCGATCGTTTGAATACCGCCATTGCTTCTTCTTCAATTGACACAACTAGTTTATTTGTTATACTGTAGATAGCGCGACCTGTCTGGAAGAAAACGTATCTGGATCATTTTGCCAGTTAGGATCATTTTAGGCCACCTTCCCCTAAATATATTTGATTTCGAACCATTCGGTTGGGTATTTTTTGCTTTTGCCCTATTATGTGCTGACAGACGGACGAATCAGACGACGACTATATGTGCTACGTTTTTTATATAATTACGAACGCACCTAAAAAATGAAAGCGCAAACTCGAAAAAGAAAAAAATATCATCTTAAATAAATATTCTAAAAAATGCCGAGAAAAAACTACTTTACATTTAAAAAAATGTTATAGCAATATTTCAAGAACACGTTCATTACTGGTATTAATGCTTTTTACCTAAGACATTTGTTTATTAATTAACTATTATGCCACTGTACGAAATATTAAAAAAAAAAAAATTCAAATCATTTTAATATAAATATTTTTGTCTTTTTTGTTTCTTTACCATGCGAAAATAATTATTAGTTCAAGTACCATTTCGAAGTCATGCTAATTAATGTCCATCATCGCACTACTAAAAGCACATCATTACGAAAAATAATCAAAAAGGCAAGATCTCATTAAAAATTCCATTAATCCTCAAATAAATGTCAAAATAAATATCTTAATTCACTTATTATTTTTAAAAATCTGAGCACCATCCAATTTAGAGCATTAAAAAAGAAAAAAAAATAGTGAAAAGATTAGAAAAAACTGTCTTGTTGACAAAGTTTACTTATGCGTTATGGCGGTTAAGATTAATGCAAACTTTTTTTTTTTTTTTAATGAAGTTTGTACTGAGAATTGAATCACATAATACTCTCCTTATTTCTATAAATCAATATTCAATGTATAGAATAGGATTAACAAATCCCTTTTTACTCAAAGTATTTGTGACTAATGAAGAATAATCCATAGTTACAGTATACAACCCGAAAATAGAAAAAAGAGTGATTTTTTTCCTGATCGGTATGTCCTTATACCCTACGTTCTCTAATGGTTCTTAAAGGCATTAGCATAGCCAAACTATATTTACGTTCAAAATGGTCACAGAGCCAGGGGAAGAAACGCTCTAGCTAATGTTATTCCTATGGAGCAGTTCTGTACAGATTTCTCGCTCGCATTTTAATATTTTTGAATTGTTTTTTTTTCATACATGATTATTCTATATTTGCGAATATTAAGAAACATTAGTGCTTTTTACAGTGTATTACATAATTAAATGGTGTGCAACTGGGATACATGGAGATTTGTTTATTCGGTACACATTTTCGCTTGTGGAAGGTGGAACGTATCGTTGATAAGGCATTTGACGAACTGTGAAAAATGGCGTTTAATTGGAAGAATAGAAGAAGGACATAAAACTTGGAGAGCTTGCATTTTGCTCAGGGATGTCCACACACCTCATAAAATTTCCATACATATTTATAAAAAGTTGTATAAAGTAACACAGACTTTTCTCTACACTACTTTATGACACATTTTCAAGAAATAATTTACTGAGTATTCCACATTAAGGTAACTTTAAAAAGAAAATGTGTTTGTTATTTTAAACCTTCCAGTCTCGAAGAAATTTATAGGGATAATTATTAAGGTACAGTCGTTGAAAAAAAAAAGTAAACACCCCCTACTAACTCCTCAACAAATTATCGTAGACGAAAGTTACTGGTACCGGACGATTGGAAATAAAGCCTACTTTTAAATGATCCATATAAAATTTGCTTAGGGGGCATATAGATATTAAAACGAATTCAAACTTAATTTTTTTCAACGGCAGTACCCAAATTTAACGTGATATTTTAAATCTTCGGTTCAAAATATGCATAGAAACCAAATTTCAAGTCATTCGAATGATAAGTTTTTGAATTATAGACATTCAAAATTTAGTACTTCTAATGTTAAATTACATTTTCATATTTTTATTTATATCTCCTGAAATTATGCTCCTAATGAGATAATTTTTTGTGTAGCAATAATACTAATATACCCAAACATAAATACGTTGAATTTGCAATTTTTATAATTTTATGATATGAATTGTGAATTATGAAATTAATATTCGAGAAAATTATGTATTGCAACATACAATTTGTTTGATGGATTTAGATTTATTAAGTCCTGCTTTATGGAAATCCCAAATTTCACATTTTTCTTCCAAGTAGTTTTCAAATTATGCTTAAAAAACGGCAAAATGATGGTTTAAGGGGCCGTCTATGATAGAAGTAAGTAAATTTTTGAAATTTATTCTGCTATCCTGTAATCAAACAGGTTTCATTGACGCTTAAACGTGCCTTGATCAGGAAGACGGCTCTCTCGGTTAACAGTCGAGTTCGGAACTTCAATTTGGATACAGCCCTTAAAAGACGCTCGTTTTAAAATAATTAATTTCTCGGAAACTTATGGCACGAATTGCATACAAATTTGTTTATAGGCTAATTGGAAGGTGTAGAGTTCATTTATGCTGTCAGAATTGTGTACTGATATTAAAAAAAACGAAGTTATGGTTCGTTTTAATATGTAGATTGCCCCTTAAACAAATATTATATACACCAATTAAAAGTAGACTGTATTTCCAATCGTTCGGTACCAGTAACTTTCTTCTACGATAATTTGTTAAGTTAGTGGAGGGTGTTTACTTTTTTTTTCCATGACTGTACATTAGATAGATACATTAACTATTAAAATGTGTTTACTAATTTTAACTTCCAAAGTGCATTTAAAAATTTAAAGATATTATGTATTAAGCCTGTTTTCAAATCCAAAAGGGCAACTTTATGACGTAAGTTTTAATTTATTTTTGTTCAGCAATGCATGAAACTAGCAGGTGTTGGTGTTCAGAAACTATGTAATCGAAATGTTTTTTTGCAAACGCAATAGATATTTCAGAAAATATAGTTAAAGTGCGCTTTTTGAACCGAATTTTCGCACGAAAGAAGAATAACCACTCAAGTAAGGGTGAAAAACATCTTTGTCACATGATCGAAATCGCTTATAACTCAATAAGTAATTTATTGATCAAAAAATGGAAAACACATTTCGATTCCAAATCGCTTCCATAGTCCGGCATTCCAATTTTATATCTTTCCGTTAAAAAAAGGAATTTGTAAATGTGTTAACACGTTTTGCGCTTGTTAAGGAGAGCAGTTGAGAACAGCCTTAAGTATGAAGTGTTCTTCATGAAGATAATTTTAAAAATAAAAAGTGTTTATAATTTTTAATCTTCCAAGCGCATACACAAGTTTTAGCAGTACTAAGGCATTTTTTAGCAATAACTTTTTAGTAATATTGCCTATTCTCTTAACAATAATTGCCGTTTGCAAAGATCTAAAGGACATCAAAATGTAAAGCAGAAAATTGCTTTTAAACATCATTAGAATACCTTATAAAACGGGAGACAGGGGCTAGTTGGCTACAGGGGTAAGTAGGCGCAGTCTTCATAAATCGCCCGTTTGTGGATAGATTGCGCAACCAGTCACAGAGTACCTTTCTTCTTGCTTTTTACAATCCTCATTGTAGTTTTGCAGCGTTACCTACGTGCAGTGGACATTTATTGCGATTTTTCTGTTTTTTGAACTCATAAGTAATTTTTTGTTGCTTCATTCTTTTTCTCATTTCTAATACTTATCTTAATAATTGCGATTTAACTTGTGCACTTTTTCTTAGTGTATTATTAACTGCACCTACCCCATATGTGATTTACTTGGATTATTTATGCTTAGATGATTACGTGTCTCTTTTGTGAAGAAATTTATTATGGGGCTAGTAGGCGCACTGAACACGGGGCAATGGCTCGGTGTTTGGTGTGTGCTGGTAGGTTGAAAAACAGCAAACAACGAGAAAAGTGGTTTCAAAGCAAGATTTTGGGCACACGAGGCTTTGCCCAAATGAAGACACTCGATTTTTTATTTGTGACACCGTAACTCTGATGATGATATAGAGTAGGATATAAGTTAATCAATTTTAATGTTTTATTCATTATTTTTATGTCTGTATAACTTAGAATTTACATTGTACGGCTATAACGCCTTTGTTTAAACTTACTGGTAATAATGAAATTGATTTCGCTTAACTGCGTGTCTTATTTGAATTTTTATAAAGCGTGTGCCTACTTACCCCATAGGTATAGGCAACTTGCCCCGTGACGGGGTAGGTTGGCGCACAATTTCCCTTTTATTTCAGGAATCAGCTAAACATAAACTACAAAAGTTACAAACTCAAAACTCCGGTTATTTATAGCCCAATGCCTGTTCTTTAAAAGTACAGTTAAAATTTCATAAAAAAACTAAAACAAAAAATTAATGAAAATCAATAACTAAAAACTGCGTCTACTAGCCCCGGTCTCCCCTACTTATCAGGAACAATAATCTTGTTTTAGATACACTTTATTTACATTTTGAGATTTATACGAGCTACTAAAGAATGCTAAATAATTCCTGAAAATATATTTTCGGTTTGCCTAGATCTTCTCATAAAACATTGCTTAAAGACTAAAAATCTTACTATCGCGAAAGGTGTTGCTGTCATGACGTGTGACGAATGACCCTTGTGGATAACTTAATTGCACTCATACTTTTACTCACAAAGTTGTGTCAGTATTCTTAAGTTAGAAAAAGTTGAAGCATTAACGACAAGTAAGTTATATTTTCTATAAGATCTTAAAAGGACATTATGTGTGATTAACTATCATAAAGAATACCTACCGATGTAGGTTTGTTTATCTGACTTTATTTAATGATTATTTGATTTTACCATAAAATAATCCTTTACGACCAAAAATCTTACTATCGCGAAAAGGGTTGAAGTCATGACGTGGGAATATTAACTTTATTGCATTCATACTTTTACTGACAAAGTTTGGACAGTAATCCTAAGCTAGAAAATTTGAAGCATTAAAGATAGGGAAATTTTATTTTTCATAAGATTTAATAACAACTGACGTTATAAAATACATAAAGAGCATCAAAATGTAAAGCAGAAAATTACTTTTAAATATCATTAGAATATCTTAAAGTGCTTATCAGATAATAATAATCTTATTTTAGATGCAGTTATTCACATTTTGAGATTTATATGAGCTGCTAAATAATCCTAAATAATAACGGAAAATAAATTTTCTGTTTACCTAGATCTTATCATAAAATAATTCTTTAAGACCAAGTATCTGACTGTCGCGATAAGTGTTGCTGTCATGACTTCTGACTAATGACTTTTGTGGATAACTTAACTGCACTCATACTTTTAGTCACAAAGTTGTGTCAGTATTCTTAAGTTAGACAAAGTTGAAGCATTAACGGAAAGTAAGTTATATTTTCTATAAGATCTTAAAGGGTATTATGTGTGATTAACTATCGTAAAGCATCACTATGGATATAGATTTGTTTATCTGACTTTATTTGATGATAATTTGATCTTATCATAATATAATCCTTTAAGGCCAAAAATCTTGCTATCGCGGAAAGTGTTGCTGTTTTGACATATGTCAAACGACTTTCGTGGATGAATTTATCGCATCCATACTTTTACTGACAAAGTTAGGACAGTATTCATAAATCTGTAAAAGTTGAAGGATCAATGAAAAAGAAATTATATTTTTCCTTTTTAGGATATTATCTTTGATTAAGTATCACTGTGGATATAGGTTTGTTTATCTGACTTTAATTGATGATTAATTGATCTTATCATAAAATAATCCTTTAAGACCAAAAATCTATCTATCGCGAAAAGTGTTGCTGGCATGATGTGTGACTAATAACCTTTGCGGATGATTTTATTGCACTTGTACTTTTACTGACAAAGTTGCGTCAGTTTTCCAAAGTTAGAAAAGTTGAAGCATTAACGAAAAGGAAATATAATTTTCTATAAGATCTTGTAGGGTGTTATATGTGATTAATTAGGATTAAGCATCACTATGGATATAAATTTGTTTATCTGACTTTATTTGAGAATTATTCTTCATATTTCGGAAATAGAATCTAATTACGCAATTATATAAAAGACATAAAGTTAATTATAAATACAAGATAATGTAATACAGACGGCGGCTTGTAGTAACATAAAGACACGTGCCACGTATCCCAGGGGCAAAAACAAATTTTACCAACAAGGCACTTTTTTACAGCAACTTTCTAATAATATTGTCTTATTTCCTGAAAAACAACAGACATTTTCAAAGACGTAAACGGAATCAAAAGCAGAAAATTCCTCTTAAACATCATTAGAATATCTTAAAATGCTTATCAGCAAAAATAATGTTTTAGACACGCTTTATTTACATTTTAATATTTATACGAGTTGCTAAATAATCCCTGAAAATATATTTTGTTTATCGAGTTCTTATCATAAAATAATCACTTAAGAGCAAACATCTAACGATTGCGAAAAATGTTGCTGACATGACTTGTGACTAATGAATATGAGGAGGATTTTATTGCATTCTTACTTTTACTGACAAAGTTGAGAAAGCATTCGTAAGTTAGAAAAGGTTGAAGTATTAATGAAAAGGAAATTATATTTTTCACAAGAACTTTTAAGATATGTTTGATTAACTATAAGCATCACTATGGATATAGATTTCTTTATCTGACTTTATTTGATGAATATTCTTCATATTTTAGAAATAGAAATTAATTATGCAACTATATAAATTACACAAAGGTAATTATGATTACAAGAGAAGATATAACACATAGTGTGCAGTAACATAAAGACACGGACAGCGTATCCCAGGGTATAAACATATTTTACCAAAGCATTTTTTTACACTAACTTGCAAGTATCATTGTCTCATTCTCTGAATAACAACACCCGTTTTCAAAGATATAAAGGGCATGAAAATGTAAAGCAGAAAATTGCTTTTAAACATCATTAGAATGTCTAAAGTACTTGTAATCAATAATAATATTGTTTTAGATAAACATCATTTATATTTTGAAATTTATACGATCTACTAAATATTCCTAAATAATCTCTGAAAATATATTTTCTGTTTGCCTAGATCTTATCATAAAATAATCCTTTAAGACTAAAAATCTTACTATCGCGGAAAGAGTTCCTGTCATGTGGTGTGACTAACGACTTTGTGGATGACTTTATTGCACTCATACTTTTAATGACAAAGTTGTGTCAGTGTTCCAAGTTAGAAAAAGTTGAAGCATTAAATGAAAAGGAAATTATATTTTTCACAAGATCTTTTAGGGTATTATGTGTGATTAACTATGATTAAGAATTTCTATGGATATAGATTTATTTATCTAACTTTCTTTGAAGATTATTCTCCATATCTCGGAAATAGATATTTGGCAATTACCTGATGTACAAAGAAAATAAATAAAATAACTAGTAATATAAAACTAACTCAATAAAAATCAAACCCGATTAAATCAAATTCACTTTTTTGGAAAAAAAAAAAGTTTTGTACTCCAGAATCCCTCATGAGAAGGCGCCAACACTATGAATTCCTAGGAACTTCCTCAGGGATGACGTCATTTGGAAATTGTTCTGTAAGACGTTACTGGGAACTTATTTCTGAGGTAATCTTAAAAGTCAGGAAAGCCTGATCTTGTCACTTTAACACTTTGTGCCTGAATTTTTGTTTTCTCAAAATTGTTGGTAAAATCATTTTAAAATGCTGCAAAATAAAATGGAAAAATACTAAAAAAAATTACGATTTTTTTGGATTTATTTGATAAAATGTAAACGTGCTAAATATTGGAATATGCATAATATTTGTAATAATATAATATGCATAATTATATGTTTTGTCTAAATGTACCGGGTGTCCTAAAAAGGACTGACTGATTTTAAAAATCAATAACTTGCAAACGGTGACAGATATTTAAAAAATTCTTGCAGGTGGGTTATGCATAAGGTCAAAAGTTTTTTTTACAGTGATTTTCGATTTTAGTTCGAATTACAAACAGTAGATGGCGCTGCGATCAATTGACGCTAAATTCAGGCTCGATTTTTGGTACTTTTGCACCCACTCAATACATTTTCATCTCCTTTTTCCGCATGGAAGAAGAGTTAGGACCATAAATCGAGCGTGAATTTAGCGTCTATTGATCGCAGCGCCATCTATTGTTTGTAATTCGAACTAAAATCGAAAATCACTGTAAAAAAAAACTTTTGACCTTATGCATAACCCTCCTGCAAGAATTTTTTAAATATCTGTCACCGTCTGCAAGTTATTGATTCTTAAAAGCAGTCGGTCCTTTTTAGGACACCCGGTATATAGAATAAGCTTTTAAATTGTATATTATATACTATAATTAGTATTTTTTTTATGAATTGCTAAAAAATTATATTAATTCTTTACAGAGACTAATAACGTTATATGTATTAGTAATAATAAACTGAGAATAATCGTATGTAAGGCTTAAAAACAATTTGTTTTATAATAATTTTGAAAAGGACATATAAATAACCGTCCCCTAAATGGCTCATAAAAATATGTACCCATTTGTGCCTAGCTCCCGATATTTTGTACGTTACAAAAATGCATAAATAATAGGCTTGAACATATAATTTCACAATTTAAAAAATACACATTTCAAAGAGGTCCACAAGCTAAGATTATGACTTATTTATTTATATAATTTGTATAAAAAATACAAATAAACTTACTTTTTACATTTCGCCCTCTTCAAAAATGATAAATCTATAAACTCCGAAAAAAGCCTTCATTTTAAGCAAATAAATATCCATCTTATGCTGTCATCTTTCGGTAACACATAGAGACATTTACAGATATTTATTTCATATAATTTTCATATTATTAAGAAAATTATACATATTTATTTAAATTCGAAGGGTCCCAGAAATGGGACGCAAGGCATAAATGGGTTAATGTTAGGTGGAATTTGGGATGACTTGGAGCTCCTGAGGAAATAATCAGGAGCTTGCGTGCTATATGGGGTCATAAAGGAAATTACAAATGCAAAGGGAGTCAACTCTATCTTCCCGGTTAACATAACAT
This sequence comes from Maratus speciosus, assembly GCA_963932465.1. Taxonomy (NCBI): domain Eukaryota; kingdom Metazoa; phylum Arthropoda; class Arachnida; order Araneae; family Salticidae; genus Maratus; species Maratus speciosus. The sequence goes on along the minus strand of OZ010798.1, from coordinate 160,436,573 downwards.
ACAACATAATCAAAACAATTTTTTAATAATCGAAAACTCTAATTGATTTTTATATTTAATGTATTTTTCTAGATTACTCACCAAAAATACCAAGAAGTATTTATATGTATAAAATAATAATTACCTATTCAATTTAAGTTTTTAAGTTTATTAAAACTGATGTTGCAGTATTATCTGCGTGCCATGAGTTTAAAACCAACAAAATGCCAACGATTTCGCTACTTACATCAGCCTTTTTGATTCTGATTATTTCAGCATTCAAGCGGAAACTTCAAATGCATATCTATTAAATTTAAGGCTTTCTTATATTCATTTATTTATTCATTTATTTATGAAGTTTTATATTCCTTATAGAATTTTAGGAGGAAACAAATGCTCCTATTGGATCAAATGCTCGATATTCGAATTGTTTTAAGTGAAAACGGTTTAACTTCGACAGCCAACACGATAGAGAAATATATATAAAAAAATCATGCTCGAAGATAATTTTAAAAACTATAAAAAAAACAGCAAATTGAGATATATTAAAAAGCAATAAATTGAAATAAAGCAATAAATTGAGATATAGTTTAAAAAAAAAAAAATTAATTTGAAAGAAAACCTTTGCCTTTTTCGACGTTTTTAGAATTGAAATTATGCGATGTTTTGAAGTTAAAATACAGCAGAAAAAGCAAAATTTATTGGCCAAATTGGTGCCACCATCAACATGACGTACGTCTTACTCATGAATATATTTTTGCTTTATAATATAGATCTATATTCAATAATATATTTAAATATAATCACCGTTGATTTTATTAAATACCCATCCCAAATTATTTTACTGGGTGATCGTAACAATAGTTTTAATTGGAAGATAATAGTTTTATGTATATTTTCCTGTGATTCTTGATTAATTAATTGCTGTATTAATTTTAATATATTCAAAAAATTACTGAGCAAAAATGAAATTGTAAATATATGTACAGAAATGTCTATCAATAAGCGAAAGATACCAGACCTTCACTGTAAAAAAAATGTTGTGATTTTTCCTGCACTTTATGTTGTAATTTTTCAAGCGCCGATACTGTGAAATCGAATTCAAGCAACAAGTAAAGTAAAAATCGAATTATTTCTGTCACGTGCACCCTGCAGCCAACAGCAACGCGATTTACTCGAAAATTGAGAAATTATACAGCACCCTTTAAGACAGCAGTTTGTAAATTTTACAGCACCTGTGTTGACAATCGGGGTGCTAGCACCTTTTGTTGTAAAATACAGTGACTTCTGATGCTGTGGAATCGAATTCAAACACCGATGCTGTCAAAACGAATTCAAGCAAAAAGTAAATTAAAAAATCGAATTATTTCTGTCACATGCACCATGCAACCAATAACAACATGACTTTACCAAGACATGAGAAATTTTACAACAATCTTAAAGACAGGAGCTTGTAAATTTTACAACCACTGTGTTGGAAGCCGGTGTACTAGCCCGTTTTGTTGTAAAATACCCTTTTTTACAGTGTTCTTATATATAGAAAAATATATAAATATAATTTTTATCGATACCAGGTGATCCAACCTGTGAATTCAGAGTTACAGAATATAGGTTTTTACAGACTAGAATATAGATGTCTATGTGTATACAGAATATAGTTTTTGAATAAAGGCCATATTTTTCTTTCTTTTTTTCTTTTAACTCTAATATCATTTTACATTTAATACATTTTTTACACTAAACACTAATTACCAAAAAGCATTTTTAAGTGAAAAATATCAATTAAGCATTCAAATAAAGTTCTAAATTTATAAAAAGCTATATTTTAGTATTAGCCGCATGCTTGGAGTTTGTATCCAAAAAAAATCGCCAACGATGTTGCTACTTACTTTTTTAATTCTGATAAATGTTTAAATACTTAGTTTGATTTTATGCCTATTAAATTTCTGCTTTATTTATACTATTTTATTTATTTATTAATGAAGATTTAATCTCGTTATGAAATATTACCTAAAAACAAATGTTGAGCTAGTTATATCTATCTATAATATACAAGGGACAAATGTGTCGGCTTGACGGTGTAAACAGAAGATAACTAAATTTAATTTTTATTACAATTTTTAAACATGCAAACATCGACATTTTCAATTTTGTCACCGACGAATAGGGAATAAAATGTACTTTTAAATGCAATGTTAGAAAACTGTATGGAAATTTGTTTGAAAACGGTATTGCAATTTATTCGAATTTTAAACATGAATAATAATAAAAATATATATATATTTCTATCGCATGCAGATGATTACGAATGATATATTAAATCAATATAAATAGCTTAGTATTTGTTTCCAGCTTATATTCCATAACGAAATTAAAACATTCATCACTCAATAAATAAAACAATAAAATATAAATAACACAATACGTCAAGACATGCAATGGAGTTGAGCGCTTAAACGATTGAAATGACCAAAATAAAAAAGGCTGATTATAAATAGTGATCTTAAACGATTTCTTCGGCTGTTAATTCCTGGCGCGAGGCCAACACGAAAGTTTTGCTTTTAATACATTTTTCAAAATTTATTTTAATGCATAATTGCTATTTTTCACATAAATATTATTTTTGGAATTGACAGGGGGGATTCTAAAATATATACTATATATTAAATGTAAAAAATCTATTAGAATTATCATAAAAAATAAGTCTTAACCTGTAATTCTGTATCTCATGAACCACGGGATTATCGCCTTGTTGTTTGAAGTGCAAAGGGTTATGGTCTAGCTACATAAACAAACTACGTAAATAATAGTTATATTAGTAAATTATTATTTACTAACTGATAATTATATATTTATATATAATTAATAATAATAGCGAAGCAGCCTCGGAAATTAAACATGCTTTTAAATACTAAAATTGATACTATTAATAGAGATGACCTATCGGGAGTTTATATCATTCCATTTATTAGAGGGGGGGGGGGGGAATCAAAAATCATTATATAGGTATAACCCAATGAAAATTCAATATCAGATGTAAAGAACATATAGCGGACATAAAATATAATAGAGGTAATACTGCTTTATCCCGGCTAAATCAAATAGAGAACATTAACATACTTTTTAACGAGAGTAAAATAATCTACAGGTCTAATTTTTATTTACAATTATTCATAAGAGAGTCCATTGAAATTTATTTAAGAGGTTCAGGAGTTTGTAACGATACATTATCTTTTTGTATCCCGAATTTATGGGTTGAATGGTTGGACAATTTACGGCGTCGAAACATAGAGGAAACACGAGCAATCGCGAAAATATAGGACGCGTTGTATGATTACTTGTTTATATTGATGATTTTTTCCATTTTTCATATGAATTTGTAATTTTATGTTATACATTCTGATGAGGAGTCAGAAAATGAGTGGGAACATGTAAATATAGATTTTTAATTTACTTTTAATGTGTTTTTATAACGTCTTTTAAGCTAATAAATATTTTAATATTGTGATATAAATTATTATAGTTATTATTATATTTATTGTATTATGTTACTGTAAAAGGTTCTTTTAGTATCGCGCTGCATGCGATGCAGACAGATTAAACAAATTTCATGCTTGATTTTTTTTTTTTAAATCTCTAAATTGAGATAAAGTTTTCAAACAAATTTTATTTGACAGTACGTTCTTTTCCTATCCGACTATGCAAAAAATGAAATCGTACAATGTTTAGAAATTAAACGTAATTGCAATTAAAGGGGAAATTTATTGGTCAGGTACTGTCACCGCCATTATGACGTCGTGGTTACTCACGGACACATTTTTGCATTATCTATCTATATTATAAAGGACAAACGTGTCCGTGCATAACGCTGACGTCATTTGGACGGTGGCAACAGCAGATGATTAAACTTAACTTTCATTAACTTTTATTGAAAATTTTTAAACTTCTAAACATCGCACATTTTCAATTTTTACACCAGAGAATAGGAAAAAAATTTACTTTCAAATGCCATTTGTTTGAAAAATGTATCACTATTTACTAAATTTTTATTGTTTTAAAAATAATTTTCTAGATTTTTTCTAAATCTGTTTCTATTGCTAGCAGACAATTAGGAAAGATAAATTCATTTGAAGTTAAATTAATATAAATAGCACAGCATTTAATTCCATCCTATATTCCGTAACGAAATTAAAACGCTCATCAATCAATAAATAAAACAATAAAATATAAGTAAAATACAGATTTAAAACATGCTATCAAACGCACTTAAATCACTCAAATGATCAGAATAAGAAAAGGGCTATTTTTAAAAAATGATCTTTGGCGATTTCTTTTTCTGTTAACTTTTGGCGCGAGGGAAATACAAAACTATCACATTTAATAAATTTCAAAACTTTATTTAAACGAATTACTATTTTTCATATAAATAAGATTTTTGGTATTGTTTGTGCGTGTTGTAAAAAAATATATTAAATGTAATAAATTTAATATAATTATCAATTAAATAAATGGTTATGTTTATATTCTGTAATCGGCAAAGCCCGGGTATATCTCTTTGTATATATAAAGTTCAAGACCGTTTAGTGGATTTTTTCCACAAAAATAGTAACGTAATAAAATGCAAAGCAGAAATGGGTTTTAAACTTCATTATAATCTCTTAAAAAACTTATCAGGAATAATCTTGTTTTAGGCATTCTTCATTTGAATTTTGAGGTTTATACGATCCTTTAAATAATCTTAAATAATCTTCGAAATATATTATCTGTTTGTCTTACAAAATGACATCGGCGTTACTCACGGACCTGATTTTGATTTATAATACAGATTTCGGTTCTTATGTCAAAATAGTAGTGTAATAAAATGCAAAACAGAAATGGGTTTTAAACTTCATTATAGTCTCTTAAAATACTTTAAGGAATAATCTTGTTTTTGGTAATCTTCATTTGTATTTTGAGGTTTATACCATATGCTAAATTATCCTAAATAAGTCTCAAAATATATTATCTGTTTGTCATCCCTTTACCTGGCTTTAGAAAGTATACATTTGAATGTACACCGCTACAACGACAAATCATGATAAATAGCAAACTGACGTCTTTACCCACAATAACTACAGAGTTATGTTGTAGTGCAAGGTACCTTGTTATGGTGACAATAAGTGTATCGGCATCCTCTCGTGTCTGTTTGGTGTGAATGTCAGCTACTGCAAATTTGTAATTGATTTTTGAAAATTATAGTTTTCTGAAAAAAATATCAAAAGTACTTACGATTTTCTTGATAGTGACATTTATTCGTAATTTAGTAGTTACCCAAATGATAGTGACGTGAGAAAAAGAAAAAATTGAATGTTTAAAGAAACTTACTTTAGTTGATATTTTATATGATTAAAAATAAAAAATCTGATAAGTAGTGCAGTCATTTCTTCTCATGTATTTCTCAAGCATCAATGCCAAGTAACTATCTTCTTTCTTGGATTAATTCATAAATTGTAGAGAGTATCGATTTCGGAAATACAGTCTTGTTTCTTTGAAGATGAAGCTAATTTTCCGGTCAAATTTATGCATTTTTCCGGTGAGAACTTATCTTCTGCTAGGTCCTCGTCCTCGTTTCTCTGAGCTGCTACCAGTGTTATAGAGGATTCTATTTAGCACAGTGTAAGCGATTTCGCTGCCCGCTAATGAATCGTTTTTACCTCTGTTTTTAAGTCGAAAATAATTGTTATTTTCTCTCTTTCCGTAAGTTGGAAGTGAAACAAAAAGGGGGTGGGGATTTTTTAAGTTGTCGGATCTCTGAAAGCCGGATTTTCGAGGCTACACTGTATAATTACATCATAATAATATATAACCTAATGATAAGTGAGTACTTCAGCAAATGTTAACAGTGAAATGCTTAGTTTTAGTGTTATGAACGGAAAGGGTAAGAACATCTTTTTTGTGATTTTCCAAAATTACTGTTTTAGCCGATTTTTCAATGCCTCAACGGAAGCTATATATCGAGGTTCTGCTCTCGAAGCTGGTAGACGGGAGGTGCTGGGTTCGAACCCAATCGCGCCCGTCGGCCTAATCGTTCGGTGTTTTCGTGGTTTTCTTCGAACCTTGGATTTCCAAGCGTTAATACGGGTTAGGTTCCCTTAGAAAGACCCCCACGAAGGGCACTCCCCCCTGGGCCTATATCCCTCGTGCAGATAATTGGCCGTCATAAATACAACCAACCAACCAGCTATATATCGTACAATAAAAATGTTAAGAACATGAATTGTAGGTAATTTTCTCGTCTGTATTTTAAAATAGGGTCACTTTTTGCGTAAAAAGATTACTATGCAAATTATAAGTCAAAAACCAAATTCTGCGATTTTTAGTGGTTTTTAACGATTTTTCATATTTGCCGAGAGAAATTTTGTTGGACAACTTCAGATTCGTGTTCAGCACACCCGAAAACAAAGTAAGACACTAAAAACAATTGCACCAGAATTTTCCACTTTGAGCCCTTTTTTAACCTAATTTGACTGGACTATAATATTAATGCTATGAAATGTGTTTGATTCCGTCAATATGTGGCCGGTATTCGGAGGTTGTCGTAGTTTAGAAGTGACCGTTCAAGGAGATTTCACTGTATATTGGTTTCTAAAGTTTCTAAAGATAAAGAACGCTTTTTGGAATAATTAGTAACTTGGAAGAGGATAATATATGCTTTCGTTCGTGGTTGGGTAATATTTTCCTAGATTAAGAAAAATCTGTCTTTTTTACAGTCTAGGAGGATTATAAATGCAGTTACCGTTAAAATAGTTAAAATAGTATGTGTAGGGACACATAGCTTACCTTACCATACACATACATTTCCACAAGGAAAATGCCGTTGTGGAAATAGTTGTCGTAACTGACAATCTTTTTTCATAAAATCACATGTAACCCAGACAGACGAAGTCTTATAACCCTTTAAGATCGGGCAGCTTTTTGAGTTTTTTATTTTTTTTTTTAAACAATGATATAACCGAAATTTGTAACTGATAATTCACTAACTGTTGACATAATTCATATAATATAGTTTCTGTTAACCAGCACAATCATTCAATTCCGGCATTTATGGAATATAGGGAAGATAGAATTCCCAGGAAGATAGAATTTTAGTTAATGCCTAACCCGCACGATCGTGCGAGCCCGGTCTTAAAGGGATATACATTACAAAAATACAAACAATAATACAAAAAAAAATTACAAAATACAAACATTAAAAAAAGTGAAATTATGCTTATTTTCACACACACATAAAAAAAGAGACAAAGTGGATTACAACTAGCATCTGATTGTAAAATAACCCAGACAGCCGAAATCTTACTTTTATTACTAGTTTTTAAACTGGTTGCCCAACTTACATAATAATTTATAGCCTTTCAAAGAAAAACTATCATATTATTGTTTGTAAACGTTTGAGGGTTATATAACACAGTAATTCAAAGCTTTTTTTATGTCTTTTCAACAATAATCTTAAAATATGCATGTTTTATTTTTATGATCAAGTTTAAGAGTTCAAGTTCATCATCTGTAGGCGTTTACTGCAAAAATAATACAGACAGAAAGGTGCTTAAATCTTGAATATGGCGCCCACCGTGAGGTTTATCGACTCAATGCCATGAAGAAAAAACTCATCAGCTTTGTTTTATATGCATTGTAATTTTACATAATTTTAAAGTCTTTTTTGAAGGTAGTACATTGTAAGAAAAGACAGATATTTCTTGACCTAGGAAAATATGATGTAACGACGAATGAAAATATACAATAACCTCTTCTGAGATACCAACAATTCCGATAAGCTTTTTTTATCTTTAGAGACCTAATAAAGAAATATGTATTTAAGATTTAAAGAAACATTTGTAAAATCAACATTTCTATTATCATCACTGATTTTCGGAAATGTTCGGAAACGATCCGAGTAGTTTTCATCAGTGTGGATTAAATAATATAGTACTAGCTGTTTAACCCGTTCTATGCACGGGAGTTCATGAATTTAATTCTAAAACCAAAGGTAAAAATAACTATTCGATTTAGAAAAATATATTTCTACTACTGTGCAATTTTTTAAAGGAAATTTAATTTATCATGTTGCTATGGCAGTAGATGATAAAACGATATCTTTGGAATAACGGGATAAACAGAATAAAAAGTTTTGTTGATATTTGTGATAAAATGCTTTTCTTAAATTTTTTTTTAAGGGTAATAACTAAGCGCAATTAAATAATCTGTAATTATTTTCATGTGAGGTAAAAGAATGACCGTAATATCCGCAAAAGCTTCTTAGTATTGCAGCGTGGCGTACGTAATAAGTAGGGGAGAGTGGTAATGAATGGGCCAATTTTTGGTTTTTAATTTTTGTAATTTTTTGTATTTTTTTTTTTTTTTTTTTTTTTTTTTGGCTCAGAATTTGCTCTTCAGTTACTTTACTTACTTAGTTATATAAAAAAGTCATAAAAATTCGATTAGAAAATGTCTATAATGAATGATAATAGAAAATAAATATATAGAAATTTGGCCCGTTCATCCCACCCATGGGACTGAATGGGCCATTGAAGGTAATGAATGGCCACTAAATGAATTCAATGAAAAGATGTGGAATTATTCTTTTATTCGCCAAATATAACAAAATGAATGGTACTTGACATGATATGATCAAAGCATACTGAAATAGGAAGTAATACACAATGCTTATCAAAATTTATGAGCATCAAAAGTGATATTATTAAATAACATAATTGTAGCAGAAAAATGACAAAATAATGAGATTATAAGAAAGAAAGAACATAAAATATACATAAAAATAATAGATAATACATATTATGATTTTACGAAATTTATATATTTAAAAATTAACGTTAAACGACATGGTTGTAACAGGGTTGGAACTGCCTATTAATTGACTATTTAGTGTAAATTTCTGGTATTATTTATTCTATCCATCAGATTCAGAATATAAACAATTATTTTAGTTTTATATCAAATGGAAAAATACTGGTAGGTATGGTCAACAACTGGACAGTTCACCTTAATCATTTATTCAATTTAACTCACGTTTCTAATAAATAACTGATATTTCTTAGGGGGAAAATGTGCAAATTATTTTTTAGGCATCACTATAAACCTATTCTAACTAGACAGTAATTTAATCTAAATCCATTACAGTCAGTTATGTTTCATATTAAAGAGAAAATCAGAAAAAAAGAAAGAAAAGTCATATTTTCATGATCAGGGCAAAGGTGGCCCATTCATGTCCATGATATTGTGGCCTATTCAGCACCACCTATGTTTCTGGAATATATTCAGGCTTTTTTTAAATATTAAATTCAAATAACATCTAAATACATCCTAAAATTAGTTTACAGATACGCAAAGACTTGCTAATACACATATCTGCAATGAAATAATAGATACTTTTTAGCTTATTTATTTTACTGAAAAGGGAAAAAATTTACTTTTCAATCAGATTCTTGACCATCCTACTCTAGTGGGAAAATGGCTTCTCCCAAACAATGGACAATTTGATGAGTTTGGTAGAGCAAATAGCTTCATCTATTGGTGGCATCTAAAATAATTGTATGCAAATACTTTTTCATATTTTGTTAATGGCCCATTCATCCTCTATATATAACATTGCAGTAAAAATTTAGAACTGGTTAGGACTCGCGCGATTACGGGTTAAACACTAAAAAGGAGGCAAAAATTTGTCAAAAACATTAAAAAAATTCTATTTAAAAATTTTGAATATTATTGCCCCCAATCGTTCATGCGCCCTTTACCAGCAACCTGTGTGCCAAATTTCGTAGCCCTGTGGTTTCCGAGTTTTTGAGGTTACATAGGTACAAGCCACTGTAAAAAGAAACGGAAATTTCACCCTATAAATTCCAGAAATCCGTATTTTTATGGAAAATTTTCCCCATAAATTACAGAAAATTTTCCATTTTTCTGGAACTTATGGGGAAAATTTCCGCTAAAATACGAAAATAGTACTGGCGTCTCGATTGCCAATAGAATCTCCGTTTTTTTTTTTTTTTTTTTTTTTTTTTTTTAACAATGTAGGGTAGATTAATAAGTTTTCTCAAACTGGATTGGATTTAGGTTTTTCTTATTATATTCATTGTCAAGTAAGCATTTTCATGTTCAACAAGCATGTTTTACAGACAAATATGATAAATTAACAACATCAACATTAAAATTAATATTATTTTGTAAGTCCTGTATGTATAAATTCAATTGCGCAACTAAAAATGTTTAAATGATAGCATCCAAAAAACCGATAATTCTGGCAACGGCAGAATTGATTTAAAAAAAAAAAAAAAGTCACTGGTCCCAAGGACCAGTAAACATCAGAGTTTACTGGTCCGCTGACATTGTCACTGGCCCGCTACATAAAATTCTATTAAGTACCATTAACTCTTTGAGTGACACCCCTCCCCTCCCTTCCTCCTCCTTGAATATAAACCAAACTTCCTATACCAGTTACCCCAAATTTTCGGCATAATGAAATGTAAAATTATAATTTGCTAAACATTAAATAAACAATACATAAACAAACTATAAAATTATTATGTATTTTGTTTCCGATTATTTATTTCAACTGACGGTAAGTTTTAATGCAATTATTTATTTATTTATTATTTTTTTTTTAAATAAAATAAAATTTTGTGGTTTGTGTTTGGTTGCGGTTTTCTCATGGACGGGAGAATTTACGTTTACCTGTCAGAGAGGGAAAAAAGTTACTGATAGTGCGGATCACTAATTTTTTTTTAATTAGTGGTCTGATTGAATTTTCAGTGGTCTCGGACCAGCGTATCATCAAGGATTTCGAACGCTGATTCTGGTTTGAGAAAATTGATTTGTTGTTGTTGTTTGTTTTTTATTGAACACATACATCAGACTTGTGTGCTTGACGCCAGGGCCCGCTTATAAGTCATCGTCGATATACAGGGAGGAGATAGAACAAGGAAATTTACAACACCAGAGGATTACATCCTGGGGCTCCACAAAGAATGTGCAACGGAACCGGCGGAATTCGAACCGGCCTCCACCTACGCTCTCAATCGATTACCGGCGTGTGTGTCTTATTTACTCAGGCACAGTGGGCCCTCAGAAAATTGATTAATATACTAGAACCTTGTTGGAAAATCAGTGCAGCAAAAGAAACTTTACTTTATGAATGCTTTTTTAAATCTTGAAAATATATTGGTTCAATTTTTATAGTTACTTTAATTTTTGTAACAAACAGGGTTAAACCAATTGAAATTTAAAAATAAAAATAAAATTCAAACAATGATACTTAAACCACCATAAAAACTTCGATTCCGTTCAAGTGAAATGGAAATAATTCTTGGATCTTTTCCCCTTTTTTAAGCTTCAAAAGCTGCAAATATTTGTATTGCAAATTTTGCATTTTGTTTATGATGGGTGTATACAAAATGATATGGTACAGTCGTAAAAAAAAAAAGTAAACACCCCTGCTAACTCTGCAAGCAATTATAATAGTAAAAAGTTACTGGTACCAATCTATTGGAAATAAAATTTACGTTTAAATAATGTATATAAAATTCGCTTAGGCGGCCATCTACAAATCAAAACTAGACTAAAATTTGTCTTTTCCAATGGCAACATCCAATTTTGACAATATATTTAAAACCTTCCGTTCAAACTATGCCTAGAAACGAAATTACTAGTCATTTGAATGATAAGTTTTTGAACTATAACAGTGATGGAACAGTGTAGCACCAGAGAATTAATTTACACCTCTAAATTTTATTAGTTCTTCGTCTTACTTCAGGATAGAATTTCTGAGACTTTTCAAGGAGAAGAATACTATTAAAATTTAGTGGTGACAAATGCGCAACTGCTGTTCCATCACTGGTATAAACATTCAAAATTTAGAGTTTCTAATGTTCATTTACATTTTCATATTTTTATTAATATCTTCTGAAATTATAATTCTAATGTGATAATTTTGGGTGTGGTTATAATACTAAAAAACTCAAACATAAATACACTGAATTTGTAATTAAAAAAATTATATATTATGAATTATGAAATTGATATTCGAAATAAACAATTAAATTTAAAAAATCAAAAAACCCGACTGCGTAAAAAGCGAATTAATTATTTCTCATGAATGTTAAACTATTTTTTTTTTCAATTCCTACTATTAGCTCACACTCTCTTGATAAAATTTTCAATCATTAATAAAATACTTATTATTCATCCAATCAAGCTCAAATAAATTTTTTTTAACTTGCAGTAGATGAGACTGCAGTGGATGAGATGTGTTAATCCAGTTTTTTCAAATATTAATTAATTAATTAAATTAAATTAATTAATTTTCAATAATCGAGAGAGCCCTCTTCTTGATCAAGGCATTTTAAGCAACACTCACGAGGAAAGAAGAATGGGAGAAAAAAAAATCTTTTATTGTCCTAAGTAGGAATTGACTTAAAATATTTTTTTATATTACTTGTTTATATTACTTACCTATTTTTTATTTACTTGTATTGATGACTTTTAAGTTGTGTTTAATTGTTAGTTCCTATCTATAAACACTGTTTTGATCAGGTATATAGATGTCTATGATGGTTAGAGTTGCAGTAAAGCTAGAGATCCTACTTACACAACTTCCAGGTTGCATAATATTTTAACGGAGCTTATGACTGTAAAATAGTCAATGAAACATCGTCTTCATTTTGAAAGACCTATCCAATGATATGCCACTCAATAGGGTGCGTAAATTTTTTTTCGTCTCTACTGCCATTTTGTATTTTACGACCGCCATTTTGAATTTATAAAAACAAAACCTAGCCTATAACCATCGGACTGTTAAGGCGAATTGATAGAGACCTCATTCATTAAAATCCATCCAGCCGTTGGGATGTTTCGAGGGTATAAAGAAATCCACGTACACAGATACGCGTGAAACACATAACCCTTCTTTTCAGTCGGGAAATAAATATGATTTGCAACGTACAATTTTTTGATATATTTATATTTATCCTGCCCTGCTTTATTTGAATTCTCGATTTTGAAATTTTCTTTCAAGTAGTTAAAAAACGTCAAAATGATGGTTTAAGATCTACGATGTGCAGAATAGCAGAATTTGAAAAAAAATATATATGTACTTTATTCATTTTATTGAAATATTTGGGCTAGTAATAGTCGAAACTTATAAAGCGAGTGAAATTATCATGCTGGCAAGAAATAATACATTAAATGAAAGGACATAATCATTCCGTAACATTTCAACAATCCAGTACCGAACTTCAATTTGGATACAGCCCCTAAAATAAACTACTTTAAAAATAATTAATTTCTCGGGAACTAATCGTACGAATTTCATGAAAATTTGGACTTAGGCTAAATGAAGAGTGTAGAAATAATTTATGGTATCAAACTTGGGTATTGCTATTAAAAAAAGATAAGTTTGGGTTCGTTTTGATATGTAGATGACCTCCTAAGCAAATTTTATATACATCATTTAAAAATAGACTTTGTTTCCAATTGTATGGTACCTGTAACTTCCTTCTAAAATTATGTGTTGCACAGTTAGCAGGGGGTGTTTACTTTTTTTCCCCACACTCTTAAAAATTCTGCAGCATTCTGGCAGGTCATTCAACCGTTTTTTGAAAAAACGGTTTCATAACCATAATTTAACTATATTCTGACCATAAAATGGCCAATAATATGGTCAGAATAGTGTTAAAATTACGGTTGCGTAACCGTTTTCGGGAAAAACGGTCAAATGACCTTCCAGAATGCTGCAAATTTTTAACAGTGCACAACTGTACATGCAAAATACAAACCTTCAAAAAAGTGAAATTAAGTTTTTTTTCCCACATAGTCACATAACAGAGACCAAGTGGATTAAAATTAGCATTTGATGGGAAAATCACCCACAAGCCGAAATCTTATTGTTATTACTAGTTTTTAAACAGGCACCATGTCCTGCATACAAATTCATAGCATTTTTTTTTTATTGTAAACGTTTTATGGTAATATAGCACAATATTTCAAAACTTTTAAAAAATTTCTTTTGAACAGTCATCTTTAAATTTGCATGCTTCATATTATGATCAAGTTTAAGAGTTTGATTTCATCGTCTGTAGGCGTTTAATGCTAAAAACATGCAGACAAAAAGGTGCAGAAATCTTCCATGTGGCGCCGAATTTGAGGTTTACGGACTGAATGCCTCGAGAAGCAAGTTTACTTTTTTAGCCCCGATATGCTACTTCTTTCGGCCAGCAATTAAAGTGTCGTCTCCAAAAAATAACGTTCCGTTGTATATGTCAGCCGTAAAACGAAGCAGATGTATCATTGTACTGTTAAATACTCTACTGCAATTTTCTTTTAATTTCTAAGCATCGCACATTTTCAATTTTTAGATCATGGTATTGGAAAAAAAAGTATTTTAAAATGCAATTTGTTTGAAAACTGCATCTCAATTTATTTTTGAGATATTAATTTTTTTGTAGTTTTTTCACCATTTGTTTAACGTTGGCTACTCAAGTATTCCATTTCTGTAGAAAATAAAGGAAAAATATTTGGAAAATAGTAATTATACTTTTTTATGGCCATTTTCCCATAACAACTGAAAAAAAAAAATTAAAATACGTGCTATTTTGAAAAAATATAAATGAATGATAAAACATGGAGCTATTATAAACTCTATTTAATTTTAAATATCAATATTAATATTACAAACAAATGAAGGCTTATGAATCATTAAATAGCCGATTTTTTTTTTTTTTTTTTTTTGTCGAATTTCTTGAACGACGACATCTCTTTTTTTGGATTTGTGTATTATTTATCGATAGTGACGTCTTGTGCATATTTTACTGTAGATGTTGTGACTAGATCGTAAATGAGAAATTCTTCCTCCGGATGCGAATGACGTCATATTATATAAAATAAATTTGTGTTTTAAGTCTTAAAACTGAAATATGTTTTGTGCTATCTATATTTATATACATATATAACTTTTTTTCATCGGGGGCGACACTAAATTCTGAAAAATCAGAATCTTCTAGTTTTTATTCTTTTTTATTCGTTGAACTTTTAAATAGTTTTAAAGAATTTTTGAATCTGGTAGTACACTAGCAGAAAAGACAAATGTTCCTTAATCTCTGAAATTAAAATGTAACCGTGAACGAAAGTATAAATAATCTCTTTCAAGTTATATACGATTCCGAAAAGGTTGTTTATCTTTAGATATCCCCTAAAAAAACATTTTCGAGAATTAAAAAACATAAAAAAAAAAAAGAAAAGTGCCCAGTAAAACTAATGGCATTATTGAGCTCACAGTCTATTCACACTAATTGTACACTATGACGCAAAAGTTTAGACAATGAAGAAATTCTTACATACTTTGAAAAATATTTATTCAATTTTCAAATCACTGCTTGAAATTAATGTGCTGTTCATATAAACAATATTTATAACAAAGAAAAGTGGAATTGTGCATATTGCAATAAATTAAATGGTAACAAAAATAAACTGCTGTCTCAAAAGTTTAGACACAAATTAAATAAAATCGAAATAAACAATTTTTAAAACCTGGTTGCGCATCCATGCTTATGTATTACGTCATATACACGAGATTGCATGGAAGAAACTAAATCTTGCATAGTTTGTGGATCGATATCGTACCATGCATTCTCAATAGATGTCTTAAGTTCCTTTTCAGAAGAGTATTGTCTAGCGTTGCTATAAACTTTGCGACACATGATGCTCCAAAGGTTTTCTATAGGGTTAAGATCTGGGCTACATGCTGGCCAGTCGAGAACTCTTATATTATGGGAATTAAACCAAGATTTTGAATGTTTTGCAGTGTGAATTGAAGCATTGTCTTGCTGAAATTCCCACTGAGGACCCCCTAGAAGCTCAGCAAATGGCAGTAGGTTTTCTTCTAATGTCTGTGTATAATGCTGTGAAGTTTGACGACCACTGGTGAAGGTCAGAGATACTTGTCCATTATAGCAAAAGGCTGCCCAAACCATCACCGAGCCCCCTCCTTGTCTGCGACTAAAAAAACGTCGAGGTTCCTTCCGCAAGTCATGCCAATACGATAAACAACCATCTGGACCATCCAGATTCCACTTTTTTTCATCGCTAAATATGACTGACTGCCATTTCTCTCCATATGACATATGCTTTCGAGCCCACATAAGTCTTTGTAACTTATGATATGGTTTCAGAGCTGGTTTCTTCTGCATTTTGCTATAAACGATTGTTCCTTTTTCCAAAATTCGTCTACGAATCGTATCCTTTGATACAGAGAGTCCCGATGAGCTTTGAACTCCACGTACGCTCATTTGTTGAGTACTCGCTAGTCTTTGTATCAGGCGATCCTCTCGTACATTTGTCACACGTGGCCTACCAGACCGACATTTTGCTTTATATTCGGAACCACTCGATAAAACTCGATAAATAGATTTTTTTGACCTATTAATAATAGCAGAAATTTCAGAAACGCTCTTGCCTTCACCTTTCAACTGCCAAATCCTTGAAACCTCATTCACTTGAATTTCTTTAGCTCTCGGCATGTCGACTATGAAGCGCAATCGTTTGCAGAACTTAAGTACTCCAAATTTGTGACATCATCGATTCTAAATTTGCATATGCCAGCGAATATTCAAAGAAATTTAGAATAGTGTCTAAACTTTTGCGACAAGCACATTTGAATTTTTATGAAAAAAATTAGTATTATAGCAAATAAAACGACTGTCTTTTGTACATAGCATTTTAAATCAGTTTTTGAATATATTTACAGGTTTTTGTAATTCTGACGTCATAATTCTACATTTTAAAGCTGAATGACGTCATTGTCTAAACTTTTGCGTCATAGTGTATATTATACTCTTACTTCGAATATTAATGCCTTTAAAAAATGAATTAAGTGGGGATTAGCCTCCTCCCCTGTTTCGCATCTTTATACTTAACCAATGATCCTCCAAATCTCATCAGGTAAGCGCATTATCACCAAATTTGAAGCAAATCGGATAGAAAAACCCATTTATCTAAAATAAAGGTGTATTAGACCCCCCGTTCCCCTCTTTATACTCAACCAATGAACTTCCAAATCTAATCAGGGAAGCGCCTTATCATAATAAACCGGTATACCAAATTTGAAGCAAATCGGACAAGTAAACCCATTTATCTAAATTACCCCCGATCCCCCCTTTATACTTAAACAACGAATCTCCAAATCTAATCAGGGAAGCGAATTATTATTTAGAATTAACCGGTATACCAAAATTGAAGCAAATCTGATAATTCTGCACGAAAAACCAATTTAAGTTAAGGGGGGATTAGCCCCTCCCCTTAAACCCCTTTATACTTAACCAATGAACCCCCAAAACTTATCAGGGAAGCGCCTTATAAGAATGAACCTAGAAAAAAAAAATGAAACAAATCGGATATTTCTACCAAGAGTTATCGCGTTACGTACACGTACATACATACAGAACCTGTGGCCACATTAGATCTCAGGCTTCGATAGCCTGTGAGCTAAAAAACGAAGTTTATTTTTCCACCGCTGATTTAGGAAATGGTACCGAGTAGTTTTTGTAGTGTTTCAGCCAGTTTTCTTAAATCGAAATATTGTTTTTTAAGATATAATTAATTCTCAATTAAAAATTTTCAATTACGTAATTAAATTAATACATGAAAAACAACAAAAGAAATTTAATATTAATGGTGTTAATTTATCATGTTTCCTGTAAAACATGTTTGTTGAGCATGTTCACTTGAGAATGGATAGCATCAGAAAACCTGTATTCGGGGTTTAAAAAACGGATTAATACACTACAAAACCTACTTGCAAATGTTTCCAGAAATCAGGGTGGGTAGAAGAAACTTTGTTTTTATAAATACTTCTTCAAATTGTAAATAGTTTCTTTTGTCGCCAATGATTTTCGGAATCGTTTCCGATTAATTTTTATAGTGCATTAATCTATTTTCTCGATCCGGAATTTCGTTTTTTTTTATACTATTTATTCTCAAGAGAACATTTGCATGATCAACAAATTTTTTTCACAGATAAACATGATAAATTAACTACATTAATATTAAAATTAATGTTATTTTGTTGTTCTTGCATGTATTAATTCAATTACAAAGCTGTAAATGTTTAATAGAACATACTAAAAACCGAATTCCGGTTTGAGGAATCTGATTAATAAACTATAAAAACTGCTCGCAAAAGTTTCGTTGGTGTTGCTGGCGTTGTTTATGACGGCCAATTATCTACACGAAGGTTATAGGCCCAAAGGAGGTAAGGGTGCCTTCCGTGGGGGTCTTTCTAAGGGAACCTAACCCGTATTCACGCAAGAATATCTAAGGTTCAAAGGAAACTACGATAAACTCCCAACGATTAGGCCGACGGGCGCAAATGGGTACGAACCCAGCACCTCCCGTCTACCAGCTTTTAGAGCAGAACCTCTCAGTCACTGGGAGGGGCCGCTAAAATTTCGGAAAATCAGTGGAACGAAAAGAAACTTTGTTTTTATAAATACTCCTTTAAAGCTCGAAAATATATTGGCCTGATGTTTTGTAAGATAAAGAACGCTTTACGGAATAGTGGTTAACTTGGAAGAAGTTATTAACATTATATGTGGGATTATGTTTTTTAAATTCATATTTTATATTGTTACTTAAACAATATCAATATATAAGCTCTTATATTTCAAAAGTTTATACATAAATATTAAAATATTTGTGCTTATTTGAATATTACATGCTGTTAATTAAAATATGAATAATGATTAAAGTTTTATTATTATTTTTTTAATATATTTGAAAATAAAATAAACTGGTAATCAAGCGTATCTTGCTGTATCTTGCATACCATGCTGCTCTTTCAGAGCAGCATTTCTTTTTAATTAACAATTATACAATTAACGGCATGAATATTTTTTGAGAATTTCGTATCTTATCTAAAAGTTAAATAATTGACTTAATAAACGATTTTTTAAAGAAAGATCAAATTATTTTATCTATGTAAAATAATTTTGTTTACTTTGAGTTATTACGAGCAAAGAAGTTGAATCTTAAAATAGGTTCCTTAATTTATTGTGCTATTTAACGTTAATTACCCCACCACTTAAAATAAAATAAAGTTTTTATTTAAACTTTTCGTGAATAGAAAAAACTTTTTTAGAAATAGATTTAATATGGAAATAAATAATAAACTAAA
Source organism: Maratus speciosus (assembly GCA_963932465.1). Taxonomy (NCBI): domain Eukaryota; kingdom Metazoa; phylum Arthropoda; class Arachnida; order Araneae; family Salticidae; genus Maratus; species Maratus speciosus. Next base: position 160,417,381 of record OZ010798.1, on the reverse strand, counting down.
AATATCAAATTTACTCTTATGCTGTGTGACTTTCAATTTAGAATACCTTTAAAAAATAAATGTTTTTTTTCTGATTATTTATTCATTGTTTGACTACAATAGAATTAACATATTGTGTTAAAAAAAAAGCGAGCATTTGTAATGAAGCACAGGAAAAATAACGCATTTTACAAATAATTTTTCTGATCAGGACTTATTCAGAAAGATAGTAAAAAAAAAATATTTAGGTATTTTATTTTTGCGTGAGAATTATATGCAAAACAGAAATTTTTTAAAAATTATTTTGGGGAAAAAGTTATTTCAGTTTTTTTTAATCTTATGATGATTTCGTGTGATTTTACACTTTATTTTTTGTAAAAGTAATTGTTTTTGTTTAAAAACATTATTTCCCTTTCCCTCTTTTGGAAATTATTTTGGGAATGGAAATTATTATTCAACTTAAAGTTCATTAACACTTTGTTTTTGCCGTAAGTATTTTCTTTTTTTTTTTCCTAATTTGTTTTTCTTTCTCTCTTTTGGCAATACATTCAAGTTAATATTCAACAAATTCATTAACATTCTGCTAAATACAATAAATCCTCTTATTAAAATAAGTTCCAAGGTAGAGAAATATCATTAAGAAAACTTTTAACCTCGAAATAAATATTGGACGCAAAGAGTGAAAAAAGCAAATGGTTAAATGTGCTAATTGAGTTTTATTAACCATTTGGAAAAATGGTTATTGCCCTCATCAGGGTATGAAATCAAAAGCATATCTGAAGCGTTTTATTGGTTTAATCCGCATTTTATTCGTTTTCTGATTGGTCTATACACTAATATGTATTTTCCCTTTACTTTCAACAGAGATGGATACTTCTGTTGCCACTATGACAAATAATAATGGCTCTTTTATATTTCAATTTGAAATAAATACATTAAAAGTATAATATTAACTCAATTTAAATATCGAAATAAATATTAGATGCAAAGATTGAATAAAGAAAGTGGTTTAATGTGTTAATTGAGTTTTATTTATTATCTACTTATTTTAAAGTATACCTTCAAAAATTAAGGGTTTTCTTCCCTGTCTCCATTACACGTTCATATTTTTCTTTTAGTTTCTTTTATACATTAATAGCTCTTTTGTAGTTCAACTTTAAATAAATATATGCGCTAAAAATATAATATTAATTCAAATTTTTATTTAATTCAGTTAATAGTTATTTGAAGCAAGTGGATATATTAAAGAGCTTCTTTGAGATTGTAACAAATAAAAAATAAATTTTTGATCAAAGAACTAATTAATATCAGTCAGTTGAGATTCATTGCGCGCAGATATTTTTGATGTCCTCTTTTCGTTAGTAAAATGCCACAATATTATTATTCTTAGATATTATTTATTTTCTTAGATTAGATTAGATCTGTCAGCAATTAGAATACGAAATTTACAAGAAAATAATTAAGGCGGTACAAGAAACAAATGGCTCTCCCTAATCTATCTGTCTGTCTGTCTATTTCTCTCCCTCTCTCTTTATATACAGTCAATCCTCATTAAGAGGATCTCGCTTAGTATAGTGATTATAATGTGAGAAAAGAAATAACAGCAAAAAAATCTTCACATACCAACACGTACTCCGCAATCGAACTGGAATGATAAGCAGGGCTTAATTTCTAACAAAAAAAGTACCGGAGCCCTAATATTCTGCAGTGCTAAAACCGTAGAGTCTCTCTCCCCTCCCCCCCTTCACACCAATTTGCATATTTATATTTCATACATTATTTGCAAAATTTAAAGCCCCATTTTTTCTTTCTTTAGTAAAATTATATAAAAAAAAATAATATATCAACCTGCATATACTTAATTGTCAATTGTTCCACTTTTTTGTTTATTAATCATTCCGAATAGAAATTTTTACCTAATTTTAATTAATCGCAGAATTCTGCAATTAAATAAGTTAAGGATTATGATTCGGAAATAGTGTTAACACACACACATACACACTCATACAAAAAAAAAAAGATTGGATCCTATTATAGAAAAAGGCGAAACACTGCTCGATTGCCTTCTATCAGAATAACAAAGAATACATGGCAATTATATCTACTTAGAAATGAAAATGACTTCATAAATGCGCAGAGTAAAGCCTTGGCGTGGGCAGCGTTCATGATGAAAAATAAACAGAAAAATCACTAACGTTATTTTCATACTCGTACACAATAGAAGACTGAAAACTTCAAACAGACAAACTCTCAAACAGATGCTGGTTGAATAAAAACAAAAGAATGGGCTCCAGGGCCCTGTATTCATGAGCTCCGGTGAATTCCGACCAGTATTTAAATATTTATTAAAAACAAAGAAGTACCGGAGCTGAGCTCCGTTGGGCTCCAGCGCAAATTAAGCCCTAATTGATGAGTATTGCAATCACATGGGAAAATTGAAGAGCTAAGTAGAAGAACATGTTAAGTAACAAAAATTACATTTGAAGAAATTTGATGTGAAAGTTTTTGTTGACAATTTTAATGATTTATTTTCTGTTTGATACAATGTGTTTAAAGTATTAACAGGTGTCGTACTAAACTCTACCAAAAAATCTTATTCATATTTAATTTTTAAATATTAAAAAATATTAATATTATTTGGATTATTAAATATTAAAATATTAAATATTAATGAATAATGTCTTACATCTTCAAGGCTAAATAGAACTTTGGTATTTTAGCTTTACCATGTGATAGAATACCTGCTAACACCTTCGTCCAAAATATAAAATAATTTTTAAGAAAATGTAGCATAACATGTTCTTCCACTCAGCTCTTCAATTAATACACAAACAAACTTGTTTCTTAATCAGTTTATTAAAATCAGAGAAATCTTGGATTTGTTATTTCGTAATGAGATCTTCTAGTAATTATTACTGACAATAATCAAAACTTTTGGTACGAATCAGATAGACTGTATATCAAAGATTTTACGCTAAAGTACGATATAACTCAAATTTGTAGAAAGAATAATAATTTTCTATGATCTGCAAATAAAATTCCACTATCATTATTCAGATAGGTATGCGGTATCTGAAATATTCAATGTTTTAAGGCCTATCATATATCCATTAAGTGTGTAGCGGGCTGGCAACTATCTTATAAAGAGACTCTAGTTTTTTTTTAATGTGAACGTGCTGTCAACATTTAACCTGTGTGCGCAACAGCGACATCTATACTATATTTTACTCTAATTTTCCAAAGTACTGTTTGGAGCTCTGATTTTCGCTGTAAATTAATACAAATTAGGTCAATCTGCAGAGTATAAAAAGAGAAGCAAAAGTCTGTATCGACAGATTTTGGTCGAGTTCTATATTTCTGGTAATTAAGGCCTGCGTCGAAGAATAGAAGTTGTGATTTCGGCACGTAATAGGCGGATTCAGATCAGCTGAGTGAGATGTCGCCGATTAGGAGAGGTACTTTAAATCAGGGTTGTTCAACGCGGCGCGGCGCCCGCCATGGCGCTCTTTAGAGGTTTTCTTTGCACACTTTCGTATGTTACTAAGTTTTTGTAAAGATAAAACTTCATTTTAAAACAATGCTTTTTTCTAAATAAATAATATTTGCACATAATTTTTAAATTGTTATTAAAACAATTAAGGTTTCTGGTTCATTTCTCTACAAACCTTTTACATAGCAGACCCCTCCATTCCGTTGCTCTTAAAAAAAAATTGATTCTAAACTTATTACAAGTTGTATTATATCTTACAGATTTATTCCGAGCTGGGTTGGAAATAATTCCGGTACGATAAGGGCAACTATTTTTCCGATTCCTACCGGAAAACTGGCATTATTTTTTTTACAGTGTAGAACTCCTGAATCTTAGAGACCTTATGGCTATAACTATGAGATGTATGAGCATCGTATAAGACTATCACTAGTCAGGCCTAGATTACCGCAAGGGCAAATGTCCACCAATATTTCAGAGTAGTAAATTTTCGCCCCATTTATGACAGAAATTCTGCATTTATATAAGGTAAAGATCACTATACAAAAATGCTGATGGAAGTTTGCCTCTGCAGTAATTAACCTCTGCCACTATAAAACAATGAGTTAATATTGTTGCATGATTTCATGTGAATAATGGCGCCCTTGTTTACTGAAAGGTTGGACAGGCCTGCACTGTAAAAAAAAGGGACTAAAATATGGAAATACTACTGGCAATCGAGACGCCAATACTATTTCCGTATTTTAACGGAACTTTTCCCGGTAAATTACAGAAAAAGTTCCTTTTTTTGGCATGTACGGGGTAAAACTTTCTTTAAAATACAGAAATAGTACTGGCGTCTCGATTGCCAGTAGTATTTCCGTATTTTAGTCCGTTTTTTTTCACAGTGTGTTTTAAATCATTGTTTGAAAAAATAAAGTCTGTCGGCAACCACGGGTTGCTCAGTTTAGTACACTTTAAAAAAATACAAAAATTAGATACACTTTTGCACCGAAAATCAAAAAATCTGTACGGTTAGTAAGAATTTTTTTGGAAACTGGGATGCCTAGAATTTTTCATGTAAATACAACCAGGTTTACAGATAAAATTTTAGAAAGGTTTTTGCAATTTTAGCAGATTCGTTTGTAAAGTTACAGATTTCTGTAGCTTTACAAAAACTAGCTTTGTAGATTTACAGCTTTGTCTGTACAGTTATAGATGAAAGTTTAGTAAGCATGGAACTTTACATCTGCAGAACTACAGTTTTTTTTACAGTGTAGAACTTAGATTGTATTCAAGATTTTCGAATAACATTGCAGCTAAAGCAGTACGTGAGCTTGGAAATTGATAGTGACTTGAATTGTCAATGACCTACATGTAAATGGAACTTTGACATATAGTAATCTGCTAGTTATTTTCAGTGAAAATTGGGCTAGTGATTGATATTTGTTAATCACCGCATAGTATAGACTAAATTTATCAAGTGACTCTACTACGCTTCCTGCCCGTTTAGTTCAAACAAAGTAGTTTTAACTTAAAAAAACTGAGTAATAAATGAACTTCTAGGTAGCGGCCTCGCCGGGTACACTACAACTGGTTAAACATGTCCGTCCGTAGTCGACTCCCTTTGCACTTAAGAATACTGAATATTTATTACTCCAGAAAATATGTAAATAGTATGTAACTTATGTATAAATGATATCATATTATGTAACTTATTATATTCGATGGCCTAGAATTTACTGCCTATACCTTCTGTTATATCTTAGAAAAAAATCTTCTGAAAATATTTTATTTATTTTTAAATAAATAATAATATTCATTTCTGTATGAATATATTCGATTTGAAATGGTACCTAACTTTCAGCATTACCCGGCAAAATAAAACAAAACTTGTATTAGGTATCTTTTATGAAAAAAGTTAACAAACAAGCGGAATACATCAAATCCAATTAATCTGCATATGAAAATTAAAATGAATATTCATTTGGGTTTTTATCAGAGTCTTATCGTGAATTTAGAACATGATTTTACGATTACGTGAATTTCCCTTATTACATACTTATTATTTCAGTCATGCAATTTGCATCCAGTACATAATAATGCTGTTAGAAATAAAGCAGTAAAAGGAAGCGAATAAGATCAGAATATATATGTGAGTAGTGCATTTATTTAAATGGGTAAAAGAAATGTGTAACATTTTCTTTGCATCGGGAAAAAAATATGAATTATTTATTTTAATATGAACGCTTGAAATGGTAATTAAAAAGATATGAGATATTCTTTCAATAGAGATAGATATGCTCAAGAAAGCTTTTATAGCTGCAAGTTTATGAAACGAAAGAAAAATGAATTTTATATTTCAAGAATCTTCATATGAAATTGTTTATTGGTGAGTAATCACTGAAAGGAATAACTATCTCTACTAAAAATTAATTTCTGAAATTAATGACAATCAACTAAAAGAATCAAAGATATTTATTATAATACGATATGAATTAATTCTATGAACAAGTACTCAAACAAAAATTTTCCTTTGAGAGCTTATTTTTAAGTTTATGCTTTATTTGGATCAACATATATAATGTGTCTGATGCCTTGTTCTCTTTAAAAATTATACGCTTTTTTGGAGTAAAATCTTACTCTATGAAACCAGACGTAAAAGTTACCCACTTTCTTTCTGATCTGAGAGATGATTTTTGGATAATTCATTATTCTATAACACAAAATATACTTAATGCCTTCAATTAACGGTCACAAGCAATAATTTTCTTTAAAATGTGTTTAGACAGACCGATTGCTTAGCATTTTAGCAACATTGCATTTTAACTATATATAAATTATAAATGATGCTTGATAACATAGAATTTTACATGGCCTAGTCGAACAGAAAGAAGAATCTCTGCAATCTTATTTACTTATTTATTTTGAAATAAATAATATTATATAGCATTATTATCGACTTTGCAAGAATATATTCAGGTTGAAAGGATACTTAACTGTCCTTATTACTCTTCTAAAAAAATCATAGTAAGGTCATTGCGCCTAAATGTGACGACCTCTAAATGTGACAATCTCTAAATGCGACAATGTTCTTGATTGTTCAACATTGTTCTACTTAATAACTTAATGGAAGAATCCTAAATAAATACTGTATAATTATACATCCGAACTTCAGCATCAATACCGGAAACATTTCTCTGCATCTAAAAGGCTTTCTTAAAAATAAATTTCCCATTAAAATACACATCGTTCATTATAAACCGACACCATCTTCCCTAAATGAGTCAAAAAATCTCGAAAGTGTTTCACGGTTTTTCAACACTTTCCAACAAAGTTGAAAAGTGTTTTTGACTTCGGTTTGTCTGTCCGTCTGTCCGTGCTCTAACACTCGTAAATATACTCTGATCATTCTGAAATTTTTGGATGTTAGTGACCTCTACCATAGCACGATACCTACTTCAAATGAAGTTTGCAGCCTGTTTTGTTCATTTACAGAGACAGTCAAAAGTTCTCCGTTACATTACGGCCAATAGGAAACAATCGTTTCAAATGATTTTTAATGGTGTTACACTCTTTCAAACATAATAAAATTGATATGCATTAATGAAGTCCACTAAAATGTGCATTCTGTAGAATATGCGGTACAAAGAATAGTTATTATTCATTTACAGGGCCACACAAAAGAATTCCGTTAGATAATGGCATAGAGGTGGAATTGTTTGTGGCGTATTTGAATTATGTTAAAATATTTCATATATATTGAAATTGATATACATCTCTGAGCTATAGTATAAGTTACTTCATGTATAATACGAGGTGCATAGTATTTACAGGGACATACAAAAGATTTTAGATACTATATTGTATCCGAATTACTGTACATTAGCGATGATTGCTGGAAATTCAATTTTAGTTATGATATGGTCTTTTATGTTTCACTATATTTATGCATACTATATGGTGTGTAAATGGTGTGGCTATAATTAATATATAGGGCAACAGAAAAGAATTCGTAAGGGTTACTGGGTATGAGCGCAAATTACTTAAAGGTGGTTTTTAAATAGGTTATACATCTGTAAGATGAACTGCATTTAGTTTACTAAGAAATGGTTTTAGAATATAGATAAAATTATATACAGGGTCACGTAAAGAATTGGATACAAGGCGTCTATAAATGATAATTTCTGGAAATGTGATTTCAGTAGTTTTAAAAGCGTTTCAGTTCGAAGTAAAATTTAGCTAAATAGTGGCGTGTAATAAAAGTTCTAGGTAAACTACAGGGTTGTACAAAAGTATTCAAGTATGTTTCTATGTGTTAGTATAAATTGCTGACAGAGAAATTTCAATTTGTTATGCGTTTTCTTGCTAAACTAAATTTTCCCATTATATAGTATAGATGTCAACCTACAGATCCAATACAGAGCTCTTCAAAAGAATTGGAATACATATTTGGATATGGATGGTAACTGCTGAAATAAGTTTTTCAAATGTTTTATGCGTTCTCTAAAATGTTTACTTAGTTATCTTATTTACCTCATTTCCCTAAATAAGTAACGAAGTTTTTTTAAAGCATTTAGTAGATGTTGGAAAGTGTCTCATAATCTATGCTTAACGCATGAGTTTTCTTTCTTGTTTTTTTTTCTTGTTTTTTTTGTTTTTTTTTTTTTTACTTCGAAGACCAGATAACTATGGACGTGAAAAACTTTTTACTACAGTGACTGACTGTGTTTAAATTTGGAACACGTTTTTAAGAATTAGCGAATTTTCAACAGAGTCAAGGAAATTTTCACCTTGTTATTAATAAACTTTATAATATACTTATAACTACTTAAAAGTTGACAAAAAATATATAAAAATATTATGTAATGCAACCCGAGATCTGTCGAACACACACGCGTTCATTTTCAAAGGGAAAAAAGATGATTGACTGAATAGAAATACATTTTAAAAACAAAAACAAAATCTGATCTTTTCTCCCCTCTGAAGAGAAATGGACTGAACTCCGCTTGCGCATGCGTACTATTTTTGTTTTTGTTTTTAAAATGTATTTCTATTGAGTCAATCATCTTTTTTCCCTTTGAAAATGAACCCGTGTGTGTGTTCGAAAGATCTCGGGTTGCATTAAATAATATTTTTATATGTTTTTGTCTCCTTTTAAGTAGTTATAAGTATATTATAAAGTTTATTAGCGAATTTTCGTTGCGATTATTATTTTAGTTTTCTAATTTGTGCCTTATGTAATAATGCATTTTTATATTTTAAATTGTTAGAAATAACTGTTTAAAACGAAGCATGTATCGTGGAATCTACATATGAACATTGCACTCATTTAAAAGCGAGGTCTGAAGTTTATGCGCCGAGAGAAAAGGGACATAAATTTCCATTGAATAAAAAGATACAATGATATATTTTTTCAACGAAGTTGCCTTAAATTTTTGTGGTAGCTCGAAAACAATAAAACGAAAAAAAAATTCTTAAATTCCTTTACTCATTTTGAAATAAATAGTATTATACAAGCTTATACTTCATTTTGCTTGAAGATATTTAATTTAAAATAATGCCAAAGTTAAATCCCACCTTAAGGGTCCTTTCCCTGCCGGCGAAGACACTCGCGAGCTAATGCTAATCCTATGGGGAGGGATTTTTCTAATATCTCGTTTGCATTTCGACATTTTTAAATATTTTTTTTTTTTTTGCATTGGATAGCTGAGGTCCGTCTCTACAGCGCATCTTGGTTACTTTTTCGATTTTGGTTGCAGATATTTTTTAGAATGACACTTTCATTTTCAGAACCGGTTTTGAAAATGAAAGTAACTTTATTAAAAATATCTGCGACCAAAATCGAAAAAGTAACCAATGTGCGCTGTAGAGACGGACCTCGGCTATCCAATGCAAAAAAAATTATTTAAAAATGTCGAAATGTAAACGAGATATTAGAAAAATCCCTCCCCATAGGATTAGCATTAGCTCGTGAGTGTCTTCGCCGGCAGGGACAGGACCCTTAATGATAAAACGTAGCTCACTCCATTTTGTTGAAGATATTTAATTTGAAATAAAGCCAAAAGCAACTTGCATCTTAATGATAAAAGGTTTGAAATAAAGTAAAAAAGTAACAGCAAAATATTTTTCTGAAAACTTCTGAGAACGCCGAAAAATCTAATTAATCTGCATATGACTATTAAAAATGAATATCCCAATTCAGTTTTTATCAAAATCTGAGCGTGATTCAATTTAGAACACTATTTTAAGAATTAGTGGTTTTTCCTCTTTACGTGCTTGTTATTTTAGTTTTCTTATTTTCTCTATTACATAATATACATAATGATACACTTCTATCTTAATTAGAAATAATTAAATGAAAGAAAAACATAAGTATATAGTCCGGAATCTGAATCTGAGAAATGATATATGATAATGAATGATAATGAATGATATGAATGATAATGAAATGATAATGATAAAGTTATAAATTTCTCAACCATTTTATTCACAACAAGATACAGTTGAATTTTGTATTTCGTAATAAATTTTTTCGGTATTTCTTCATAGTGAATTTTCATAGTCACATTTATAATATTAATTAGGGAAGCTTTCTATCAAGAATATGCGAAGAGTAAGAAAGTGTAAAGATGAGGTCACACATAGTAGTTAGATTATAATTGTACGTCTTTTTAGTGTTCCGTTCATCTGATGAAAACCTATTCACATCACTCCTTTGTCTATAGATTTCTCGGGCACGGTATATGTTAGAGACTTGTAATTTTGATTACTTATAGCTGAATACTTCCTATCACACGAGAAATCATAAAATTTTGAAAATGTTTTATATTATTTTAATTAAATGAATTAATTTAATCACATCCGACCATTTCTGCGATTTAGATTTTAAACAAAACCTTAATTTTAGTATTTTTCACGTAGGCTGGATGGCTCTATGGTATCGCATTTGCCTGCTATTCAAAAAATTTCTGGTACGAGTCTCGGCGTCGGAGTTTGAAATTTATTCCACGGAATAGATTCTATTAACTTTTCTAAATTTATTTTGCCACTTTATGACCGAAAGTTCGCTCGGACTACATTTCATTATCCGATAGATTTAATTAAAAGAACGTTCGTATATTTTTGCAATTTTAAGGATTTTTTTTTTAGCTAAAATTAAATCATATAATTAAATATGCTGTTCAGATATACAATCATATTCTGAAAACAATTCTTGAATATTTTTAATTTATTTTAAAAAAGCTTGTAATCATTTTAAAATTGGATTTAATAGTGCTGCCATCTATGTTCTTATTGACAAAGTAATAAAATGTTTGAAAGGAATATAAAACGAAATCCTTTATGAGATCTTTGATCACACCACTTGTTTAATTTACGATGTTTTATAGTTCGTAAAAGAACGTTCATCGTTTGATATTCATAGTTCTTACTATTTTATACGAATCCTTACCTATAGTTCTTCTTCCTTCATACTTCACATCTTCTTTCAACTGCGTTTAAAAAAAAAAAAATATTTATCGTTCTTCCCCCTTTTTTACCAATCTTCTCCTGCTGTTGGTTCAAAAGCGTTTCATAATTCCCCTTACTTTATACTTATATTAAACTGTTTTTTTAAGTTACCTTCATTTTTTACTTGCTTATCTCGCTTATCTCCCGCTTTTTAAAATTAAAAAAACGCATTTCAAACCAGAATATTTAATTAAATGTGGCTACCTTCAATGAAGAAGTCAATTGATTTCATTCATAAAAAAAAAAAAAAAAAAAAAAAAAAAAAAAAACTGGCAAATTGACAAGCCTCTTAAGCTAATAGACTGTCATTACAAATTTCACAAAACTGAAATATTATTGCCCCTGCCCCTCTGTGCCTTCATGATTATGATACGACATATGTTTTATCCTTTAGAAAGCAAGTTTATATTGTAAAGACTGCAGCAAGTTTTCTGGTGCAATAGAAACGCCAACAGAGTTTTAGTGTAAACTTGTAGATATTCTTAGTTATGGAAGCCTTTTCCTGAATCTCTAAAACATTTGGACGAAGAACATGTGTGAAATCTAGCAAACCTGTAGTTTCCAAAATTAATTAATACCTTTCTTGAAACTTAACTCCAGCAAAAGAGAATTTTATTTGTGGAAAGTTTCTGCAAACCTGGAAATATAGAATTTTTTTTAGATTTCTGATTCGTCCAATCTCCTCTAAATAGTTTCTGAAGATAATTGAAACATTTTCAAATCTGTGTTTAAGGTTGTTCTCAAATACAAACGGGCTACTTTCTGATATGTTTTTTAAACTCATTTTTGTTCGGAAACGCGTGAAATTGTCAGGTGTTGTTACTCAGAAACTTTGTAATCAAAAGACGTTTTCCATTTTTTGGTAAAGGCAAAAGATCTTCCAGAAAATACTGTCAAAGTTCGCGTATTGAACCGAATTACTTGATGCGACACGCGAGAAAGGAGAAAAATCAATTGTTACGTGATCACAATTGCTTATAACTCTAAAAGTAATTTATTTAAAAAAATGGAAAACTCAGTTCGATTCCAAGTCGCTTCAATAATCAACCCTGTCAATTTTATGCCATTACGTTTAAAAATGAATCAGAATATGTGTCAGAAAGTTTTGTGTTGTTGAGCAGAGGATTTCAGAACCGCTTTTATTACGAGGTTCTAATCAATTTTTGTAAAAAATTCTGCTATAAAAGGAATACTACATTCTGAAATCTTTTTTTAAGGAGATGTAATTGTGTATATCATTCCATGTGAACATCTTCATCATTATTTTCAGAAAATATGATTAAAAGAAATCTTACCGCAACATCAATGCCACAGATTGAATAGTCTACAATCTCTTCGCCAGTTTCTGTGTTGATCTCCCATGTGCCTTTGTCAGAACAATGCTTTTGAACATTTCCTATAAAATAAAAGTATATTTTTAAAACGGGTGCTTAAAAGTAAGAAAAAAATGCGCTTTAACTTTTCTTAAAATAGCTCTGAGTGTTTAGGTCTCAGATTTCAAAAACATGCGACTCATTTTTTAAGTAGCTTCTATAGACGAGTTGCACATGACGTCACATGTCTGGCATCGCTTAATATGGCGCCCAAACATAAGGCGAATTTAGTGCTCTCCATTTGCCTTATTAGGCTTATTTGCACTATAATAATAAAAATAAGAAATATCTAAATTAAACAGAAAGATAACACGCGCTTTTAACGGCAAACGGGCAGTTCTGTGCTCCACGTGTGTGCTCCACATGCAATAGTATCAGTCGTTACTAATAGCAACGTGACGTCAATGCAAGGGGTCTATTACAAAAATAACAATCTACCTATTGCAACGGTTCGTGGGAAAAGAATTTTTAAAATTTTTTGACCATTTTCACCGATCGTGATTCCTCAACCCCCAAAAACTATTATTCGTTCAAATACTGATATATACAGAGTAAGTCCAAAATCTCGGGACAAACTTTAAGGTGAGGTAGGGAACATCACAAGGATTCAGATTTGCTTAGCAACCCATGGTCTTAAATGCTTTCCTGACGCGGTAGTAACGACACAAAACACAAGAAAAAAAAGGACACGAACAGGGAGAGAAAGCATGTTTATTATTCTTAGTGCTGCAAAAGTACCGGCAAAAGATTAAAAAATATTTGCAAAAAGAAAAAAAAAAAAAATAGAATCCGAAGAGATTTTTTAACTTTAGGCCGTTGTACATAGATAACATATTCCTTTTTGTATCCCCTGTACCTTTAAATATGCCTAAGGTACAGCAGTTTGAAATTTTAGGGTGCTATCACTTTGAAAACAAGTAAAATATTAACAATAAGTGATTATGCAATAATCAGGTTTAATTTATAAGCTTTAGGCTACATGGTTTCTCGCAAATGTACTTTTATTCTTCTAACTATTGTTGCTTCTCTCGTATGATCAATACTACATACTCATGCTCTAAAATGACGTCATATTTAAAAATGTTGGTATTAAAAAAATATTCCCACATACACATGTACGTAAGCAAGGGTGTCCACCATCGTCAAATTCTTGCCAAATTTGGCGACATTTGTTGAAATAGTAGCAAATCTTGCCACAAAAATAGTTTGACATAAATGATACTTCGCGATATCTAATTGTGTTTTCAAAATTCACATTAAAATTCAGTGTCAGGTTCTGAGAAACATCTGCTATTAGAACTGGGGTTCTATATTATTTTTGTCTTAATATATTATATATTGTATGGTCTGTGTACTGGAATTTCAAAATAACATTCTTTCATTGTCTAAAACTGGATCTATATAAGCCGCTGAAAATGTATAGATGGAATGAAGGGGAAAAAAGATAGTTGGAGAGGGGTTTGCCCAAACTTTACAGATGTCTGTGGAAGATGGGGAGACAAAAGCATTCCATGAACGAAGAAAAGAGCTTGGAATGCGAGCCAGGTAGAAAACCCCGAGGGGTTTACGTTGAGGAAAGGGAGAAGATTTCGAGTGGCAGGCTCTGCTGCTGAGACAGTGAGTTGGAGCCTACAGCGTGAAGTGCAAGGTGAGTTCCTTGGATAGCTCTGAGGGAGAGCTTAAGGTTGAGTGAGGCTCGGAGAGCTTAGGTTTAGAGCCCATGTGTTGGGAGATTGAGATTGATCTCCGGTAAAGCTTATATTAACGTCTATAGAGTGAGAGTGAGATAACGTAGTTTTAACAGTACACAGCCAGCTTTACTGTATTTAATTTAATGTTGAACCGGATCACCTACATCCGAGTTTTAAGTGTAAATAGTGTTTTGTATTGTGTAAATAGTGTGTAAATAAACTGTTAATTTAGTTAATTGAAAGCGTTGGTTTTCATTTAAGCAATCCTCTCAGTGCGTGACCTATATCACGTAATCATATCGGTGGTGGCAGCATATAAATAGCACGGAATTTCTTCAAAGTTGTGCGGACTAAGAGGAAACTCTGACATTCAGTATTGTCGAAAACTGAAATCTATCTGTAATCGAATTTCACGCATTTTAGCTTTGCGTTTTTGAGTAAAATTAGCTGAATTCTTAAAAACAAGGAATAAGAAGGTATTTTTCTTCTTTGTACATACCAGAAGGACTTTTTTTGGAATATTATCCCTTCTTATAGAATTTTGACGCTATATTATTTCGTTTTTACGAACGCATGCATGATAAGTTATTATTTTCTCACAAGAAATATAAATGAAATGAGTCGTGTACAGGGTTTTCGGATGCCACCGCACAAACTTTGCAGAACTACAAACTTCGCTAGGTGTACGTAAAAAATATCCAAAGAATCATACCTATAAATAGCATAAATTTCAAGATATATTTGAAAGGAAAAAGTATGACGTTACATCCGGCGCATCTATCAAAAATATATTTATTTTGATGAAATTGAAATCAAGATAAGGAACAATATTTTTAAACGCTTTAAAATATAAAAATAGTGTAAATAGGCTTGTGGAAGGGAAACAATTTAAAAAGAGGTAGCCGTGTTCCAATGTGCAAATGAACAACCTCTGTTCTGCTCGCTTCAAAAGGTGGCACCTTGAAACTATCGGCAATTTTCCGGTTAAAACCGGTTCAGAAAACGAAACTATTCTCATATATATATAAAAAAAAGAATGAGCAAAATTGAAGTAGTACAAACGCACAATCAAAAATATCGACCTCAGGTACCATATTCAAAAATCATTTAAAATATTAAAGTTTCAACGAGAAATCCGTAAATACTCCTCCCATAGGATTAACATTCGAGTTTCTCCTTGTGACTAGTGCACACTCTTAACATGTTGATATATCAATTACGCTCATTTATCATAATCTGATCCTGAATTATAATGCTGCATCCTAACCCGAAAATTCATCTCTGCATTGACTACTTTTTGCATAGAATTGTTCAAAACAGCTTAGTATAGTGAGTTAGAAAACTTACTTGGACTTTTAGATCGACTGATATCACCCCTATTGAAAATTTGTGGAACTTGCTGGAAACGTTCTATTTCATCCTTTTCTCCACTAATGCAATTGGTGCATGCATTTTCGACAAGCAAAAGAAAACAGAAAAGAGAAAATTCCCATAGTAATAAGTATTACGTTTGTTGATATTGCGATACGTACTTCAATTCAATCAGTTTACGATAATAAATTCAAATTGCTTAGGAGTATATGACGCCATACTTTTTTCTTTTGTATTTTATATGCTCGAAAACTATGCATTATCCGAGTATGGTTTTTCGGATAGTTTTTAAGCACTCATGGAAAGGATTCTCGTTCTGTACAGTTTGTGTGGTGGCATCTGAATAACCTATACAATAACACACGAATCTACGAAACCGATCAATCCACCAAATCCGTCCGAGGTCCTTTTCCTTTATTTTAATCGCTGACCACTTCCTTTTAAATACTGAGCAGAGCACCGTAAAATTTAAAAGCTAATTTCAATAAATTAAAGACACCAAAAAGGGAGAACGGTGGGCCTGGGGCGAGAAAGCAAGAAATATGCTCCATATTTTAAATAAAAAATAAGCAGAAAGATTGTAAGGAGAAATGGCCATAATTAGACTCCTAAAATCTTATTGAATCATTATCTAGGTGTATAACAACTGTCTTCACGCAAAACCTGATCTTAGAATCTGTTAGCTGCGTGCGTATAATAAATTATACTTTCGATATATAAAATGTGAAGTATAATAATCTACTACATGTATAAAATACAAATTGGAATTTCTTATAAGTTGAGTTCTGCTGAATAGATTTTGATGGGAGTTGCAGTGTTAGATAATTGTTTAGGGAGGATAATTGTTTAGTATCTTACACATCGTTCTATGTTGTCTAGTTATTTTATTACAGTGTAAAGTTCTATGAGGTGAATACGATAATGAAGTTTAGCCTGAAGTTTAGAAAAATACTGGACTGGACGGATTTTGATGAGACTTGCATTGTTAGTTAGATAATTTTTCACGGATAGTAAAAAGTATGGATACTAAAAAGTATATTCCATATCGTTCTACCGTTCTTTACCACATTGTACTGTAATTGATCAACTAAAAGTGTTGGTCCTTAAAAACCTAAATTTTCACTGACACATTAGGAAATAGAAAAGCGCAATGGCGTTCGTATCGTTTTCAGCAATACGTTAGTACATTACATATAGCTTTAAAAAACAAGGTCAAACACACAGATATATTCCGTTTAAATCGAAGTTAATTTCGAGAAATCGACTATCGTAGCGGATGAAGCCTGCGAGTAACGTAATATAATTATATTTATCAGTACGGTTATTTTCAGTTTGACGAAATAGCACCAAAAAATTGGCGATAAATCACAATTAAATAATAAAACTTTGTATGAATTACCATAAGACAAAAGAACACACAGGGCGCGTTTCGGTCTTGAAATTTTAACAGCCCATCATGAGTCAAATGACTGATGCCACATTGGACGATGAGGGGCTGTGAAAGTTACCAGTCATAAACGAGTCCTTTGTGTTCTTTTATTTCATGGTTATTCATACAAAGTTTTGTTATTTAATTATTTTAAGGTTAAGTAAGTATCGTTACTTATATTTCATCATCATATTCTCATTTATCACACAATTATATTTATTATTTATTTTTAGTTTAGTTTACTTTTTTTTATTTTTGAGTACATTTTTAACGTTACAAAATTTGTGTAAACAAATAATACCATATTTCAAATGAAAATCAAATTTCAAAGTAATTGCTTAATAGGCGCAAAGGCCAACATAGTGAAAAAGATTCCAAGCCGGGACTCGAACCCGGGCCATCAGTATAGCGCACTGACGTTCTACCGACTAAACCACTTGGAACGATACCCAGCAAGGAAAATTTCTCACTATTATATGTTGGCAAGGCTACAAACGCAGCACAAGATGGAATATTTACCGTGAGCCACCAACATGGGACAAACACGGAATATAATTAAATCCAGCATCGATAGAAACTATATTAATACATGGAAATTATTCCAGAGGGAAACATTCGCCTTGGATACAATATTTCAAATGAAAATCAAATTTCAAAGTAATTGCTTAATAGGCGCAAAGGCCAACATAGTGAAAAAGATTCCAAGCCGGGACTCGAACCCGGGCCATCAGTATAGCGCACTGACGTTCTACCGACTAAACCACTTGGAACGATACCCAGCAAGGAAAATTTCTCACTATTACTTTGAAATTTGATTTTCATTTGAAATATTGTATCCAAGGCGAATGTTTCCCTCTGGAATAATTTCCATGTATTAATATAGTTTCTATCGATGCTGGATTTAATTATGTTCCGTGTTTGCCCCATGTTGGTGGCTCACGGTAAATATTCCATCTTGTGCTGCGTTTGTAGTCTTGCCAACATATAATAGTGAGAAATGTTCCTTGCTGGGTATCGTTCCAAGTGGTTTAGTCGGTAGAACGTCAGTGCGCTATACTGATGGCCCGGGTTCGAGTCTCGGCTTGGAATCTTTTTCACTATGTTGGCCTTTGCGCCTATTAAGCAATTACTTTGAAATTTGATTTTCATTTGAAATATTGTATCCAAGGCGAATGTTTCCCTCTGGAATAATTTCCATGTATTAAAATAATACCATTCCCGACATTTTTCTTCATTTCAATATCTATTTCCTTAAACTAATATCTCTGTAAAAAAAAAAAAAATAATAATAATAATAATAATAATGCATATAATGCGTGACTTATATTTCTATTATTCTCCCGCGTGTTTAAAATTTGTTTATCTAAATATTCATAAAAAAATCCCCTGTGTTGAATGCGTCCTTTCATTCGCATTAATTCTGAATATTTCTTTAATAAGATGTCTAATTAGAATAAGGAGAATAGTTTATGTCATTTTTAAAAACATTGATGACATCATTAGTTTTCCAGCTAACGAGTCGCATAATTTATGCGATGTGAATTTAATTTCATTTTTGAATTTTTGCCAAAGCTTGTGACTTTTCGCGCTTCGATATCTTTCACTTGATGTTAGATTGCTGTATTTTATTTTTGAAATAAGCAAGTCTCAAACATTCTCTTAAAAGATGAATCTGAAATTTTCTTCTTTGTTTGTGAAGATCTCTAAATTTATATATTTTGTGAAACAAGGCAATCAGTACTGACAAATTATTTACCATAAAATTAAACAAATGGGTAAGTGTGATCACAGATTGCACAGAGAGTTTCGTTTATTATTCCTTTCCACACACTTTATTCTTTATTTATTAAAGCCAAATTGGTATAATTTATAATTATTAAATCTTTAAAAACCGCACATAAAAAGGTAAAAAAACGCTAAGGTTAAAAAAATATTTTGTGCCCCCCCCCCCCCCCCGACAAAATTTTTCGGTCCAATCCTTTGAAAACATTTTATTATGTGTTATAAACTATCTTAAAGTTTCAAACAGATCACCGTGTTAGATTCCTAATTTAAATAAAATCGCGTTCTTTTAATTCCACATTCCACTACCAGAGAGCGGAATTTATTCTTAATAAAACTGTATCGCAACGAAACTCCTTTCTACAACTTATCCGTAGATACAGTAGTCCAAGGGGAGGCGGTCTTAAACACCAATTGAAGATATTTCTGAAATTACTATCCTAAAATAGTGCTCCCCCTCCCCCCACCTGCCCGAAATTTCACGCGCCATTGTTTTATAAACTTTTTTTATGTGTTATAAACTATTTTAAAGTTTCAAACAGGTCTCCTTGTTAGATTTCCGACTTTAAATGAAATCGCGGTCTGTTAGTTCCACATTGCACCACCAAGGCACTTTATTCTTAACAAAAGCGTATCTGAACGAAACTCCTTTACAGAACCTATCCGTAGATACATGGGTCGGGGCGGTCTCAACCAAGCATTTAAAATATTTGCGAAAATTACTATTCGAAAATAGTGGTATGAACGCTTATAAATTTTTTTATATTCAGTAAGTAGTAGTTATCTCATCCCGCCGTCAAAAAAAAAAAAAAAATCACGCAAAACAGAACAAAACGCTAATGCTGTTGTAAAATATCACGTGCCTTCATTTTAAAATACGCATTTAATAGAAATAAAAAACAATTAGTTAAAGAATAATTAACATCTCAGCTTGTAATTAAGATGTAAGATTGAAATTGACATTTAAGAAATCAGCAAAAAATTTTACGTCGGGATGTATGAACATTTAATCTAAAAATTTAATAATTTAAAAGTTTAACATTCGTTTTAAAATATCCCAGAATGAAAAACCATGTGACCTGCTTAAATTTGCGCCTCCAGAACCTGTTGAAAGGAAAGTTTTAAAGAAAATAATCCCTAATTGATGCTATTAATAGAGATGACCTCTCAGGAGTTTATATGATACCATTTATTAGGGAAGGAGGAATCAAACATCATTATATAAGTATAACCCAACGAAAATTCAATATCAGATGTAAAGAACATATAGCGGACATAAAATATAATAGAAGTAATACTGCCTTATCCCAGCTAAATCAAATAGAGAACATTAACATACTTTTTAACGAGAGTAAAATAATCTAGAGGTCTAATTTTTATTTACAATTATTTATAAGAGAGTCCATTGAAATTTAAGAGGTTCAGAAGTTTGTAACGATACATTATCTTTCCGTATCCCGAATTGATGGGTTGAATGGTTGGATAACTTACGGCGTCGCGACATAGAGGGAACACGAGCAATCGTGAAAATGTATGGCGTGTTATTTGATTACATGTTTATATTCGATGATTTTTTCCATTTTCCATATGCATTTGTAATTTTCTTTTATACATTCTGATGACGGCTCAGTAATGAGTTGAAACATGTAAATATGGATTTTTAATTTACTTTTAATGTTTTTTTTTATAACGTCTTTTAAGCAAATAAATATTTTATTATTGAGAAATGATCCAGTTAATGAAATAATAATTAATATCTGAGCTTGTAATTAAGATAGAAGATTGAAATGGACAGGTATGAAATCAGTCAAAAAATTTCACGTCCGGATGTATAAAAATTTAATCTAAAAATGTAATAATTAAAAAGTTTAACATTTATTTAAAAAAAATCCTACTATAAGAATCACGTGAATTACAGGTGCCGTGTCTCTGGAGTGAAAAACTTCTTCCGGCCGTCGGAAATGAAATTCATGAACTCTTCAAGAATTCATGAAACCTTTCTAATCAAAGAAAATTGATTTTTAATTGATCGATTTTTAGAGTTTTTCTGTTATACACATCGCAGAGAAATGATCTTTATACCTGCTGAAAGTAGATTTTTTTTTTTTTTTTTTTTTTTTTTTTTTTGCGTCTGCTTGTCCAAGTTAAAAAGTTCTAAGCCGAAAACTTTGTGAGATGCTAATCGATTTTAAAATGTCCACTTCATTTTTTAGATTAAAGTGCGCTTTGGCAACCCTCATTTTCCAGGCAAACTTTTGAAAAATCACCAGTCCTTATCTGCCGTTAAAATGACACCTTTTTTAATCCGTCGAAGATCTCTTTTTTGTAATTTGATTAAAAATCCATGCTTTTGTTGAATTATGAATGCCTTTCCGATCTTGTAATTGGGTGTTCTTAATTAATAACGTCCGTTAATTACGACTTTTTCAAAATTTTATGACTTGTCGTTTGATGTGAGGTGTTCAGCTATAAGCATGCAAAATTTCAAGTTTCCAACATATATAGTTTCTGAGAACGGGCTCTGTAACAGACGGACGGACAGACAGACATATGAGAGAGACGAATAGGGTTTCGTCAGATGAACAAAACCCTAAAAATGTAAAATAATGAACTCTATTCGTGTGTACTTTTTTAAGTAAGTTTTTTTTCAGATTAAATATTCACCACAAAAAATGTTATATCTATCTTAGTAAAGTAAATTATTATTTTAAGAGGGTAACTAAATTTAATCTAAAGAAATACCATCTAGACAACTTTTCCCCTTTTAATATTTATTTCCTTAAACTAATATCTCCGTAAAAATACATAATTGTATATAATGCGTGACTTACATTTTTATTATTCTTCCACATGTTTAATTTTTTTTAAATATTCATTAAAAATTTACTTCTATTAAATGTATCCTTCATTCGTATTAATTCTGAATATTTTTTTAATAAGTTGTCTAATTAGAATAAGGAGAATTGTTTATGTCATTTTAAAAACATCGATGACATCATTAGTTTTCCAACTAATCAGCCGCATAATTTAAGCAATGTCAATCTAAATCCATTTTTGAATTTTTGCGAAAGCTTGGGACTTGTGCTTCGATAAATTTCTCTTAATATTAGATTGCAGCATTTTATTTTTGAAACCCCCAAATCTTAAATATTCTAATAAAATTACAATCTCCATTTTTAGGGTTTCGTTCATCTGACGAAACCCTATTCGTCTCACTCCTCCGTCTGTCCGTTTGTGACAGAGCCAGTTCTCAGAAACTATATATGTTGGAGACTTGAAATTTTGCATACTTGCAGCTGAACACCTCACATCAAACGACAAATTATAAAAAATTGAAAAAGTCGTAATTAACGGATGTTATTAATTAAAAAAAACCCAATTACCAGATGGGAAAGGCATTCATAATTCAACAAAAGCATGGATTTTTTATCAGATTACAAGAACGATCTCTTCCAAAAGTTTTGATTTTAATCAAACCGCAAGATTTCTTGCAGTTCTCCTAAGGGTCATTTTGCTAGTAAAATGAGGGTTTTCCAGAGCGCATTTTAAACAAAAAATTAACTGGACATTTTTAAATTGGTTCGCATCTCAGGAAGTTTTGGCCCCAAAAATGTTTAACTTGTACAGACAGACGCAGAAAAAAATTTACTTTCAACAGGTATAAGAATCATTTTTCTGGATGTGTATAACAGCAAAAATCCTCTAAAAATCGATCGATAAAAAAATCAATTTTCTTTGATTAGAAAGGCAGGTGTTCATGAATTTTATTTCCGACGGCTGAGAGATTTTTTTCTCTCGAGATATATGGCACGGGCTATTCACGAGATTTTTTTTAGTAGGATATAAACGAATGTTAAACTTTTCAATTATTAAATTTTTAGATTAAATTTTTATGCATCCGGACGTGAAATTCCTCGCTGATTTCATACATGTCCATTTCAGTCGTATATCTACAAGCTGAGATATTAATTATTATTTCATTAACTGGATCATTTCTTTGAAACTTTCCTTTTAACGGGTTCTGGAGGCGCAAATTTAATCAGGTCATGTGATTTTTCATACTGGAATATTTTAAAACGAATTTTAAACTTTTAAATTATTAAATTTGCTTGCATCCGGACGTAAAATTTTTCGCTGATTTCATCAATGTCAATTTCAATCTTCCATCTTAATTAGAAGCTGAGATATTAATTATTATTTAACTAATTGGTTTTTATTTCTATTAAATACGTATTTTAAAATGAAGGCAAATGATACTTTAGAGCAGCAATAGAGTTTTGTACTGTTTTGCGTCAGATTTTTTGACGGCTGGATGAGATACGTATTACTTATTCAATATCAAAAATTTTGTAAGTGTTCATACCACTATTATCGAATAGTAATTTCAGCAAATATATTAAATTATTGGTTAAGACTGCCACCCCCACCGACCCATGTATCAACAGATAGGTTGTGTAAAGGAGTTTCGTTCAGATACACTTTTGTTAAGAACAGAGTGCACTCCCTGCTGGTGGAATGTGGAACTAACAGACCGCGATTTGATTTAAAGTAGGAAATCTAACAAGGCGATCTGCTTGAAACCTTAAGATACTATATAACACATAACATAAAGTGTAAAAATGAATGGACTGTGAAATTTCGGGGAGGGGGGAAGGTCGCTAGATATCTTTTTTAAACTTTGAGTTTCTTACTGTTTTAGGTGCCGTTTTTTTTTTCTTAGGGAATCCTGAAATATATGCTACTCATTAAATATAAAAATGGCAAAAGTTTATTACCACTATTTTCGAATAGTAATTTCAGCAAATACCATAATTTCTTGCTTAAGACCGCCACCTCCTCGAGTCACATTCTCTCAACAATTAACTTACTTCAACAAGAAAACAACTAGATTTCAATAATATCATTAGACATCCAAAATGCTTTTGACAACTTACCTTGGGACGCAACAATCCAAGAACTGGAATTTTTGGGGTTGGAGGAGCCATATGTTAATATCCTGAAATCCTTTTTATCTCACAGAAGAGCGAAACCAAATTGGCTAGCACAAGAAATTCATTGGTTTAGGAAGGGGTGCCCACAAGGTTCATGCTTTGGGCCCTTCCTATGGAGAATCTTCCTAAACACTCTCTTACGCCATTTAAAATCGTTAGGTTACATAATAATAGCTTATGCAGATGACATTTTAATTATATTAAATGGTAAAACAAGGCGAGAATTAGAAAAATTAGGAAAGGACATCTTAGATTATATTAGTAGGTGGATGTCAAATCACAACATGAAAATATCTTACAATAAATGTAAAGTTCTCCACCTTAGAAGACCAAAATTTTTGAAAAGAGCTCCAACACTCAAAATTGACAACCATTCATTAAAAAGTGAGCCAACTTTAGAATACTTAGGTATCGTTCTGGATAGTACGTTGTCGTTTCTTTCCCATTTACGAAAGAAAAGGCAGGAAATTACACAACTTTCGCAAGACCTATTGAAGTTTGCCTCAGCTTACGGAGGGGTAAACAAATTAATTCTGAAGATTTGGTACAATAGTATCTTGGAGAAGAAAATCACGTATGCTGCAGCAACTTGGTTTCACCGCAAAGCCCATGGGCTTCGTCTGATCTCATCAATACAATACCAATGCCTGTTATTAGTTTCACGTGCCTACAGAAAAACTTCGGCGGATACCCTTTGTGTTTTAACAGGTATTCCGCCCTTGGCACTTCAACTTGAATATATAGCAACAACAAGAAGAGTCTTACGTCTTGGAATCCCGACAGGAAATCAAGAACCAATATTTTACCAACCAAAAATGAAGTCAGATCAAGTTGAACCATTTAAATAATATTTCTTTCAAATAGATCCAGAAAATAATCCACATGTAGAAATAAACATTTATACGGATGGTTCCAAGATGGAAGATGAAACGGCATATGCCTTCTGTGTGTATCAGAGAGGAGAGTTAATCCACGAGGATCAAACTAAGTTAAGTAAAGAAAATACTGTTTTTCAGGCAGAACTCCTGGCCATAGAAGAGGCTGTGCTGTGGATTAGGAACTCCCCTCATAAAGAAGTATTAATACACTCGGACAGTCTCTCAAGTCTCTTAGCAATAGAAGATGTTTTTTCAAAAAATTTCATCGCAGTACAAATTATCAAACTACTCCAAGAAACAAGAAAAAAGATCTTCTTTAAATGGGTCCGTGGACATGTGGGTAATGTGGGGAATGAGCATGCAGATTCTTTGGCAAAAGAAGCAATCAAAGCCACATCACATGCCAAATACAAATTCTTTCCCAACCCTCCTTCTTACTTGAAGAAGCTTCTAAAATCATCTCTACACGAACAATGGCAGACTCGCTGGGACTATGGTAGCACAGGACGGTACACATACGCTTTAGCCCCAAAAGTCTCGAAAAAGAGAATCCTGCTGCATAGAAATCTTTTTCTGTTTGCCACTAACCACGGCCCATTTTCATCATATCTTTATAAATTTGACAGGGTTCCTTCTCCATTATGTGTATGCGGTCAGCGAGCTACATCATTGCATTATATCTTTAACTGTACCCTTACATCATGTTACCATATAAGAAAATCTCCAAAAATTTCTTTGTCTCATTGGTTTTGTCAAACCCATCATTTTGTCAAAAGATAATTGAATGTATGAAAGTTTTAGAAAACAACCATTATTTGTTTCAAAATGTTTTGCCATTTATAGATGATGATGAGAACGTATCTTAACAAATAGACAGATACCACCAATTCAAAATAAACTCTTAGCCACAAATAACACGATTGAACTATAATTGAACTGTTGCAAGAACAATAGACTTTTGAACTTTTGTGTGTGTATATAATTATATAATATTCATCATAATTATTCACTATTTTACCTATTTTTTATATTCTACATTATTTTTAAAATTATGAATCTCTTTCTAATTTAGTATGCATATACGTAGCTTTTATTGTATTTTTGCAGAACGGCCAGCTTTGCAGAGTAATTGAGCTTTTGCCGCTCCAACAAGTTTAAAAATCCTATTATCTATTATCTCATGATCTTATTAATTACAAATATCTAAATTTCTCTCGTAAACGCCCAGTAAAAATTGGGCTTTCCATCGTGTATATATTGTAATTATATTGTATTTAATCTTAATATTCTCAATTGGCTTTCCTGTAGGTCCCTTCGGGCCTTTTATTTATTATTATTATTATTATTATTATTTTTATTTATTTATTTTTTTTTTTTTGTGTGTGTGTGTGTGGTGACGGCGGTAGTAGATGGAAACCGCTGGGTGGGGCTTGTGAGTGCTTAAGCCATTTGGTAGGCCTCCCCACCTAGCTGACCCTCGTTTTATCTACGGATAGGTTGTTTAACGAAGTTTCGTTCATATTCATTTTTGTTATGAATAGAGTGAGCTAACTGGTTTGTGGAATGTGGAACTAACATAACGCGATTTTGTTAAATTTAGGAAATCTAACAATGCGATCTGTTTTAAACTTTAAGAAAGTTTATAACACATGATAAAAAAAATATAAAAAAGAATGGCGCGTCACACTTCAAGCGGTGGGGAGAGGGAGGTCGCGAGCAAAATTATGAAATACAACTGGACGATCTGTTTGAAACTTTAATATAGCTTATAAAACATAGCAAAAATTTTTTTAATCAGGCCATCTCAAAAATCATGGGGAGGGGGCGCATTTTGCCCACCCAGGGGGGGGGGGCGACTTTTCTAAATTTTAATGATACCCGCCACGTCACATATCGTTAGAAAGGGCTGTGACCACTTATTCATGTTATGCACCACGGTTGTCACTCCCCCCCATTTTGTCCCCCCAGGTGGGCACTTTTCAAAATTCTGTGGAAACCCCTCATGTGATATATCGTTGGCAAGGTCTGTGACCGCTTATCCATATTATGCCTCTCCGGTGTCCATTCCCCCACTTTGCCTTTATGAATAGAGTGCGCTCCCAGGTGGTGGAATGTGGAATTAAAAGAACGCGGTTTTATTTAAATTAGAAATTCTAACACGACAATCTGTTTGAAACTTTAAAATAGTTTATAACACATAATAAAAAGTTTTCAAAAGAATGGCGCGAGAAATTTGTGTGTGGGGGGGGGGATACAATTTTTTTTAAACCTTAGCATTTTTTTACCTTTTTATGTGCAGTTTTTAAGGATTTAATAATTATAAATTATATCAATTTGGCTTTATAAATTAAAGAATAAAGTGTTTGGAAAGGAATATTAAACGAAACCCTCCGTACGATCTTTGATCACACTTACCCACTGGTTTTTGTTGTCATTGTTTCTTAAAATGCATTTTCCTAGATTAAAGAAACATTTGTCTATTTTTTACAATGTTCGTCTAATTTTTTAGCCAATGATCTTCGCGCAGTTGCTCAAACAGAAGAAATTATAGAAACACTTTTATTTTAATCACGAAATTTTAAACTTTCTCTTAAAAGTTGAACTTGTGTTTTTTTCTTCGCTTCTTAAAATGTGTATATTTACTGTGTGAAACAAAGCTGTCAGTACTGACAAGATATTTAACAAAAAAAAAAATAAATAAATAAATAAAAAATAAATAAATAATATAGAATAGCCAATTCTAATTTAAGTAGTCTAATTTAACATTAAATATTCATAAAAAAACACTATTTGTATCTTAGATAAGTGAATTTTTAATTTTAATCAAAAATTCACTTATCTAAGATACAAATAATATTTATTTTGCGATGAATATATAATGAGAAAAAAAAGCTTACTTAAAAAAGGACACAAAAATCAGAATTCACTATTTTACATTATTAATTTTTTCGAGAAATGACATAAATTCAACTTGCAGTTGAGAACATGTGTCAGAAACAATTAAAGACGGAGGTGGGCATTTGAGTAAAATTAAAATGGCATATTGAGCTGGAACTGAACTAGCTTCATTTTAAGTGGAAATTTCGTGTATCTAATAAACAATGCCTCGAATAAAATACGGCTCTTGTATACGTTACAATTTGATTTAATGACCTTGGCCATCTCAAGATCTGGAAAACGACCAGTTTGTATGGTGTGGGCTACAATTTTAGAATTTAACCCTGAATTATTTATCCAGAAATGGTTCACCCCGGTAATTATCTTCTTTAACCCTTACCGGTGCGGAGTAATTCTGTTTATAAACTGATGACATAATGGACACCAGAATTTATAAACGAAGTTATTAGAAAATATGAACTTTTTGTTTTCACGTACATTATAAAATGAACATTTTAATTAAATATTCTTGGTGCCGTTTGTCAGTTTTGGAATTAAAATTAGATGTCATTTTTTATGGACACCGCCCTTGAAAAGGTTAATAATCTGAAGATATTCTAGTATTTTTAAATAATAATAATGGGAAGATTATATACTTTTTTCATCTAAACTGATTAAATAAGTCGGTTATCTTTTTTATAAAATATTTACAAAAATAATCAGATTATTTAACCAAAAATATTCTTATCGCAATTCTTATAAAAGCATTAAATGTATCATGATCCTCTCTGTAAATGGAAAAGATTTTGCAGTTGAAAATGTTTCCTATAACTTTTTTTTTTCTAAGAAAAGATATACCTATGTAAATGATTTAGAAAATTGCCATTTTTTTTAAATATTTAGCTTCGACTTTTTTCTCTACCCTTTCTAAATTTGATAGAACCGAGTAATTTGTTTGGAAAGAAAAATAAACTTTTATTAATAGACAGTGTAAATAAACTTTATATTACATTTTCTTCAATGATACTTAAAAGTACCGTCAGTGCATAAAGGGTTGACTTTCTTGAATTAAAATCATTCTGGTGTTCTTTTAACCGTATCTCTAAGATACTGCTAGTTTCTGTGATGTGCACTGAGTCACACTGTTTACATGAGATACCATAGATTTAAATATTTTTATGTCATATTGTTTAACCTTTTCGCGGGCGGTGTCCTTAAAAAAAGGACAACCCATAATATTTAATTAAAATGTTCCTTTTATAACGTACTTGAAAATAAACTTTTCGAATAAATTCGATTATAAATTCTGGTGTCAGTACATCATTTCATCAGTTTATAAACATAATTAGTCCGCGCCGGAAAGGGTTAATTAAATTGTCTATATTTCTGTATTTGTTTTTTATTAATTATGAACAGATGTAATATCATTTTTCACTTTAAAAATCTTACTTGTTGCATTTTCCCAATCTGAATTCGGGCAGGGGATCTCTGCGACATCACCAGCTAATGTAGCATCCCAGCAACCCCAGCCATCAAATGTTGCAGGGCAGAATGGAACAGCTTCATCTGTTAAAGACACAAAATGGCAGATTTCATTAACGTAAGATTCATTTTATGCAATTAATAAAGCAAATATATATATATATATATATCTACCGGGTGTCCCAGAAAGGACTGACTGATTTTAAAATTCAATAACTTCCAAACGGTGACAGATATTAAAAAAATTTTTGCAGGAGGGTTATGCATAAAGTCAAAAGTTTTATTACAGTGATTTTCGATTTTAGTTCGAATTAAAAACAATAGATGGCGCTGTAAGCAATAGTCGCTAAATACAGGCTCGATTTTTGGTCCTTTCTGTTGTTCCATGCAGAAAAAGGAGATGGAAATGTATTATCCGGGACACGAAGTACCAAAAATCGAGCCTGAATTTAGCCTCTATTGATCGCAGCGCCATCTATTGTTTGTAATTCGAACTAAAATCGAAAATCACTGTAATAAAACTTTTGACTTTATGCATAACCCTCCTGCAAGAATTTTTTAAATATCTGTCACCGTTTGGAAGTTATTGAATTTTAAAATCAGTCAGTCCTTTTTATCTAAAAGATAAAAGATATTTTAGAGTTTTCTCTTTTACATATTTTAATAGTACCTTTTAAAAACTAGATGCCACCATATTTTTTATTTACATTAAAACTCCAACTATCATGAAACAGCTGGGTGAATATCAGAAAATACGTAAGTAGTTACATTTTTTACACATATCAATCTATCTATCTATAAATACAGGGTACTCCATAAGTTCGTGCAAACTAAAAAAAAAATAATAATAATAACTAGAAAACAGGAAATCTGCTTTTCCAAAATTTAGTGTCGCCCCCGATGAAAAAAAAAAATATGTATATATAAATAGTACAAAACATATTTCAATTTTAAGACTTAAAGCACACACTTTTATTTTATGTAAAATGACGTCATTCGCATCCACTTAAGCACTCCACATTTACGATCCACTCTTAAACATCTAAAGTAAAGCATGCATAGGATGTCACTATCGCAAAATAATACACAAATGAAGCAAAAAGATGTCGTCATTAAAAAAACTCACAAAAAAAAAAAAAAAATAATAATAATAATAACGGCTATCTAATGATTTATAGGCCTTAATTTCTTTGTAACATTAATATAGATAATTTATTAAATATAGTTTATAATAGCTCCATGTTTTAACAGAAATTATTCATTTATATTTTTTCAAAATAGCACGCATTTTCTTTCAGTTCTTATGAGAAAATGGCAACAAAAAGATATAATTCTTATTTTTCAACTTTTTTTTTTCTCTTTACTTTCTACATAAATGAAGTACTTGAGTTGCCAAAATTAAACAAATGATGCTAAAAGCTACAAATAATAATAATAATAATAATAATAATATTTCAAAAATCAATGGAGATACAGTTTTCAAACAAATTGCATTTAAAAGTACTTTTTTTTCCAATACGACGGTATAAAAATTGAAAATGTGCGATGCTCAAAATTTTTTAAAAAAATGCTATAGAGTATTTAATTGTATAATGAGATACATCTGCTTTGTTTATTGCTGGCTTCTGTAAGGTAACGTCACTTTTTGGACACAAAACAAGCTGGGAAAAACAAATAGCATACCGTATCGGGCTAATAATAAAAGAAGTAATGCACTGAAAAACTTTAGGTTTGCCCGAATATGATCAAAGTGACACTGGATTTTCTTTCCATGTATAAAAAATGATTCCAAAAGTAACCGAAAGAGTACGCTTAAACGTCATACTGAAGCGCTTTATGCAAATCAGGCAGACATAAAGAGACAATGAAATAAATCAAAATAACATGACATTGTGCATTTATTTTAAAGTAAAAGATTTTCAACATGACCACCACCACAATGCATTAGGCATGTGAGGCGCGTAAATACGCCTATTACAGCTGAGTGTAGCATATGGTGCCACAGAGGTCTGTCGAATAGCATCTGTCAGTTCCACCAAAATGTCTAAAGTGCCACAGTACACATAGTCCAAGAGCCGACAGCACAAAAACCTATGTTATCCACTGTATCCACTGTTATATGTAAGAAAAAAAACTGTTATTTTAAGGGAAAGTAGAAGAAAGGGAATCTAATGATCCATGTCTGCCGGAAGTGAAGTGGTACATAAGCCAAAAATCAATACCGCCAATAGTTCATTCGTAAGTTTATGATTGTGTTTGTACTACAGCTATCCTCAATGTTTCCATGGATTCGTTTGTAGGACAAACACAATGATAAACCTACGAATCAACCATTTGTGGTATTATTTTTTGGCTTATGCACTACTTCACTTCCGGCAGACATAGATCATTAGATTCCCCTACTTCTACTTTTCCATAAAATAAAGGTTTTTTTCTTGTGCTTGATAACTCAGGTTTTTGTGCAGTCGGCTCTTGGACTAAGAGCTCTGAGACTTTAAGTATCCTCACAATCAAAAATCTAATGGGGTCAAATCTGGAGATAGTGAGGGCCACTCAAACTTATAACCTCAACTTATCACTCGGCCTTCAGTGAAAGTGTCCAACAGGAAAGTCTTATTCCACGTGCAAAATGGGGCGGGACCATGGAGCTATGAAGATTAAAGGAGACAACATAAATGACGTCACTTGAAGCTGTTCCTACACCCCTGCTTCGGCCATATTTGACCGTGTTGAGCTAGTTTCTTCTCGCTGCTCAAATCAGCTACGGTAAAAGTCAAATATGGCGGACGCCGGTGAGGGGGAAAGAACTCGTCTTTCTGCTTCAACGCTCCCCACGGTGCTAGATTGAAATGTCGTCTCTTTTTAATCTTCATAACTCCATGGGCGGGACACCAACCTGCATGATGGTGACGACAGGTAACGCGTTCATTTCCTGCAATGCAAGCACAATGTGTTCACGCAAAAGCGCCTGATTTGCGTAATACTTGGTGATGGTTTTCATGCTGAACATCTTTTATTTTAAAATAAATGCACAGTGTCATGTTATTGTGATTTGTTTCATTGTTTGTTTTACATAAAACGTCTTAGCATGAAGTATGAGCGCTCTCTTTCGGTTACTTTTGGAATTATTTTTTTTTTATACATGAAAAAAAAAATCTAATGTCCCTCTGATCACAATCGCACAAACCGAATTTTTTTCCGAGCATTACTTCTTTTATTATGATTTTTTTAAAGTTTGCACGAACTTATAACGCACCCTGTATTTATATATATATATATATATATATATGAACATTTTCATTCCATTTTGGAACTGATACTTATTTTTTGAGCAATTTTGGCCCCATCGACTTTCGTGTTCATTCCATATCTTATTAATTAAATTCTGAAACATTATTATTTTTGTTGTTATATTACATGCCGTCTTTAAATAAGGCATTATTTATTTTTGTTATACAAACTTGTAAATAAAACTTTTTGCAATTAACTATACATCACAGGAAAATTAACAATACACAATTGAACCAATATTTATAATACGATATAAAAAGGTATATTAAATATGTATGAACTGAAAAAATAAATAAAAGTTATCCTAACAGATAAACGCCTGATCGAATAAAATCAACTAAATTTTAAAGAGAGTCCCAGATGCGTAAAAATGTTAAACAAAAACATAGAAGAACAAATAATAATAAAAAAAAAATTATTTCCTACATTGTTTAAGCCCGAGAAGGGGCAGATATTAAGTTATTTCATTCAATTAGTTCTACATTTAATGTTAAGTTTTGTAACAAATTAGTTAAGCCAATTGAAGATTAAAAAATAAAAATAAAATTTATACAATATGATACTTAAAACACCCAAAAAAATTAGATTCCACTCAAGTGAAATTGAAATAAATCTTAGACTTCTTCCATTTTTAATTGAAAATATTTGTATTGCAGATTTTGTATTATGTTTATGACAATTGCGCATAAAATGATAAGATGTATGCAAAATACAAAACTTAAAAAAAAAAGTCTAAGATTTATTTCGATTTCATTAGGTACGGTCACCGTTTACTATATCTAAAGTTGGAATGTTTTAAAAGAAAAAAAAAAAACAATTCCCGAAAAAACTATTACAAAGTCTTTAAACATCTTTATAGGAATTGTAAAATAAAAAATACATAAAATCTGATTTAAAGCTAAACAGTAACAACAGTCATGCTTATAAAACAGCCTCTGTACGAGCAAAGCCTCTAAAATCTACTCCTATATTTTTAGAAATAGAATTTAGTTTATTTCATTTAAATGCATCCCACTCAAGTCTTTCGACTTGTCTCCAATGGATTATTCTAAATTTGGATTTTTAAAACAAGTTCTTTTTGTCTAAGCGGCATCCCAAAACATCGGAAGGACTCTGGAAGTTAGTGATAGAGGAGTGGAACAAAATTAACCTTGATATTTTAAGAGAAGCTCTTATATCCTATTATAATCCTTATATCTTACATAAGAGAATATGTAATATGATAGATCAACCACACTGTTAAAAATTTGCAGAATTCTGGCAGGTCATTTGACCGTTTTTTCCGAAAACGGTTACACAACCGTAATTTAACACTATTCAGACCATATTATTGGCCATTTTATGGTCAGAATATAGTTAAATTATGGTTATGAAACCGTTTTTTCAAAAAACGGTCGAATGACCTGCCAGAATGCTGCAAAATTTTTAACAGTGCAAAGGAATATCAAAGTGAGCATATTAGAAAATAAAATTCTTATATTTGTATACAGGGTGTCTCAAAAACTTTGACCGCGGCTTTTATTTCTTAAATATTGATCATAGACATATATTATAAGTTACAAAGGTACGTAAAAAAAGATACAGAATTTTATGAAATCGATTAAAATTTTCAGGAGATTAAATCTGAAGAAATACAAAATTTAAATTTTTATACGGTCCCCGTGTAAAAAATTGTCCCAATGTGTAAAATTAGCTCCATATACTAACATCTACAGTGTCATGTACAAAATAACTGCATTTTATCATAAAAATTTGCACAGATATGAAAATGCATAAATACTTACCTAAACCACTTTGCGATGTCTGGATATGAGTTCGCAAAGGGGATAAATCATGTCGGATGATCGCGTTTCAAAAACCGTTCACAAATTATGAAAGAAAACAATGATTGCTACCCTAGCTGTGAACATTTGTATTTTTATTTATGTTTAATCTCTCACCAGCTTTGTTGAAACATATCGTGCACTCTTTTCATGATAAAATGTTGAAATTTTGTACATGACCTTATTAGTGTATGTGGCACATTTTATTCATTGTGAAATTTTTTGTATGGGGAGGGGGGGGCGTCGTATACAAATTTAAAGTTGCATTTTTTCAAATTTAATACCCTGAAAATTTTAATCGATTTCTTAAAAATCTATACCTTTTTTCACTTAACTTTGTAATTTATAATACATGTCTATGATTGATATTAAGGAATAAAATCAGAAATGAATGTTTTTGATATACCCTGTATATATATATTTTTTCCAAAATCTTTACAGAATTCTATGAATATCCTCTGCATATTTATATATATTGCTAACTTGCTTATACAATTGTGCAGCATCAATTTCCATGAATAAATATCATAAAGGAATAAATGTTAAATTTCCCAAAAGACAAACACATTAGATTCTTAATCAAAGTTAATCACACATATCCAGAAAGATCTCGTGAAAAATAATATTTCCTCTTCGTTAACAGCTAAGCTTTTTCTAACTTAGGAATAGTTACACAACTTTGTCAGTGAAAGTATGGGAGCGATTAACTCATCCACGAAAGTCGTTAGTCACACATCATGACAGCAGCTCTTTCTGTGAAAGTCAGATTTTTAGTCTCAAAATATTATTTTATAATAAGAGAACAACAAAATATTTTTAAAGCTTACTTAGGAGTGTTTTAGCATCTCAAAATGCAAATAAAGTGCATCTAAAACAAGATTGTTAAGAGCCTACACTAGTCACTCAAAAAGACCCGGATGATAACGTCAATCCTATGGGGGAGTTATTTTCAAATATCCCGCTTGAATTTTGATACTTTTGAATGATTTTTTTTTATTTCATAGGATAGCTAAGGACGATCTAGAACCGGACTAGTTTTTACTTTTTCGATTTTGGTTATAGTTTTTTTTTTATATTAGGATAGTTTCAATTTCAGAACCGGTTCAAACCGGTTCCGAAAGTAAAAGTAATTTTTTTTTTTTAAATATGAAACAAACAAACAAAAAAAAATCATTCGAAAATATCAAAATTCAAGTGAGATATTTGAAAAAATAACTTCTCCATAGGATTAACATTATCACCCGGGTCTTTCTGAGTGACTAGTGTAGGCTCTTAACAGCTTACACTACTTAGACGAAGGAACTCGAATGCTAAGGTTAAAACTATGGGTGAAATATTTAAAGGTGTCTTGCTTATATTCTAATATTTTTGAATGATTTTATTGATAAGATACCTGAGGTAGGTATCTAAGCATGTACGTGATGTTGTGTGTTGTGTAAGGTTGTGGGGTGAAAAAATGAATAACCTTTTTCCCCTTGAAAATGAACGCGTGTGTGTTCGAAAAATCTCAGGTATAATAACTAACATCTTTTTAAGTTTTTAGTGCCTTTTAAGTAATTATATGCATGTTTTTAACTTTTATATTAATAACAAGGTGAAAATTCCTTCCCGGCATGAGTTTTAGTATAGTATTTTGATTTTACAGTTTTTATATATGCGGACAGCTTCAACTTCGGAGCCGGTTAGAGCCAGTTCTGAAAGTGAAACTATTTTAATTGACTTTTTAACTTGAAGCCATTATTACTATTTAAAACATATTGAAATTAATGTAAAATAATGAGGTGCACAACAAGATGAATATGATGTGCATTCAGAATATGATATGCATAGGGTTTGTCGTTTATTTACAGAGACACAAAAAATATTTTTTTAAGGTTTTCGTTTTCTCGGAAGAAACATGAAAATTATTCCATCAAAAAACAATTATAAGAATCGAAGCATTCGTTAAAAATCTACGCATTTACAGCCGTGGGAAATAAAAGTAAACACTTCCTACTAACTCTGCAACAGATTATTATAGAAGAAATTTACTGGTACCAAACAATTGGAAATAAAGTCTGCTTTCAAATGATGTGTATAAAATTTGCTTAGGGGGACATCGACATATAAAAACAAATTCAAGCTTTGTTTTTTTCAATAGCAACACCCAAGTCTGACATCGTTCAATTAGCCTAAAAACAAATTTTCAAGAAATTCGTTCGATTAGTTTTAGAGAAATTAATTATTTTAAAATGAGCCTATTTTTGGGGCCGTATACAAATTGAAGTTCGGTACTCGACTGTTGAAATGCTACAGAATGACTGTGACACTTACATTAGTGTATCGTTTTTTCCAATATGACGATTTCACCCGCTTAATATCGACTGTTGCCAGACCAAATGTTTCAATAAAATGAATAAAATATATATTTTTTAAATTATGCTTTTTTACACATCATAGTCGGCTCTTTAAACCGTCATTTTGAACCACCAAAAATGAAGATAATTTTCTGATTCAGTGCTACAAAATACATAAGAATCAGTTATCAAAAGCTAAAAAAAATACAACTATTACATCTATTGTATAGCATCAAACTTTTGCTGATTTTTGGCTTTTTAACTTTGACATATGGAACATTCTCACAATCTTTTGACTTTCATGTCCCTGAATAATAATTTTTATTTTAACACACATTTTTGTGTTTTTTTTAAAATTTCATATACTGGGAAACATCCCATTGCATGATTGCACAACAATATTAACGATATAAATAAGTATTGGACGATGATGGGTATCCAAACACCTGGAAAACTCCTATACAATCCCGTGTCCCTGATGCTGATTTTTAAGTTTGCAGCTGTCTGGATAAAATTGTTTCAATAAAAATAATTCGATGTAATTTTTTTCTGAAACTGGAACTATTGTTTTATATAAATATGAATATAGAA
The DNA here is from genome assembly GCA_963932465.1 of Maratus speciosus. Classification (NCBI taxonomy): domain Eukaryota; kingdom Metazoa; phylum Arthropoda; class Arachnida; order Araneae; family Salticidae; genus Maratus; species Maratus speciosus. The sequence continues at coordinate 160,380,509 of OZ010798.1, read as the reverse complement.
ATTATAGAAATTTTATTACTAAAAAGGAATTTTTCTGACAATGTATATTCAATTTAATTCATAGATTTAATTAAATAAATATCAATTTTAAATGAAATGCTTTTTATTCTTCAGAAAAACTTACTATTTACAAGTTTATTGCATTTTATTGTTTACGAGTTAAAAGAAAATTTCTAAAACTTTTCTCATTTAGTTGATAGTTAAAATATCTTTGAAACATTACAAATAATGTTAATCATTATTCTTTATATTTTTTTCACTTGATTTCAAAAATTAGAAAAATTTATGATTTGAATCAAATATATTTTTAAAAAATCACCTGATTAAAATCAATCATTTTAATGATCTGATTAAACCGTTAACACCCTAATAGAAATTCATAAAAGTTCAAGTGGAAAATATTATTTCTTCTTTGTTTTAACATTGAAACTTTTACTGATTTTCAAGTAGTTTCAAAACTTTGTTAGTAAAAGTAGAAGTGTAATAACGTCATCCATAAGTCATTAGTCACACTTCCTGACAGTAACTCTTGCATTTCTGGTCTTAATGGATTATTTTTTGGCAGGAGTTATACTAACAAGAAATACATTTTTAAGGATTATTTAGGATTACTTACAGCTCATACAAGTTTCCAAATGAAAATAAAGGCACCTAAAAGGATTTTGTCCTTGTTAAATACTACATAAGAGAATCTAATTAAAACAAATTTTTGCTTTGAATTTGAAATGCTTTTTAGCTGGTGTAATACAAATGCAGTTGGTTTAAAACAAATGACGTCATTTTGGCGATCTTAAGCAAAAATGACGTCGCCTTGACAAACTTATACAAAAACATTTCGCATATTTGAATTAAAATAAATGCTTAAAATATGTCGTTATTCCTGCTTAATGCGTCCATTTTTTGAGCCTTTGTGACAATTTTTAACTAGTACATCATTAGAAACTAATTAATTGAAAAACTGTATTTCTTCTTTAAATTATTTTTTTCTAACTAGAAGCAATATTTACCCAGTTAAACGAAAGGAGCTTAAATTTATTTATGTTTAAAACTCTCGATTGAACTCAGAAGATTCAGGATGGGTTGATTTTGTAGATATCAGTTGGTCGACAAACGATTTTTGATTTTATACAGAAAATTGATTAATGGAACTTGAATATGCGAAGTTATGTTTTTATTTTCTCAAATTTTCTTGAGAAATATAATTTAATAACGATATTGTTTTCACCTTGTATTCAAATAAAAGATAGTTCCATATCTCAATTTTAACAGGAATTGACGTCTAAAGAGAAAAAAAAAGTCTAATAATTCCTATCATTTTTTTCGTTTGCCTTTTTTTCTCTGCAAAAATGGAGTAAATTAGTTTCCACCATTACCGAAATGTCAGTAAAAATTACGAAACAATTAATATCCCGGAAACAAATTCACATTTTAAAATTCTGGGACCTTATATGACGTCCTCGGCTTAATGTAGATAACGAGTGTTAATTTCATCACTCAACGTTCGGTATTCTAAGAGGTGTAGATGTGAAATAGAAACAGACAATCAGATTTTAGTATAATAATTTATGGAGCCCCTTGAAATCGTATGAATATCATATCTAAATTTAATTGAATAGACTTTGCAATTGAAAGCTTGTTTTGATCGTCAGCGGTTTAAGATATACAGTCGAACCTCGTTATCCCTATACTCTAATGACCAGAAAAATATGTCATTATAAGCCGAGTGTTGCAGTAACCGGAGTTGAGAAAAATATGTCCATAAAAGATGTATTTTTAGTTAATTTAAGACAATTTTAAATTCATAACTGTTCTTGCAGTTTGAAACAATAAAATGTAATTACTAAACAAAATAAACGCACAAAAAAAAAGAATAAAAATTAGATTTATGATGACTTTTTTTTTTTTTAATTGTTGCATGAAATATTGATGAATTAAGGTTTGCTTATCCCTAGATGTGCTTCCTATAATTATTTTTTTTCAATATTATACAATGAATTGTAATCAATTGTTTCGGAAATGTATGTTAGATAATTTCTGATAACTTCAATGCAATGCAATGCATCGGTTTTAGTCGGATAAAAAACGCCGCCTGATCATAACAAAAAGACCGCGAGTAGACTGATAGGTCTATCTGGAGCTTAAGTGGGTCATTCATAGTGTGTGGGTTTATTTATTCAGATAAAAGATTGAAGTAAAATTTCTCATTTATCTCAATGGCTATATTAGACGCTTTTGTGAAAAGCTTGGCTAAGACATTTCTTACCGTTTAATTTCCGTGCTTATAAAGTGGATTATGAAAAATGGACAATTTTCCTAAATCGTCGGGATATCTGGAGTTGAAAATTATTCAACGACGTAAACAGGAGTTTATTTACATTAAAATCCTATACAGAAAATCGGAACTTTGAGAAACTGACGTGATAAGCGGGGTTACGTGAAAACGTGGTGTCGGGATAACGAGGTCCGACTGCAATTGTCTTAACATCTACTTTAAATCCATCGATATATTCGCTTGCAGAGATAACACTTTTTTACCTGAAGTCGATTGAAAACTAATTATCACAATGTAACCAATAATGTCTTTCAGAAAATGTTGGATCAAAAATAAATGAAAAAAAAAAACGATGTACTACAACAATCATAACAGCTTAAATACGGAAAAGCAATTATAGTTATTAGATAGTGGTGAACTAATTACTTAAACTGATTTCAGTTCTTTATCTATCTCATTAAATCAATTACTAAATAAAATTCTTTTTTTCCTTTTATGGAAAGGAAATAAAACAGGAATGAAATAGAAAAATAAAAAAAAGTTATAATAATCAAAGAAAAAAAGTTTTCCCTTCCTCTTCTTTTAACTAGTGATATTTTCACTTTGCATCTGCGCAGTTTTCCTTGATCATAATTTGCTCACTCAAGTTTAAAGAGGTGTTTTACACTGTCACTCCCTTTTTAGGTAGATTTCGTAAGAACGTTATTACCTATTACACCTATTACATTCTCCCCTACGTTGGAATTTCTGAATTTTTTTCAGGTCTACGTGGGTCATGACGCTTAGGACCCAAAACCACCACGAGTTCAAAACTCTAACACCCTCTCTCTCTCTCTATGTATATATATAAATATATATATATGTATATATATATATATATATATATATATATATATATATATATATATATATATATATATATATATATATATATATAACTATACATTTTAAATAATATTTGGTTTATCTGGGCTTTGTGATTTCATAATTATTGGTCATTTGCATTACTTTTCAACTGTATTATTGTACAGAAAGTTTATATAAAATTTGTGCAGATCTACACCGATCATGACCCCTGACACCCCCCCCCCCAAGAAAAAAACTTTATATATCTATATCACTTTTTTATGGACACGATAGCTCCCATAATTCTGTAAAAGCGTGTTCCCAACTGATACATAAAATCAACGGGTAGAAAATCTCGGTGAAGTTCGTTACTGGGCAAAATCGGACCAAGGGGGTTGAAAATGGGAGTGGCTTTGCGAAAACCGAAAACCCCCAATAACTTTTTAATTATTATACATATCAAATCAGTTCAAAGTTATTATTGCTTCTAGGAAAAGGGTCATACACTTTTAGTATCGCGGATTTTCGATAAAATTAAAAATGGGCTCAAGGGGCGAAAAAAATAAGGTTTTAGTGAGAAAATAAATTATAACTTCGTCATATATCAAGATATCAAATTCATTTAAACTTATTATAGATCTTCTCAATACTATCTACACCTTTTACATTAACAAGTTTTTGATATAGCCAATAATTATCGCGAAAACAAATTTAAAACGAAAAAAAAGTTGGGGGGGGGGGGGGCGGACGGGGTTGAAGAAAAAAAAATCACAAATTCGTCAATTCACAAGTTATCAAATCCGCTTCAATTCATTATAAATCTTTTTAATATTACCTACAACTTTTACATTGATAAGTTTAAGATAGGACCTACTCTTACCGAAAAAAATAAAATAAACAAAAATAGGGGTTGAAAAAAAATTATTGCATTAACATGATTCTGATAAAACGAGCTCTTACATAAAAATGAAATCTCTAATCACGATTTAGTTTTTATTGGTGAAATTATTACTTAACTTCAAATTTTACTTCCGCCTGTAGGCCGAGCCGGCAGAGTTTTTTTTAAATTTAATCTTAGCTTTTTCTTGCATATCCAAATATTTCTTTAAACCTATTGGTTACGGTCTGTCGGCTATTTTTATATTCACTCGTACAACAATTTACAAAAAAGGACTTTGTGGTAGTTTTCTTTTGAAAGTATCGCAATATACGTGTATTTAAAAGATTATTGCACTTTTCCAATATGACGAGATAGAGAAAATGATCTTGGCGATGGAAGGAAATTTGGCAACATATTTTTTGGCAACCTATTCTGTTTCATATACAGAAGCGAGTTTCTCAATATTTATATAATAAGAAAAAAAATTGTAATTTAATAGATTACAACGACCATTTGGAATTTTTTTTTGACTTAATATTTACTTAGATTTAATTCTGGGCATTTCGACAAGAGAAGCCGAGAAAGATAAGATGTTAAAAATCGAAACCAGTTACACCGAATCCTCCACAGATCCCGACAAATCACCTTCGTAACAAAGTTTAACCGAAAAATCTAAATTTCGTCCACCAAATTCCGTCGCATCCTCTTCAAAAACAGATCGCAAAGATAAAACTTTAGATGACCAAAACCTTCATCGATAAACTCTCCAAGTCCCGTTTCGAGAAGAAAAACAGTTTACAAATCGAAAGCAGTTCTACCAAATCATCCACAGATTGCGACAAATTACCTACGTTAAGCTCAATTTTTCCCGGTTAGAATCGACCGATTGTAAAACGTCGTGGCTAGTGGATTGGAGCCCCCCGAGACATGACCTTTTACTATCAATCGATTAAACATTAGATTATTTCATTTTTCGCGTTCGTCTTTTATTCTGTAATCGATTTTCATGGGCGACATAATCAGTTGAAGACCTCGATTTTCATGGCCTACATAATGAGTTGAAGACCTCGATTTTTGCTTTGCAAGACGATTTTCATTTCGGCGTCGCTCTTTGGCTTTGGATTTTTCCATATCTGATAATTTGCGCCTACCCATTTTGTAACTTTTTCAATTTTTAACGATTTTATGCCTTTCGATTACCTATTCAAACAATTTTTAACGATTTTATGCCTTTCGATTTCCTATTCAAACAATTTTTAACGATTTTATGCCTTTCGATTTCCTATTCAAATAAAAATTCTTCGAAAAGTAAAGAACATCGTTGAATTTCGTTAAAAAAAAATAAAATGCGAGCATCATTTGGCCCCATCCTCGACCGAAAACAACAACCATTTCCAAATGGTTAACAAAAAAGCCATTTATCTATATTCATATACAAACAAAAGTAAATTGTATATAAAAAAACAACAATGATATAGATATAAATAAAATGTTTATATATTATATAAATTCATAAGTAAACAAGCTTAAAAGTTCATGAGGTTTATTTTCATAGCTGTTTAAATAATTCGGCAACAAATCTCTTTTTCTGAAGCTCAAATTACGCCAAGCTTTAAAAAAACACGCGAAGGCCCCTACACCGGAAAAGTATCGAGATTATTTTTAGGGTTTCGTTCATCTGACAAAACCCTATTCGTCTCACTCCTCTGTCTGTCCGTCACAGAGCCCGTTCTCAGAAACTATATATGCTGGAGACTTGAAAATTTTCATATTTATAGCTGAATACCTGAGATCAAACGACAAATCATAAAATTTTGAAAAAGTCGTAATTAACGGACGTTATTAATTAAAAAATCACAATTAATAATTGGAACGGTTTTCATAATTCAGCAAAAGCATCTACTTTTTGATACCTCAAGATTTTCTCGCAGAAATGATTACAAGCAGGTGTGGTTTTAACGGAAAATACGGACTGGCGACTTTTTTTAAGCCGCGATAACTTTTTTTCTATTCATTCTACGGATTCGAAATTAGGACCGTAGGGCGTGAAGAAAAATAAGTTTTCAGAAATTCGTAAATTTATCTCGATCGAACCATAAAATCTCGAAAAATCCTTAAAAATCAAGTAAAAAATCTTTTATTTTCATTCTTTGAAAAGGCGACAGACGTCTGCTAGTTTAGATTATCTGTTATCGATGGAAATTACAAAACAGGTGGCTTTCAATGTACTAGGAGATTTTTTTTTTTTTTTTTTATATCATTAATCTGAGATTTGCTTCTTTCAAACTGCAGGTCACGTGATATGATACAAAAAACAGATAATTTTTATATACTGCGATTTTTAATACCACCTACAAAAAGTTTTAAACATTGCTTTTAGAATTTTGGTTCTTGCGCAACCGGATGTAAAATCGTACGCTAACTAATAATATTTCCATTTAAAAGAAATTCGTCCTCAATTTTTGGATTTATCAAAAAATCGATTTTTAAACTTATAAAAGAAATGCGTTTTCGTATAGAATTAAATACTGAATGTATTTGTTAAAATGAGGAAAATTAAATATCCGATCGCTTTTAGAATTTTGGCGAGGGGAGCTTTTTTTTCTATTTTCTTTTTTATCAGCTGTTTTTTTTTTTTTTTTTTTTTTTTTTTTTTTTTTTTAGTTTTAAATGCGTTTTTTTCACTGAGCCCTCCTTTAAATATTATTTTTTTAACCATAAATATTTGAAAGATAGAAATGCCTGATTTCATACCACTTTTTTCTACAATTAAAAACTTCAAGTTCTTCAAACTCAATTTTCCCTATTAAAAAAGGCGCGGAGAGGCTTTGAGATAGTTTATAACACATAATACAAAATTTATATAGTAAGGGGCGTGGAATGTGGATAGGGGGTGGAGGTGCAATTTTCTCTTTTTTTTTCTTCAGATCAGCTGTTTATTGCGTTTTTTCAGTGAGCACTCAAAAAAATATTATTTCATAACATTAAATATTTGAAAGAGTAGGAAATTCCGGGGCATGGCAGGGGCCCTCCTGGGAGGACTAATGACGCGGAATCGTTAAAATTAGGAAAAGTAATTAACCAATAGCCTTTAAACTTTGACATACTTTATAACACATATTAAAAATTTTATAAAGCGAGAGTGCGTGAAATTTTGGGTGGGGAGGAGGGAGATATTTTCTCTTTTTTCTACAGATCAGCTGTTTATTGAGTTTTGAATGCGTTTTTTTACTGAGCCCTCATATCAATATTTTTTTAATTTAAATATTTGAAAGAGTGGTCTATTCTCGGGAGGAGAAGTGGGTGCTATTTTCAAAATTTTGAGTAAACCCCCTCATGTGACATATCGTTAGATAGGTCTGTGATAACTTATTCATGTTATACACATCCTATTCCCCACCCCCCCTTTGCCCCGGGGCACTTTTCGAAAGTTCAAGGACACCACTCATGAGACATATTGTTAGATAGGACTATGAAAACTGATTCATATTATAGACATCCGATGCCCCTCCCCCCGTTGTCTCCCCCCGGGGAGCACTTTTCGAAATTTTAAGGAGCACCCCTCATTTGACGTATCGTTAAATAGGTCTATGAAAACTTATTCATATTATACGCATCCGATGCCTCTCCCTCCCGTTTTAAATGCGGTTTTTTGACGGTGTCCTCTTATAAATATTATTAGTGAAATATAAAAAATTGAAATAGGATAGTGGTTGATTTCGGGTGGGAGCATTCCTAAATGTAATGGTGCTGCCATTCATATAAGGAATTAATAATTTTAAATTAGCAATTTTGATTTGTTAATTTAAGGATAAAATGTTTTAAAAGAGATATTAAACGAAACCCTCCGTGCGATCTGCGATCACGCTTACCCACTTGTTCAAAAATGTTGCTAATAGAATAAGGAAATAGTTGCTGGCATGGCATAAGTCCTAATTTCATAATTAAATGAATAATTATGGTCATATAAAATACAGATGTGCATGTTTCTTTTCTATTAATTTATCTTTTCAGTTAGAATAAATTAGCTAGCAGAAATAGATTTCCTACTGCCCAATCACTCAGTTTTCCTACTTTGATTTCCCAAAAGTGTGGCGTATTGAATTGATTAATTATTTCATTTAATCTTACTCTTATAATTATCTGCAGTGAACTGCCCAGTCTTTTAACCGTTTTTATAGAAAATGGTTACCTAATCGTAATTTATCTCTATTCTGAACAATGGAAAACACAAAATATAGGTGAGTAACCATTGTTTGCAAAAGCAGTTGAATAACCATGCAATTTGCTACAGATATTTTAGACTCAAGCTTTTTATTTATTTTTATTATTATTTTTTTTTTAGCATTCGAATCAAGCTAGCTTACAATCCTTCCTTTATTATTATTATTACTCTTTCTTTTTAAATATTATTCTTTCCTTTTTAATTAATTTTTTCTTAGATTTCAGGTATTTTTTAATCTGAATGGGACTTAATCTTAGCGTTTTGTTGTTGCATTTCAAAACATTTATTTTAATTATGAACATGTAATCTAGAGATTTACTTAGAGATGTTACTGATTATTTACATAAAAGTTATTTAACAAGAAGATAATGATTTCCATTTCCACGCCATACAGTTTCCTTTGTTTGATTTCTAAACAATGCGTTGTATTGAATTTTTATAAGCCTTTTCTACACGAGATAAAATAGACAAAGAATTCCATCTTTTCTTATGTAGATTAATTGAAAATTATTAATAAAACGATTTCATTAACTTATTTTTAATATCTATATGTTTCATCTGTATTCAGCATCATGGAAGGTTATTCATTTTTCTTCATGTAAAGAACGACATATACATTTATACACATTCGGTTGCTCAGATAATAAAAATCGATTAAAAAGTCATTAATACATATTACGATCTTGCCAATATATATATATATATTTTTTTACAAAAGTAGATACTTTGGTCTTGGTCTATTCAAAATTAGAACAGTTTTTACAGTCGTAAATAAAAAAGGATCTCCCCTGTTCTAACTGTGCGAAAATCAGTTTTTAAAAATTAATTTTAAAGTATCAGTGTTCTCAAACAGTCCATTTTTAAATATCCCTTTTTATATAAAAAAAAAATCTTTTTAGATTTTTTTTTGGAAAATGTTGCTGAAACTTACTTCAAACATTTCTACTGCAAATGTCATAGAAACCTACTACAAAAACGTTTCTTAGCGGACACTGATATGAAAAAACAGACCATTTGGTAACCCTGATATATATGTGTGCATATATATATATATATATATATAAAATTATATTACGAAAATATATGAATAGTAACCAATGATCAATAGTAACCGTATGTGGATTTTTTATATCTTCGAAACATCCCAACGGCTGGATGGGTTTTAATGAATGAGGTCTCTATCGATTCGTCTTAAACCGTCCCATGGTTATAGGCTAGGTTTTGTTTTTTATAAATTCAAAATAGCGGCCGTAAAATACAAAATAGTGGTAGAGACAATTTTTTTTTTTTTTTTTTTTTTTTTTCACTCTATTGAGTGGCATATTATTGGATAGGTTTTTCAAAATGAAGACGATGTTTCATTGACTATTTTACAGTCAGAAGCTCCGTCTAAATGTTACACAACTTGGAAGTTGCGTAGGTAGGATCTCTAGCTTTACTGCAACTCTAACCTTCATAGGCATCTATAGTCCTCATTAAAACAGTGTTTATAGATAGTAACTAACAAATAAACGCAATTTAAAAGTCATCAATATAAGTAAATAAAAAAAAAATATAGGTAAGTAATATAAAAAATAGTTTCCCTTTGATGAGAAATAATTAATTAGTTCGCTTTTTACGCAGTCGGGTTTATTGATTTTTCAAATTTAATTTTTATCAACTTCATAAAGTTTCTTTAAAAATTAAGACACATGGAGCATTTCAAAAATCTAAAAACATTGAAAAATCAGTTTTAAAAACAAAACAAATTTATAGTATGTTACAGGGCCTTTTTTTTTTTTTTTTTTTACAAATTTAAAAGATTTGTAACTTTGCGAAAAATTATCCCATCTTTTTACTTTCTTCTATCTTTACAAGAAGAAAGTATTGGATTCATGAAAATTTTCGACTTTCGGTTTTTGACGGATTTACACGTTTTAGGGGTCAGAGATACCGAAAAACATGTTTTTACAAAATGTCTGTCTGTGAGTCTGTCTGTTTGTCTGTCTGTTTGTATGTGATACAAATTTTGTGGGCGCTGAAGAACTAATGAACGGAATTTCATAAAATTTTATATTAAGGTAGTCCCTGATATAGATTGGTGCTGATTAGTTTTTGGTGTAAATCACCCTGCAGGTGGCGCTGCTATGCTGCATTTTGCAAGATTTCCGCAATAGCTCTATCTCAAAAACTACTGCACAGATTTAAAAAAAAAAAAAAAAAAAAAAAAAAAAAAAAAAACAACTTCAGATTCAGTTACTCCTTGATATGGGTTGGTGCTGTTTACGTTTTGGTGTAAATCGCCCGACAAGTGGCGCTGCTATGCTGAATTTTGCAGGATTTACACTATTTTCGCAGTAGCTCTATCTCAAGAACTAATACACACATTTCCATCAAACTTCGGATTTAGTTAGTCCTTGATATGAAATCATGCTGACCCCGTGTTGGTGTAAATCGCCCTCTAGTGGCGCTGCTGTGCTGCACTTAGAACGATTTCCTCAATAGCTCTATCTCAAGAACTAATGCACGAATTTTCATGAAATTTCAAATTAGAATATACCTTGATTAATATTGCTGCTGATTATGTGCAAATTGCTCAACAGGTGGCGCTGCAATTCTGCATTTGTCATGATTTGCGCAATAGCTCTATCTCAAGAACTAATGTACGAATTTTCCCCAAATTTCATATTCAGTTAGACGTTGATATAAGCTGATTATGATTAGGTTCTGGTGTAAATCACCCTATAAGTGGCGCTGCTATGCTGCATTTTGTTGGATTTACACGATTTCAGTGATAGTCATATCTCAAGAACAGATCATAAATGTGAACCCATGTTTTTCACAAATGACTCAGTACAAATTGGAGAATAATAATGCGCATTTTTTAACCATTTGGAAAAATGGTTATTGTTCTCGTCAGGGTAGGAAATCAAAAGCATATCTGAACGTTTTCATTGGTTTAATCCGCAATTTATTCGTTATCTGATTGGTCTATACAGTAATCTGTATTTCCCTTTGGTTTCAACAACGATGGACAACAGAGTGTTGCCACTATGACAAAAAAGTAATAAAAACTATAAAAAAAATTAATAAATCAGGAACAAATTGAGATACAGCTTTCAATCAAATTGCATTTAAAAGTACATTTTTTTCTCTATCCGACGGTATGAAAAGTAATATTGTCGGATGTTTAGAAGTTTAAGAATGGAATTTTATTTAAAATTAGTCGTAAGATCTTTTGGAAATCTGATGATAGAAAAGCCTTTTTCCGAACAGCCAATGAAATGCTTGGCTATTACGTAAGTTTCATAGGAAATCTGACGAGTCGCAGGCGATTTTTCTTGCTTGCAATTTTTACGTGCAATAACGCTATTAATCTTTAATTCATGGCGTATGTAATGTATGACTAGCTCCGCAGAAGTTTAAAAATTTACAGTACTGAAAATTCTAAAACTGAAATTTCTTTTAAAATTTGTTCATGATGGGTCCAGGAATGTTATCGTTTAATTCATGGCGTACGTAATGTATGATCAACTCCGTGCGATTTTTTATGTTTTAAATTTTAGTCTTTGAAAAAGTCATTTTCCAAATGGTCGTTGTAATTTATTAAATTGCATTATTTTTCTTTTGTTGCTGTTGATGTTAGCTCGAATAGAGATCCACGGTCTCCTTAACTTTCCTTTTTAGGTGCGTTCGTAGTTATATAAATACATAGCACCTATAGTCGTCGTTCAGTCCGTCCGTCTGTCTCTCCTTCCGCATATAACAGAGAAAAAACTACCCAACCGAATGGTCTGAAATTTTAAATAGGGTGTTTATAAAGTCCCGGACCCATTTTGATGTTTAATAACTCATTAAATAATGAAGATCGATTAAAATTATTAACAAAATAAAAAAAATGCAATTTAACAAATTACAACGACCATTTGGAAAATGATTTTTTCAAAGACTAAAATTTAAGACATAAAAAATAGCACGGAGTTGATCATACATTACGTACGTCATGAATTAAACATTAATAGTGTTATTACATGTAAAAATTGCAAGCGACGGAAAACGCCTGCGACTCATACGTATTATCCACCTGAAACTTATGTATTCTCGTATATGTACCAAGCATTTCATTGGCTGTTCGGGAAAAGGCTTTTCCATCGTCAGGTTTCCAAGAAATCTGCAATCCATTTTAAATGAAATTTCATTATTAAACTTCTAAACATCCCACAATATTACTTTTTACACCGTCGTATAGAGAAAAAAATGTACTTTTAAATGCAATTTGTTTGAAAGCTGTATCTCAATTTGTTTCTGAGTTATTAATTTTTTTTTGTAATTTTTATTACTTTTTTGTCATAGTGGCAACAGATCTCTGTTAAAAGTAAAGGGAAATACATATTACTGTATAGACCAATCAGAATACGAATAAAATGCGGATTAAACCAATAAAAACCTTTAGCTATGCTTTTGATTTCCCATCCTGACGAGAACAATAACCATTTTTCCAAATGGTTAATAAATGGTTAGATAGACTCAAAAAGTTTCATGACCCTTGTCAATGAACTTCCACGTGTGCCCCCTTTGTCGCACGGAGAAAATCAAGTCGATAGTCATTTTCACGCCAGGTAGCGGCAAGCATGTCTGCACACACAGATGATATCCCGGTTGTAATTCTGGCTTTTAAGTCATCAATGTTCGACACTCTCCTCCTATAAACATTGTCCTTTACAAATCTCCAAAGGAAAAAGTCCAACGGCGTTATATCAGGTGATCTGGGTGGGCAAGGAATTGGACCTCCTCGCCCAATCCATCTTCCTGGAAAATGGTCATTCAAAGAAGTACGAACGATGGTACCCCAATGAGGTGGTGCACCATCTTGTTGCAAAATGACATGCGGCTGAAGCTCTTCTAGTTGTGGAAATATGTGCCTAATTACAACCGCAATTACATTACATTTAAATTACAACCGCAATTACATTACATTTAAATTACAACCGCAATAGCATCTGTGGATGCCGACATGCTTGCCGCTATCTGGCGTGAAATTGACTATCGACTTGATATTCTCCGTGCGACGAAGGGGGCACACGTGGAAGTTCATTGACAAGGGTCATGAAACTTTTTGAGTCTATCTAACCATTTATGTTATTAATTTTAATCTATCTATATTATTTTATAAGTTATTAAACATCAAAATGGGTCCGGGACTTTATAAACACCCTGTATAATGGCTGCAAAATTTCGTCGAGTCATTTCAAATTTTATGAAAATCGGATGCATAGTTTAATTAAAGGGACAGTTAAAAGTTTTCCGTTACATTAAGGCCAATGGAAAAAAAAATATTTCAAGTGCATTTTAATGATGTTACAGCCCTTCGGATGGCCTGAAATTTTAAATATATAATTGTTACAAAATGTTGTCGAGTCTCATCAAATTTTATGAAAATCAGATGTATAGTTTAATTATAGGGACAGTCAAAAGTTTTCCGTTACATTAAGGCCACTGGGAAAAAAATATTGCAAGCGCATTTTAATGATATTACAGCCTTTCGAACAGAATGAAATTTACATGTACTTAGGAAGTACACTAAAATATACATTCCGTACAATATGCGGCGCAAAAAATATTTATAAAACTAGTTATTATACAAACGCACCGCATTTGCCACGTTTGACGAGCAATTTCCAACTTGTTTTATATCTTTACAAGACAACAATGAATTCCATTACCGAATCGTAATTTACTTCTTCTTTCCCAAAGTAATGAACAACATGTTAACAATTTTTGTTTCCTGAACAATATCGTGCATTAACTTTTGATAAGAAATTTTCCTATGTGCTAAAATATCATTTTCTCTAATAAAAGCAGATAATAACCTTGATCATGAAGTTAAAAAAAAAAAAATCGCAATCGATTTTTATTGTATAACTAGAAAGATAGCCCGTCAAAAATGACGAAAAATGAGATGTAAAGATACGTACGACACATGTGCAAGAATACGAGTAGTTTTTCTTGCTTGTTCCGCAGTGATAGATGAAAATAACACATTTTAAGGGGACCGGGAAAGCCCTATCTCCGCCATGTTAAATCTACCAACTTCATGTACCTTTTTCTCAGAAATGGTGAAAGATAGAGTTGTAGATTTTTTAGAGTAATTAGAATAACATGTTTTACGTATTTTAACAGACTATTTTCTTTTTCAGCGAAACTGAAACTGAAAATTAATTATTAATTATTTATTCAAAGTCATTTTTAAATTAGCATTTTTGATAAGATTTCACGGCCCAAAATAAATAATTTTCAACAAATCATTAAATCCTTGTATTAAAGTATACAATACAATATAAGTAATTAAAGAAAAAAAATCTCAGTTCTTAAGTTTAACAGATATCGAAAAAAAAAGGAACATAAACATGAAAAATCCAAGTTTTTAGAAAAAAGTCAATTAAAGATTTAAATGGCCATTAAGCTGTGAAGTACTCTTAGAAAGAATGAATAATTCCAACAATTCTTTTTTTTCATATATAAACATGCGTGACACATCAATGGAAAGATAAAAGTTTAAACTATTTAATGATATAAAAAAGTAAAAATCGATTTTTTTCCCAAATTTCGCTTACCTGTGGAAAATGTAGTCCACAGAAAATGTGGTTAACAAAAAAAAAAAAAAAAAAAAAAAACCGCCCTTAAAATGTGGAAATATGTTGCGAAATTTTCTTCTTCGACAAAGCTCCTATACTGGAAAAATACCGAGAATTTAATTTCCGTATCCTGCCATATAAACTTTACATAGCCAGATACAGAAATTACACTATCTAAATTCTTTACATTGTAAAGCACATTAAAATCGGGCAGTTAGGAGCTCAGATAGCTCAGCCATTACCGTCTTAATACTCAAGGCCTCCGGACTGATTTCGTGACGTACCAAATGAAGATTAAACCCTTGAAGGGGCGTTTGTGTAATGCTTAATTCCCACTGGAAAAAAAGTTATTTCAAAATAAGGAAAAGCAATTTTACGACTTTTCTCCACTAAAGTCAGAAAACTAAAATTTCCTAAAATTTTTCTGGTGCAAATCCTGATTAATCGTAGATGGGATAAAATATATCACACCGCCCCTCAAGGAGTTAAGTGGCGGCGGTATATATTATATACCACCTACGATTAATCAGGATTTGCACCAGAAAAATTTTAGGAAATTTTAGTTTTCTGACTTTAGTGGAGAAAAGTCGGAAAATTGCTTTTCCTTATTTTGAAATAAAATTTTTCTAAATTTCCGGTGGGAATTAAGCATTACACAAACGCAATTGCTTGC
The DNA here is from genome assembly GCA_963932465.1 of Maratus speciosus. Taxonomy (NCBI): domain Eukaryota; kingdom Metazoa; phylum Arthropoda; class Arachnida; order Araneae; family Salticidae; genus Maratus; species Maratus speciosus. The sequence goes on along the minus strand of OZ010798.1, from coordinate 160,364,999 downwards.
CCTTCAAGGGGTTAACCTTCATTTGGTACGTCACGAAATCAGTCCGGAGGCCTTGAGTATTGAGACGGTAATGGCTCAGCGCCGTCTAATGGCGGTTATTTTATTAGTAGCATCTGGATTAAGATGTAAAGACGTACATTTTCGTACATTACACTTTAAATTCTGACCCATAGATAATGCACGGAGAACCCGAAAAAAAACCTTAAATATACAGAGTTTAAATATAAGAACGGTGAGCTCGATTATGAAAGGTTAATGTGTTTCAATCAGAATTTCGTCAAATCAGCTAGCTATAGTCAAGTTGGCTTGACATATGACAACTTATTTTTGTCACCAAATTTGGCGAAATACAGCCAAATTTTGCCAAGTTGGTCAAAATTTGGCACTATAATGGTAATCCTGCCATTAGTAGCTACTTTTTAACAATTTCTCATTGTTGAAGCTGCTACCGATTTCTCCGTAGGAAGCCTAACCTTGACACGCCGCGATCAATGAGGCGGTTCAACCGGAATTGTGAGGGACACACAGAGACTTGGATTTCATATAGATTTACAAAATGTAAGTAATAACATGAATATATTTGAATTTGCTATTGAATACATTCATATTTAATTGTAACTAACTTCCACAACTGTATATATACAGTTGTATATGTGACGAAAATAAAGATGAAGCATTAAATAAATAAAAAGAGTTAATTTGCTGTTAGATAAAATAAACATTTGAGTGCAGTAGGTAAAATAAACATAGTCTTGAATGCCGTAGTAGATCGTATAGCAAAGATGATAAGATTGTTATGCAGTAAAAATAACAGGGAATGATCTTACTTAAATGATGAAGTAACACATTGATGAGACAGCAGTTATAAAAAATCTTCTTTATTCGTCGATTCACTTGAGAGGTTGGAAGGTAGTTAGAAGAAGTAGGTCACCGTACATATTAGAAAACCGTTCCACGTAGCATTATTAAAAACTTAAGTAATTCCATGACTATAAAGAATGCTGGCTAAAGCTGGTAAAAATCCTTTCTTAGAGAATGTCTTGAAGATAAAAAAGTTCAAATTCGAAAAGCGTTAAATTAAATTCCTTCGGCGATCTGCGACAAACTTTTACTTATTAAATGAGCACCTTAGAAGAACATGATCGCTAAACGGTGTTCGCGCTTCTTCAAACAGGCACTAGGCCCGATTTGAAAAGGACAATCACATTGTCAAAAAATACATATGAAACTTTCGTAAAATCTCTTAAAAAACTGGCTGCATTTTGTATATATACTATATAAACGGGGTCTTCAAAAGTGCATCCACGATTGATTCAAATCTATTCGTTAAATTAAATTTACGCATTATGATTAAATCGTATGAAAATAGAGAAAAGAAAACGAAACCTTTCAGGGAGAGAATGAAGCTTTTAATTCGCCAAGCGAAAACACACCCCAATATGACGTGGGCGACGTCATCATTTGCAATACGCGCCGATTCTAAAAATAGATCATGAGGGGGGAAAAGCTGTCTTACAAAGTTCTGTTACTTTCGGTAAAAAGGAAAGAAAATAAAGCGATTTGAACGATGTTTAAGTCGAAAGAAAATCATTTAAAAAGGGCGAGATAAGAATACTGTATTACAAATAAAAAATAAATGTGATTACTACATCACAGTATAACATCAATTTCCAACTTACATTACTTGTATGTGTTTTAAAAAGTCTTTTATACCTAACAAGTATATAAATAAATTCAGATTTATATACCACAAAATAACTTTATAAAAAAGTCCCTCGAAAGATAAAAAAAATAGATGTTAACACTTTCAGAGGCAAAGTTTTATAATCTGAAAATGTTGAAGTAATTGAATGACACCAGAATGTCAGATAATTCATTAATTGCTATAAGTGCTAAACATAAATTTTAAAACGGCAAAATACATTTATTTATTTACATTTCGAAATAGCATCAGACGGCAACATTGTATAGAAAATAAAATGATAAAAATATTTTCGCAAAAATTCAAACTGGAAAACTAGTATACAAAATAAATAAATAAATAAATAAATAAATAAAAATAAATAAAAAATATCACGCGAACACAAGCATAAGGAAATAACTGCAACATTAACAATTAACAAAAATCATGCGCACAGTATAGATTATGAAACACTTTCCAACACTCCCTGAAAGCTTTAACGAAACTTCGTTACTTAGGGAAATAAGGTAAATAAGAAAACTAAGTAAACATTTAAAAATCTGATTTCAGTTGTTACCGCCTATAGCCAAATGTGTATTCCAATTCTTTTGAACAGCCTTCTATTCGCTCTATATATTTGATATGTACTATACTATATAATGGAAAAATTTAGTTTAGGAAGAAAATGCATAACAGGTTTAAATTCATCTTTCAGCAATTTATACTAATAGATGGAAACATACTTGAATACTTTTGTACAGCCCTGTAGTTAACCCAACACCTTTATTACATGCCACTATTTAACAAAAATTTAATTCAAACTAAAACACGCTTAAAACTACTGAAATTACATTTCCAGAAATTATCACCCATAGACGGCCATGTATCCAACTCTTTGCGTGGCCCTGTATATCATTTTGTCTTTGTTCTACAAATATTTCTTAGTACACTAAATTCAGTTCAGCGTAAAAATGCATAACTCCTTTAAAACCCACCTTTAAGCAATTTATGCTCATACGCAGTAACCTTTACGAATTCATTTCTGTAGCTCTGTATATGAACTATAGCATTTATACGCACTATATAGTATGCATAAATATAGTAAACAAGTAGGTAAGTGTTATTACAGATCGCACAGAGGGTTTCGTTTAATATTCCTTTCAAAGCACTTTATCCTTTTGAAAAATCTGTTAGTTCCACATTTCGCAACCAGGGCGCACTCTATTCTAAACAAACCTCTATCCGAAAGAAACTCCGTTTTATACACTATTCGTAGATATATTAGTCGAGGGGATTGGGTCGATAGCACCCGAGAAAAGTAGGCGCCCCTGGCGTTAAATAGTGGAACTAAAATATGTAAGGCTATGGTGCATAATATGGAAGAATGGTCAAAGGGGTGCCGGCAAAAGTTGGAAAAGTGCTCCCCGGGTGAAAAGGGCGGAGGTTAGAAAAATTGCTTAAAATACACAAATTAGAGCCGGGAGGAGTAAATAAATTAAGTATATAATAATATAATAATATAATAATATATATAATATAATAATATAATATAAGTATATAATAATATAATAATATATATAATATAATAATATAATATAAGTATATAATAATATAATAACCTTTTTGAAAATTTTATTATTTGCCGTGTGGTCTGAGGTATTCAGCTATATGTATGCAAAAATTCATGTCTGCAACTTAATTAGGGGCTCTCTTAGAGAGAATTGCTTAAAATACATATGTGGTAACTCAAAGGGTTAAACGTAAGACTTTTTCAAGATTTTATGATTTGTCGCCTGGCTTCAGGTGTTCTGCTATAATTATGCAAAATTTCAAATCTCCAATTTAATAAAGAGCTCAGTTAGAAAGAATTGCTTAAAATACGCATGTGGGAGCCCAAATGGTTAAATGTACGGCTTTTTCAAAATTTTATGATTTGTCGTTTGATGTGAGGTGTTCAGCTATAAGTATGCAAAATTTCACGCCTCTAACCTAAATAGGGGCTCACTTAGAAAGAATTCTTTAAAATACACATGTGGGAGCCCAAAGGGTTAAATGTACGACTTTTTCAAAATTTTATGATTTGTCGTATGATGTGTGGTGTTCAGCTATAAGTATGCAAAATTTCAAGTCTCCAACATGTATAGTTTCTGAGGACGGGCTCTGTGACTGACGGACAGATAGACAGAGGAGCGAAACGAATAGGGTTTCGTCAGATGAACGAAACCCTAAAAAAGCGCATATCCTAATTAAAAATGCATTTCGAGCAATCATTACTAATATACAGTAATTCGGATGCAATATAAGTACCTGAAATCTTTTCAAATACACCGCAAACAATTTTCCCTATACCATTATGAACGGAATTCTTTTGTGTGGCCCTGTAAATGAACAATAACTATTCTTTGCACCACATATTCAACAGAATGCATATTTTAGTGGGCTTCATAAATGAATATCAATTTTACTATGTTTGAAAGAATGTAACACCATTAAAAATCATTTGAAACGATTTTTTCCCATTGGCCGTAATGTAACGGAAAAATTTGACTGTCCCTGTAAATGAACTAAACATACTACAAACTTCATTTGGAATAGGGAACGTGCTACGGTAGAGGTCACTAACATCCAAAAATTTCAGAACGATCCGAGCATATTTACGAGAGTTAGAGCTTGGACAGACGGCCAGACGGAAAGACGGACAGACGGACAGACAAACCGAAGTCATAAACACTTTTCAACTTTGTTGGAAAGTGTTAAAAATGGAAATTTGTGAACCTGAGTTATTTTATATTATTGTTTCATTATCCCGTATAGCATTTCTTTCCAAATTTTAGGGAGCTCCATGTATGGAATCATCGGTCCAAAAATAAACCACATCCCTTCAAGGGGTTAAGCATAGTTAATCAACTTATAATATCCTAAAAGTTCTCATAGGAAGAAGAATTTTTCTTTCGTTAATGCTTTCCAATTTTTATAACATAGGAATAATATCACAAGTTTTCGATAAGCGCATGATTGTTATGAAGTCATCCGTAATACGCATATCACGCGTCATAACAGTAACTTTTTCAGCTATAGTAAAATTTCTGGTCTTAAAAGATTATTTTCTGATAAGAGCTAGACCAAAAAAATATATGTTCAAGGATTATTTAGGTTTATTTAGCAGCTCGTATAAATCTCAAAATGTAAATAAAGTGTATCTGAAACCCGATTATTCCTGATAAGTACATACATTAAGAGATTCTAATGAAATTTAAAACCATTTTCTGCTTTGCGTCCCGCTGCATTATTATTATCGTGGCTACATGTAAATTGTTTTAAACTTTGACATTTATTCATGTTACGGAAAATATTAACATATTTTTTGAATTAATTTGGTAAATTTTTCCATAATAAGGTCAAGAAATTTTCTTTTGTTGATAATCACTTCTAAATTCTGTATACACGTGAATTTTTCATCTTTGCCCAATATATTTTTTAATATATTAAAATTAATAAAGAAATTAATTACTCAAGAATCGCATGCGATAATAAAAACTACACTGCAAATTTCCAAACACAAAAATAAATACATTTTAGAACACTTTTTGTCACCAAATTAACAACACATTAATGTGTTGTCAATTGGAAAACTTCATATACAAAATATTTTTTGGGTTGTGATTGTGTTCTTAATATGTTACAAAAGTGTAGCTATCTAGAAATGTGTTCTTAATATGTTACAAAAGTGTTGCTATCTAAAAATGTGTTCTAAAAATAGTGTTGAAATCGTGTTGCAAATAGTGTTGCTGAAAATATTTTCTTTCAATAGTGTTTTGCTGCACAAAATTTTGTCACCAAATTAACAACACATTGTAAACACCACACAATTTAGAACACTATAAAACAACACGTGTAAAACACATTCAAAACACTTTCTACATGGTGCCTTTAAAATAATTCATACTTAAAACACACATACTTACACACACTTAAAACATACTATTTATTAAACATTTATAGCACAATTTTAAGAATGAGTATTTGCAAATGTTTTGAAAACACATTTTCTCCTCTTTTAATTTGCAACAACACTTTTTGCACAATCTTTTTATTTAGCACAACACATTCACAACACAATCGAAAATGATTTTAGTTAGTAGTGTTAATTATTATGTTCAGTTGGTGGTGCAAAAGTGTTTCACGAATTTGCAGTGTATTATCACCAAACTAACTGAACATTACTAAAAGTGATAAAAATACATTTAAATGGCAAATAAATACCTTCATTTATTCATATTGACATGTTTCATTGCTCTGACGGCACCATTTTCATGATCGATAATGATACAAATATTTTCGCAAAAAATTTTAAATTGAAAACTCATAAAAAAAAATCACGCGAACTCATGCATAATGAAATTAATTGCAATATTAAAAATGGATATTAGTGAACGTGAATTATTTTACACTATTGTTTCATTATTCTGCATAGCATCTCTTTCCAAATTTTAGGAAGCTACACGTCAACTAATATCCATTTTTAATATTGCAGTTAATTTCATTATGCATGAGTTCGCGTGATTTTTGTTTATCAGTTTTCAATTAAAATTTTTTTGCGAAAATATTTGTATTATTATCGATCTTGAAAATGTTGTCGTCAGACCAATGAAGTATGTCGATCTGAATAAATAAAGGTATTTATTTGCCATTTAAGTGTATTTTTATTACTTTTAGAAAATGTTAAGTTAGTTTGATAGATCAAGAGATTTCAGTATATTTTATTATCACCAAGTATTCTAACGACTGATATTATTATTATTTTTAAATGCGTATTATATAAATTCAATCATGAAAATATTTGAATATTGTACTGAATATATTAATATTAACACTTACGTTACCTATATTATAAATCAAAAACAGGTCCGTGAGTAAAGTGTGACGTCATATCGACGATGGCAATGATTTAAGCAATTCATTTCCGCACGCAAATTAAATTACTTCTAAACGTAGCACAATTCTAATATTTACACCATCGAATACGATAAAAATTGCACTTTCAAATTCAATTTCATCGAAAAATGTATCTCCATTTACTGATTTTTTATATATTTTTTAAATTATTTTCCTTCATGCCCTTTAAAAGATATCTGTGTATCGCGTATAGGCCGAATACGGAAAATTAATCTGATTGCACTTAAATAAATAGTTCAGCTTTTGTTTCCGGCTAATATACCATAAAGAAATTAAAATTTCATTAATAGATAAATAAGTAAAATAAATAAAAGGAAAATTTAACAAATATTTAATTGAACGCGCTTAAACACTAAAATAATCAGAATGAAAAAGGATACTGTAAACAGCAAAATCTTTGGCAATCTCTTCCTCTATTAAATCTGCCATGTGGGCTCATATGAAAGTACATTTTTTAGTAAATTTCAAAACTTTATTTAAAGGCATATTTGATATTTTTCATATAAAAACGCTTTTTAGGGTTGTTACTGGGTAAAGTAAAAAAATAAAAAATAAATTAAAAATTTAAAAATATATTAACCCTTTAGGTGCTGAATTATGATTTCTTGAAAATTTTATCTTCCAAAAACAGTTTTCTCGAATTTTTGAAGCTACATTAGATGATTTGCATAATCATTTAAAAAAATTTAGAAGGATTTTAGAAGGATTGAAGGATTTAGAAGGATTCATTAAATTTGAATTTATAGGGATTTTGTGCAATATTTATAACCCCACTCAAATATTTTATTTTAAATATTTTTCTCAGTATTTTGTAGAATTAGTAAATGTACAAATATAATGTCTTACAATAGAAATATAGAAATATTTCCGAACTGAAATATTCCCCACCCCTCAACGCCAAGAAAGATGAGAAAATCCAAAGGCAAAATAAATCATCCTTTTAAAAATATTTTTGTTTTGTGTAACAAATAATGCTATTGGAACAAGATAAAGCAGTGCATCTATAACTCATTGTGAACTGTATTACTACGAATTGATGTATTAAAGGCATTTTATAACAAGTTATTTTAATGATACTTATAAGTACCGCCAGTAGATGGAGGGTTTTCAATTCAAAATAATTTTTGGTGTTGTTACTGGGCAATCTAAAAATTATATTAAATGTACAAAATGTATTAAATTTTTTAGTTCAAAATTATTTTTATCTATGTTCTGTATACCCAGAAGTATGTTCTGTTACCAGAAAAGCATTGTTTGAACCTCCTGGTTTATATACTTGCTGATATTAAATGCACCACTGCTTGAGGAATAATCATCGAAGCATTCAGAAGACAATCCGACTAACTCCAGTTTAAGGGGCGTTTTTTTAAACAAAGGAACGTTGAAAATTTTCCATACAGTGATAAAAAATTTCCCTTGATTAAAACAAAATTAATGAGTTCAATCAAAATATCCCGAGAAAACATATTATACAGATACAATATTTTTATAGTTACAATAACTTTAACTGTTTATACTGAACATTTTTGTTTGATGGAGTTAATCCATTTGTGCACTGAACGGCTGACGATCTTAACCTGTTGATTACGTGTTTGGGACACAGTACATCCCAGCGACTGATTTTTAGGGTTTCGTTCATCTCACGAAACCCTATTCGTCTCGCTCCTCTGTCTGTCTGTCCGTCACAGAGCCCGTTCTCAGAAACTATACATGTTGGAGACATGAAATTTTGGGTATAAATAGCTGAACACCTCACATCATACGACAAATCATAAAATTTTGAAAAAGTCGTGCATTTAACCCTTTGGACTCCCGCATGTGTATTTTAAACAATTCTTTCTAAGTGAGCTCCTAATTATGTTGGAGACATGAAATTTTGGGTACTTATAGCTGAACACCTCACATTATACGACAAATGATAAAATTTTGAAAAAGTCGTATATTTAACCCTTTGAGCTCCCGCATGTGTATATTAAACAATTCTTTCTAACTGAACCCTAATTAGGTTGGAGACATGAAATTTTGGGTACTTATAGCTGAACACCTCACATTATACGACAAATGATAAAATTTTGAAAAAGTCGTATATTTAACCCTTTGAGCTCCCGCATGTGTATTTTAAACAATTCTTTCTAAGTGAACCCTAATTAGGTTGCAGGAGTGAAATTTTGCATACTTATAGCTGAATACCTGACATCAAACGACAAATCCTAAAATTTTGAAAAAGTCGTACATTTAACCCTTTGGGCTCCCACATGCGTATTTTAAACAATTCTTTCTAAGTGAGCCCCTAATTAGGTTGGAGGCGTGAAATTTTGCATACCTATAGCTGAACACCATCATGCGACAAATCATAAAAAATTGCAAAAGTCGTACATTTAACCCTTTGGGCTCCCACATGCTTTTTTTAAGCAATTCTTTCTAACTGAGCCCCTTATTAAATTGGAGATTTGAAATTTTGCATACTTATAGCAGAACACCTGAGGCCAGGCGAAAAATCATAAAATTTTGAAAAAGTCTCATGTTTAACCCTTTGAGCTACCACATATGTATTTTAAGCAATTCTTTCTAACAGAGCCCCTAATTAAGTTGGAGACATGAATTTTTGCATACGTATAGCTGAATACCTCAGAACACACGAGAAATCATAAAATTTTCTAAAAGTCTTATATTATTTACTCCTCCGTGCTCTAACTTGTATATTTTAAGCAATTTTTCTAACCTCCGCCCTTTTCACCCGGGGAGCACTTGTCCAACTTTTGCCGACACCCCTTTGACCATTCTTTCATATTATGTACCATAGCCTTACATATTTTAGTTCCACTTTTTACCAGTAGGGGCGCCTACTTATCTCGGGTGCTATGGGCCCAATCCCCTCGACTAATATATCTACGGATAGTATGTAAAACGGAGTTTCGTTCGGATAGAGGTTTGTTTAGAATAGACTGCGCCCCTGGTTGCGAAATGTAGAACTAACAGATTTATCAAAAGGATAAAGTGCTTTTTAGGGTTTCGTTCATCTGACGAAACCCTATTCGTCTCGCTCCTCTGTCTGTCTGTCCGCCCGTCTGTCTGTCCGTCCGTCTGTCTGTCCGTCACAGAGCCCGTTCTCAGAAACTATACATGTTAGAGACTTGAAATTTTGGGTACTTATAGCTGAACACCTCACATCAAACAACAAATCATAAAATTTTGAAAAAGTTGGTAATTAACCTAATTACGGGCTAATTAAATTCTAAAATTAACCAATCAACCTTTTGAATGCTGGTGCGAACACACGTTATCGAAATCCTCCCCAGTTTCTCCTAAGGGTTGCCAGTAAATTCGGCGGATGCTCCGTCAAATCAGCCGGTGCAGGGTTACCACGCAGTAATTTAAGCAATAAATGAAGTGGACCTTTAAAAAGCAAAATCGGATCTGCCGAAGTATCGGTCTTAGAAATTCGTAACAGGTGTAGAAATACGCGGAAAAAATTCTACTTTATTTTGGTATAAATTTCAAATTTCTGCGTAGGATAGAACGCAAAAAATCCACTAAAAATCGATCGATAAAAATTTATTTTCTGTGTTTGGAAAGACAATGAAAACAGGTTTCCATTCACCGGAAGGCAGCTGTCGTCATCTCTCGACATATCGGCGCGGGAGAAATTTAAGGGGAGGAAAGTCTAATACGAAATTTAAACTTTTTATATATTAAATTTTTCGATTAAATTTTTTGACATCCGGGCTGGAAATTTCTCGCAGATTTCATACATACCCGGTTCAAAGAGATATCTTCATTACGAGCTGAGATATTAATTATTATTTTATTAATTCCTTTTATTTCCATCAAATGCCAGATTAAGATGGAGGCACGTGCTTTTTTAACGGAGATTTCATTTAATTAGGAAATCTAACAATTTGCGTGGAGTGTTTCGACGGCGCGCTATGAGATAAGTATTAATTATTCAATATGAAAAAGTTTATATGTTTATAAGTGTTCATCCCACTATTTCCGAATAGCAATTTCAGGAAATATCTTAAATTATTGTTTAAGACCGCCACTCGATATGTTCGAAACTTTAAGATACTTTATATTACATAAGAAAAAGTGTAAAAAAGAATGGAGTGTGATATTTCGAGGAGTGGAAGGGGGGGGGGGCTAGATTTATTTATTAAATCTTAGCGTTTGTTATCGCAGAAAATGTTTTAAATTGTTGGTTAAGACTGCACCGCCACCCTCCCGACCATGTATCTACGGAGAGATTGCGCAAGGGAGTTTCGTTCAGATATGCTTTTGTTAAGAATAGAGTGCGCTCCCTGGTGGTGGAATGCGGAACTAACGGAACGCGATTTTGTTAAAATTAGGAAATATAACAAGGCGATCCGTTTGCAATTTTAAGATACTTCATGACACATAATAAAAAGCTTATAAAATAATGTTGCATGCAATTTCCTGTGAAGGGAGGGCGGGGGAGGGGCGCTGGATTTCTTTTTTAAAAATTAGCGTTTACGACCTTTTTAGATGTCGTTTTTTGAGCACTATGATATACTCAGACACGTGCTGCTTATGAAATATAAAAATGTCAAAATTTTAGTTACCACTATTTCCGAATAGTACTTTCAGCAAATTTCTTAATTTCTCGCTTAAGGCCGCCACCAACTCGAGTAACACATCCACTGATAGGTTGTTTAACAGAGTTTCGATCTGATACACTTTTGTTATGAATAGTGTGCGCTAACTGGTGGTGGAATTTGCAACTAACATAACGCAATTTTGTTAAAATTATGAAATCTAAGAAGTCGATCTGCTGGAAACTTTGACATAGTTCATAACACATAATAAAAGGCTTATAAAATAATGTTCCGTGCAATTTCCAGGGGCGCCTACCTATCTCGGGTGCTATAGACTCGATCCCCTCGACTAATATACCTACGGATAGGTTGTAAAACGGAGTTTCCTTTGGATAGAGGTTTGTGTAGAATAGAATGCGCCCCCTGGTTGCGAAATGTGAAACTAACATATTTCGCAAAAGGATAAAGTGTTTGAAAGGAATATTAAACGAAACCCTCTGTGCGATCTGTGATCACACTTACCCACTTATTTAACTTTTATAATTACTTTTATGTATTTTTTAACGCTAAATAAAAAAAAAAAATACCTCCACTTTTAACCATCATGTCAGGATTTTTCGCAAATCGTAAATTTCAAGGTTAAAAAATAGCAAAAAATCTGATACTATAAAATAGATGTAAGACTTTTTTATTCAGTTTAATTTTATTTAATTCAATAATTTATTCAATTTTGTGGCTTATACTGGGTTTCTTACAGCTAAACAGCACAGGGGTCCGATGAGGTTGGTAAGGGAGGATGGATCAATTTTAACTTTGAGCTTTTTAACTTTGAAGTTTGCGATTTGAGAAAAATCCTGACGTGATGGTTTAAAATGAAGCTCATTTCCGGGTTCAGCGCTAAAAATTACTTGTGAATCAATTTTCAAAAGCTAAAAAACATAACACAACCCAAAATTTGAAAGACGGTGTAATCTAACAGCATTTTAAAATATGTATCATTTTTAGGGTTTCGTTCATCTGACGAAACCCTATTCGTCTCACTCCTTTGTCTGTCTGTCTGTCCGTCTGTCCGTCACAGAGCCCGTTCTCAGAAACTATACATGTTAGAGATTTGAAATTTCGGGTACTTATAGCTGAACACCTCACATCAAACAACAAATCATAAAATTTTGAAAAAGTTGGTAATTAACTGAATTACTAGCTAATTAACTTCTAAAATTAACCAATCCACCTTTTTAACGCAGATTCAAATGAACTTTCTCCAAATCATCCGCGTTTCTCCTAAGGGTTGTCAGTAAAATCAGCCGATGTATGGTTACCACGGAGGAAATTAAGCCGAAAAACGAAGTGGGCATTTTAAATCGAAATCGCATATCAGAAAATATTGGTCCGAGAAATTTGTAAATGGAATAGACAGACGCAGAAAAAATCTACTTTCATTTGGTATAAAGTTCACATTTCTGCGATGTGTATAAGTTAAAATATCCACTAAAAATCGATCGATAAAAATTTATTTTCTTTAATTGGAAAGACAAGGAAAAAAGATTTCAATTCAAAAGATTTCAAAGCAGGTAGACATGACGACGCTGCGGTTTTTCTTAATAGCATATTTTAATACGGAATTTTAACTTTTTAAATATTAAATTTTTTGATTAAATTTTATGGCATCCCGATGTCAAATTTCTCGATGATTTTATTGATACCTATTTCTAAGTCCTATCTTAATTACAAGCTGAAATATTAATTATTATTTAATTAATCGGTTTAACTCGCAGAAGAATAAATGGCGGTAACTCCCACATGTGTATTTTAAACAATTCTTTCTAGGTGAGCCCCTAATTATGTTGGAGACATGAAATTTCGGGTACTTATAGCTGGACACCTCACATCAAACAACAAGTGATAAAATTTTGGAAAAAGTCGTACATTTAACCCTTTGGGCTCCCACATGTGTATTTTAAACAATTCTTTCTAAGTGAGCCCCTAATTATGTTGGAGACATGAAATTTTCGGTACTTATATCTGAACACCTGACATCATACGACAAATCATAAAATTTTGAAAAGTCGTACATTTAACCCTTTGGGCTCCCACATGTGTATTTAAAAAAAAAAATTTCTAAGTGAGCCCCTAATTATGTTGGAGACATGAAATTTTCAGTACTTATAGCTGAAAACCTCACATCATACGACAAAACATAAAATTTTGAAAAAGTCGTACATTTAACCCTTTGGGCTCCCACATGTGTATTTTAAACAATTCTTTCTAAGTGAGCCCCTAATTATGTTGGATGCGCGAAATTCTGCATACTTATAGCTGAACACCACACATCATACGACAAATGATAAAATTTTGAAAAAGTCGTACATTTAACCCTTTGGGCTCCTGCATGTGTATTTTAAACAATTATTTCTAAGTGAACCTCTAATTAAGTTGGAAGCGTGAAATTTTGCATTCTTATAGCTGAACACCTCACATCAAACGACAAATCATAAAATTTTGAAAATGTCGTACGTTTAACCCTTTGGGCTCCCACATGTGTATTTTAAACAATTCTTTCTAAGTGAGCCCCTATTTAGGTTGGAAGCGTGAAATTTTGCATACTTATAGCTCAACATCCCAGATTACACGTCAAATAATAAATTTTGAAAAAGTTTTATGTTTAACCCTTTCAACTCCAGCTCGTGTATTTTAAGCAATTCTTTCTAACTGAGCCCCTAATTAAATTGGAGATTTTAAATTTTGCATAATTATAGCAGAACACATGAGGCCAAGCGACAAATCATAAAATCTTGAAAATTTCTTATGTTTAACCCTTTGAGCTACCACATATGTATTTGAAGCAATTCTTTCTAAGAGAGCCCCTAATTAAGTTGGAGACATGAAATTTTGCATACGTATAGTTGAATACCTTAGACCACACGGCAGATCATAAAATCTTCAAAAAGTCTTATATTATTTACCTCTCCGGGATCTAGCTTGTGTATTTTAAGTAATTTTTCTAACATCCGCCCTTTTAACCAGGGGAGAAATTTTCCAACTTTTGCCGACACCCCTTTGACCCTTCTTTCATATTGTGCACCATAGCCTTACATATTTTAGTTCCATTTTTTACCGCCAGGTGCGCCTACTGATCTCAGGTGCTATGGGCCCAATCCCCTCGACTAATATATCTGCGGATAGTATGTAAAACGGGATTTCGTTCGGATAGATGTTTGTTTAGAATCGAGTGCGCCCCCTGGTTGCGAAATGTGGAAGTAATAGATTTTTCAAAAAGATAAAGTGTTTTGAAAGGAATATTAAACGAAACACTTTGTGCGATCTGTGATCACACTTACCCACTTGTTTTATTCTGTTCGTACCACTTTTCGAATCCATGCGATACACTTATATTAATACATTTTCAACCACAAAGAAAATTCATAAAAAGTGGGGATGGATTGTACTTTGTGCCGATATATTAAGAAAGAGACACAATGTATAAATACACAAATATGTTTAAAATGCATACAGCTGTTACGAAACCTCTAAAGGTTTCATCATCAGTGCTTAAAAAATCAAAGGTAAAATTAAATCTCTGTGTAAAAAAAAGTGGGGGAGACAGAGAACCAGTAAGGTGTACCTTACAGAGCTGTAAGGCTTACCTTATTCTGTAAGGAGGAAACAGAGCTGTAAGCTACGCCTTTCTGGCTCTCTGTCTCCTCCCTTTTACCCAGAGTTTTAATTTTACCTTTGATTTTTTTAGCACTGATGATGAAACCTTAGAGGTTTCGAAACAGTTGTATGCTTTTTAAACATATTTATATTTGTGTCTTTATAAGTTGTTTCTCTTTCTTAACAAAGAAAACTCTTTGTACCTTGTGGTACGATTGAATATATATACTCACCAGTCGTGATCGGTGATAGAAAAATTAATCGATATAAATATCTATATCCAAAGAGATTCTTAATCGAATTGAGCCAAATAAAACCAAAGTGATTCTTAATCATAACATAGGAGATCTTGTGAAAAATATAATTTATTCTTTGTTAATGCTTCAACTTTTCTAACTTAGGAATTATGTCACAACTTTGTCAGTAAATGTATGGATGCAATAAAGTCATCAACAAAAGTCATTATTCATACGCCATGACAGCATCTCTTTCCGCGAGAGTAAGATTTTGCTTCTTAAAGGATTATTTTAGGATAAAATCTATTCCAACAGAAAATATATATTCACGGATTATTTAGAATTAGTTCGTAGATCGCATAAGCCTCAAAATGCAAATAAAGTATATCTGAAACAAAAATAATTCCTGCTATGTACTTTGAGATACTGTAAGTTTAAAACACATTTCTGCTTTGCGTTTTGTTACATAACCATTGTTGCGCAAAAACCTATAAAAGTGTTTTGAACTTTAAGTCGGAATATGAACTTTATGTTTGAATATCATTCTTCGGAAGATATTTAGATACCGTCTAAAGTATCGATATATTGATAAGAATGATAAATTTTGCATAAGGTATAGTAACGTAATTATCTATCACTTCTAGCGCTGAGAAGAATTTTTCGCCTCGCAGAAAACACTGTTTGGATGTCCTGTTTTATATAATTGCGTAACGCCTATGTGCCGCAGTAATCACACTATAAAGTATTTATCCGTAAACAAATCTATATTCAAACAGATTTTTATTCATAGTTAATCACTCATAATATCCTAAAAGATCTTGTGAAAAATATAATTTCTTTTTTTTTAATGCTTCAATTTAGGAATTATGGCCCAACTTAGTCCGTAAATGTATGAGTGCCATAAAATCATCAACAAAAGTCATTATCCATACGCCATGACAGCAACTCTTTAGCGAGAGTAGATTTTTTTTCTTAAAGGATTATTTTAGGATAAAATCTATTCCAACTATTCCAACAGAAAATATATTTTTACGGATTATTTAGGATTAGTTCGCAGACGTATAACTCTCAAAATGCAAATAAAGTACACCTGAAAGAAAAATTATTCCTTGTAAGTACTTTCAGATACCGTAATTAAGTTTATAACACACATTTCTGCTTTGTATTTTGTTACATAATTATTGTTGCGCAAAAACCTATAAAAGTATTTTGAACTTTATATTTAATCATGCTTCCGAACGTATTTACATACCGTTTATAGTACCGATATATTGATAAGATTGATAAATTTTGCATAAGGTATAGTAACGTGATTACCTACACCGCCGTGACTACCGTGACTACTAGACTACCGTGATTACCGCTGAGAAAGTTTTTTTTGCAACACAGAAAGCACTGATTAGATGTCTTGTTTTAAATAATTGTGTAGCGCCTATGTACTGCAGTAGTAGAAATGATCATCCTATAAAATATTTATCGATAAACAAATCTATATCCACAGAGATTCTTAATGATAGTTAATCACTCATAATATCCTAAAAGATCTTGTGAAAAATATAATTCCTTTTCGATAATGCTTCAAATTTTTCTAACTTAGGAATTAAGTCACAACTTTGTCAGTAAATGTATGGGTGTCATAAAGTCATCAGCAAAATTCATTATTCATACGCCATGAAAGCAAATCGTGTTGCGAGAGTAAGGTTTTACATCCGATGGGATTATTTTAATCTTTTAATATTTTATGATAAAATCTATCCCAACAGAATATATAATTTCACTGATTATTTAGGATTAGTCCACAAATCGTATAAGTCTGAAAATGCAAAGAAAGCATATCTGAAATAAAAAATATTCCTGGTAAGTGCTTTAAGAGATTCTAATTAAGTTAAAAACTCATATCTTCTTTGCATTTTGTTACATAAGTTTTGTTACATCATTGAGCAAAAACCTATAAATGTGTTTTGAACTTTATATTTAATTATGCTTCGGAAGATATTTAGATACCGTCTAAAGAATCGATATAAAATAATACATTTTCATGAGGTATAGTAACATAATTATTTATTAGTGCTAGTGCCCAGAAGAACTTTCTGCAACGCGGGATCACTGGTTGCATGTCTTGGTTTATATAATTACGGAATGCCTATGTACCGCAGTAGCAGGAATAATTATCATATAAAATATTTATACATAAACAATCTACATACACCGAGATATTTAATCATAGTTAATTGATCATAATATCCTAACAGATCTTGTAAAAAATATAATTTTCTTTTCGTTAATGGATCAACCTTTTTAGTTTAAGAATTTCTATCAGAATTTTAATACTAAATGTATGGATGCCTTAAAGCCAGCAAAAGTCATTATTCATACGCCATGACAGCAACTCTTTCCGCGAGAGTAATATTGTTCGCCTAAATGGTTATATTATGAAAGTATATAATTCCAACAGAAAATATATTTTCCTGTATTATTTAGGATTAGTTTGCAGATCGTATAAGTCCCAAAATGCAAATAACGCGTATCTAAAACAAAATTACTCCTGCTATGCACTTTAGGCGATTATAAAGAAGTTCTAAAGTCATTTCTGCTTTGCATTTTGTTACGTTACTATTGCTGCTGCAAATATCCATAAGCGGTTTGAACTTTATATTTAATTATGCTTCGGAAGATATTTATATACGTTCTAAAGTATTGATATACTGATAAAAAATGATACTTTTTTCATAAGGTCTAGTAATTTAATTATGCATTGATGACCTGGTTTCTATAATTTCGGAACGTCTATGTAAGATAAAGTATTAATTGATAAACAAATCTATATTCAAACAGACTCTTATTCATAGTTAATCACATATAATAACCTAAACGATCCTGTGAAAATGTAATTTCTTTTTTGTTAAGTCTTCAACTTTTTCTGATTTGGGAATTATGTCACAACTTTGACAGTAAATGTATGGCTGCCGTAAAGTCATCCACAAAAGTCATTATCCAAGCACCATGGCAGCAACTCTTTCCACGAGAGTAAGATTTTTCGTCTTAAAGGATTATTTTATGATAAAATCTATTCGAAACATAAAATATATTTTCACACATTATTTTGGATTAGTTCACAGAGCGTATAAGTCTGAAGATGCAAATAACGCGTATCTAAAACAAAAATTATCCCTGGTATGTACTTTCAGAGATTCTAAGTATAAAACCCATTTCTTCTTTGCGTTTTGTTACACAAATATTACTGTTCAAAAACCTATAAAAGTGTTTTGAACTTTATATTTAATCATGCTTCCAAAGATATTTAGATACCGGCTAAATTATCGATGTACTGATAAAAATTATAAATTTTGCATAAAGTATTTGAGAACTAAGAATGGAAAACGCTGAAAGTTCAAAAGAGGAAATTTTTTAAAGAACGAATAAAAAAGAAGGCGAAAGCACCTCATTTGCCACGTTTGATGTAAAATTTTCGACTAGGTTGAACGATTACTAGTAGGGTTAGCAATTCAAGCGTTCTGCAGTTTGTTAAGCTTGGCACTTAAGACATTTTTTCGCAAAGAAAAAATAAAGATTTTCGCTTTTCTGATACTTTAAGCATAAAGTATTTGAGGACTAAGAATGGAAAACGCTGAAAGTTCAAAAGAAGAAATTTTTTAAGAGAGCGAAAAAAAAAAGAAGGCGAAAGCACCGCATTTGCCACGTTTGATGTAAAATTTCCGACTAGTTTAAACTATTACTACTAAAGTTAGCACTTCAAGCGTTCTGCTGTTTGTTAAGTTTGGCACTTAAGACATTTTTTTTCGCAAAGAAAAAATAAAGATTTTCGCTTTTTTGGTACTTTTAGCGTTTTCCATTCTTAGTCCTCAATTATTTATCAATTATTTATCACTGCTAGTGCCCAGAAGAATTTTCTGCAACGCCGGCAGCACTGGTTGGATGTCCTGGTTTATATAAATACAGAAAGCCTATGGACCGCAGTAGGAGGAATAATAATCTTATAAAGTATTAATAGATAAAGAAATATATATCCATAGAGACTGTTAATCATAGTTAATTGCTCACCATAGAGACTGTTAATCATAGTTAATTGCTCCCTCATAATATCCTAAAATATCTTGTGAAAAATTTAATTTTTTTTCGTTAATGCTTCAAATTCTCTAATTTAAGAATGCTGTCACAACTTTGACAGTAAATGTACAGGTGATCGTAAATTCATTATTCATACCTCATGACAGCAGCTCTTTCCACGAGAGTAAGATTTTTCGTCTTAAAGGATTATTTTATGATAAGATCTAATCCAACAGAAAATATATCTTCACGGATTATTTAGGATTAGTTCGCAGATCGTATATTAGTCTCAAAATGCAAATAAAGCGTATCTAAAACAAAAGTTAATACTTGTAAGTACTTTTAGAGATTGTAAAGACAATACGAAGACATTTTTTCGAAGAGCCTGGTACCTATGTCCCACATCCCCCGATGCTTAACAGATTTATGGAGGTAACAAGGTGAGAGTACTGAAAACCGTAGCAAAGTAAAATGGAGGGGGTTGGGGGGGGGGGGGGAGAGGTCTACGACTAGAGCTTCTTGCGAAAAACAAAATACAGAAATATTAAGTTTAAATTAACAAATTACAAAAATGAGTATTTAGAGTAAGTTAAAGTAGAAATTCCCGTGAAAATAAAAAAAAAATAGGGCGATTCCTAGTACCCTCAATCAGTCGAAGTTTTCCAGGGTGAGCGCAAATAGCTAAGCCTTAAAAAAGGCTCTTTGCTGCACAGATTTAAATGAAGTTTAACACCTACTTCAGCCTTTCGTTTTGTTATTACTATTTTTGCGGCAAAAATTCATAAAAGTGTTTTGAACTTTACATTTATTCATCCTTCAAAAGATATCTAGATATCGTCTAAAATATTGAAATATCGTCCAATGGTAAATTTTTGCATAAGGTCTACTAACTATCTTTTATAGCTAGTCATTTCTAAATTATGTACGTACACTTACAGTTCTATCTTTGCTCAATAAATTTTAAATATATATGAATTTATACAGAAATGAATCCATCAAGAATAGCATGCAAGAATAAGTACAAATTTTATACCATTGTCACGATCACACATTATTATATTTTTTAAATGCATAATAAATAAATTCAGCCATTAATATATTAAATACATTATTGAATTTAATTATATTATATTATATTTTATTTATATAACTGCATAAATTCTATAACCGCGATAAGTGGGATAATCATAAAATAAAGTCTTAATATTTAAAGAAATTTATATCCATGAATATCTTAACGTTGGTTAATCACACATAATAACTTAAAAGATCAAGTAATAAATTAATAAAATAACCAATAAACTCGTAAAAGTTCGTGCAAAGTATTATTGGTTCTTCGTTCTAATGCCGCGATATTTACCGACTTAGAAATACTTTCCTGAGTTTGTCAGTAAAAGTGTGTTTGTGATAAAGTCCTCCATAAGCCATTAGTGACACGGGATGACATCAAACTCTTTCAAGATGTTAGTATGATTTTTGGTCTTAATGGATTATATTATGACAGGAGTCAGACTAACAGGTTATATTTTTAAGGAATATTTAGAATTATTTATGTTAGTGCGGATTTTCAAATGCAAATAAAAGATCTCTAAAACTAGGGTGATCTTGATAATTACTTAAAGTGATTTTAATGATGTTTAAAATAAATTTGGGTTCTTAATTGTTATAAATTTTTAAATTATTTCAGCTAATGAGTGAATGAGCCATGCAAATTGACATATCTATAAATTGATGTATTAAATATCGTTGTACACCAATTTTTATATAACCTTTATAGAACGCCTTTACATGTTCCTTTTCCTTGATTCGACTTTATCGACTAAACAAATCTTACAGACAAATCATAAAAAAAGTTCTTATAAGCGAATCTTTTAACTTCACTATTCACGAAGTTAAAAGTTCAGTAAGTTAATTGTACTACACTATTTCAAACTATCAAAATGTTCAAACCTACAAGTAAAATTGCATCAAATATCACTCATATTTTACTTTTATTTAATTTAGCTATGGAAACGCGAAAAAAAGTTTGTATTTTGAAATTTAAAGATAATTTAAGAATTTTTACAGTTTGAGACTACGTTTGAGACTATTGTATACAAAATTTGAGTTACAGAATAACAATATTTATTTAGCCTTTATATAAGTTATATTTAAATCATTATTAACAATTTTCAAACTAGTTATTTCTTTGCGGAACACTTTATATCTCCATACATACCGTATTTTAATGTATTGCTAAGTAAAAAAAGTATAAGCATTCCAGGTTTTCCGAGAATGATTGTTTGTAAAAAAAAAAAAAAAAAATCTAATATAAAATAATATTAAAAGCAAATTGTAGCTAAGCAGTTATTTTATTTAAATATTCTAAAAGATAATTACAATATATTCTGATGTATAACGCGCATTTTTGGTACAAGAAATTTATTCATAAAAATTTACTGATGTGCCTTAGGCATAGGATATAAAACGGCAATCCCAAGTCAAAGTTACAATTTTTAGTATTTTATTTTTTACATGAAATAGGTAATATCTATTTTTTATGATAATATTAAACCTATACTTTTTATATTTACAATGCATTTTACAGAATTTTGAACAGACAAAATCAATAAAATCCGTTATAATCAGCATAGCTTCTTTTTATACATTTATTTGTTTGTCTGTTACATATTTGATGTTTGTCTGTTACAGATAAGATTACATTATTTTTCATAACTATATTGTGGCAACAATTAAATTTTGTGACAGGCGTTTGCTTCTGAACTCTTTCTGAGTTAAAACACAGTTTTGTTATAACAAATTATATATTATTTTATCAGTAATATAGATAAACATTAAGGTATCCGAAAAACATGGTAATTCCTGTTTGTTTGTTGCAGTACCATTTTTTTAAACTCATAGTTATGTATTTTAAATATACTTTATTCATAATAACAACATTAATGTATCTTTTAACATTATATGCTAATTATAGCCGTCTTTCAATTACATCATTTCCTTTTTTAAATAAGATAAGGCTATTTCTTCCTCTATGAGTGTTAATCTGTTATAATGGAATTGCCCAAAAATGAAAAGTTATAAAATGAATAAACTTGGAAATTTTGACAATAATGAACATTGTGTGTATAATACGTCCTCGCTTCGCATTTCTCCTCCTTTCATTATATTTGTAGTAGTTATTATGCTTTATTGTTTTTTAATGCTATGTACCTCATATAGGTCTCTTTGCAAACACGGGATGCTCATATACGGCGAATAATAAAAAAAATTGAATAATATAGTCTCAAAAAAGCATTCTAATTCAAACTCCAATACTTCAATTGTATTGCCATTTTTTCCTAAAATCAGTCAGCAAGTTGCTAAAATCTTAAGAAGGTTTGATTTTAATGTTATTTTTTCTCCTGTTCATAAAATCTCTTTTTCAAGTCTCAAACACCCCGTTGATCGCCTAGATAACTGGGGCATTTACCAAATCTCTTGCCTAAACGTTCTTCTATTGCTCAACATTGTTGGTCTTTTTACATACGTTCAATTTTTCCTCAGCCATCATTATTCAGAAATGTCCTTCTAACCTTAATCTTGATTTTTAGGAAGCTTACCAGATCATTAAAAATTTTCATTCTTTAGTCAATGACTTATCTAGTACTCCTGTTTTTCCAAGTATTTGGATAGCATTAATTTAATTTGCCCTTTTTTTGTTTATTTTTCTCTCGTTCGCCGGTAGATGTCGCTACTTGTCCACTCAGTCGTTTCATTTGCTTCTGTCTCATTGGTTGTTTTGGTGCATTCGCTACCCGTATCGGGTATATAAACCTTGATGTAAGTCTGTCTTTTTGCTCAGCCTTGCTTTTTCTAGCACGCTGTGTCTTGCTCTACCTTACACAGAAGAGGAATCTCGCTAGTAGATTCGAAACAGCTGTATGCTGCTTTTCACGTATTATTTGTGCATTTTTAAACGTTGATTTCCTGCTTTTTAATATTCTTGCACAAAGGTTTTAATTGCTTATTTTAATGGGCATAATAAGTTTGAGCGCGTAATATGCTGAAATTTATGGCAATTCCAGCCCACTTGAAAGAGTAATGAGTTATAGAGAAAAGCATTAACTAATGCTCTTGAAAGAATTGTCCATTAGTTCCTAAAAAAATATCTTTAAGTATAAACATAAATTCTTGTCATCAGTTTACTTTATTTCCAAACTCATCTGCTACATTTTCTGTACATCATGTAAATCGTTATACAAATACTCAAAAGTTAAAGAAAACTCCAGGAGTGTTAGCTAAATATATCCTATATTTATAATCCTAAATATATAAATTTTTCATCCAAAAAAACAAAAAGAAAGTTTAGATGAAATTTGTTTCTCCGAACTGAGCAAACTGAGTTTTCTCTTTAATTTTTTCTACTCACATTGCTAGAAAATCAGTTATTTTTATTTATCACATACATGTTTTTAAATATATATAAAAGCAGCTGATTTTTTAACAGCTATTTTGAGATTCTGTTTACACATATTATTTCTACTGAGTGTTAAACAAACTGATAATAAAAACTACAACAAATAAATTTAAAAAATCAAAAAACCCGACAGCGAACTAATTAATTATTTCTCATCAGTGTGAAACTATTTTTTATATTACTTACCTATTTTTTTTATTTACTTGTATTAGCAACTTTTAAGTTGTGTTTAATTTTTAGTTCCTATCTATAAACACTGTTTTGATGAGGCCTATATATGTCTATGATGGTTAGAGTTTCAGTGGAGCTAGAGATCCTACCTACACAACTTCCAGGTTGTGCAATAATTAAACGGACCTTCTGACTGTAAAATAGTCAATGAAACATCATCTTCATTTTGATAGACCTATCGAGTGATATGCCACTCAATAGGGTGCGCAAAAAATTTTTCGTCTCTACCGCCAGTGTGTATTTTACGGCCGCCATTCTGAATTTATAAAAACGAAACCTAGCCTATAACCATCGGACGGTTAAGACGAATCGATAGAGACCTCATTCATTAAAATTCATCCAGCTGTTAGGATGTTTCGAGGGTATAAAGAAATCCACATACCCAGATACGCGTGAAATACTTAGGCAGTCGGGTAAAAAGAAGAATTACCTACATGTTCTTACTTATATATAAAAGAAGCTGATTTTTTAATAACTATTTTGAGATTCACTTTATAATTTTTTTTTTTCTATTGAATGTTATGCTCACTGATAATAAAAAAAAAAGAAATATTTTAGTAAATAAATGAAAGCTAAAATTCTAGTGCTATATTTCCTTTGAGTTAAATACAACACATATAAAAGCACAAATAATTGTACAAAAAAATCTCTTGAATAAGCGCAAAGAAAATAATAAAAACATTTAAATCCTACTGATGACGGCCTTGAAATGGTTGAAAACGTTCTGGGTTTTTCTAATGTATTTTAAGATATTTTTAATTTGTATGTTAATTATCTTTATATTATACGTTATCCACCTGAAAGTAATTTTTGTACAGTTATATGTGCTTTTTATGTACTGAAATATTTTAGTTTTGTCACTTATTAATGAAAATAAACGGAAGTTGATGATTCAAATCCACATTTAAATAATTTTCAGGCGGCATATTATCATATATTCTTCTATAATTTAAAAAATATTTCGAATAAAATAAATTTTAAATGAACAAGTAATGGAAAAAAAAAACACCGAACACACTGATGTCTTTTAAATTATGGATCTATGGAAATGTTGAGGAAATTCAAAGCAAATAATGACTAAAATCTTATTTTTAATATCTTTTATTGTTTCTGTATGCTTTGGAATTTTATGTTCGCTTGGATTCGTTCTTTCCAACAGTCATTTTCGGTTTTCTCATTCTGACACTGTACTCGTATGTATACACACACACACACACATATATATATATATATATTGGTAGAGTAAAAACTTGCACATATCAACATACATGAGCACGCAATGCAAGCAAATAAAGTGTTTTCATATAATGCACTATTTTTCGATAAATACGAAGATAATTGTTTATGGCAGAATACATTGATGAAAATTAGGATGAAAACGATTTGCAAACAGGAATAGGCATAGAAAAGGATGATTATGTATTAGAAGAAAAAAAATTGAAGACTGATTTTATGATGCTACCAATACGATATACAATTATAGCATAGCAGATAATTTCGCAAAAAAATAGCTCCCATTTAATTTGAATATCTCATAATCATAAACACACTGTTCTTGCATTTTAGAAAATATGATATATGAATAAGATATGATATAAGAATATATATAAACGTGTGCGTGTGTGTGTGCATACTTTTATACTTAATTACAATAGAACAGAATTACGAAAATGTGCATTTTAAACTTTAATTTTATACAGAAATTCTACATATTTTTTCAAGAAATATAAAAAAAAAAGTTAAAAAAATCTGTCAACGGAAAGCAGTATTTTTTATACAAAAACTAAATAATTCGTCATTTATTTGCTTCATGCCTTTCAAAGTATGATCTAATAGAATGACAACTCCCCCCCCCTCCCCTAAAAACAGTATTTCTTAAAAATAAATTTTCTTTATCGTCACTAATTTTCCAGATACACCTTATATGTAATTACTTCTTCCACATGTTTTTACAGTAATCTTTTGAACAAATGTGCATAAGCTATGCCACAAAGCATATATAAAAAACTGTTTTCATTCTTTAAATATAAATGTAGGCTTGCAATATGTAATACAATACTCAATTTCCGAAATAGTTCATTTCGGCTAAAGAGCTAGGCGATTAGAGAGCAGGTGAATTAAAGAGTGGTAACAGGATATTCTGCTTCGCCTCCTGAACAAATATTTGTATAAAAGTATCCCACTCTTTTTACAGATAATGAAATTGATCAATGCTCAACATCTATGAACTATTCATCTAGATGAACTGTACAATATGTTGATTTTGCGAGTACAGGAATATATTTTTTCATGTTTTGTAAAGTATAAATTTATAGATAAGAAACAAACCCTAAAAACTGTATTTATTTATTTTGTTTATCGTCACTAATTCTTCAGATATAATTTATATGAATTACATTTTTTTCGCATGTTTTTTTTCAATAAATTTTATGATAAATACGCATAGTCTATTGCAAAAATCTCACATAAAAATCTGTTTTAATTTTTTTTAATGTAAATGAAGGCTTGAAATATGTAATGCCATACTATATTTTCGAAATAGTTATTTCGTCCAAAAAAGCTGTGCTGTTAGAAAACAGGTGCATAACCACGTAACAGTTTTAACATTATGCCGTACCTGTAAGAAGAAATTGCTTGATCCTTTACTTAAAGCTTTTTGATACCACTAATTTTTTAATTATAATCTCGCTCTATTTAATGGCAGAAATTTTAAATTTAAATAAGTCGATTATTTTAGTTTAAAAAAAAGTGGTGTTTAACTCATATTTTTAGTTTATTGTGTCAGGAAAAAATAAACAGTTAAGTGGTTAAAGTAGTAGCTGAATATTCTGATTCTTTCCCTGAACAAAACATATTTTTATAAAGTATCACGCTCTTCTTACATTAAGGCTGCTAGTCACTCAACTTCTGAATTTCCCTGGATAATGCTAAGCCTATGGGCGTGTGATGCATTCGTATGTTTAAAATATATCCTCAGGAAATCAATATTTTACATTAATTTTTTTCTGTGTACTCTTCTTAAAGGGTGTCTCTTTTTTTTCATAGTTGTCAAAATATTTCTGAAATATATACTTCATTTTATGTGAGGAGTTAAAATCTTAATCACAGTTCGTTAGCGTTTAACACATAAAATATAAAATTAAGCCTATATTTTAGAAATTTATTTCAGAAAACTAAGAAAAAAAATGTCTTTTAAGAAGAGTACAGAGAAAATAAGTTGAAAATTGCACGTCTAACGTGGCAAAAGAGGTGCATTCGTACTATAACTAGTTTATAAATATTGTTTGCTCCGCATATTGTACTGAATGTATATATTAGCGCACTTCATAAGTGCATGTCGATATCATTTTGTTCGAAAGTCTGTAACATCATTAAAATGCACTTGAAACAATTTTTTTCCCATTGGCCGTAATGTAACGGGAAAATTTTGACTATCCATATAATTAACCACTTCAGTCCTGGGTCCCCCATAAGGGGACCTCTGTTCTTTTCCTTATGAAAACTAAAATGTCCAATTTTTTTACATTTTCACATTACTTCTTAGTAGCTGAATGTTTTTTTTGAGTTCAAAGCAAACGAATAAATGGCAGCATCTAAGCTGATTCCTACATAAAATAAATGTTATTTTCATCGGAGTTTGCAAAATGCCTAAAAATGCCCAAAAGACGGTATGATGAAGAAAGTGAGAAATTTTCATAAGTATTTAACTTTAATATTTTTCATTAAAAAATTCTGAGGATTTGTAGAATGTTTACTTGTTTAAAACTCTTAAATTTCTGATTGCGTTAATTTAGGTTAATGGTTATTAAATTGGGGTTTTTAAGGGGGTTTTCAGTTTTAAATCTATATTTTTGAACCTAAATTACTAAGGGCCGACAGGATCAATTTCAGAAAAGATATTTTTTCTGTCATTTACGATGTCATTTTGTTTTGAAAAAAACCTATGATAAGCATTTGTATTATTATTTTAGCTTCGGAACTGAAGAGGTTAAACTCTACATCCGATTTTCGTAAAATTCGAAATGACTCGACAAAATTTTTCAGCAATTATATATTTAAAATTTCATACCATTCGGTTGGGTAGTTTTTGCTCTGTTATATGCAGACAGACAGACATACAGACGGACCGAACGACGACTTTAGGTTTACGTATTTATATAATTAAGAACGCACGTAAAGACAGTGAAAAACATCAATTTCTCGAGGAGATATTTTAAATATACGAATGCATCCTACGCCGATAGACTTAGAATTAGCGAGGAAGTTGAGGACTAGCGAAGAGAATTCGGAAATTGAGTGACTAGCAGCCTTAAATGAAATTGATCAATGCTATACAGTATGTTCATATTGAGAGTCTACGCCGATAGACTTAGAATTAGCGAGGAAGTTGAGGACTGGCGAAGGGAATTCGGAAATTGAGTGACTAGCAGCCTTAAATGAAATTGATCAATGCTATACAGTATGTTCATATTGAGAGTCTATGCCGATAGACTTAGAATTAGCGAGGAAGTTGAGGACTAGCGAAGGGAATTCGGAAATTGAGTGACTAGCAGCCTTAAATGAAATTGATCAATGCTATACAGTATGTTCATCTTGCGAGTCTACGCCGATAGACTTAGAATTAGTGTGGAAGTTGAGGCCTGGCGAAGGGAATTCGGAAATTGAGTGACTAGCAGCCTTAAATGAAATTGATCAATGCTATACAGTATGTTGATCTTGCGAGTTCAAAAATTTACTGACAACATTTTTCGAATAAATAAGCCGAATATGTTATTTTAAAAAATGGTGTTGAGGACATAGTTTATTGTGTCAAGAAAAAAGAAACTTAAGTAGTTGAGGTGTTAACTGGATATTCTGCTTCATCTCCTGGAGAAATATTTGTATAAAGTGTCCCATTTTTCTTATATTACATGAAATTGATGGACGTTAATACAGTCTTTATATCCCCCCCCACCCGCACTTTTAAAAAACAAAATTTGTATATCATCTCTAATTTCCCAGATACACACCTTATATGTAATTACTTCTTCCAGATGTTTTTCCGAAATATTTTTTATATTATAAATGTGCATAATCTATGCCACAAAGCATACATTTAAAAAGAAATAGAAATGTAGGCTTGAAATATGTAATACAATACTCAATATCCGATATAGTTATTTTGGCCAAAGAGCTGGGCGGTTATAGAGCAGGTGCATTAAAGTGGTAACTAGGTATTCTGCTTCATCTCGTGAACATATATTTGTATAAAGAGTTCCCCTCTTCTTACATTAAATTAATCTGATCAACGATATTTTCGTCTTGCAAGTATAAAAATATACATATTAAGTATGCGTTTGTTACTGTACCTCTAAGAGTAAGAGAAACTACTAACACCTTATTTTAGAATTAGTATTATTGGATATATAAGAGTCATTTTTACTCTAGGCAAATCTAATGCTTGAAAATATCGTGCATTTTAACGTTGTATAGCCCCCAAACCGCACTTTCTTTGCATTTTTTCCCCGTAAAGAAACAGTAGATTACAGTTATTGTCTCCAAACATTATGCTATGTTGAGCTTTATACTCATTTTAAAGTTAATATAAAAGTATAGACGCACATATCGTACATACATAGAGAGGATAGCCGTACATAACAGGTATATACAACTATCTTCTGTTTTTTTATCCGGCTGTAATAGATTTAAAGTATCTGCGCACACACTGGAATAAATAACCTTTTCTGAAATCGATTAAAAACTAATTATTACAATGTAAGCAAAATTTGCGTATTTTTTTTCTCCTTAATCAAGAGAATTTATGAAAAATAAATGGGATAATAAAAGTGTACAATTTCGATAACTGTCTAAGTAAAATAAAACAGTGACAGTATAAGATTGTGAAGAAGTAGTTAATAGAACAGATTGCAGTTCTTTATGCTTCTCATTAAACCAATTACTGAAATAAATTATTTTCCACTGTCATAAAAAGAAATAAAACGAAATAAAAATAGGATAAAAAAAGCTCGTTAATAAAATTGGTAAAGATTAAATGTGCTTACCTTTCCTATATTTAAATAGAGCTATTTACTTGCATTTTTTTTCTATTATTAACTGGATTATAAATTTCCCCCCAAGTAAAAAGACTTATTTTATTCTGTATTCTGTTCTTTTTCACGCATTTCAAAATATTAATTTTGATAATGAACATCTAATTTAAAGAGGAATTAGCTTTTTTTGTCTATTATCTCTGATGCTGCAATTCATTTCCCAGAAAACAATTAATACTATTTAACAGAAAACAATTAATACTATTTCCCAGAAAAAAAATTAATAATATTTCCCAGAAAACAATTAATACTATTTCCCAGAAAACAATTAATACTATTTCCCAAAAGACAATTAATACCATTTCCCAAAAGACAATTAATACTATTTCCCAGACACATTTTTTGTTATTTTTTCATGGAACAGTAGACAACATAAAAACCTAAATTTTAATTAAATATGACGAAGATATCTATTCTAAGAAAATGGTAATAAAAAAGCATAAAAGTTGCAACTGAGCATCTGCTCTAAAATCTGCTAAATACTAATGATTAACACAATGAGGGCTAACATTTTTCTTTTTATCGGTATTTTAAAGTTTTAATTATCTATCCATAAAGAAAATTTCTATTTTTTTTCATCCGACTGAAATAGATTGTATCTACATTCACGGCGGAACGAAGAACTTTTTCCAAAATTGATTAAAATGTAATTATTACAATGCAGGCAAAAGAGTCCTTGTGGTTTCATAATTCAGAAATCCTTTCAAAAGTAAATGTAATTTAAAAGAGTTTTCAATGCCGATAACTGTAAAAGCCAAATAAAGCAATTACGATATTAGATTACGAAAAACAATTAATAGAAGGAATTTCAACTCTTTTGGTTTCTCATTAGACCAATTACTAAAGCAAATTCTTTTAACCTTCATACAAATAAATAAAACGGAAATAAAAAGATGATAAAAATGCTCGTTAATAAAACAATTAAAGATAAAAGGTTCTTCCCTTTCTTATTTTTAAATAGCGTCATTTACTTGCACCTGTTCCGTTATTTACTGGGTTATAAATTTCTCACCAAGTAAAAGGACTTGCATTATTCTGCCACTCTCTGTTTTAAGACCTGTATTGTTTATTTTCACGCATTTCAAAATATTTATTTTGATTGTGAACAACTAATTTACAGATGTATTATTTTCATTTTTGTTTTTTATCTCTGCAACTACAATTAATTTTCCAGAAGACGATAAATACTATTTCCCAGATACGTGTTACTGTTTTACAGAACAGAAGACAACATGAAAACCAAAATTTTAATTAAATATGACGAAGCTTTTCTATTCGAAAAAAGTGGTCATAAAAAAGCATAAAAGTTTGCATCTGAGCATCTTTTCTAAAGTCTACTAAATACTAATAATTAATACAATGCACCTAACATTTTTCTGTTTATTGATATTTTAAAGTTTTAATCTTCTGGCTGTAAAAGAATATGCTTTTTTTTTAAACTGAGCGTATCTATACATACACGCAGGAACAAATAAACTATTTTTTTTTAAATAGATTAAAAAATAATTATCACATTAAGCATAAAAACATAATTCATTAGCCAGTACTCGGGGCTATAACCGAGGGTTTCTTTGAACCCATTTTCATCCCTTTTTTTTCGCACTGAGGAAGGGGATCCAAGAATCCTCGAAACGGCTGTATGTGATTTTTTGTATCATGTTTGTATGTATTTGCGCGTTTAAACGTTGTTAAAGGTTTTAGCTTGTGTATTAATTATTACAATGTAGACAAAAATTCCGTTATTTATTTATATGTTTACATATAATTCAATGGAGAGATTTTATCAAAAGTAAATGGATTGAAAAACGTGTTCAATACCGATAATTTTATAAGAAAAATAAAGCAATCACAACATTAAATTACAAAGAAACAATTAATAAAATAGATTTGAGTTATTTATGTTTCTCACTAAACCAATTACTAAAGCAAATTTTTTTCCTCCTTCATAAAAAGAAATAAAATGGAAAAAGAAGGATAAAAAAAGCTCGTAAATAAAATCTATAAACATAAAAGGTGCTCCCCTTCCCCTATTCGTAAATAGTGCTATTTACTGGCACCTGTTTCATTATTTTCTGGATTATAAATTTCTGATCAAGTAAAAAGACTCTTTTATTCTGCATTCTGTTTTTAACCCTTTATGAACTGAATTATGAATTCATGAAAATTTTATCTTCTAAAGCATTTTTCATGTATTTTTGAAACTACATTAGAAGATTTGTGTAATTATTTAATATATTTTAGAAGGATTTTAGAAGGATTGAAGGATTTAGAAGGATTAATTAAATTAGAATTTATAGGGATTTTATATAGGGTAATATTTATAACCCTACTCAAATCTTTTATTTTAAATATTTTTATTAGTATTTTATAGAATTAGGAAATGTACAAATATATTGTTCTTACAATAGAAATATTTCAAAATTGAAAAATCGCCCCCCCCCCCCCTCCCTCTCAACGCCAAGAAAGCTGAAAAGATGCAAAGACAACAGAAATTATCCTTTTAAAAATATTTTTTGTTTTGTGTATACCAATAATGCTTTTGGAACAAGATAATGTAATGCATCTATAACTTATTCTAAACTGCATTATTCCTAGTCTATGTATTAAATGAATTTTATAACAAGTTATTTTAATGGTACTTATAAGTACCGTTTGTAGATAAAGGGTTAAAATATTTTCTTTTTCTTTTCACGCATTTCAAAATATTTATTTCAATCTTGAACATCTAATTAAAAAAGGCATTACCTTTTATTTGTTCATCTCTGCTTCTACAATTTATTTCCCAGAAGACAATTAATACTATTTCGCAGTCACATATTTTTATTTTGCTGTTGTTGTATACAGAAAAGTAAAACCTAATTTTAATTAAATATTACGAAGCTCTCTATTCGAAAAAAGTGGTAATAAACAAGTCGGAAATTGTACGTCAAACATAGCAAATGAGGTGCGTTCGTACTACAACTAGTTTTATAAGTATTCAGATCTTGGTGCAATAGCTGTTGCACTCTTATACAAAAATGCATGAATACAAAATGTATTGCGATTCTAATATTAAATTCAGTAATACCCAAATAGGACTCCATCTTAAATAAGACGTCATCACCATGGCAACGTAAAATCATTATCAATCGTGGGATATCAATGAATTATTTATGTGTGATAGAATTTAATAGAATGAAGAAAACTTTCATTAATATCATT
Organism: Maratus speciosus; assembly: GCA_963932465.1. Lineage (NCBI taxonomy): Eukaryota > Metazoa > Arthropoda > Arachnida > Araneae > Salticidae > Maratus > Maratus speciosus. The sequence continues at coordinate 160,331,874 of OZ010798.1, read as the reverse complement.
CTAAGTGTATTAGATTAAGATTTTCATGAAATTTGAAGTGATTCGACAAACTTCTGCAACGATTATATATATCAAATTTCAAACCATTCGGTTGCGTAGTTTTCGTGCTGTTATATGCGGACAGACGGACGGACAAGACGGCGTCTATAGGTTCTACGTATTTATATAATTCTGAACGCACCTAAAAAGAATAACATTTGAAAACTGAGCATTTGTTCTGAAATCTACTAAATACTAATAATTAGCACAATGCAGTTAACAATTTTCTTACCTTCATACACGCTAGAACAAAGAATCTTTTCTGAAATGGATTAAAAAGTAATTTTTACAATGCAGGCAAAAATTTCCTTGCTTTTTCACAATGAAGAAATCCTATTAAATGTAAATGTAATGAAAAACGTGTTCACGATAACGATAACTGTAAAAGCATGAAAAACGATAACTGCAAAAGCAAAATAAAGAAATTACAGTATGAGATTACGAAGAAACAATTAATATAAGGAATTTCAGTTCTTTATGTTTCTCATTATACCAATTACTAAAACAAATTCATTTCTCCTTCAAGATTAAATAATAAAGAGAAATTAGGAAATAAGAAAGAGGATAAAAAAAGCTCGTTAATAAAATCGCTAATTATAAAAGGTGTTTGCCATCCCTATTTTTAAACAGCGTTTTTTACTTGTACCTGTTCCATTATTTACTGGATTATAAATTTCTCACCAATTAAAAAAACTTGATTTATTCTGTCATTCAGTTTTTTGAGAACTATATTATTTCTTTTCACGCATTTGAAAATACTTATTTTGATCATGAACGTTTAATTTAAAATGGATTTTTTTCTTTTGTTATTATCTCTGCTATTAGTCCAGTCATTTGGTAGAAAATAGGGGAAAGTTTTGGTGCAGTTTTGATATTTGGTGCCTTTATGTTTTTTGGGTCGCTGAACACGAATCTGAAATTTGCCAACAAAATTTATCCCGGGAAACATGTTTGTTTGGCAAAAAACTGGCAAAAAACGGGATTTTCTTTGTTTTTTCAAAATAACTTCAAAATTATGCATTTTACGCAAAAGTCCTCAATACATAAATTAAAGAGGATAAAATTTCCTACATTTTACGTTTACATTTAAAAGTTTTTTTCTCTGATCAATGGTTTAGCCGTGACAACGCCGCAAAAATGGGTGTGAAAATAAAAAATTCTGAAAAAACGGGAATTACGGCAGTGCACGGTGAGTGATTTGCTGATTCTAGCTGGCCATAATTATTTTTGGCGTCAATATAGTCGCATCGCCATGAAATTGAAAAATGTTATTGATATTCACTATTGAATGTTAGGTATTGTAAAATGTTGCGTGTAGCAGTCATAATTTCGTTACAGGGACACTCAAAAGTATTTCATTATATTACGGCCTATGGGGAAAAATCGTTTGTGGTTTTTTTTTTTTTTTTCAATAATGTTTCATAATTTCAAACACTTTGAAATTTATATACATATCTATGAAGTGCACTACAAGATGATTTCTTATAGAATATGGTATGGGTAGTATTTATCGATAATTTACAAGGACACTAAAAAGAATTATGTTACATTACGATCTATGGAGAAAAATTGTTTGTGGTATATTTTGTTCATTTTGAAAAGGTGTAAACCTTTTCAAAAGTATTTAAATTGATATATATCTCCGAGGTGCTCTATAAGATGCTTACTATTGAATATGATGTGCCATTGATCTTTCATATACAGGGGTACACAAAATAAATCAGTTATATTTTTCTCTATATGAACAATAATTGATGGAAGTGCATTTTCAGTTGTGGAGCACTTTTTTAATTTTAAAAATTGCATACTATTTAGCGTGTATAAATTCTATAAATCACATATAGGGCTGCACAAGACATCTATATACCCGCTTATTGCCGGAAGTTGCTAACGAGGAATTTTCAACTGTGCTATGCGTTCACTAACAGTTCTAAATTTTAGCATATTCTAAATTATATGATAAATCTATAGTTCATATACAGGGATGTACAAACTTTTCAGCTATTTTTTCGATTTTGGTTGAAATTGTGTTTTCAAACGTGTTATATGTTTTACAAGTTATTACTTAGACATCGTTTTTCACGTTATTAAACTGTGAAGTTTTATTATAGTAGCCCGAATGCGTTCAAAAATGTTCCATAATCTGATTGACGCATGATTTTACGTTCTTCTTGATAATTTTAATGATACTTTCTTAACGGTATGGAAGCTAAAGTGATAAAACTATTTTTGTATTGTTATAACAAATTCTAAAATTTCTTTTTCTAAAACTTAAGGTACGGGACAAACATTCGACAGCATTAATGAAAATTGCTGTGTTGCATATTCTGTTGCATATTCATATTTATTTCTGCACAAACCTTACAGGAAACCTAACAGGAACCTTATGTAAAGATAAGGAAATATCATGATTAATATATCATGAGAAAATGCCTACATTATGTTTTGCATTGTATCAAATCTGAATTTGGAGAATTTGTCTGGATTCATTTTGTAACCACTCAGAATTTGCAGCCAGATAATACATTTTAAATGATTTTGTCCCGATATATCTACATACAACTGGCAATTTTTGTCCAAATTTGGTCATAAATTTAAACATTTCGCTCTTGCAAAACTTCATGATGTGCTCTTCATTGTAATTTTCCTCTATAAACAAAATATTTTGAACCAAATTCACATTTTCGTTACATTTTAAATATTAATGCCGTTGCATAATGGCGCAAAATTTTATCTATGTGACTAACTTAAATTCTGCTGTCTGTGATTTTAAAAAAAAGGTACTTGAACTAAAATGTCAAGAAAAAGTCATGCCAGAAGGTATCAAATATTTTTTATTAAAAAAAGATTTATTTTATACTGTTGGTAGTAATAAAAACACCCACTAATTCTATACGTCTATTTTCTATGCTGTAGATGTCGGTGAAAAGCAGGGACCCTCAAGTAAAAGAAAGCGGAAATATTATTATTTTTTTTTTTTTAAATAAATGTACTTACTAATGTACATGTTTATTTATAATTAAATAATGATTCATAATGAGTCGTCCTATTTATTATCAGCAACTTCATTGTAAAATGTAGTCATTCATATAATCTTTAGTATAATTTATAGTCAATGCTGGTGTAAAATGGTCAGTTTTCATGTTAAATCTACGTACAGCGGCGTAATTCCCGTTTTTTCTGAATTTTTTGATTTTCACTCCCATTTTTGCGGCGTTGTCACGGCTAAACCATTGATCAGAGAAAAAAACTTTTAATACATAAAATGTAGGAAATTTTATCTTCTTCAATTTATGCACTGGGGACTTTTACGTAAAATGTATAATTTTGAAGTTATTTGGAAAAAAACAAAGAAAATCCCGTTTTTTCCCGTTTTTTGCCAAAAAAAAAAACGTGTTTCCCGGGATAAATTTTGTTGGCAAATTTCAGATTCGTGTTCAGCGACCCACAAGACATAAAGGCACCAAATATCAAAACTACACCAAAACTTTCCCCTATTTGTTCTTTTTGAGCACCTAATGCCTGGACTATATGGCAATTAATTTTCCAGAAAGCAATCAATACTAGTTACCAGACACGTATTATTTTCTTGTTGTTTTTTAGAGAACATTAGACAAAATAAAAACCTAAATTTTAACTAAATGAGGCGAAGCTTTCTATTCGAACAAAGCGGTAATAAAAAAAACTTAACAGTTTGCAACTGAGCATCTGTTCTAAAGTCTACTAAATACTATTAATTAACGCAGCTAACATTTTTCTTTTTATTAGAATTAATGTTTTAATCTTCTAGCTATAAAAGAAATTGCTCCCTTTTTTAACTGAATATAGCAGATTTAAAGTATCTACATACATACAGGAACAAAGAACTTTTTTTGAAATCGATTAAAATCAAATTAGTACAATACAGGAAAAAATTTCCTTGCTTTTTATAATTAAGAAATCCTATTAAAAGTAAATGTAACGAAAAACGTGTTCAATAGCGATAACTGTATAAGGTAAATAAAGCAATTACAATATTAGATTACGACGGAACATTTAATAGAAGGGTTTTCAGTTTATGTTTTTCATTAAACGAATTACTAAAGAAAATTCTTTTCTTCTTTTATAGAAAGAAATAAAACGGAAATAAAAAGATGATAAAAATGCTCGTTAATAAAATCATTGAAGATAAAAGTTGCTTCCCTTCCCCTATTTTAAAATAGCATTATTTACTTGCACTTGTTCCATTATTTACTGGCTTAAACATTTTTCAATAAGTAAAAGGATTTGTATGAATCTGCCCTTTTCTGCTTTAAGATCTATATTGTTTCTTATCACGCATTTTAAAATATTTATTTTGATTAAGAACAACTAAATTATAGATCATTATTTTGTTTTTATTTTTTATCGCAGCTACTAAAATTAATTTTCCACAAGACAATGAATACCATTTCCCAGATACGTATTATTGATTTACAGAACAGGAGACAACATGAAAACCTAAATTTTAATTAAATATGAAGAAGCTTTCTATTCGAAAAAAGTGGTAATAAAGAAGCATACAAGTTTGTATCTGAGCATCTGTTCTAAAATCTACTAAATGCTAACAATTCATGCAATGCACCTAACATTTTTCTTTTTATTGATATTTTAATGTTTTAATCTTCTAGCTGCAAAAGAAACTGTTGATTCCTTTATCCGACTGTAATAGATTTAATGTATCGTTATACACGCTGGAACAAAAAACTTTTTATTAAATCGATTAAAATGCAACTATTACAATGTAGGCAAAAATTTCCTTTATTTTACATAATTAAGAATTCCCATGAATAGTAAATGTAATGAAAAACATGTTTCACACCCGTAACTGTAAAAGTAAAATAAAGCAATTATAATATTGGATTACGAAGAAAAAATTAATAGAACATATTTTAATAGAACATATTTCAGTTCTTCGTGTTTCACATTAAACCGATTACTAAAGCAAATTCTTTTCCTCTTTTGTAGAAAGAAATACAACGGAAATAAAAAGGGGATAAAGAAGCTGGTTAATAAAATCAATAAAGACAAAAGGTGCCTGTCATCACTATTTTTAAATAGCGCTATTTACTTGCACATGTTCCATTATTTACTAGATTGTAAATTTCTCACCAATTAAAAGGACTTGTTTTATTCTGCCATTCTGTTTTTTAAGAACAATTTTCTTTATTTTCACGCATCTGAAAATATTTATTTTGATCATGAACATCTAATTTAAAACGGATTTTTTTTCTTTTGTTATTATATCTGCTATGGCAATTAATTTTCCAGAAAGCAATCAATACTACTTCCCAGACACGTATTATTTTCTTGATTTTTAGAGAACAATAGACAACATGAAAACCTAAATCTTAACTAAATGCGACGAATCTTTCTATTCGAACAAAGCGGTAATAAGAAAAGCATAAAAGTTTGCAACTGAGCATCTATTCTAAAGTCTGCTAAATACTATTAAGGTAGCTAACATTTTTCTTTTTATTGGTATTTCAATGTTTTAATCTTCTAGCTATAAAAAAAATTGCTCCTTTTATAATTGAATGTAGTAGATTTAAAGTATCTACATACACACAGGAACAAAGGAATTTTTTTGAAATCGATTAATATCTAATTATTAGAATGCAGTCACAAATTTCCTTGCTTTTTTATAATTAAGAAATTCTATCAAAAGTAAATGTAATGAAAAACGTGTTTAACAGCGATAACTGTATAAGATAAATAAATCAATTACAATATTATATTTAGAAGAAACATTTAATAGAAGGACTTTCAGTTCTTTATGTTTCTCATTAAACCAATTACTAAAGAAAATTATTTACCTCTTTTATAGAAAGAAATATAACGGAAATAAAAATATGATAAAAATGCTCGTTAATAAAATCATTAGAGATAAAAGGTGCTTCCCTTCCCTATTTTTAAATAACGCTATTTACTTGGATCTGTTTCATTATTTTTTGGATTAAAAATTCTTCACTAAGTAAAAGGACTTGTATTATTCTACCACTCTCTGTTTTAAAATCTATGTTGTTTCTTTTCGCGCATTTCAAAATATTTATTTTGATTATGAATAAATAAATTACAAATACGTTATTCTGTTTTTTGTTTTTTATGGCTGCTACTACAATGAATTTTCCAGAGTACAATCAATACTATTTCCCAGATACATATTATCGTTTTACAGAACAGGAGACAACATGAAAACATAAATTTCAATTAAATATGACGAAGCTTTCTATTAGAATAAAGCGGTAATAAAAAAAAGCATAAATGTTTGCAGCTGAGCATCTGTTATAAAGTCTACTAAATACTACTAATTAATGCAGATAACATTTTTCTTTTTATTAGTATTTTAATGTTTTAATCTTATAGCTACAAAATAAATTACTTCTTTTTTAACTGAATGTAGCAGATTTAAAGTATGTACATACATACAGGTACATATAACATTTTTTAATCGATTAAAATCTATTACAATGCAGGCAAAAATTTCCTTGCTTTTTTATAATTAAGAAATCCTATCAAAAGTAAATGTATTGAAAATCGTGTTCAATAGCAATAACTGTATAAGATAAATAAAGCAATTACTATATTAGATTACGAAGAAGCATTTAATAGAAGGGCTTTCAGTTATGTTTCTCATTAAAACAATTACTAAAAAAATTATTTTCCTCTTTTATAGAAAGAAATAAAATGGAAATGAAACGATGATAAAAATGCTCGTTAATAAAATCATTAAAGATAAAAGGTGCTTCCCTTCCCCTATTTTTAAATAGCGCTATTTACTTACAACTGTTCCAATATTTAAAAATTTAAGATTATAATTTTAATTATAATCTTAAATTATAATTTTAGTAAGATTAAAAATTTTTCACTAAGTAAAAAGACTTGTATTAATCTGCCACTCTCTGTTTTAAGATCTACATTGTTTCTTTTCACGCATTTCAAAATATTTATTTTGATTATGAACAACTAAATTACAGATTCATTATTTTATTTTTATTTTTTATCGCTGCTACTACAATTAATTTCCCAGAAGATAATCAATACTATTTCCCAGATACGCATTATTATTTTACAGAACAGGAGACGAAAACCTAAATTTTAATTAAATATGACGAAGAAAGAAACTATTCGAAATAATATCAGATGTAAATTTCCAACTGGGAAAATGTCCGGACCAGATTCAAACCAGGGATCTCTTGGCTGGAACTATCCTGGACGAATCTGGTGAAATTTTTTCAGCCAGCTAACCTTATTGATTATAGCATCTGGTGTGAAATGTGGTTCAGCTCAACAGTATAAATCGCAGGCAATGAAACCCCAGAAATCGCTGGATACGAAATTACGCTAGGTTAATTTTAACACAATTATTCTAATTGGTAAATAAATCATATCAGATGTAAATTTCCAACTGGGCGAAAAATGTCCAGTGGCAAAAGTTCCGCCAGATTCGTCCGGGACAGCTCAGATGGTGAAGCATTGGCGGCTTCAGCCAAAAGATCCCTGGTTTGAATCTTGGTCCTGATATTTTTCGCCAGTTGGAAAGTTACATCTGTTATGATTTATTTACCAATTAGAATAATTGTGTTAAAATTAATCTAGTGTATTCGAAATAATTTGTAATAAAAAAGCATAAAAGATGGCAACTGAAGAGTTGCTCTAAAATCTCCTAAATACTAATATTTAATACAATGCAGCTATGATTTTCTTTTTATTAGTAGTATTGTAATGTTTTAACCCTTTATCGGGTAATGGGAATATACTTCCCACTTAATTTTTACTGGAAACTGATAGAATTTTTTTTCTTTTATGCACGCGATGAAAGAAGAAGCTTTATATTTTCAAATCAATTTGTTTGAAGATTCTGGTGGCAGTGAACCTTTTCAACATTTTAGTCACAAAATTGACTTGCCCGATAAAGGGTTAATCTTTTAGCTATAAAAGCAATTGCTCATTTTTTTACCCGACTTTGATAGATTTAAAGCATGTAGATTCTTCAGATGGCGGCATCTGACGCCATAAACCGAGTTTATATATATATACATACAAGCTGGAACATATAAACTTTTCTGAAATCGATAAAAAACTAATTATATGAAAAATATTAATACATTGCTAAACATCATTGATTTTTTTAACATCATTTCAATGTTTAAACGTCATGCCTTTTAATGTCATGTATATTTTAAATGTGTTGTATAGTTTCCCAATGTACACTGTTTAGCAATGTATTAATATTTTTCATATAGTTATCACACAGTGTAAAGTCAAATCTTAAACATTGAAAAAACTAATTATTACAAAGTAGGCATTTTTTCTCCCTCAATGAAGAGATTCTGTCTAAAATAAATGGTAATGAAAAACATATTCAATACCGATAACTGTATACGCAAACTAAAGCAATTACGATATTAGATTACGTAGAAACAATTAACAGAAAGGATTTCAGTTCTTTATGTTTCTTATTAAACCAATTACTAAACCAAATTCTTTTCCACTTTTATAGAAATAAATAAAACGGAAATAAAAAAAAAGAGAATAAAAAATGCTCGCTAATGAAATAAGTAAAGATAAAAGCTGCTTCCGGTCCCTATTTTTAAATAGCGCTATTTACTTGCACCTGTTCCATTAATTACCGGATTATAAATTTCTCACCATAAGTGAAAAGACTCCATTTTATTCTGCATTCTGTTTTTTAATAACTGTATTGTTTCTTCTCACGCATTTCAAAATATTTATTTTGATCATGAACATCTTATTTAAAGATGCATTAATTTTATTTGTTTGTTATCTCTGCTGCTGCAATTAATTTCCAAGAAGACTATTAATACTATTTCCGAAACACGAACTATTTGTTTGTTGTTGTTTCTTACAGAATAGTAGGCAACATGAAAACCTAAATTCTAACTAAATGTGACGAAGCTTTCTATTCGAAAAAAGTGGTAATAAAAAAGCATAAAAATGTACAACTGGGCATCTGTTCTAAAGTCTACTAAATACTAATAATTAATAGAATGCAGCTAAAATTTTTCTTTTTATAAGTATAATGTTTTAATCTTCTAGCTATAAAATAAATTGCTCTTTTTTAACTGAGTGTAATAGATTTCAAGAATCTACATACACATAAGAACAAAGAGACTTTTTGGAAATCGATTAAAACCTAATTATTACAATGCAGGCAAAAATCTCGTTCTTATTTTTTCTGTTTCTTAATCAATAGGTCTTATCAAAAGTAAATGGAATTAAAAACTGGTTCAATGCCGATAACTGTATAAGCAAAAGGGAGCAATTACAATATTAGATTACGAAAAAACAATTAATAGAAGGGATTTCAGTTCTTTATGTTTCTCATTAAAACAATTACCAAAGTAAATTCTTTTCCTCGTTCATAGAAAAAAATAAATAAAACGAAAATAAAAAGATGATAAAAATGCTCGTAAATAAAATCCGTAAAGATAAAAGGCGCTTCCCTTCCTGATTTTTAAATAGCGCTATTTCCTTGCAGATGTTCCATTAATTACTGGATTATAAATTTCTCACCATAAGTGAAAAGAATCAGTCTTATTCTGCCATTATTTAAATATTTTCTTCTTTTTAAGGCATTTCAGATGATTTATTTTGATTGAGAACTTCTAAATTATATCTGCATTATTATATTTTTTCTTGTCTCTGCTACTGCAATTCATTTCTCAGAAGACAATCAATATTATTCCTTTAACCCTGACGGAACATATAAGTACCATTAAAATAACTTGTTATAAAATTAATTAATACACAGATTAGTAGTAATACAGTTTAGAATGAGTCATAGGTGCATTACTTTATCTTGTTCCAAAAGCATTATTGGTTACACAAAACAAAAATATTTTTAAAAGTTTGATTTCTTTTGCTTTTGGATCTTTTCAGCATTCTTGGCGTTAGAGGGGGGGGGGGGATTTTCCAATTCGGAAATATTTCTATATTTCTATTGTAAGAACATTATATTTGTACATTTCCTAATTCTACAAAATACTATGAAAAATATTTATAATAAAAGATTTGAAAGGTGTTTATAAATATTGTACAAAATCCCTATAAATTCAAATTTAATGAATCCTTCTAAATCCTTCAATCCATCTAAAATCCTTCTGAAATTTATTAAATGATTATGTAAATCTTCTAATGCAGTTTTCCAAAAATTCACGATAAATGCTTTAGAAGATAACATTTTAATGAATTCATAATTCAGTAGATACAGGGTTAAAACGTATTATTATTATTTTTTAAACTCCATTTGATTTTTGTATGCAAATAACGAATTTTGCAATCGATTTTTCACTAAATTCCTGAAATGGTAAAATTATAAAAATTATGTTAACATGTGTGTTTGCGTTGACAGTACAATATTTTAATAGATTTAGAACTTAATTCTAAATTCATTGGTTTTAAGGCATTTTTCCGTCAGCACGCCACAGGTGATAAATCGCCAATTATTCTTGAGAGTTACAATTATATACGAGTCACATTACAACAACAATGGATTTAATTCTGCGCCAAACGACGCTCCGCAAAATAGATTATTGGCTGTGAAACTGCAACAATTTAATTCGAGATATTAAAATGTAGAAATTGAAATATGTAAAAAAAAAAAAAAAAAGTACTTTCATTAAGAAATTAATTTAGAAATTCTAAAAAGAATTTAAATAATGTTCTCTGTTAGCCATACCTTAACCCTTGACTGCACGACGTGCCACATCTGGCACATACCTAAAAACACTGTAATTCTTATTATGTGCCATGAATTTGGCCAATAGTATCTCTATCCCTGATCAAGAAGAGTCCAAAGAATAGAATAACACTTATTTTGTCCATGTCAGATGGGTACATTTAACAAAAAAATAGAATTTGTTCTTCAGAAGCAAAATAAAATTCGATCAAGCTATTAAGGTAAATTTTACTTTAATTATTTTTTGTGAATACTTAAAAATATTAATATAAAAAAAGTTGCAGAGGGTTAAGCAGATAAAATTAATTAATTTAAGCTTATTTAGTTGTAAAATATAGCAATGCAATATTTTAAAACCCCAATTGTGTACATAGGATACACGCCATAATATATCAAATTTTAGCTGAAAATTTTAAATTTAATTTTTTTTACTATTTTTCCCATTATTAGACTGATATATAGACTTCAAATATTTTTTTCCATAAAAAAAAGAAAAAATCGTGCAGTGAAGGGTTAAAAAAGAAAAGGATTACTTTAATAAGTTCACTAGTTTGCGCTTTCTATCAAGCGCAAATCAAAGCGGTGAATTTTCGAATTCCGCGACTACGTCATATTCACGTATTTTAGTGACCAACGATATATAAGGCGCGTTAAAACGTCACATGGAATGGTTCATCTTTACACGAAGATTGGCACAAAATGATGGCGCGCCGCTTTCTATCAATCACCGTGTAAAAATGATCCACTCCGTAAGACGTTTTAAACGTCATGAACTTGCCTTATACACGAAAAAAAACTGTTTTGTTGAAACAATTAAAATTTGTTTAATATAGCTGCAATCAGACATTCGGTTGGAATGACAACATTTTGAATGAACTAACCAAATGATTTGTTGAATTAAAAAAATCATTTGGTTAGTCTAACCAAAATTTGATCATTCCAACCAAAATATTTGATTGGAGTTTTATTAATTAAAATTTTGTTGTTTCAACAAAACTTTTTCTTCCGTGTAAGTCGTTGGTCGTGGTGTTAGCGGAATTTTTGTAAAAATTATGAATTGTTGTCATTTAATGTTGTCATTATAAGCTTGATTTTCGACATAATAATAATAATAATAATGCTTTCTATTTTCTTAAATCTCAAGCTGGATTAGATAATAAAAATTATGTTTTACATGCAGAAATTATTTTGTAATAATGCGCGGAATCTGCGATTACAATTTTCTGTTCTACAAGTTCAAAAACCCAACAAAAAATAATTACCCATTATAGTAGGGAAAAAATGAAATGAAAAAAGGAACATTTATTTATCACAGTCTTTAAAACATGTGTTTTTGAAATGTATAGTTTTTACGATACATAATGACAAACATGATCACCTATGTTTTCCATTTTCGACATTTTAAGAGTCTTAATTCCCCTTAAGGCGGTTCTCAAATTCCCAGCCCAAAAACACGAAACTTTTTGACATGTTTCCTGACTCATTTTTAAACGTAAATGTATAAAATTGGCTTGCCTGAAGATCGAATGGAATCGCGATTTCCATTCTTTTTTAAATAAATAAATAAATTACTTATTGAATTACAGGCAGTTCTTCTTGTCGACTGGCGACAAGTTTTTTTCTCCCTTTTCTGCGCTTCTCCGTCGAGAATACGGTTTAAAACGCCAACTTTCACAATTTTTTCTAAAAGATCTTCTGAGTTTACTGAAAAATAGAGAACGAGACTCGATTACATGGTTTCTGAATAAGAACACCTGCCGATTTCATGCGTTTTCGAACAAAAATGAACTCAGAAATGTGTCAAAAGTAGTTTCTTTTGATTTGAGAACGACCTTAAAATTAACTCTTATTTTCTTATTTTTTTCAAGGCATTTAGTAGAGATGTGTGTAGGTCACGCCCCCGCAATCCTATGCTTTTTAGTTCATATATCTTGAAGAGGAGATAACTGAAATCATTTAAAAACAAATTATCATAACGTAGCTAATCCCTTTCATTTTCCTCTTAACCAGGAAATGCTATAAAATAAATAAATAAATTGAATAAAGCAGTGCAACATAATTCAGATAACTGCCTAAACACCTTAAATCAATTGTAGAAAATGTTATTACGTGAAAACATTTACATAAACCGAATTCAGCTGTTTATCTGTCTCATTAAATCCATATCTAAAGCAAATGCTTTTCTTCTTTTGTAAAAAACAATATAAATTAGCAGTATAAAAGAGAGAAAAGAGATAAGGGGCCTTTATCTTTAAACCTAATACCCTTTAAACGTATGAAAATTTTGATTTCGGAGACAAATATTTAAAGTGGCTCTATGCACTCATTTTTGCACTAACCACGTCAGTTTCTTTTTTTGTTAATACTATAATATTTTCTCCATGCAATATATATATAATTTTCATTAAACACTGTTTAATTAATTAAAAATAATTATTCCTAAATGTATGATTTAAAAAAAAATAATGATAATTTATACAGCTTGGGTGCATGATTTAAAAAGGTCTATACCCTCTAAACCTTTGAAACTTTTAATATAAGTTTAAGAAAATTACAGAAATAAAATGAACTAAAATCTAATGGATAAACAAAAACTATTCTAAAGTTTTTTTTGTTTTTCAAAATAGAAAAATGAAAATTTTGATAATTTTTGTCGCTCGAATATCCATACATTCAATAGTTTTGTTAAATTTCTTAGATTTTAGTTCAATAATGATATAGTAAAGATATATACAAAGTTTCGAATCATTACCTTTACATTAAGAGTTATCATGCACGCAAAAAAAAAAAAAAAAAAAAAAAAAAAAAAAATCGCAGAGACATTAAACATCGTAAACAAAATACAGCTCTTTCTAGGTTCTACTTAGCTAATGAAGTCCGCCATATTAACTTTGCTGAAGCAAAAAATATAGTTCCCTGCAATAACCCCTTTGAGAGTAAAATTAGAGAATCAGTTGAAATCATTGCACGTTGAAGATAAACCTTGTAACGATAATTTATCCTATAATATCCCCAAAATCTGGTATAATATCATAAAGTCATAATTCTACATCTAATTACAATATTTCAGCTTAAACATGTATTATGTTGCCAAAACTTGAATGAAAACTCAACTGAACGTGGTTTTGTCCCTCTTGTGTAGATGGCGACACTCGCGGTTTCTTAAATCGACCTTTTGATTCATTTGATCTCAGTTCATTAATAAATATTTATTTTCACTAGATGGCAACACTAGATTTTTGTATTCAAATCATTGGTAAAGTTTCGTCTAATTATGTCTTGCACAGGAAGCTTTCGTCTCTGAACTTTGAGCCTTTTTACCATCCTATTTTCCTGAAGACGACTGTAGAAACATCTCGAAACGTAGAAGTTAACTTTTGGCTTATTAAAGTTCGTGTTTTGTGTACCATTAAGCAAGATTGCATATTTATTTTAAAAAATATCAATTTTGAGAAAACTCAATTTAAACATAAATGTTTCGCTTGAAACAGACCAAGGCAAATTTACATTTTTTTACTATAACGAGCGCAATTTTACAAGTATTTTGATGCGGTTTGTGGCAAATTGTTCAGAAAAACATTAGCTGTCAAATGAATTAAAAAACAAAAAATCGATTTTTCGAAGATTTTTAAGTATATGTGTTCCTTTTAGCAAAAGAGAAAATAGCTTCCCTTCCCCTAGCTTTTCAATAACACATTTAACTTGGTGCCTACTCTATTATTTCTCTAATTAATAAATTTCTTATCGAAGAACGAAATAACACGACACTTTAGCATTTCATTTTAAGAAACGATTTCATTTGTTAAGCAGTTAAACGTACCCTGAGAAAAAATTTAAATGTTTCTTAACACAGCAGTATACGCGTGTTGGTCATTTTGCCACCCAGATGAATTATTTTCTACTAAGTAGTCTCCTTTTTCTCCATATGGAAAACACATGTAACTGCCTATGAATGTATATCCGCAGCCATAGTCAAAGCAAAGTCGAAATTCTTGGAAAGATCTGCAAAACATCACTAGCGTCAATTCATTTTTACCTTATTGCAATGTTCCAAAGTTTGTAAGAAAGGTGTATAATTTTAGTAAACTGTAATTTATAACTTCATTGATATGAAATATTCGAATATTAAAAGAAATTTTTTTTTGCATTATGCAGGTACCGGGGACAAACAGACCGAACGCGACCAATAGCATTCTGAAAAAACAAGAACAACAAAAAAAGACGTGACTACTCTCTGGTTAGTCTATAAAGATGTAATATAACCAAGAAAATATATATGCAATAATCCCATCTGAGTTACCCACTATATTGAAAAGCATTATTTATCTTTAGAAATTTCAAAAACCAATGTTTTTTCGAGCTATAAAGAATTTATTGAAACAAGGTTTCTTTTGCTACCACACCTTTTCGGAAATGTTTCTGAGTAATTTTGATATCACGTTAATCAGTTTTCGCAACCCCGTAATATATGTTTTTCGGATGCTCAAGTAAACATTTTCATGTTCATGAAACAAGTTTCACGGGCAAACATAGTACATTAACAGCATTGACATTAACCCTTTTCCGGAAACGTGCCGTCTGTGAGACGGTTCCATCTACGTATCTACCCTTTACACAAAAAGGAACGCGTCTCCAATCTTATCACACAATCTAAACCTTACGCTACTGGTCCTCTGCCTCCCCCACCCATTTGCAACACCTGCGCATTTTTAGTTATTGAAAGAAAAATTATTTTATTTTCAACGCAGTCTGTGGGACGGCATGTTTCCGTTTATATAATTTTTTGTTCTGGGGTATTGTTATGGAGGAGCCGTCAAAGCGGGTACGCTACAGTGATAAGAAAGACTGAAGAAAGTGCTTTGAGATTGTTTGATGATGTAGTAAGTGACATAAACGATATTGAAAGTACACTGCTCAAAACAATTAAAGGATATTTGAAGTTTTATATAAAATAAAGATATAAACGAAATTTTTTTTTGCCGAAAATAGAAGAAGAGAATCACAAATGCAAATTTTTCTGGTTTTCAAACTGTGGAGTATGCAAATTTTGAGTTCGACGTCAAAAACGTCGCTTCAGCGGCAGCGAATGAAATTTGACTTTCAACTGGATAAAAGAGAATGAAGACAAGGATGATCGGCATTCAGTGATTGCTTTGTTTCGATGAGTACGATGTCTCAGCGAAGTCATTTGACAGATTCAGAAGCTTTGAGAATTGTTGGTAGGTTAGAAGGGGGCCAAACTCAAGCCGAAGTAGCGCAAGCCATTGGAGTATCACAAAGTGTCATTTCCAGGATCTGGAACCGTTTTTTGGAGGGTGGATGTGCAGGCCGAAGACCAGGGCAAGGTCGTAGACGGGCAACAACGCCCAATGAAGATCGGTATTTAGCGTTAACAGCTCGGAGACACCAAACCATGAACGCTACTCTTCTCCAACAACACCTTCGCTCGGCTACAGGCACCACGATTTCAACTCAGACTGTCCGAAACCGGCTCCATGCTGTAGGTCTGTATGCTTTCCGACCGATGGTATGTGTTAGATTAACATCAATGCATCGTCGCGACCGCAGGGAGTGGGCAACCGAGCATGTCAACTGGAGGAGAAATGAATGGAGCAATATTCTGTTTTCTGACGAGTCCCGTTTTTCTGTGCATCCGGATAATAGGCGTATTTTCATCTGGAGGGACCGTGGCAGTAGGAATAATCCTGCGTTCGTGCACGAAAGTGTCAGATTTGGCGGTGGAGGAGTGTTGGTGTATGGTGGCATCTACATTGACGGACGCACTGACCTCTACATCATTCGAGATGGAGCTCTGACTGGTCGCCGATATAGGGATGAGATCCTCAGACCTATTGTAGTCCCTTACGCTGCAGCAATCGGAGATAACTTCATTTTAATGGACGATAACTGCAGGCCACATAGTGCAAACCTGGTGGAGGATTTCCCTTTCGAGGAAGGAATCGTTCGAATGGAATGGCCAGCGTGTTCTCCAGACATGAATCCAATCGAGCACGTTTGGGACGCTCTAGGAAGACGAGTTTCTGGCCGCCAACAACCCCCACAAACTCTCCAAGAACTGGAAAGAGCTCTTCTGGAAGAGTGGGGCAGAATACCCAACTCGTCATTAATAGCCTCATTGAGTCCATGCCTCAAAGGTGTTCAACGTTGCTGGCCGCCCGTGGAAACCATACCCCCTACTGAAAATGGTTTTCTTTGAAGAAAACACCTTTTCTTATTCTTTTTTTCTCATATGCACAAATTGTGTTTTTTTCCTTTAGTACACAAATGCGCAATAAAATGCATTTTTTTCTGCCAAACATGTATAATTTATTCTCATATAACCTACTATGTCTGTCGACCATGTATCAATCAGCTAAACAGTTTACCAGATACAAAATCCACCTAAAACTGCAATATCCTTTAATTGTTTTGAGCAGTGTATTTTAGATGATGAATACATAAATTCTGAACACGAAAGGGACTGAACATTGTCAAAAATGCATAAAAAATGCAGATATTTAGAACGTGCTGCAATATTTACTATTAAATGTTTTGTTAATTTTACTGCGTAATATTGTTTTCTAATGCATATCGTACCGAAATATATAAAAATATTAGTATTTATTTAATTATTATAACGAAAATTTTATATTTTGAACAATAAAGTGTAATTTCATAATATTTTCTGTCTCTGACATTCAAAACTTATTTTTATGCTGTCATATTAAAATATTGGTCCTGTTAATGCATTACTATTAAATATTAAGTGTTTAAGTTCACTATTTGGTAAATTATTAAGAGTTATTTTCCTTTTAAATTTTTATAGCAATTGTTTTTAATTTAGCAGTCTCACAGACGGCACGTTTCCGTTTGTGCACGGGATTTTAATGTTTCCGGTTAAGGGTTAAAATTAATGTTATTCTGTTACTATTGCATGTAAAAATTGAATTATGCTGAAAAATTTTAATTGAGAATTGATTACAACTGAAAACTATTATTCCCGGTTGAAAAAAAAACTGATAAAAACACTATAAAACTACTCGGAAACGTTTTCGAAAATCAGTGACAGAAAAAATTTTGAAACTATATTGGTTTCTAAGGTTTCTAAAAATAAAGAATGCTTTTCGGAATTGTGATTAACTTAAAAGAGTTAATTGTATATTTTCGTTCAGAGATATATTATATTTTCGTGGATAAATAAACATTTGTCCTTTTTTTACACAATACCTTTTTATCTGAAAAAAAAAAAAAAAAAAAAAAAAAAAAAAACTTTAATTTCTCTTTTATATTTAATGTGTTTTAAATAGCACAGGAGGTTATTATTTTTTCATCCTGAAGTTTTTAATTTCATATATTCAGGAATATACTTAGAAAAAAAATTACTTATTTCTTAAAGGTACAGAAGACCACCAAATTGAAAATTTTTTATTTACCAATGAATTTTCTTGAAAATTACAACAAATGTTTATAGTGCTATTAGATACCAGTATATGCAAAGTTTCATTAAAATATCTTTAATGGATTCTTGAGATAACCAAAATTAAAATTTTTAAAATCCTGAATAATTAGCATTCGTCAAAATACTCCACACAGTTTCTGTATTTAAATACAGCTTCAAACGTCTTCCACAATATTCATTTTATACGTAGAAATGAAAGTTATTAAAAAATACACAATACGAACTTTAAAAAGTTCACCGTTTTACTTAAAAGGCGACAAAGATAATAAAATAGATGCTACGAGTTAAAAATATACATTTTATTTAAATTTCCTTGTACTTTCGGCCGGCAATCCCGCGGCCATAGTCAGGGAATGTTTTTATTAATTGCTGTTCCATTCATACAAATACGTCATTTCGATTGAAATGGGAGAGTGTAGCTGGAAGTAGAAGCAGCAGTGCCTTGGATTGATCTTAAGTAGCCCTCTGAGCATTTTGAGGGCTTTCTAGCATTTTCATAAAAATACTTATAAAACTAATATTAATTTAAATTTTCCTTCCTTGTTTGTAATATACACACAATGCCCTTTAATTTGACAAACATCTTAAAATACAATTCTGTTAAAATAATTTTTGTCTACAACCGATTTAATTTATTTTAAGAAAACGAAAAAATACGGGCAAACCGCTTAAAAGAGTAGACAAAAATATTTAATTGCCATTCCATTTATTTTAATACGTCACTTGGGTCAAATACGACACTTTCATTTTAAATGTGTAGCAGGACAGTAGTAGAAGTAACAGTGTTTCGGATTAAACTTGCAGAGATGAAAATATTTAACTACCGTGCCATTCATTTAAATACATTACTTTGTTCATACACGTCGCTTCGTTTTGAATTGGGAAGTAGTAAAACGAGCTTCAGATTAAAAGTGCGCAGAGGAAAATTGCTGGGTATTTAAGTTTTCTGGATCTATTTTCAAGATATTTAACCATATATTGGGCATATTGTATCATAGGGCGTTGTTACATACTTGATTGCTTTTACGCATAATTTCTAGGGATTTTCTCATAGTGGTTGCGTAATAATCTTTCTTTATACCAATTTATATTGAAATATGGTTCAAACAAATATTTAAGAGGAAGTTCATGCGGAATTTTATTTACAATCTGCTGATTTTCAATTTTATTTATAATTCCCTCCCTTATTTTGTTCATATCTCAGGTTTTCAAATTGAATGTACGGGACTTTTTTCAAACTTTACAATGATTATTTATAACGTAATCAAGTAATTATGATTGCGATTGCAGATTATTAATTTACAAATCACCTAAAATGTTTACTCTTCTGACTATATTTTTAATCTGTAAACCTGATCAAAGATTACAAAATGTAATCGTAATCCGTAATTGCCAATCTGATTACATTTTGCCCAACACTGAATTGTGAATATTTTACGATACTTGACACAAGTCCTGGCGAAACAATTGGGCAAATGGCGTGGCTGCCAAAGTAGCCGCGCCAGTTTGAGCCCTGTTGCGGGCACAGATCCTGTCAGTACAATTTGAAATAACGTTACCCTGTGTAAAATCATGACATTATTGATCTAAATTTGCCTTTAAATGATTTTTCGCGAAAAGGAGTTAGTATTAATTTTATTTCTTACAGCCAAAGTTGATCTAATTGTCAGCAATTGTATACGAGGGTGGTTCAATAATTATTGTCACGATGTGTATAAAATGTTTGTACAGCGATGGTTGATGTGGAACATTGAAGCCTATTGTCTTTGATGTCTATATGCTCAATTTTAGAACCGTAGCTGCTATTTTTAGCCCCCGGTACGGTATGCTATTTCTTTCTCCCAGCTTATTTTGTCTCCAAAAAATAACGTTACATTACAGACGCTAGCCGTAAAACAAAGCATTACGATTAAATACTCTTTAGCAATTTTTTAAACTTATAAGAATCGCACATTTTCAACTTTTATACCGTCGTATTGGAAAAAAAAAGTTCTTTTAAATACAATTTGTTTGAAAACTGTATCTCCATTTATTTTTGAGATATTAATTTTTTTGTAGTTTTTAGCGACATTTGTTTCATTTTGTCAACTCAAGTACTCCATTTCTGTAGAAAGTAAAGAAAAAATAGTTGAAAAATTGCAATTTTATCTTTTTGTTGCCGCTTTGTCATAAAAACTGAAAAAAAAGTAATTAAAATACGTGCTATTTTGAAAAAATATTAATGAATTGCTTTCATTTTGCTGCATTTGTGTATTATTCTGAGATAGTGGCGTCCTACCTATACTTTATTGTAGATGTTTATGATTGGATCGTAAATCAGGAATTCTTAAGCGGATTCGGAAGACGTCGTTTAATATAAAATAAAATCGTGTGTTTTAAGTCTTAAAACTGAGCTACAGTAGAGTCCCGATTATCCGAATTCACCTTAACCGAGTGTCCGCTTTCACCGAGTTATTTTCTTTTGATGGACTGATGGCTTCTATTATTATGAAACAGCTATTATAAATGAAGTGTTAAGTGAAGATGAAAGAGCAGCCGTAAAAAGTAAGACCTCTGATTTTCTGGTCAGAATAGAGAAAAAAAATGGCCATAATTTAAAAAAAAAAAAAAAAAAAAAAAAATTATGGCCATTTTTTTTTCCTATTCTGACCAGAAAATCAGAGGTCTAACTTTTTACGGCTGTTCTTTCATCTTCACCTAACACTTCATTTATAATAGCTGTTTCATAATAATAGAAGCCATCAGTCCATCAAAAGAAAACGAAGTAATGGAAATGTCGGGGGCGACACTAAATTCTGAAAAAGCAGAATTCCTGTTCTCTAGTAATATATATATATTTTCGTTTTATGTGTGAGAGGTGGCCCCTAGCTTGAAAAGGGGTGCGGGGTGTTGGAAGGAAATGCTGGTTTGGAACTTATGGAGCCAGACTTAAAGCAGTTCTGAGATAGATTTGTTATAGTGGATGAGATGTGGCCACATCACTATGTTCTCGAGTGCAAACGACAGTAGTAAAAGCTCCAAACCAGCCTTTCCACCCCCACCCCCCCACCCCTTTTTAGCTGGGTGCCACCTTTCACACCTAAAGCGAAACAAAATATGTTAATATAGCAGCTACGGTTCTTAAATTGACCATACAGGTATCTAAGACATCAAGCTTTAATATTCCATATCAACCATCGCTGTTCAAATATTTTATCACACTCGTGATTATAACTATCGAATCACCCTCGTAGATGTGAGGATCCTATAATTAAGCGTAAACGCAAAACTAAATGTTAAAATATTCTAAAGTATGATAGTTTTCTATAAATTAAAAATAATTATAACTCGGATAATTGTAAAAAATTATAAGTTCTGAGTCTCAGGTGCATTTGAACCTGCCTTGGACTATCCTCCTACTATTTTCAGACTTCTATCTCCGGTAGATTTCGTTAGCCACAGCGGAGTCAGATACTTTCTTGGTTTAGTATAGATATTCTAAATTATTCTATGACATATACAATCGAAAAAAAAATACTTTTAGTCGAATATTGCAGTCAAAGATGGTAGGCCCCGATAAATGATTTGCCAGGGCCACGCGGGACATTACGCCGGCCGTATGCTTAAAACATCAAGATTTTGTCATGAAACATATATTCACCAACATTACCCCAAAATATTGTTTTAATACAATGCAAACACACAATTTTGTTTTCTAGTAATCTAAAATTATATATACATTTTATAAATTATAATAAAATGGAATTTAAAGAAATAACCTGAAATCGGAAGATATATGTTGTCGAACGAAGAAATTAACAAATTATAAAATTTCGTTTAATCTTTTTTTTTCTATTTTTACTCAATAGCTGAAATTATTTCTTATGGCATAATAAACATTTCATTATACCTGATCAGCAATAGCTGATAGTTTTTTTTAAGAGATAAAAAAAGTACATATTACATAATATTTTATAAACAAATGTTAAGTCACTGGAAAACTAAAAAAAGTATCTCTTTTTATAAGTGCAGTATTCCGCTACATTACTAAAATAAAATTTCGATGAGAATTTTGTATATTTTTAAATAATAATATAATGCATGACGGAACAAATAATCATAATTAACCCTCTAATTCCCATGGTAGAATACGTTCTAGAAATTCAATAATTCAGAAAATTTGAATTCACATCAGACAATTTAAATCATAAATTTCGCTTTATTTAATTATGAAATGTCTGTGATTAAATAAAGGTTCTATTGTTATTTTAAATTTCTGGTATGAATTTGGAATATCCGAATTAAAAAATCCCCTAAATTTGAAACACTGTTGGTAGCATATATGCTACCATGGGCATTAGAGGGTTAAGAAAATACATTGGATGTATAAAAATAAGTCTTATCAGAAGTAATAAAATCGCTGCGGCGGAGATCAGCACAAACCTGTTAAAGGGTGTTTTAAATAGGCGTGACTGGAACAGGTATTGCCTGCGGCTGCACAAAAATACGCATATCATGCTCAGATTGTTATTTATTTATTTTTTTTTTATATCGGAAACTATGGCTATAAATACTATAAGTATAAAATTAATATTTTGAAGGGTTTTCGAATTCGGAAGGCCACTGTACCCTTAAGTCAATGACTAATTGGTAAGCTTATGTAGTCTATATTTCCCCGAGAAAATACCTTAACCCCTTAACTGTGGCATTAAATTACAGTTTAAAAATTCAAATTGCTTATTGGCACCACTTTTTTGAAAATGAAATATTCACCTTATTTAATGACAGGAAAAATGATACCATAATAAAGCCAACTAGCCGCCCTTGGCGAACAGATTGGTCTCCCTTAAAATTTATGTTTGGGAAAGCATGCTAAGCATTGTATAATGTTACTTTTATTCATAATTTAATTTACTTGGACTCCCTTAAATATAATTAATATAGTCCCTTAAGTTAATATTAGTTTTTGTTGCATTAAAATATCTCCATTTGTTGATTTTCTATAAGCAAGTAGGTTTACAATGGAAGTCTATGGGAATTTGGCGAAATATTAGAGATATCGCCAAACTGGTGTCACTTTTGGAGGCTAATTTTGGTCACCAAAATTGGCGATATATCGCCAACTTGCAGAATTTGGCGACAGAACAGATTCTATGATAACCCCCTTATAGGTATGGTGATGCATTAAATGCTGTTCAATAACCAATGAGGTGCGTTACATCAAGGTATTCGGGCGTTGCCATTAAACAATTAACAAATAATCGCGATTTCTGCGCCACGTACGATAGCGTAATATATACTATATAGATTACACTATTTTAGAAAACTGGTGGGAATCAAACAATCTGAAAAAAAGACACCGCTTGTGAATATCACGGGAGCGAGAATTAAGGAGTTAATCGATGAGTCAGTAATATATTTTCCAAAAATGGTATAAAAAATAAATAGAAAGAATATCTTGTAAAACAATTCTGATAACTGCCTAAACGCCATAAAGCGATTATAGTTATTTGATTATGAATAAACTTTTACTTAAACGGTTCTTTATCTTTCTCATTAAATGAATTACTAAAGAAATGACTTTCTTCTTCCATAGAGAGAAAATAAAACAAGAATATAGCCACAGAGGAAAAACAGTTAATTCAATAACCAAAGAAGAAATGTAATTTTCAACACTTACTTTTAACTAGCGCTATTTTCACTTGAAACCTGTTTTACTTTTTTTCTACATAATGAATTTTTTGCCTCACCTCCTCCTTACCCACGAAAAATAGATCAATAGGTTTTCCTTGAATTTTAAGGGAAAAAAAAATGTTTGCATGAATTTTCAAAATACTTCTTTAACTATGCACAAAAAAAACTTTAAAAAATCACGTTAGTTTCTTTTATATTTAATATTTTTTCAGAAACATGGAAGGTTACTTGACAACACACTGACATTCTTAAAACATACAGTGGATGTAATATTTATGATACCCGATATCATCTGGGTGGTTAAAATTGACGTGTAGGTAGTCACGGGATAGTTTCTTGTAGTCAAAATGTCACACCTACGACGTTCTGTGAATGACTATTTATTACGTTTCTTGGAAGATACTAGGATGAAGGTAGACAGAAAGAAATAAAAAAAAAAAGTCTTATGCGCATGTGCGTCCTACATGAAAATTCACAGGCTTTCCTAAGGAGAATGTGATTGGATAATTAATTCTCGGTATCCTTTGGATATCCAGGGGATAATTCATACAGGATATGACAACTAAAGCATCTGTAAGAACACTATAGGTTGTTCGAAGAAAGATGCGGTTGTACGGCTTATTAATTTTCAATTATGTACTTATATATTTCATACATTCATCTATATGACATATACAGATTAACACTTATTAATTAAAGTCAATTAAACTATAATTATTAATAATATGTAGACAATAATTCCCCAGAAAAGCGTAGGGGAGATGAGGGTTAGTGTGGACAAGGGGCTAGAGTAGACATTCAAAATAACAACTTAAATAATGTAGAAAAAATTACTAAAATATTTCTATAAATGGACAACAATGTACTCCATACTAAGAGAATATTTTGTAGCAAATGGTTAAAAATTTCTTGAATTGTTGCTAGAAGTTTAATTGCATCCATGAAAAGTAAAATTAAGGTTTATTTTTCATTTGATCAGCATAAAGAGTTTAAATTTTAAATCCAGATAAATAGGCCGCTATAAGGCATGTGAGATTTGTCTTCTGTACTTCCATAACCCCCTTTAGAATATTAAAATTGCTTAAATGAATAAAACTGAAGCCTATCTTCAGAATGTTAGCCTCGGGCTAGTGTAGACAGAATACTAGGAGTTAATGTAGACAGTTCATTCTTTTTTATAGCTAGTATTTTAATTAATAAATTTATTATAGTGTAAAGATGTATAAGCATTAAAATGTAATTATTATATTAAAAATCAATTAAGACTGTGTTCCATGGAATTACACAGTGGAAAACTGTGAAAAAAAAAACAAAAAAAAACAAAACCAGGAAATCTTATCTTAGTCCATCTCTCAGTAATATAAAAGATCCCAATCAGCTTTTCCACTATATGGAAGATGCAATGGACCAAGACTCTAATGATTATGACTCGGATGCAGACGAAGAAAATACTGTTTTTGAAGAGTTTCAACTTAAATGATTTTATAATGTTTTTAATAACTTGAGTTTTTTTAAACTTGTTTTCATGTAGCATTAGTACGAGTTTTTCATACGTGTTTTTTGAAGAATCATTTCTTTTCAACTTCTTCATATTTAAATTGTAATATACTTCTTTGTCTTTTATCTATGTTATTGACTTTACATTCAGTCTCATATTGTTACAACATTTTTTAATCTAACTTTTTAACATATATCTCTATTTTTAACTTTGTCTTGGCACAGCATGTCCCAAGGGGACTTTTTGCCATTAAAATCCAATCAACTAATCAATCAACCCATGTAAATAAGAATCTGTCTATGAAAATTTCAACAGGCATTTCAAGGAGAAGTTTGAAATTTTTTCTGCTCCCATTTTTTGTTTAAATTCAGCAATTTTGCATTTTTAGAGGATTAATTTAGCCTTATTTTAAAATTAATTCAATAAAATGGAACAAATATACAATATTTTTATTTCCTATATTGGTACTATAAACTAATCTCATCGTCACCAACTTTTAGATGTTTCAGCCTATTGCTTGTAATGACTGGATGATGACAAATCCTGGGAAAACTATTTTTATCTATAACATAGCTTATTTAGTTGGAAAAACATATCTTTCCTCATTTATACTAAAAACATAACAAGACAAAGCATACACACTGCCAGGGATATACCCATTGAATCAACTAACATTTACTAATGACTTTGTATCAAGCTACGTCACTGATCATTCAAAACACTCCGCTGTTTCTGATTCAAAGCCACTAGTCACAAAGAGAAAAGAAAGCACTACTGAAAGCAGCGTAGCTCAACCTTATCCCATCGCACTGAACCAACAAGCATTTTTGGCTGTTCTGTAGACACATCTCCAACTTAAACTGCTTTTGATAGAGAATTTTTTTTTTCTTTTTGTGAAGAAGTAAATACAATTAGTTGATGCATAGGGATTACTCCTGAATCTGTGAGACTATTTCCAAGCTGAGCAACAAATCCCAAAAGAGTTATAAATAGAAAAAGTGAAATTCAGAATCTATATTGACACTCTAGAGAAAAAAACGCAGAAAAATTGGCACTAATACAAACAAAGGATAAAAAACAACTGCAAGCAATGAAAAGGGAATTAGGTTTTCCGAAGAATCCCCCTTCCCCAACCCTCCTCCCTTTGAAATTTACATCTGAAATATAAAGACATCTAGGATTTAGATATTAAAGAACATTAAAATTAATTCAAAAGATATTTTAAATATTTATGGGGAGAATGAGATAATATTGGTTGATAACTTAAGCGAAATTTTGTAAGAATAATAATATTGTATATTTTGTAGGCAGAGTTGAAAATGTAAATGATTTTAGTGACTTTGATGTTCAATTTCTGCAGAAAAATGATCAAACACACCATATTATTTTTCCCGATATTAAAAATAATTCTGAAATTGAAAGTCTGGAAATAATTTCTAAACTCTCACAACCTGCGATTGTTGGTGCTACAACCTTTTAAACTTTAACATAGACTTAACTGAATACAGAGTTAGATAATAACAATATTTGTTAAGGAAGGTTTAAAAGAAAATTAGCTATCCACACTTGCCCCTAATTTTTTTTGGTTTTGTCTAAAGTAAATCCTTATAGGGGTTAGAGTGGACACATGGATGAATGTTAAAAACTGACAATTTCCTTATAGTGTAATTGCATTTATCATCGTCTTTTCTTCATATAAATAAACAAGAAATATCATTCTTCAATTTAATAAGGTTGTGAAATTTTTAAAATACTCTTAGAATTCTGTAACATAAAACTTTTTATCCACACAAACCTCCCTCTCCTCTACTTCAATACATCCAAATTAGCATACTTTATACTTTTCTATATATTTTTTTGAAGGCAATTTTCACGAAAGTCTATTGAAAACCAGTTATCAAAGTGTTGCCAGTATATTTTTATTTTTGAGTTAATTAGGAATGTTGTCAAAGATAAATGAAAAGAAAAACCACGTACAACAATTCAGATAACTGCCTAAATATCATAAAGCAATTATACATATTAGATTATGGAGAAACATTTACTTAAACGAATTTCACTTATCTTTCTCATCAAATCCGTTACGCAGGAAATTAATATGAATTATTGTCACTAAATTCTTTTCTTCTTTTATCGAAAGTAAATAAAGAATTCTGGAACAAAGAAAAAAACGTTTAGTAAAATAAGCTACAAAGAAAACCGCTTTCCTCTCCCACTTTTAATTAAACTATTTTAAATTGGCATCTGTCGTTTTGTTTTCTTCTTCCTAAATCTCTCACCCAAATGAAAAGTGGTACTTTATTCTGACATTTTGTTTTTAAAATAACTCAAATCTTTCATTGTATTCTAAAATATTTATTTTTTATTATGAACATACAATTTAGAATCGCAACGATTTTTGTAATATTATTTTTTATTAAATGAATCGACAGGCGACATTGAATCTGCTTATTAACAGATGAAAAAATTTTAAAGGACAACATATATAGAATCTTTGGTTTTCCAAGAATGTAATATATTAAATTGTATTAAGCTTTTTCTTAGTGCAATAAAAATTACGAAAAATTACTTCTTTCTTTAAGTAGATGAAAGAAAAATCAATGAAATTCTGTCAGTAATTTCCGTTAATATCTGAATATTTCATCTGTATTCAGAAGCATGGAATACTATTCATTTTTTATCTAATATTAGAATGCTCTATACTTTTGTATATGTTCGCTTGGTGAGAAAATAATAACCGATTAAATAGTAATTATTAATACTACGTTGCGAATAAATATCCACGAATGTATATGCCCATCCGAAATTAGTGCAGTTTATACATTTTTATATGCTCATTTCAAGACAGAATAAGTTCTTGTTATTTGAAGTCGATAAATATTTATCAATCACAATTTAGATAATAATTCTTTTTATTTTTCTATTAACCAGGATATATTATATCAAAAGAAAAATGTACGAAATTAAGATAAGTAACTAAACACCATAAAGCAATTATAGATATTAGATTAAGGAAAAACATTTTTTTAAACGGATTTCAGTTATTTATATTTCTCATTAAATCAATTATGGACCAAATTACAGTGAATTATTTTCATCGAATTCATTCCTTCCTTTACCGAGCGGAAATAAAACAAGAATACTGCAAAAAAGTAAAAACAGTTAATACAATAAGGATCACAGAAAAACGTTTTCCTTCCCTACTTTTAAATAAAGCTATTTGCACTTTGCACAAGAACAATTTTTTTCTTCACCAAAAATGTCTCAATCAAGTGAAAAAAAGGTGCTTTACTCTGCCATTCTTTTTTCTTTTTGAAATAATTCTATCTTGGAATGTTATTTATTTTTCATCTAATATTAAAATCCTCTATACGTTTGTACATGTTCGTTTAATGAGAAATTAATAACCGATTAAATATTTATTAATACTGCGTTGCGAATAATTCCCCACGAATGTATATATGATGTTCGATATATCCATTCGAAATTAGCGCAGTTTATACATTCTTATATGATTACTTAAAGACAGCATAAGTTCTCGTTATCTGACGTCGATTATAAACTAATAATCAAAATGTAGACAATCATTTCTTTCATTTTCCTGTTAACCAGAATATGTTATTTTAAAAAGTACTAAATTCAGATAACTACTTAAACACCATAAAGGAATTATAGAGAAACATTTGCTTAAGCGGATTTCAGTTATTTATCTTTCTCATTAAATCAATTATAGAGCAAATTATTATCAATTATTATCATCAAATTATTTTCTTCTTTTATCGAGTGAAAATAAAGTACTGCAACAATGGAAAACCAGTTCTTACAATAAGCATCAAAGAGTATACTTTAACTACAGCTATTTGCACTTTACTTTTCATTCGTTCTATTCTTTTCATTCGTTCTATTCTTTTCATCAACCTAAATCTCTCACCAAAGGGAAAAGGGGTGCTTTAATCTGTCATTTTTTCTTTCTGAAATAATTCTAGATTGTTCTTCTATTTCAAAATCTTTATTTTAATTAAAAAACATACACTTTAGAAATGCGACGATTTTATTCAATTTACCTTACCCATGGCCCTAATTTTTCTGGCATTAGTTTATGGATTTTTTTTTTCTTTTCTTTTTTTTTTTTTTTACAATAAAAGTAAAAAATAATTCAAAATATTGTATATAAATTATTTTTAATAAAAAATGATACACTTCACTATTATATAGTGATATTTAACAAAGGATAATAAATGAAACAAACTTTGTGGTCAATGAAATCCGTTTCCTCCGAAGTTTCTTATGTCCCTAATGTTTTGCGCATGTTCAAATAAGACGAAATTAGTAAGTCTTACCAATTCGTTGGTCCTTTGGCAGCGTAAACATCTCTCACTCTTCTCGGCATAGTTGAAACAAACGTTGCCACACAGAAATTCAATTTTTTTGCAATTTTTCCTGAAGAATTCTTTTCAACTTCTGACTGTCACTGTAGCTGATTTGTGGTGTCCTTTTTCGAACTTCCTTCTTTAAGTATCGCCACAAATCCTCGATAAAATTGATGTCCGGGTAATTCGGAACCCAATCTAGCACAGGCTACCATTTTGTTAAAGATTAACTTTTGTTGTCCTAGGTGTATACGGTTTGGCAAAGTCTTGTTGAAAAAGATAACCCGATTGAAGGCCAAGTTGTTGAATTGAAGGCGACAACTGATTCTGCAAAATGTCCCGATAACATTGTGCATTGATAGTTCCGTCATATGGCAGCATTCGGCTGTCACCAGAATAATGAAAACACCACCAAATTTGAACATAAGACTTGCACAGTTGTTCGGCGTTTTTTTTTTTTTTCTTCTCTCTCTCTCTCTCTTGTTTGGGTTTAAAGCTTTATGTGCTTGCGCAAGACCAGACAAACGATATTTCCTTACAAAACTGGAAAAGAGGATTTCTTCAATCATACACTGTAAAAAAACCACTGTAAATTTGTCAGAACAAACTCGGTCACAGTGAATGTGCTTTATCTTTCTTTGATTTCCTGATTATATTAACATGGAAAATACAGTAGTTGCGTAAAATTAACAGCACAATGTGCTGGCAATTTGGACGCATTTTTTTATAGCACAAACTGCTGGCGTCCAAATTGTCAGCACATTGTGCTGTTAATTTTACGCAACTACTGTATTTTCCATGTTAATATAATCAGGAAACCAAAGAAAGATACAGCACATTCACTGTGATCGAGTTTGTGCGCGAGATGAACAGTACTTTGTACTGTAAAAATGTCGTTATTTTTTTTTACAGTATATAACACTTTACCATTACTGATATGTCTATTTTAAGTGGTACACAGCCCACAGAAAATATTTCCTATTCTGAGCAGGAGTTAACATCAGCTTACGTTTGCTGTTATAAGATTTTATGCCCATTTCATGCAATCTTTTTGTAGCCATTTTACGAGTCACCGATAACCCATGCTTTCATCTCATAGGGATGCGGCTTTTGCCATGGATTCTGATCTTATCTTCATTACCACTCGACGGAACATTTGATCTTCTCGGGCCGTTGTTGTTGGTAGGCGACTAGTACTGTTTCTTGGCTGTATTTCTCCGGTTGCAACGAAAGTTTTCAAAACATTACGCACTGTTGATTCAGAAATAATCAAATCTTTGCCTATTTCCCTCGTTAGACACCCACTATTTTGTTTTTCGATTATCTTTTTACGTAACTCTACCGTCAGCTTTTTATCACACATTTTCTTCTTATTAATTGATTTGAAATCGCTTTTCTTTTAAACAGCATATGCCGTCAGCCCCAGATGCGATAATTTGCATAGTTGAAAACAACCATAGCCAATCACAATGGTAAAAAACTTTCTTTAAATGCACATGCGCAAAACATTAGGGCTATCTATTTTTCAGAGGGAGAAGGTTTTAAACAAATCTAAGTGTGCGACTTCTTTTATTTTTTTATTCAATGCAATTCATTTTAGACGATTGACATTTCAAGAATTTAATTATTTATTTAGACAAAATTAAGTTTGCGTTTTCCTTCTTTGAAAAATTTCCCTTTTAAACTGGTGCGCAAAGAATTAGGGCCACGGGTAAGGTATTTATTTTTTTCTAGTGCAATAAATTGTAAAGAAGGCGTTGGATTCTATTGCTTCGTTATAACATTTTTCATCTTTTACGAAGCGAAGGACTACATGGATAGAATCTTTGGTTTCTCAGCTATATTGTGTAATAAATTATATTAAGCTTTTTATTCATACAATAAATTAAACAAAAAGTAAACTTTTTAATAAAATGTTGCCATTGATTTCTTATTAATAGCCTTCTGAATATTTCATCTGTAATCAAAAGGCATGGAATGTTAGTGGTTTTATACGTTTCTATATTTTCGTTTCGTGAGAAAATAATCGATTTCAGAGTAATTAATTATACAATGTTGCATATAATTCCCCACAAATGTATTTGCTTTAACCTGTTCGAAAGTAGTGCAATTTATACATTTTTATATACTCACTTCTACACAATCTAAGTTCTTGTTGTTTGAAGTCGTTTAAAAACTAATAATCACAATTTAGACAGAAATGACTTTTATTTTCCTATTAACCAGGAAATGTTACCAAAAATTAACTCAAAAAAAGAAAAAAAACAGAAAGTCCTTTAAAGAAAATCAGATAACTTCCTAAACACTATAAAGCAATTATAGATATTAGATTATTGAGAAACATTTACTTAAGCGGATTTCAGTTTTTTATCTTTCTCATTATATCAGTTACTAAAGCAAATTTCCTTCTTCTTTCAGGGAGAAGGGGAAAAAAAGGAATATACCATTAAGAGGGAAAATATAGTTACAGTGTTGCCACGTCTCCGGCTTTTTGCATAGTATTTTTTTATAGGAGATGCAGTTCTTTTCAATCGCAGAATGCTCCGATTAAATAAAACAAAATTTCCTGTACTAAAATGCTGGTATCCATAATGCCGGAGACTTGATATTTCTAAGACAAAGAAGAAAAATGCCTTTTTCCCTTATTTTAACTATTAAAAGATATGTACTTAGTACTCACAAGGTAACCACTTTTGGTGAAGCCACTTATAATTGTGAACTGGTTATAAGCCAAAATTTGAGAACCCATGGAATTTGTTTACGTATATTGTATTATATATACTGTTGTATACATTTAATTTTAAATTAATAAATTTTTAATTAATAAATTGTTAATTCTTATTTTTACGCCAAAAGCCAGTTAGATATACGAATATGGTGTTACGAATCCAAACTACTACTCTCTCACAGTAGGCGGCAATGGCATTTGGTGAGGGTAACCGGGAAAAATTTTACTGTTATGATTAACGGCAATTTCGTGCCGCCAAAAATGCCATTTTAATGTTGCCCTTTTTTCAAAATGAAATTCGTATGTTCTTGAATGAATTTGTAATCTTTTCAGCATTTTATTCTTATTATTAACTAATTTGTACTTTAAAGTATATAAAAAAAGCCTACGTTAATAGTCCGATAGTTGGTTTTGAAAATTGCATTTTTAGAAAGTCACGAATTATTCTATTATTTTCACGAATTAGTCTATTATTTTCACGAAAAATCATTTTCATGATTTTAAAACTAAAACGCTAATGGCATTCCGCACCCCAATAATTAAGTAATTATATATATACGAATAACATATACGTGAATACACTATATGGCCAAAGGTGACCGGTCACTTGCGATTTTAAGCCTTTTGTTAAATATATAGAAAAATACATGAGGAATCAATCTGAAACTGCAGGTGTCTAAACAGGTCCTATATTTTCGCGAAAGTTTTTTCCCGAAACCCCATAGGGGACTGTCAACAAATTGAAAAAGAACGAATATCTTTTGGATAGCGCTGTAAAAACTAATGTAGCAAAAGCGTTCAAACTTGAGATTATTAATAAGTGGCTTATTCTAATATACTGTGTTCATTTTTATGAGGATAGTATGTATACGCGTAGAGAAATTAAGGTTTTTATAAAAACAGTCCCAAATTTTGCCAAGTGTTTTGCTTATAATTTGCAGAGTTCTTAATATAAAAAAAGTTCTTTTCAGAAAATATGAAAAAAAAAAATATATTGTACACAATACTCTGCAATCACAATTAAAAAATAATAAAAATTGGACAAAAAATGAGCAGGTTTACTAAAAGAATGTTTCACTGCGCATACACGAAGGCAATCAAAATATAATATGCATAATGTATTAGCTAAGTATATAGAGCAAATTTTGAGAAAGTCTCAAAATCATAGCTTGAAAATTTTGAAAATTATCGTCGATAGAATAAGCTCGAAATCCGCTGTTCCCCAAAAAAGGAGCAAAAAGATGAAGGTTTATATCAAATATCTGTTGATTATTGCCAAGATAGCGTACACAATATTGCACATACTACTATATTTGGATCATGATAAAAATTTTTTGTGTATGCACTTATGGAAACTTTTCTTTTGAGATATGTTCTTTTTCTTTTTTCATTACTTCGCATTTTCCGTGTTGGAAAAGTTATACATACACTGTAAAGAAAACGACATTTTTACAGTACAAAGTACTGTCATCTCGCGCACAAACTCGATCACAGTTAATGTGCTGCATCTTTCTTTGGTTTCCTGACTATATTAATATGGAAAATACAGTAGTTGCGTAACTACTGTATTTTCTATGTTAATATAGTCAGGAAACCAAAGAAACATACAGCACATTCACTGTGATCGAGTTTGTTCTGGCAAATCTACAGTGGTTTTTTTTACAGCGTAGTGTAATACAGAGGTTTACTATATATCTGTAATTATAAACACTTTTCCTGTAGCAAGGCGCTTATATGACAGACCTCTTAGTGAATTAAAATAGATCGAGAAAGGCGGGTGCACAAACCATCACCTCAACGATTTGACGACTGAGATTATCTACCCTTCTAAAATCCGTGCGCCTATCTATGCAACCTCAAAAGCTCGAAAACCACAGAGCGCAAGGCTACGAAATTTGGCACACGTGTTTCTGGTAGGAGGACCATGAACGATTAGGGCAAAAAATTCGAAAATTTTAAATAGATTTTTTTTTCACGAATTTTTGCCCTTTGTAGGTGCGTTCGTAATCATATAAATACGTAGCACCTATAGTCGTCGTTCAGTCCGTCTGTCTGTCTGTCTGTCCGCATATAACAGAGCAAAAACTACCCAACCGAATGGTCTGAAATTTTAAATATATGATTGTTGCATAATTTTGTCGACCCATTTCAAATTTTATGAAAATCGGATGTATAGTTTAATTACAGGGACAGTCAAAAGTTTTCCGTTACATTACGGGGAATGGGAAAAAAATATTGAAAGTGCATTTTAATGATGTTACAGACTATGCACTTATTAAGTGCAAAAATATATACATTCAGTACAATAGGGGGTGCAAAAAATAATCATAAAACTAGTTATAGTACGAACGCACCTCATTTGCCACGTTTCACGGGCAATTTCCAACTTGTTTAATGTTCAACCCGTAATCGCGCGAGTTCTAACCATTTCTAAATGTTTACTGTAATGTGAGATGTACATATTACGTACGGCATGCTGTAATACTAAGAAGCTGTAGCGGGTATTAGGATAATTCTTTTACCCCACATGCAAATATAATTAGAGATATACATATTACATACTCCACGCTGCAATACTAAGAAACAGTAGCGGGAATTACGATAATTCTTTTGCCTCTCATGCAAATATTTAGAGATTAATTAATTTGCGCTTAATTAGTACCTTTTTTTAAAATAAAGAAAAACATTTTAACACAAACATCAACAAAACTTTTTATTCTATTTATTCCCTTATTCCAAAGATACCGCTTTATCGTCTGCTGCCATAGCAACAGGATAAATTAAATTTCATTTTAGAAAAAGCACAGTAGTAGAAAAATATTTTTCTAAATCGAATAGTCATTTTAAATTTTGGTTTTAGAATAAAATTCATGAACTCCCGTGGATAGAACGGGTTAAGCAGCTAGTAGGATTAATAAAAAATCGATTAGCATATTAAAATGCAACTGGTCTACCAAGTCATGTCTTGATGGAAAGCAACTGCAAACCCGATTTTCGTGGTTGACCGGTAGGTTTAGCATTGTGTTTTCCTGCTCCCAGTCCTCCATGTTTTCATACATTTGAGTGCAGAAAAACACAATGAAAAACCTACCGAGCAACCACGAAAATTGGTCTGCAGGTGGTTTCCACCAAGATATGGCTTAGCAGACCGGTTTCATTTAAATATGCGAATCGAGTTCTGTTTAATCTTGAAATTTCAGGGGTCAATTTGATGAGGTGATGGTCTATGCAGCCCCCTCCTCCTGGTCTAAAGCGCAAAAGTTTGTTGTGTCACTTTTTTTGCGGGTGAACGCTTTTATAAAATATTCCTTAAATTTGAATTTGCTACGAAGATTTAATCCATTATCTACTGACAGTACAGAGAAATAAACAGAATGTTATTAGTGAATTAAAGAGATGATAAAAGAAATGAAATGTATCCTGCATTGATTGTTTACAAATATTTTTTTTTACTTTATTATGCTTTAACCCTTTATCTACTGACGGTATTTATAAGTACCATTAAA
Organism: Maratus speciosus; assembly: GCA_963932465.1. Lineage (NCBI taxonomy): Eukaryota > Metazoa > Arthropoda > Arachnida > Araneae > Salticidae > Maratus > Maratus speciosus. The sequence goes on along the minus strand of OZ010798.1, from coordinate 160,295,881 downwards.
TTAACTCGTTATAAAATTCATTTGACTCATCGATTAGTAGTAACACAGTTTAGAATGAGTTATAGATGCATTACTTTATCCTGTTCCAAAAACGTTATTTGTTGCACAAAACAAAAATATTTTTAAAAGGATGATTCTTATTTGCCTTTGCATCTTTTTCAGCTTTTTTGGCGTTTGGGGGGGGGGGGGGTGAAATTTTCAATTCAGAAATATTTCTATATTTCTACTGCAAGAACATTATATTTGAACATTTCTTAATTCCACAAAATACTAAGAAAAATATTTAAAACAAAACATCTGAGTATGGTTATAAATATTGCACAAAATCCCTATAAATTCAAATTTAATGTATCCTTCTAAATCCTTCAATCTCTCTAAAATCCTTCTAAAATTTATTAAATGATTATGTAAATCTTCTGGTGTAGTTTCAAGAATTCACGAAAAATGCTTTAAAAGATAAAATTTTCATGAATTCATAATTCAGTACATAAAGTGTTAAATTATTCTTTAAGGGGAGGTTCTACTTTTTTGGTCGAAAATTCACATGATTTTTACTATTTTTTGCTTAAAAAAAGATCACCTTCGGTCTTTTTGCATTATACAGTAGAACCTCGATTATCCGAAGTAATTGGGAACGACTATCTTTCGGAAAATCGAAATTTTCGGATAATCGAGAATGCTTCAATTTTAAGATTAAGGAAAAATATATCCAATACTTCTTATTATGGTAACAAGTGCTTAATAAAAATAAAGCAATAGCAAAATAGAAACAAGAATAATTTACCAGAATTTTAATTTTGAAATTAAGTACCTTTTGCATGTATCTTCACAAATGTTGTGTTTGCCGCAATTTCGATTGCCGTTGCTTTGAAGTTCTGTAACGGAGTTTTTGAATGTTAGTAGTTCACCAATATCACAGTCTTCCTGCTGCCCTAGCCATGCCAAACCTTTTTCAAAACATTCAAAAGTTTCAGAATTACTAATTTGTTCGTTTTCTTCATTTCCCTCCTCAGCTTACTGGGAACTCAAGTTAAATTCAAAGGAACTCTAAGAAAGGGGATCAAAAATATTTATATGTGCTCGTAGTTCGGAAAGGACCGCTTGCACACAAGGAATATGATAGATTAAAAAAAAAAAAAAAGCGTTCAAAATGGATTTTGCACACAAAAAATATAATAGTAAAAAAAAAAAAAAAAAGCTTTAAAAATAAATTTCGGTTAATCGAGAGTTTCGGTTAAAAGAGTTTCGGTTAAAAGAGTTTCGGATAAAAGAGGTTCTACTGTATTTATCGACATTTTACTATTATATTGAAACTTGTTGTGTAAATGAATACTGCACCTTTTGACATGGGCAGTACTTTCAGATGCGCGACTTGAACTTCGAATCAGGCGACCGTTTAACGCCAGTCGCAAACATCTTACAAAGATTTGATCACCAAATTATGAAAGGGAATAAACTAGAAATTATACCAACATTTATTTTTTAAAGTCTGTTTTTGACAAAATGACAGTCATTCGAACAAAAAAGACCTTTTTTTTTTTTTTTTTTTTTTTTTTGCCTTTCTTTACCTTTTACAAATTCTAAAAAATAATCAATGCAAATTATAATTTTATTGGTATAAGCATCAGCAATAAATAAATAAATAAATAAAGATTACCTTATCTGTATAATATTTATATATACTGTTAACTGTTGAATGCAGGGGTTATTTGTGTGTGTTATATTATACAGTGTGTCCACGTATAACCTGACCGATCTTTATTTTCACAACCGTTGGTCCTAGATGCATACTTCCAATTACAAAAATGGTTTAAATAAGGTGAAAAATTATTTTTAAAGCGATTTGGGTCAATAAAAACATTTATTAAAAAATTACGAAATTTAAATTTTTATACGGCCCCCCGGTCCTATAAGTGAAGAGTAAAAATTTACTGTGACACTAACAAGTAAGACAAAAAAAAAGTCCCATTCATCTAACATTAAAATTAACCGAGTTATGAAACTTTGAAATTCCTGACTTATACCACTTTTTTGAATATCAAAACACATGATTTCAGCCATGTTATCAGGGGTCGTATGTAAAGTACTTAAACTTATTTCAAGGTATTTGCGCTTTGAAAGAAATCGTACAACTATTACGATTGAGTTAACTTAAGTTGCAGATTAGTTGAAATAATTGTATTTTAACATATATTTTATTTTGTAAGGATTTGAGGCTATGATTTCTTTTAACAAAAATTATGTTATTTTCATAAGGTTTTATTTAACTTGCAATGATCGTCTTTCCAGTTTAAAATTTGTTCTCAAACTTTAACTGACTTTCAAATGTCCGATCGAAGTTAAATTTTCTATACTGACATAAATCCAATGACAATGTAATATTATTATGATTTTCGACGATTACCATGTTATACATACTTACATTAGAGGATAGCACAAAAAAAAAAAATCAGATTACCGCTAACAAGTTTAAGAAAGTGTTTTAGATTAGATAGCATAAAAATGCAATGGTTGTGTTTTTTAACTTTTATAATTGCGTTTTATGTATTTTTTAACGTTGAATAAAAAAATTACCTTCGCTTTTAACCATCATGTCAGGATTTTTCGCAACACGCAAATTTCAATGTTAAAAAATAGAGAAAAATCTGATACTATAAAATAGATGTAAGACTTTTTTGTTCAGTTTAATTTTATTTAATTCAATAATTTATTCAATTTTTTGGCTTATACTGGGTTTCTTACAGCTAAACAGCTCAGGGGTCCGATGAGGTTGGGAGGGGAGGGGGATCAATTTTAACTTTGAAATTTGCGATTTGAGAAAAATCCTGACGTGATGGTAAAAAAGGAGGGTCATTTTCGGATTCGATGCTAAAAAATACATAAGAATCAATTTTCAAAAGATAAAAAACATGGCACAACCCAAAATTTTAAAGACAGTGTAATCTAACAGCATTTAAATAAATGTATATTTTGTAAAGAATTGAGGCTGTTGTTTTTCATCCTTTATTTAACGAAAATTCCTTTATTTTTATACTCTTATATGTTCATTACAAATTGTATATTTTGCAGTAATATGTCAGAATGATTAAAGATTTCAAATTTATATTGCAATGCTAATTTTACTCTCAACCATTTCTTTAATATATCTGAGGAAATTATACTTCTAGTAAATTTATGAATGTTCCCTAATTTGCAGCAAAAAATATGCTCCAACTTTAAACAGCTATCACTCGGTCAATTTTAATCGTAATATAACGAGACTTTTTTTGTCTTACTTGTCAGTGTAACAGGAAATTTTTACTAAATATAACTTAAAGGACCGGGGAACCGTATAAAAATCTAGATTCTGTAATTCTTCACTAAATTGTTTTTTCGCTTCAAACTTTTTTTTATCTTAACTCTGCACCTTATTTTGACCAATTTTGTAATTTGAAGTATGTATCTAGGGCCAACGGTTGCGAAAATAAAGGTCGGTCAGGTTATACGTGGACACACTGTATATTGTAGTTTGTGCGCTTTATTGTATATCGTAGATCGATGTAATAGTAAAATTTATTCATTATTGTCCGGTCACTCAAGGCTGTCGTATAGATGGCTGGTGACTTCCCCAACATGGTTTATTAGTGAAAAATTACAGATCCAGGTATCGGCCGGAGTAGCTCAGTGGTTAGAGCAACAACCTGGAATGCTGTGGTCCCGGGTTCGATTTCTGGCTCTGGCTAATTTTTCACTCCAGCTAGGTTTATTGTATTTATTCTATGTATGTCTGTATTTATATATACTGTTAAAGATTACTTTGTTTGAAAAAAAAAATGAAGGAAACCGGTCGAATAATTATCGATAAAAATGGTCACCCAGTTTGAAAAATATAGTTTCGAAAAGAAAAAATCAAGTTTAACCCTTAAATACCTGATTTTTTAAAAATCATTGTAATAATGTTTTTCAGCTTTCATTTTTTAAATAAATCATGGGAAAAATACTGAATAAAATCATATTTTGTTTTAAGTATGGTTTACTGCTAAAAAACAGTTTGTTACTAATCGCAATACTGGTCATTAATTGAAAAAATAATTTTCCTTGATAAAATTCTATAATATTAAATACACAAGAATTTTAGGAACTGTAATAAGAAAAAAAATTTACTTGCTCACTGCAGAACAAAATAGGGTATTTCGCAAGCTTCCACACAAAACAAAAAGAACAAATAGCAACAATTGAAAAAATAAATCTATCTTTATTCTTAAACAGCACAAGTGTTGCCATCTACATGTTGAAAATCGATTTAATAATATTTTCAGAATGTATTTTATCGGCAACATTAGGCATTATAGCTTCAATATTATTCTAACAGTATTTTAGAGCCTAAATTGGGTATGTTGTCGAAAAGCAACACCCGGCATTTAAGGGTTAAAGTTTTACAATAGCGTTATGTCCAACGAGCTGTGTTACATTCAAGGATAGAAAAAAAAAATCGTAAGATATTGTAATATTGCGAAACGTTTTAGGGAAACGATCTACACGCTTAAAGGGACGCAAAAAATGGAAAAAATTACAAATCGAAAATTTTGACACAAATAAGTAAAACATCCCCATAAATGCCTTAAAAAGAGCTTGCGATAAATGGGACTTTCGAATTCATAATAAGTCATGTTTTTTAAATTATTATTCAAAAACAAAGTGTTTGTTATAATAAATTTCGAAATCAAATATCTCCTGGTGTTGCTTGCCAGCAGGTTTGTAATACAGTGTTCCCGAAAATTCCTGGATACATTTTAAAATTCTATATAAAATAAAGTAATTGTCGTACAGAAGTGCGGTTGGGGCTAAAATGCTTCTAAGGATGAAAATTTTTCTTCAAGTGAATGTAAATAATTTATTACAAATTTTGATCACAGATGTCGGCACTTGTCAGCATGTTCGCCTTTCAAACATGCGTTTTTTTCTGATTTTCAGAATAATTTTGAGGCTGTGCCATAGAAATGACGACTGCCATCTATGATCGAAAGTTGGAACAAATTATTTTAATCCACTTGAAGGAAAATTTTCAACCTGAGAAGCATTTTAGTCCAAACCGCAGACCTGTATTACAATTGCAATATAACCCCGGTTAACCGAACTCGGTTATCCGAAAATCGGCTTAACCGAAAGACTTTAAAATTCCTTAAAGTCCTTTTTAAATGTGAAAACTTTTATTGTCAACACTGTTTTTACCGATGTCAAATGACACCTTTCAACATATTTTGATTTATGATTACTATTTTATTTGTAAGTTTTAGATCAAAATAATTCCGAATCATTTTTAATACATTTAAGAGTTGTTTTAATACTTATTAGCTTTAAAAATTAGAAGCAAAATAAGTAAAAATCAAAACTTTGAAAGGTGTTATTGGATGCTGGTAGAAATAGTGTTAAAAGAGCATGTTTTTTATGAAATAAATAAACTTACTTATTCGGTCCTTTGCGTAATTTCGGGCACTTTATTAGATAGACACGTACGACACTTCTTCTTTTTTTTTTTTTTTTTTTTTTTTTTTTTGCAAAATATGTTGTGATTTTATTTTGTTTTTCAACTTTGCATCGTTTCAATGCTGCTTTATTACGTCACCTTTTAAATACCAACACATGTGATGCTGTTGCATCTTCTTGTACTTCAACATATCGAAGTGCCGCATCTAAGATCTTAGTAGCTTCAATGTGTGTAATGCTGGCATTATCAATCTCTTCAGGTCCTTCTTCTTCAGTATCAGCATCTCCTCGATTCACTGCAGCAACTATTTCCGCATCAATCAAATCTTGCTCATCAGTGGTTGGACCAAGCTATCCGTTAATTTCAACTTCTGATATTTCTCTGGGAAGCTGCTTGAACATGTCCAAAAACACTTCGGTGTTAGTATCGTCATCATTTCTGTCCATAATTCCAATGATATCAGTTTCTGCCGACACCTGTGTTTCAAAGACTAGTGATTCAACCTTAGGCCATAACTTACGTCAAGATTTCACTGACGTTTTGCTTCGAATTTCATTCCATGGAGAAGCTACCCAGTAGTTAACTTTCTTCATATCTACAAGTTTCAAATGTTGAATAAAATGTGCTCATCAGCCAGTCCTTCAATCAAAAATCGTATCAGTCTTTTTCTGTAATGTTTCAATAACTCTTTGATCCACTGGTTGAATCAGAGAAGCCACATTCGGAGGCAAGAAAATAGCTCTAATTCCATCCTTTACAAGCTCACATTCTGATGGGTGAGATTGTGCATTATCCAATATAAGAACAGCCTTCTGAGGAAATTTCATTTTTTTTTTCAAAAAAAAAAAAAAAAAAAAATTCCCTCTGGAAGAAATTTGTTGAGAAACCATTCACTGAAAATGTCACACGTCATCCTTGATTTTTTTTTTTTTTTTGACTGGTATTTTATTGGAAAAGATCTCATGTTGAAATTATTGAACGCTCAGGGCTTTGGCCGGACATCAAACAAGTTTTCACTATAAGTCTCCCGATTATTAGAAAATTCCTATGGAACCCCGGTTAACCGAAAATTCTTTGGTCCCATGCTTTTCGGACAACTGAGGTTTTACTGCACTTGATTTTATATCGAATTTTAATGTGTCCAGGAATTTTCGTACACCGTGTACTATAAATTATACTGTTCTTCTTATTAATATTTATATGTCCAGATACATTCTATAAATTATACTGTTCTTCTTATTAATATTTATATGTCCAGATACATTCTATAAATTTAGCATAATTCGTTTTAAACTTATGATTTATACTTTTTGACTTTAAGATTCGTATATATACTTGGCTTAACAAGAAAAAACTAATAAATTTTACAAAAAGATGATTGTATATTTCACCGCTTTTTTAATTCCATTTTCTTTTAATTTGACAATAGAGAAATATCTCCCAATTAATTACAAAAGAATAAAAATAACAACTGTAACAACACTGAAAAATATTTGCACAACTTCATTTAGTATTTTTGTTAATTATTATTAATGCAATTTACTAAAGAAGAATCCAATCAAATCCGTATTCGTCGCAAAAAGAGTTTATTCTCAGGAGAATGCAGAACATATTTTTTTCTCTACTTCCAAATCACGCTACTTTTGTTTAGAACCTGCTCTATTATTTTTAATTAAATGTTTTCCGTAAAAAAGTTTCTAAAGTTCTTGAAACTGAGTAAAATGAATTATTTATTTCACAATGAAATGACATTTAACAGTTTCAAGTCATAATAAAAAAGGGAAGAAAATGTTAGAAAATAAATAGATTTAGCACGTATTGCAAAATATTACACTAAAAGAAATTTAAATATAATATGAATATCTATTTAAAAAAAATAGATACTTGAAAGGAAATTTAAATACATTGAAATGCACACAAGAAATAGATTATCTAAATAAGTATTCTTTTTTTGTGTGTGTGTAAAGTGAATGTTATTAGTTCAAAGGCATTCTTATAATATTTTTTATTCCACTTTTTATGTAAACTGGGTGTTTTATTTCGAAGTCTTCTTTTGAATTTTTATTGCATATATGTTTATTCTCAGCGTCGTCCCCCCTAAATTGGTTTATATACTTTCAAAAACTTCCCCTATAAGACTATTGCACTTATCATTTATTGCCTGTAATTTTTTGTTCAAATTGGTTGTTACGTTTCAAAGACTTTTTAAATAAGATCATTGCCTATATGTTTATTTCCAGAACTGTTTCTCTGTAAACTGTATGATACATATTCGAAAACTTCCTTTGTAAGATTATGTACTTATTACTAATTGCCAGCATTTTTTTTAGCGTAAATTGGCTGTCATACTTCAAAGACGTCTTTCATAAGACACATGACTTATTACCTGTAATTTTAGCCTACCCCGCGCTAAAACAAAAAGGTTGTTAAACTTTCGAACACTTTCCTTATAACATACACTATATGGCTAAAGGTGACCGGTCACTTGCGACTTTTGATGTTTTGTTAAATATCTAGAAAAATACATGAGGAATTAACCTGAAATTGCAGGTGTGTAAAAAGTATTGTGTAGGCCATATATTTCCGTGATGATTTTTTCCCGAAACTCCATAGGGGACCGTCAAAAAATTAAAAAAAGAACAAATATCTTTTGGATAACCTTGTAAAAACTAATGGAACAAAAGCGTTTAAACTCGAGATTATTAATAAGTGGCTTATTGTAATATACTGTGTTCATTTTTATGAGGATAGCATGTATATTCGTAGAGAAATTAAGGTTTTTCTAAAAACAGTCCCAAATTTCGCCAAGTTTTTGCTTATAATTTGCAGAATTCTTAATATAAAAAAAGTTCTTTTCAGAAAATATGATGAACAACATTGTACACAATAACCCACAATCAGAATGAAAAAATAATAAAAATTGGATGAAAAATGAGCAGGTTTACTAAAACATGTTTCACTGCGCATGCGCGAATGCAACCAAAATATAATGTGCATAATGTTAGCTAAGTGTATAGAGCAACTTTTGTAAAAGTCTCAAAAACATAGTTTGAAAAGTCTGATAATAATCGTTTATAAAATAAGCTCAAAATCCGTTGTTCCCAAAATGAAGCAAAAACATAAGGGGTTGTATCCATACATCCATTGATTAGCGCCAATTTAGCATACACAATATTGCACGTAATACTGTATTTGGATACAATCCCTCAAATTTTTGCTTCATTTTGGGAACAACGGATTTTGAGCTTATTCTATAAACGATTATTATCAGACTTTTCAAACTATGTTTTTGAGACTTTTACAAAAGTTGTTCTATACATTTAGCTAACACATTATGCGCATTATATTTTATTTGCATTCGCAGTGAAACAATTTTTAGTAAACCTGCTCATTTTTCATACAATTTTTAGTATTCTTTCATTCTGATTACGGGGTATTGTGTACAATGTTATTCGTCATATTTTCTGAAAATAACCTTTTTTTTTTTATTAAGAACTCTGCAAATTATAAGCAAAAAACTTGGCGAAATTTGGGACTGTTTTTATAAAAACCTTAATTTATCTGCGAGTATACATGCTATCCTCATAAAAAGGAACACAGTATATTACAATAACACACTTATTAATAATATCGAGTTTAAACGCTTTTGATCCATTAGTTTTTACAGGGTTATCCAAAAGATATTCGTTCTTTTTCAATTTTTTGACTGTCACCTATGGGGTTTCGGGAAAAAATCTTCGCGGAAATATATGACCTATACTATACTGTTTACACACCTGGAATTTCAGGTTAATTCCTGGTGTATTTTTCTAGATATCTAACAAAACGTCAAAAATCGCAAGTGACCGGTCACCTTTGGCCATATAGTGTAATTGTATGTGTTATTTATTGTCTGTGCATTTTGTCTTGAAAATTAGTTGTTATATTTCGATGACTTCATTTGGAAGATTAATCAAAACAAATTTACCTGGTTGTCCCTTGCTTTAAGTTGGATATTATACGTTCAAAAACTTTCCCTGTAAGATTATTGCACTTACAATTTATTGCCTGTAATTTTTGCTTAAACTGGTTATTATAAGTTTACGTGCATGTTTATTGTCTGTGTGTTTCTCCTATAAATCGCATGTACTTCCGTGGTAAGATTGTTGCACTAATTATTTATTGCCTGTAATTTTTTAGTGCGAACTGGTTGTTATATTTTCAAACGTGTTTTTTAAATATATAGCATTACATATTTTTTGTACTTTTACTCTAAAAAAAATATGTTACTATACGTTCGAAGGTTTTCCTTATAATATTATTTTATATCTTATTTATTAACTGTATATTATTTCTTGAAAACGGACTGACAGCTTTCGAAGACTTCCTTTGTAAGATTATTTCAAACAAGTTTTATTGCGTGGTCTTCGCCACACCTGTAAATTTGATGTTATACGTTCAAAAACTTCCATTGCAAGATTATTTCACTTATTATTTAATAACTGAACTTTTTTATTTTAAACTGGCTGTTATACCTTTCCGGCGCGGAGTAAGTCTGTTTAAAATGATGAAAGGATGTACTAACACCAGAATTTATGAACGAATTTATTAGAAAATAAAAACTTGCTTAATATCTCGTACTTTATAAAAGGAAAAAATTTAATTAAATATTCTTGGTGGCGTTTATAAGTTATGGAATTAAAATTACATGTCGTTTTTTGTGGACGCCGCCCGCTAAAGGGTTATATTTTGAAGACTTCGTCTGTAACATTAGTGCATACATGTTTATTGTCTGTATTTTTCAACATGTAAAATGAATGTTATACATTCAAGAACTTCCCTGTAAGATTATTGCGTTTATTCTTTACTGTCTGTAATTTTTTAGTGTCAATTGACTGTTAAACTATTTCAAAGATTTCCTTTGGAAAATATAGCATTTATTAATTTTTCCTGCACTTTTAACCCATTAAATTGATTGTTATATGCAAGATTTGGTTTCTATTCCGTTATTATTTAATGCCTGTAATGTGTTTTTGTAAATTTCCTATTATACACCAAATACAATTTTGTAAGAATTACGTTACCTCTTAAATACTTCAAACATACTCTTAAAAATATATGCTTTTTGTAAAGGATAAAACAATGGTTTTTTAAAAATCACCAAACACTTGAATTTCATGATTTTAGTATTTTATTTACTCTATAGTTCATTTAAAAAACAACGGAAATGAAATTCATTGCAAAAAAAAAAAAAAAAAAAAAAATGCAAATGAAAAATATAAGAACACGCACATTTTTTTTTTTTTTTTTTTTTTTTTTTTTTTTTGTAGTTTTATTATTAACATAATTACTAAAACAGATTCTATTGACCTTTTTATTTTTCACCGAATAAAAAAAAAAAAAAAAAATACTCCAAGGGAAAAAAAGAAAATGCTTTCTACTCTACATCCGATCGGCGCCATTTTCACTTAGCACCTGTTCTTTTATTTTCATCATTACTATTTTTTTCTCAAAAAACTTCCATAGTTCTTGAAAGCGAGAAAAATGAATTATTTATTTCATAAGAAAATGAATTTTGAAAGTTTTTTATCATGAAAAAAAGGAAGAAGGGAAACAATATACAACTTGATAACATAATAATACCTTGATAGAAAATTTCTTATGTAGTATGCATAATTAAATCACAAATAGAAGGGAAAACTATATATGCTAAATAGAAAGCAACATTTTTGAAATATTTAAAAAGCTTTTGTTTTTAAACTTTATTATTTTACTTGATTAATATTATTCTTACTTTATAAAAACTTTTTCTGTGAGTTTTAAACAATTTTAAACGGAAAGACACGCTTTTAGCGCAGGGAAATAGCGAAATTTTTATAAATTCAAAGTATCGTACTTTGGTAAGATTTTATCGTAAAATTATGGGATTTTTTTAATGCCTTTGTTAGAAGCAGGCCAACAGTATACCAAACGGCTCCCTTTTCTTGAAGAAACAAGTTTGAAATTGTACGAAAACGGGGCAAATGAGGTGCGTTCGTACTATAAATACTTTTATAAATAAAATGTATAAAATTTATTACGATTATATACATTAAATTCAGTAACACGGAAATAATAGGACTATCTTAAATAGAACGCAATCACCATGGAAACATAGAATCATTACCTATCATGGAGTATGGTTGAATTAATTAAGTATTATAGGATTTAATAAAAGGAAGAAAACTTTTATTAATATCTTATAAAGTTTTAATTCGATTTTCAAAACAATTGAAATTACTCAACAAAATTCTGAAATGATTTTATATATTAAATTTCAAGCCATTCAGTTGGGTAGTTTTTATGCTGTTATAGACGGACAGACAGACAGACGGACGGACTAGACGGCGACTATAGGTGCTACATATTTATATAATTACGAATGCATTTTAAAATCACCAAACACTCGTATTTTATGTTTTCAGTATTTTATTTACTTTACCCTTCCCTTTAATTTGAAAAATAGAAAAACAACGGAAATAAAATTCATTGCAAAAGAATACAAATGAAAAATAGAAAAAAAAACACACACACAAAATTTCTTTAGTTTTATTATTAACGTAATTACTAAAATAGATTATATTCATCTTTTTATTTTTCATTGATTTTAAAAGAAAAAAAATACTCCAAGGGAAAAAAGAAAATGCGTACATCAGATGAGCGCCATTTTCACTTAGCACCTGTTCTTTTATTTTCACCATTACTCTTTTTTTTTTTCGCAAAAAAATTTAAAAGTTCTTGAAAGGAAGAAAAATGTATTATTTATATCATAAGTAAATGGATTTTGAAAGTTTTTTATCATGAATAAAAAAAGGAAGAAGGAAAATAATATACTACTTGATAACATAATAATACCTTGAAAGAAAATTTCTTATGTTGTATGCATAATTAAATCACAAATAGAAGGGGAAACTATATATGTTAAACAGAGAGAAAATATGGAAATAATTGGATTTCATCTTAAATAGGACGTAATCATCATCGCAACTTAGAATCATTACCTATCAGGGGATATCATTGAATTAATTACGTGTGATAGGATTTAATAGAATGAAGAAAACTTTTATTAATACCTTTTTAAGTTTTGATTCGATTTTCATAAAATTTGAAATGGCAAAATTCTGCAACGATTATATATACTAAATTTCAAACCATTCGGTTGGGTAGTTTTTACGCTGTTATATGTGAACAGACGGGCGGACAGACAACGACTATAGGCTCTACGTATTTATATAATTACGTATGCACCTAAAAATCGCCAAATACTCATATTTCATGTTTTCAGTATTTTATTTACTTTACCGTTCACTTTAATTTGAAAAGTAAAAAAACAACTGAAATGAAATTCGTTACAAATTAATTGAAATGAAAAATATAAAAACATGCACAAAAACGTTTTTTAGTTTTATTATTAACGTAATTACTGAAACAGATTCTATTCAATTTTATTTATCACCGAATTTAAGAAAAAAAAAATACTCCAAGGGAAAAAAAGGAAATGCATTTTCTGTACATCCGATCCGCGCCATTTTCACTTAGCACCTGTTCTTTTATTTTCACCATTACACATTTTTTTTTTTCGCAAAAAACTTCTATAGTTCTTGAAAGCAAGAAAAATGAATTATTTATTTCATAAGGAAATGAATTTTGAAAGTTTTTATCATGGAAAAAAAAGGAAAAAGGAAAACAATATACTACTTAATAACATAATAATACCTTGAAAAAAAAATTTGTTATGTTGTATGCATAATTAAATCACAAATAAAAGGGGAAACTACATGTGCTAAATAGAAAGAAACATTTTAGAAATATTTAAAAAGCTTTCGTTTTTAAACTTTATTATTTTACTTGATTAATATTATTCTCACTTTATAAAAACTTTTTCTGCAAGCTTTAATCAGTTTTAAACGGAAAGACACGCTTTTAGCACCGGAAAATGGCGAAATTTCATAAATTCAAAATATCGTATTTCGGTAAGATTTTATCGCAAAATTAAAGAAATTTTTTAATGCCCTTCGTAGTCGCAGGCCAACAATATACTAAACGGCTCAATTTTCTTTGAAAAACAAGTTTAAAATTGCACGCAAACGTGGCAAATGAGGTGTATTCGTACTATAAAAACTTTTATAAATGAAATTTATTACGATTATATATACAATCGGACCTCTATTTAACGAACCTCTATTTTGCGAACTTTTCCTTGGAACCAAGAACATTTTGCGAATTTCTTCGAAAAATAACCTCCAAATAGCGAAGTGCATTCTCTATTTAACGAACTTTTTCTTGTGATCTAATTTTTTTTTCTCCCCATTTCTCAAAATATTTCTGGATATTTCAAACTTATTCTTTCTTTAAACACATTTTATGATGTTCAATGGCCTTGAACTGGTTTTACAAGGCGCCTTCTTTGTCAGCAGTGATAATTCGATAAGTGTGGAGGACGAAGTCGACAATACCTTAGAGTAACTTAAAAAATGTGGATACAGATGAGAAAAAAAGAAGAAATTAACCATGATGTGCTGATTGATGATTGTATTTCACTTAATTCTGAAATTGAGACCTCGGAAACACTATCCGAATTGGATATTTCCGACAGTGTGAAAAATAAAAACAATACAGCAATGAATTGCGATGAAGAAGAATATGATGATGATGGAAATGATCATTGTGCAGGAATTAATAAAACTTGGTATGATAAAATGCTAAAATCATTTGAAACAATCTGACGCGGATTATAGTTAGAAGAGAATACGCATAAAAGGGGTTTTTGGCGCATTGCAAAGATGCGAGACGTATTATGAGAGAAAGCACTATTTTAAATAAAAAAACACAGGCAAAATTAACAGAGTTTTTCATAAATTTAATTTAAGGACACATATGTTAATGTATGGTTAAAATTATTTGTCATAATAATAATAAATGCGATAATGTCATTAAAATTCGTTAATTTTAATGTCAAACTATTTACTTTAAACAGAAAATACAGTGTATTCCCGGACAATGTTTTGTTTTCCTTGCAGATTTCAAAGATTTAAACACGCAGAAAAAGTGAATTGATGATGGATATTAGTGGGTAAAATAAATGAAACAAATCGATATAATTTATTTAAAAAAATGTGATTAATTACTTTTAGTAAAAATATTTAGTGTTTATGAATTTAAAATCTGTTTTATGCAGTTTAGAGTATTTTAAAAGGTGAATCTCTATTTAACGAATTTTCCATATAACGAAATTTTTTCCGGGATTTAGCGACTTCGTTAAATAGAGGTTCGACTGTATTTAATTCAGTAATACGGTAATAATAGGATTACATTTTAAATAGGACGCAATCCCCATGGAAATCTAGAATCATTACCTATCATGGGGTATGGTTGAATTAATTACGTAACATAGGATTTAATAAAAGAAAGATAATTTTTATTAATAGTTTTTTAAGTTTTAATTCGATTTTCATAAAATTTGAAATGACTCCACAAAAATTTGCAATGATTATATATATTACATTTCAAGCCATTCAGTTGGGTAGTTTTTACGCTGTTATAGACGGACAGACAGACAGACGAGCGGAGTAGACGGCGACTATAGGTGCTACGTATTGATATAATTACGAATGCACTTTAAAATCACCAAATACTCGTATTTCATGTTTTCAGTATTTTATTTACTTTACCTTTTACTTTAATTTGAAAAAAAAAAATAGAAAAACAACGGAAATGAAACTCATTGAAAAAGAATAAAAATGAAAAAAGGAAAACACGCACAAAAAAGTTCTTTAGTTTTATTATTAACGTAATTACTAAAACAGATTCTATTCGTCTTTTAATTTTTCATTGAATTTAAAAGAAAAAAATACACCACGGGAAAAAAAAAGAAATGCATTTTTCTCTACATCCGATCCGCGCTATTTTCATTTAACACCTTTCTTTTATTTTCACCATTAAATTTTTTTTCGCAAAAAAATCCTATACATCTTGAAAGCGAGAAAAATGAATTATTTATTTCATAAGGAAATGAATTTTGAAAGATTTTTTATCATGAAAAAGAAAGGAAAAGGGAAAACAATATACTACTTGATAACATAATAATACCTTGAAAGGAAATTTCTTATATAGTATGCATAATTAAATCACAAACATAAGGGAAAACTATATATGCTAAATAGAAACATTTTTGAAATACTTAAAAAAACTTTGTTTTTAAACTTTATTATTTTACTTGATTATTATTATCTGTTATTACCTTTTAAAAACTTTTACTGCGAGCTTTAAACAATTTTAAACGGAAAGACTTTTAGAAAACTTTTAGCGAGGGAAGAAATTTCATAAATTCAAAGTATCCTATTTCGGTAAGATTTTATCGCACAATTATGGGATTTTTTAAATGCCCTTGTTAGACGCAGGCCAACAGTATACTAAACGGCTCCCTTTTCTTGGAAAAACAAGTTTGAAATTGTACGCAAACGGAGCAAATGAGGTGCGTTCGTACTATAAATACTTTTATAAATAAAATTTATTCCGATTATATATGTTAAATTCAGTAATACCATAATAATAGGACTATATTTTAAATAGGACGCAAACACCATGGAAACCTAGAATCATTACCTACCATGGAGTATGGTTCAATTAATTACGTAATGTAGGATTTAATAAAAGAAAGATAACTTTTATTAATATTTTTTAAAGTTTTAATTCGATTTTCATAAAACTTGAAATGACTCCACAAAATTCTGCAATGATTATATATATTATATTTCAAGTCATTCGCAGTTGTGTAGTTTTTACGCTGTTATAGACGGACAGACAGACAGACGGACGGACTAGACGGCGACTATAGGTGCTACGTATTTATATAATTACGAATGCATATTAAAATCACCAAACACTCGTATTTCATGTTTTCAGTATTTTTTTTTACTTTACCTTTAACTTGAAAAATAGAAAAACAACGAAAATTAAATTCATTGCAAAAGAATACAAATGAAAAACAGAAAAACATGCGCAAAAAAGTTCTTTAGTTTTATTATTAACGTAATTACTAAAACAGATTCTATCCGTCTTTTTATTTTTCATTGAATTTAAAAAGAAAAAAATACACTAAGGGAAAAGAAAATGCGTTTTTCTCTACATCTGATCCGCGCCATTTTCACTTAGCACCTGTTCTTTTATTTTCACCATTACTCTTTTTTTTTTTCAAAAAACTTCTATAGTTCTTGAAAGCGAGAAAAATGAATTATTTATTTCATAAGGAAATGAATTTTGAAAGTTTTTTATAGTGAAAAAAAAAGGAAGAAGGAAAACAAAATACTGCTTGATAACATAATAATACATATACAGTGAAATACGTTTAACGCGAAACTGAGGGGACCGGAAAAATTTTTCGTGTTAAAAGAATTTCGCGTTAAAAGATTCTTAAAAAAGAACAAAACTCACAAATATTTTCGACGTCATAAAATTTTATTTCGATTTCCTGTTAAACTACTAGTAAGTTGCAACCATTAGGATAAAAAACAAGTAAACAAAATACTGTTTTGTGGAGAAAAATCACATACCTTTTTTTGAAGTATCTTTTTCAACGTTCTGAGATCTACCAAATAAGTTAAGCTGTCTCTAAATCTTCGTGCTTAGCAGTTCTCATACGTTTTCTCTCAGGATTAAAGATACTGCGCTCAAACATTAACGTAATGGGATCCTTGTTTTTTCTTATTGTTGATAATGTAGAACTGGCAATGCCAAACTCTTTGGCGATTTCTGTTTTCGTCCTTCTTTTTTATCAACTGCATGAAGCATCTTCATTTGAAGCGAAATAGCAGCTTGTTTTCGTACCGATTTCTCAGCCATTGTGCTCATAAAACATAAGCTAATTCACAACAAGCACGAATTCTCTGATTTTCACCAAATATTCAGCAGTTTTCACACAAAAAATCACCAATTTCAACTTAAACTTACTATTAAATCACCAAAAAAAAAAAAAAAAAAAAAAAAAAAAACAAATTAAGACAGACTTGAGCACAGTAAAAAAATAAAATTTATAAAGAATATACTTAAAAACAATTAAAAATTCAATATGTAAACGTTTCGCCAAGCGACACGCAAGGCATCATCAGTAGAAAAATAACCATTGGATTTCAAACGACAGAACAAATCAAGAACAGTTAAAGTTAGTTATTTTAAAAACAAGCAATATTCACTAGGGACAGAACGAGCATCATTCAAAGTCTGCGATCGCAATTCAGTGAACCAAGCCGCAAGGAGCAATCTGCCATGGTAGTTGTTGCAACCCGATTTCAAAATACTGGCGTTCGCAATGAGCGGAATGTGATTCGTTTAAAGTGAATGCTGGACCATTTTTGAATTCAAATTACCCTTTTTTAAAGCACCAGTATGTTCTTTTAGGCAAATTTCCAATGATCTACCAGTTTTACCAATATAAACACTATTGCAATCTCTACAAGGAATAATATAAACAACACCGGGTAATTTAGACTTATCCTATTGAAATTTATGCTTATTGAAAAAGGAACTCAATTTATTAATAGGTTTAAAAGAAACCCCAATATTGAATGATTTTAGAATGCCAGAAATTTTTTCAGAAATGTTCGTATAATAAGGTATACAGATAAATGAGCTTGGTTTACTACGTTGAAAAGGGGAGGGAGTAGAATTTACACATTCCGCTCATTGCGAACGCCAGTATTTTGAAATCGGGTTGCAACAACTACCATGGTAGATTGTTCCTTGAGACTTGGTTCACTGAATTGCGATCGCTGACTTTGAATGATGCTCGTTCTATCCTTAGTGAATATTGTTTGTTTTTAAAATAACTAATTTTAACTGTTCTTGATTTGTTCTGTCGTTTGAAATGCAATGGTTATTTTCGTACTGATGATGCCTTGCGTGTCGCTTAGCGAAACGTTTACATATTGTATTTTTAATTGTTTTTAAGTATATTCTTTATAAATTTTATTTTTTAACTGTGCTCAAGCCTGTCTTAATTTTTTTGGTGTTTTAATTGTTTTTAAATTCAGACATTAAATGTATATGGGAACGTCCACTGTTACTCTTGTGACCATTCGTGCGGTTTTTTACAAATACTTGCAATTATTTTACTATAAAATATAATTAAGATAAAAAGTGATATAACCAGTAAAATACTATTGTGCTCCACTTATTTAATATATATCTGATTTGTAACAAAAAGCATTTCCCTTGTCTGTATAATCAATCAAAATTTTGTTACTCTTGTGACCAGAGTGTCACAAGAGTCATTTAATATATACATAAGTAATTTTTTTTGTTATAAATTAGATATATGTTTGTGTGTGGAACACAGTGGTATATAGCTGGTTATATCAATTTTTATCTTATTTATATTTTGTAATAAAATAATTGGAATTATATATGAAAATTTGCTCTAATTATCACAAGAGTAACGAATGGACGTTCCCATATGTACTGTAAATTAAACTAACTAGCTCGAAAGCTAATTTTTTTCGTGTTAAGCGATTTTTGTTTCGTGTTAAAAGAAGAAAAATGTATTAAATTGCATCGTATACTGTACGGCCCGCTATATCATTTCGTGTTAACCGATTTTTCGTGTTAAGCGTTTTCGTGTTAAACGTATTTCACTGTATATATATATATATATATATAGGAATAAAAGATAAGACTCAAGTATTAAATGAACGTGATATCTCAAACGAGACTCGTAAAACGTGAACTCAAAATTGAAGAGCGAGATGTGGTTCTACAGATATTCAGCAATGAAGTTGGTTGATGATTTGTTAACGCAAGGCTCAGGGAAGCTTGTGCCAGTTCTACAATGTTACTTTGAATATTAGGCTGTATGTTTGGTTATGTATTAAACCTTTTTATACATATTCACAGTTTGAAGAGTATCGGTTTCGATTAAGTAATACAGTACTCACATTAAAACCCATATATATGGGAATAAAGATAAGACTCAAGGATTAAATGAACGTGATATCTCAAGCGAGACTCGTAAAACGTGAACTCAAAATTGCAGAACGAGATGTGGTTGTCCTACAGATATTCAGCTATGAAGTTTGTTGATGATTGTTAACGCAAGGCTCAGGGAAGCTTGTGCGAGTTCTACAATGTTATTTTGAATATTAAGCTGTGTGTTAGGTCAGTTTGAAGAGTATCAGTTTCGATTAAGTAATACAGTACTCACATTAACCCCCCCCCCCCACATATATATATTATATATATATATATATATATATATATATATATATATATATATAATGTTTATAACTTCATAAATAAATATAAAACAAATATAAAAGATCAACAGGTTTGTTTTCATAGCTGCTAATATAATTTTGCAACAAATCTCATTTCCTAAAACCCAAATTGAGCCAACATTTTTAAAAAGCCTAAACTGGAAAAGTACCATTCATTTTTTCTCAAGCGATGACGCATAATTTCTTTGGCGTTTAATAGCCGTAGGAATGGGTGTTTTTTTCAAATAACTGAAGTTTTAAATGCATCATGACAATAATTATTCGAGGTTTAATTTAATTATACTGATCACACCAATGTAGGATTAATAAAAACAGATATGAAACAGAAAGCGGCAGAAATATGAAGACATTTCAGTTGAATTTACATTTAGAAAGCCAAACCTGGATTTCCGGGTTGTAGAACATAATGCCCTGAGTATATATTATAGGTGAAGACCATTGCTAATTTTCCTTTAACCTCTAATATCTTTTATTCATTTAATAATTTTTTTTAGATTGTCCACTAAGAGCACCAAAAAGCATTTTAGGTATTAGATGTAAATTTCCACCTGGGCGAAAAATGTCGGGACCAGGATTCGAACGCGGGACCTCCTGGCTGAAGCCGCAAGTGCTCAACATTGTCTTCAACATTTATATAGACAAGTTTTTGATAGGGCCAATTCTTAAAGCAAAAACAAATTGAAAATACATAGCGGTTGAAGAAAAATATCATCGTATTAAGTGTGTATTTAAATCCAAACTGCTTATTTTCTGACTCATTTTTAAATTCATTTTTGCTCTCAAATGCATCCAATTGGCAGCTTCCTTTATTCAAAAACTATATAACGTGCGGTATTGGTCGATTTTTTGATAGAGACAAAATACATTTTAAAAAAATCATGTCAAAGTGGGCATTTTTAACCGAATTTCCCGAAGCGATTGTGCTGGAAATGAAAAATATTGTCCTACTGAGAAAATAATTGTTTATAAATCAAGTTTTATTTAATTGAACGAAAAATAAAAACACAGGTGGGTTATAAATCTCTTCAAAAATCACGCCAGTAAGTTTCATATTTTTCTTTTAAAAATGACTTTGAAAACATGCCAGAAAATTTTGAGTTGTTGAGCATGGAAAAGTATTTTTTTTAATACTGCCTTCACATGATTCTGATAAAACCAGCTCTTATATAAAAATGAAATGAAAACTCATCAAAACCGGTCAGAAAAATCGTTAAAGTGGGTTTATCTCTAATCATGATTTAGTTTTTGTTGTTGAAATTAGCACTTAGCTTCGAAATCTACCTGCGATTGTAGGCCGAGAAGCAGAGATTTTTTTATATTAAAAATTTCAATAGGTTATTGAAATAAAGGTTCGAAATTTATTAAAATCGATATTTTCGCACTATCCGCATACCAGATGTTAGTAACCGAAAAAATCGCAAAATATCACTACTTACAGCAGTCTTTTTGATTCTGATTATTTAAAATTTTAAGCATAAATTTCGATTTTGCATATTTTAAATTTGTGTTTTATTTATATTATATTATATTATATATTTATTCATGCAGTGTCAATTCCGTTATGGATTATTAACTGAAGAAAAAAAAACGCTGAACCTTTTATATTGTTTTAAGTGAAATTAGCATCTTTAGTTTTCGAGCTGCACGCGAAAGACAGATTTTTTTTTAAAATTCAGGGTTAAAAATTACTTTAAAACCATAAAAAAAATCCGTAAATTGAGATACCGTTTTCAAACAAATTGTATATGAAAGTACAAATTTCCCGCTATTAAAGAGTGTTAAAACTTAAATTAAGCGATGTTTAAAAGTTAAATAAAAGTTATAATTAGTAAAAAAATGACATGAATTGCTTACATCGTTGCCACCGCCAATATGATGACAGCATTAATTACGGATATGTTTTTATTTTATAATATAGACACTTGTGTAGAGGTAGAAATAGTGTAAATAAATGGATCATTTTTAGGAAAATTGTATGGGAAAGAAGAAACAAATCATATACAAAACGTTATAACTCTATATCTATAAATATCTCAAATGGTCTTAGACCAAAATTAAGCGTAAGTCACGCCAACAAAGCTAAGATATCACATTTATTGGAAATATTGCGAAAAAAAAAATCTTAATCACAGCATAAAAATAAGACATATGCAATGCCTTTCAAAAGCTATGCATTTATTCATCAGATGCAAAGAAGACGTGTTACCACTTAATAGACAGATTAAGAGAGTTTATATTTCCACATATCTTGCTTTTCAAATACTACTTACAAGGAAGGTCTCCATACGGGCATATTCAGAAAAATCTGAAAAAATTACAGTGTTCTTCTCACGTGGATATATATGTTTATGAAAAAAAAATTTGGTGGAACCTTCATAAAAAATAATTCGTAAAAAAATAATGAAAATTTCGTTTATTTGGCGATTTATCATTTGTTGGCGATGAAATGAAATTTCGAAAAATACTTTTCTATGTCGAATACTCTTTAAGATAAAAATGTTTTATTCTGAACTTGTTTAAATAAATTTAATGTAAATAACTGTAGTTTTGTCAGTTTTAGTTTGATTTAACTATAATTTTGTCATATATATATATATATATATATATATATATATTGCAAGTAATTTTGCGTGTAACTGCAAAGACCCCACTCTAAAAAAATACATAAACAATGATCATGGACATATAATCACTGGAAATATTGATATTGTTCATGATTTTAAATTGAAACAACTAATGGGTTATGGTACTAAATATAGACTTCCATCTAAATTTAATGTTAAATCTATTATCAAACAGTTTACATATGATATTGATATTTTTATTTATAAAATTTCTATCTCTTATAATAAGCCTATTGAATATTTTAATCAATGGAAAATATTAGTAATTGAAAAATCAACTATGGCTTTAAAAAATAATATTGCTGATTTGGTTTCTATTAATACAAAGCATTATTTCCAACAAATTACTAAATTACAAAAAAACTACGTTATTACAAATGTAGACAAATCTCCTAACAATTATGCTATTATATGTAAATCATATTATCACCAACGTCTTACAAATTCTATTTCTTCTAATAAGTCATTTCAAAAAACTAATGAAAATGTAATTGTAAATAATCGTAAAATTCGAAGTTATTATAAACTATTAAATATTTTATCTACTAATTTTAATTATTCATATTTAGTTCTTATTCCCAAATTTCATAAAACTCCTATTAAATTTAGGACTGTTACTATTGGTTGCAATACATATAATAATAAAGCCAATACACTTCTCTTAAAAATTCTTAATCAATTATATGTACTTACTACAAACAATGATAATACACATTGTATAAAAAATAGCTATCAACTTGTCAATATTTTAAAAAATCTTCATTGTGTTTATAATATAACGACATATGACTTCAAAGATCTTTTTAATAATATAGACCTATTTGATTAAGATAAAATTATAAATGCATTATTTAAAAAGTATTATAAAAAACTGGAATTACCATCTAATATAGATATTGCATATTTTAAATCTTTAACTAACTTCATTATCTATAATAATTATATATTGCAAGATAATACTTTATATTTACAGCATGTCGGTATACCACAAGGCGGTTGTACTTCCAGTTTACTCTCAGACTTATACTTATATCATTATGAACGTAATTTTACTAATAATAATCTACATTTATATCGTTATATTGATGACATCATTTTAATTGATACTGATCAATCTGCAATTACTCGATTTCCAGTTGATTAACCCACTAATTTGGAATTAACGGAAAACCTTTTATATAACAATACAATTAACTTCTTAGATCTTAAAATTACAATAAAAGACAATAAAACAATCACAGATTTATATGACAAACGTAAAGAATTTAAATTCACAGTTAATACATTTACAAATTTTAAATCTTGTCTACATCATTCTGTATTTCGGAATATAATACTTAATCATTTATATAGAATAAAATGTTTATGTTCTTCTTCTCTAATTAACAATAATATTAAAAAACTAATTTATGATGCATTAAAACATGGTTTTCCAAAAAAATTCATATATTCATTAATATACAATTAGTACTTTTCTTACATGATCTATTAAAACAAATTAACACATGCGTAAACAAAATTACAAAAAAATTATAAAATAAAAAAAATCTATAAAAAATTAAAAATTGCAAAATAATATAAAAAAATTATTATAGGTTGGTTGGGTGGGTAGATGTTAGAGTACGGAGGAGGTTGGTGTTGTCTGGATAATACGCAATGGTTAACTATAAAAAAAGGGGGGACTTTTGTATTATTTCTATATTTTTGTTACGTATTTTATATGGATGTTGATTTGATATTTTATATGTAATTGGAGAATTTCATTAATATTATAATTAGCTTAATTATTGATTAATCTAATTTACAATTATTTGTTATTAAATTTTAATTTACTAAGGACAATATTATTAATTACTAATAGTATGCCATTCTTATAGTGAATAATATACATATAAGTATGTTTAATACAAATATAGTTATACTATATGCATTAAAATTGGGTAATTATTTTTATTATTATACCTCTATTCTTTTTAATATTTATTATCGGGTTAATGTTTTTGAATGTCCCACATTCATACTTTTGGATTTTTATGGATGTCTGAAAATAATCCACACTCTATATTTGTGCTTTTTAAGTAATGGGTATTTAAGTATCATTTAACCTTCTATATACTTCCACATGCTTTTTATTTCCTGTTCATTTTATAAATATCTTATATATAATTGATTAAAAAATAATTTTTATATTATTTTTAATAATTATTTATATTAACTATTACTGAATTTATTTTGTTTTATAGCATATAGCTATATGCTATATATTTTCAAAGTTCTAGAATTATTTAAATTCTTAGTTTAGTTTAAATAAGTTAGCTAATAGAATATATTGTATGCTTTTAAATTTTATTAACAATAGTTTTTAATTACATTGTGTGGTTTATATTAGGTTTATAATTCTCTATATATAAGGATATGTTTGGTTTTGCTGTTTAAACAGTTATTTACATTCAAATGCTTACAAATATTTATCTTGCGACAGTTGTTTAATAAAAGTAATACTAGATGGCAGCACCAAATTTGTCTCTTTAAGATAGCTCTAAATTTTTAATTTTTTTTAGCTCCATTTCAGTTATAATTTAATACATCAGGGGGTATTTTTAGCTAAATTTTTAAGATATTGTTATACAGTTATTAATTAATTTAATAGTGCATTTTAAATAATGTAATTACTATCTATTTATTTTATATTAGATTAAATGTGTTTAACAAGGTATTTCAAATTTTATTTCAAAATGTATTAACTGCATCCTTTGGTATCATTTACTGTGATTTCTTAACTGTTTTATTCACCTTAATCTTTATGATATTCTGGAAGCCATGTGCGCGTGGATTTTTGTAAAATACTGAAATATTAATCGGTATGGTGTTTATTATTTATATTTTATATCCTATAAATATTTAAATACGTTTTATTGATTCTTCCATTTCATATTATTTGTTTCTATTCTGCTTTCATTTTTAATCAATTCACTTGATTTAATGGTTGTTTGGGCACAGGGGAAAATAATTTTTAGCTTTAGCTTATTCTTCCCACAGAAAACAACCATTTTGCTTATATCATTGAATTCTGTGCCCTTGATAACGTAAATCAATGTATAAGCTTTTCAATTTTTGTCGGTGTCCACTTTTTTCTTTTTCTTCCATAATATTTCTTATATATATATATTTTTTATATATATACTTACAGCTTTAATTCATATTAATTGACGGTGGTAGGTTATGTTTAATTAATGGTTATATATATATATATATATATATATATATATATATATATAGATAGATAGATAGATAGATAGATAGATAGATATATTTATAATGAAAGTTAAATATAAAATTTTATGAGTTAAAACAAAATTAAAATATATTAAAATTGTTTCAATATCTCAAAATTAAGTCCAATTGAGCACTGTCGATTCAATTTTGTTGCTATGGAAACGACGAATTCTTTTTGATATTGAAATGAATAACTGGTAAATGAATCTGGTCTTTATTTTGGAATACGCTTAAATATGTGAAAGTATTTTTTATATATGAAATTGTTTTTAAAGTAATAAAATTAAATAACAAGCAACATAAATATGTAATACGAAAAAACGTATTTATTAAACTCTCTCATTGTTTATGTTTAAATTCATTAAATACTTTTTACACGCATTATAAATATCAATTAACAAACAAATTTCAGGTGCATTAAAATCGTTTGCTTTTGGCGAGGAAAAGTACTGCTCGCCAAATCACGTGATGCTTTCGTCTTCTCGCGCCAAATACTCCAAAGTATTTTATTTTTTTACAGTCTTTCTACTGTAATTCCGCCGCTAAATTTGATTGATCCTGTATTACATACATAAGTTGTTTAATTGGTATTTTTTTTTTCAAAATATTCTGAGTATGCCCAGTAAGGAGACCTTCCTTGTTAGCCCGTATAAATTCTATAGATCATGTACAGGCCGCACAAAAGTTCTGAAGTATATTTTCGTTTATTCGCGGAAATTGCTGAATGGAAATTTTAAAGGAACTAACTTTTAGCATACTATGTAGTATACATACAAATCTATAGGTCATACAGAGGAATACACAAAATAAAATCGGATATTTTCCGACTATTGATGATAATAATAGCAAAAATTGGATTGTCAAATGCATTATGCATTTTTCAAATTGATGATTTAAACATCATCTTTCACCTTAATAAATATTGAAGTTTAGCTATAGTATTCTGAATGTGTCGGAAAGTGTTGCATAATCTACGCTGTACGCAAGAGTTTTCGTTCTTGTTAAACACTTTTAACGGGGCCTGAAAAATCTATGCTTGAGGTAAAAAAGGTCGGTCTTCAGAAGAATTTTAAGTGGGGGGATCAAATATTTCGTAGTCTTTAGAAATTCCTTTTCCCCAATTTTATTAGGTAAGAAAGAAAAAACACAACACTCAAATGTAACTTATTATAGGGGAAGAAAAATTACAGTTGAAAGAACACGAAAAACAATTATTTAAAGCAACTTCAGTTCTTTATTTCACTTATTAACGCAATTACTAAAACGAATTCCATTCATCTTTCTATTCTTTATACAAATATAAAATAAAACAAATAATAATTATGGAAAAGTAGAAAATACTTTTTTCTTTACATCCGAATCGCACCATTTTCGCCTAGCACCTTTTCATTTATTTTTGTTAATGATTTTTTTCTAAAACAAAATTTTCAAAGTTTATTAAACTGAATAAAATAAACAAATAAATATATTTCTTTCGCATGAGAATAGATTATAAAAGTTCATGAGAAAAGAAGATGAAAAAAATTTGTAGTGTTCGTTACCAGAAAAATAATAAAAGAAAAATTTAAATATAATATGCAAAACTGAAAACTGAACAGAGGAAATATTGAAATAAGCATTGAAGAAATAGTTTTTAAATTAAAAAAAAATAATTATAAATAAATTCACCTTTTTAGAACTGTTCTATATTTCTTTGGAGTTTACTATTCTTTTAGTTAACGTTTTTCTGAAAAAAAAATTCTAAAGTTTTAAAACTCAGTAAATTAAATTATTTATTTCGCATGAGAAAAGATTATAAATGTTCACGAAGAAAAAATACTATTGCTTAAATCATTACCATAGCCGATGTGACGTCAGTGTTACTCGTGGATATACTTTTGCGTTATAATAAAGATATTTGTCTATAGATAGAATAGTGTAGATAGGTGGATGTTATTTAGGAAAATATTGTTTAGGAAAGAAGAAGCAGATATAATTTGGAACGTTATAACACTATATTTCTAAACATCTAAAATGGTCTTAGATAAAATATAAACGTATGTCATGCCTACAAAGTTAAGATATCACATTTATTGGAAATATTACTAATAAACAAGTACAGTAACCTTCCAATTATCCGCCACTCTATCAACCGTCACCATCGGTTAACCACCACCCACATTTCCTAATTTTTTTTTATATCTGAAGCGACAATAAAAATTCAAATGCACATAAACTCGAGTGAGACAGCTCTATTTTGAGTAAAATTCTTGTCTGACGTCAGGAAGCAAAAATATTTCTGCGGATGTAAATCACAGAATACCTTAATTATGTCAAGAACAATATTGGTTGTGCAGAATTAACGGATAAAGAAATTATTCAAAATAACTTGAATCCAAAGAAACCTGAAGCGGATGAATCTGATGAATCGGGTAATCATCATCCAGGAGTCATGAATAATATTCAGTATTTATATGAATAAATCGATTTATCTTTTGTGTCACACTATCCAAAATCAAAAGTAAAATTTATGTAAACGATTTCTTTGCGTCATAATACACATTTGCGTACATTTCTCTTAGTTTGGATACAATGACGCAAAGAAATCATTTACATAAATTTTACTTTTGATTTTGGATAGCGTGGCACAAAAGATAAATCGATTTATTCATATAAATACATTAGAGTGCATTGCATAGGTTCAGTGACAGTGATATTTTTAACTGTGTATTGGAAAATTAAAAGTTTTGGTTAGATGTGTAAATATATTAAGCCAAACCGAAAACAATTAAAACTGAATTTTAAAACAAATTGTTTAAAGCTACATCAAGGCGTCACTTAAATTTTGATATCATATCTTTTAAAACTCATATTTTGAATTTATGAAAGATGTGAATGATAAAGCATCAAGGAATAAATTGTTATAAATCCTTTTAAATTTAACATAATTCTTACACATGCAATTATAAATAAAACAAAAATAAAAAGATGAAATAAATAATATAGCGTCACTTAAAATTTCCACTTAAAAGTTCCACATTTAAAATTCTTATAGCAATAAGATAAAGTGCTGCGTCACAAACTTTTAACCCGTTGAGGGTTTTTTTGAATTGATATCATTACTTTTTTTAGATTAATAACAAAAAGATAAATTGACCAACAATAAGAACCCATAATCGTGATTTCCATTCACCTTTAATCCCCTATATATTAATTTTTAACACTTTTCAGCGTAGTTGAATGTTGTTAATGAACTCGTTTTGTCTGTCCGTGCTCTAACTCTCCCAAATATAGTCCGAATGCCATGAAATTTGTATTTATTATTTCGAATTAGTATGGCATGTTCGGTATTGAAAATGAAGTGTGTAGCATTCTCGGTTCATTTACAGGGACATTCAAAAGAATTGCGTTACATAATAGGCTATGTTGAAACTAGGGCTGGACAATATCAGAAATTTAATATCGCAATATATCAACGAGTTAATATTGATATTTGTGATATATCGCGATAACTACCTTAAATTGTGCAAGAATAGAAATTTTGCTAATTTCGAAACATAAATGGTGTAATAGCATCAATTTAAGTGAAAACAGATGTAGGGAACAACTACTCTATGTCTTATACCTATATGTTCACACAGCAACATTAAAATAAGTATATATATTTATAAAAATAAATATTTTAGAAATTTAACAAATGTTTGATATCTGTTTACACGTATACCATTTGTTGCAAAGTATTTTCCTTCAAAAGCAGTATGTTTCCTATTCTTCCTACTCTATGCATTATTTATCAGCGACATTTTAAGTATTGAAGTACTTTGCGAATAACTTACAAAATTATAAAATACAAACTAAAATAGAACATTCTTAAATTTAGGACGTTGAATATTTTATTTTAATTAACACAGGAAAAAAGGAAACTCTAGAAAAAACTAAAATTAATTCAATGCCACATGTGGTGCTAATATACTTGTTATTAAATAGGTTTCAGTAGATGATAGATGCAACAGAAATGTTGCTCTTCAATTTTTCTCTAAAGAATCAATTCATTCTTGGCTGTTCTTAAATACAAAAGGGCAACTTTATGACATAAGTTTTAATTTATTTTTGTTCGGAAATGCATGAAACTAGCAGGTGTTGTTGTTCAGAAACTATGTAATCAAACTGGTTTTCTTTTCAGTTTTTTCCGTTTTTTTTTTTTTTTTTTTTTTTTTTTTTTTTTTTTTTTTTTTGCAAACGCGATAGATCTTTCAGAAAATAGTGTCAAAGGGCGCGTTTTCAACGGAATTTCCGCGCGAAAGAAGAATAACCACTCAAGAAAGGGTAAAAAACGTCTTTTTCACGTGATCAAAATAGCTGAACTCGATAGGTAATTTATTTATCAAATAATGGAAAACACAGTTCGTTTCTAAATCGCTTCCAAAATCCAGGCCTTCCAATTTTGTGCCTTTACGTTTAAAAATGAGTTTGTTAATGTGTAACAACGTTTTGCGTTTGTTGAGCAGAGCAGTTCCCTGTATTTATATCTTTCTACCTATTTACTAAAAGAAAACAACATTGAAACCTTTTAAAAAATATATAAATACTTAAATCACACTTGAGAATAGTTGTATACTAATTGATTTTTTTTTTCTGATAAATATTCATAGCTGAAAAATATCAATACAGAATATATTAAATTCACTCTAGAAAACTTCGCTGTAACAAAAATACGACAAAGAAGAAGTTGATATGAATAAACATTACTGACTGGGAAGCTCTTTTTAAAAACAACCAATCACCTCTGTGAAAGACTGCTTTGACCTTGGGCTTTTCGCCAACTTTCATTGCAACTTTGCTATAAGGAAAAGAGGAAACTTTAGCGGACTCGCATTGGTTGCTTGCAAGCCGAGAATTCTACCTTCTGAGGTATAGACTCGATGATCACCCGTTATCTTCGTATCAAACGCAACAATGAATAACCAATGCTCATGCGTTATTATTCATAATGTATCAATTATCTGGAGATATTGGAATAGGTGTAGAGACTAATCACAGTTGAGATGAGAAAGGATGATAAGTGTTATTCAGTATTACGCAGAGAGTCGAACGAACTTTAGGTTTATTGAGAAGGGATAGGTGTATTGCAATGATTGGGATAGTTTCTATTGCAGATAATCAACGGAAAGGAAGATTATCGATGTAGATTTTCTGTTTTGGATGAGAAAGGAGGTTGAAGACAATGGAATAGAATTTTTTTTTCAGGTTCTCTGGCGGTGAGCGCAAAATATTATTATTTTATTGAGTTTTGAGTTATTTGGCGATATTTTTTTCGGTGCTCGTGTTCGTAATTGCAGTGTTTGTTAACACTGTTATATTATTGGGATATATCAACAGAGTCAAAGTTTAGATATTGTTATTGCGATAGTTAAGAAATATCAATATCTGCCGATATATTGATAAATAATCCAGCCCTAGTTGAAACATCGCTTTTGGTATATTTTAATATTTCACTATTTTAAACATATCCAAATGTTTACATGTCATAGAGATGTATGAAAAAGGTTCTTACTATAGAATATGGTGTGCAAAAAATTTATCATCCATTTACAGGGACGCATAAAAGAATTTCGTTACAGAAGAAAATAAACAATAACTGAACAATTGATGCCTACAAGCAATAATTGCTGGAAGTGCGTTTTCTGTTGCAGTATGCGTTTTTAAATTCAACTTTTTTTTTTTAAATAATACTTGGTTTGAATAAATTCGATAGCTCATGCACAGGGCCGCACAAAAGTTCTCAGGTACATTTCAGTTTATTCACGGAAATTATTGAATGAAAATTTTAAAGGAACTAAATTTTATCGTACTATGTAGTATACATACAAGTCTATAGGTCATATTCAGGGCTACACAAAATAAAATCGGATATTTTCCGACTATTGACGGTAATAGCAGAAATTGGATTTTCAAATGTTTTATGCGTTTTTCAAATTGTTGATTTAGACTTTACACATCATATTTTACCTTAACAAACAGTGAAGTTTAGTTACAGTACTCTGAATGTGCTGGAAAGTGTTACATAATCTATGCTGGATGCATGATTTTTCGTTCTTGTTAAACACTTTTAAACGGAGCCTGAAAAATATATGCTTACGAGAAAAAGAAGGTCTTCAGAAGAATTTTAGGATAAAAAAAAATCAAATATTTCTTTAGAAATTCCTTTTCCCCAATTTCATTAGGTAAGAAAGAAAAAAAACCAACAACACTGAAATAAAATTTATAATAAGAAAACACAAATTATATTTGTAAGAACACGAAAAACAATTATTTAAAGTAACTTCAGTTCTTTGTTTCACTTATTAATGCAATTACTAAAACAAATTCCATTCATCTTTCTATTCTTCACATTAAAAAAAAAAAAAAAAAAAAAAAAAAAAAAGAAGAAGAAGAAGACAATAATTACGGAAAAATAGAAGATGCTTTTTTCTTTACATCCGAACCAGACCATTTTCGCCTAGCACCTTATTCTAGTATTTTTGTTAATGTTTTTTCTCAAACAAAATTTTTAAAGTTTATTAAACTCAACAAAATAAATATTTTATTTTTCGCATGAGAATAGATTATACAAATTCATGAGAAAAGAGAATGAGGAAAAATATGTAGTGTTTGTTACCAGAATAATAATAATAAAAAAAATTTAAATATAATATGCAAAACTGAACAACTAAACAGAAGGGAGATTGAAATATCCACTACAGAAATAGTTTTAAATATTTTTTTTAATTATAAATATATTCCTTTTTTTTAAACTTTTCTATATAATTACTTTGGAGTTTACAGTTATTTTCGTTAATGCTTTCCTGAAAAAAATTTCTGAAGTTTTTAAAAATATCAGTAAATTAAATTATTTATTTCGCAGGAGAAAAGAATATTAAAGTTCACAAAAAAAAAATAGAGAAGATATGTATAGTACTTGTTTCCATAATAATAATAATAATAAAAGAAAATTTAAATATACAATAGAACCTCTTTTATCCGAAAAAACTCAGTTAAACGAAATCCATTTTTTCAATCAAATTTCTTGTGTGCAAAATCCATTTTCAAAGCTTTTTTTTTTTTTTTTTTTTAACTATTACATTCTTTGTGTGCAAGCGGTCGATTCTGAACTACGTGTACATATAAATATGTTCGATCCCCTTTCTTAGAGTTCCTTTGAATTTAAAACGCATAAATCCATCGAAAACTGGAAGTCGAAATTTTTCACGAATCCAATACTTTCTTCTTGTAAAGATAGAAGAAAGTAAAAAGTATTTAAAATAATGTAAAAGTTCACCGAATATAAAACAAAGCAGATGGTTTCATTTCGTGGCATTGATTCTGTAAACCTACTGGTCGGCGCCATATGGAAGATTTCCTTACTTTCTGTCTGTACATTATTTTAGCATTAAACACCTACAGGCGATGATTTCGAACTCTTAAACTTGATCATAAAAAGAGACATGCATAAAGATGGCTGTTGAAAAGAAATTAAAAAAAAAAGTTTTGAAATATTGTGTTATTTTACTCTAAAAACTTTACAAATACAGTAGAACCGAACTCTTTATCCGAAACTCTCGATTAACCGAAATCCAGTTTTAAAGTTTTCTTTTTGCTATCACATTCCTTGAGTTCAAAATCAATTTTGAAAGCTTTTTTTTGTTTGTTTTAAGTGTCATATTCCTTCTGTGCAAGCGGTCCATTTTCAAACTACGAGTACACATGAATATTTTCGATCCATTTCCTTACATTTCCTTTGAATTTAACTTGAACTTCCGTAAGTTGCGGAGTGGAACGAAGAAAACGAACAAATTAGCAATTCTGAAGCTTTTGAATATTTTACAAAAGTTTTGGCGTGGCTGGAGCAGCAGAAAGACTGTGATACTCGTGAACTAATAATATTAAAAAACATCGTGATAGAGTTTCAAACCAAAGTCAATCGAAACTGCAACAAACAAAATATTGTTTCAAATCCTTGTGAAATATGTAAAAGTTACTTAATTTCAAAATTAAAATTACGGTAATCTATTCTTGTTATTGCTTTATTTATTATTGCTGTATATTTTGTTATTGCTTTATTTTATTAAGCACTTGTTACCATAATAAAATATAGCGCGTATATTTCTCTTTAATCTTAAAATAGAAGCATTCTCGATTATCAGAAATTTTTGATTTTCCGAAAGAAGGTCGGTTCCAATTACTTCGGATAATCGAGCTTCTGCAATATATATGTGATGGTACGATGCCGATACGATGATAATTATCACTCAAATTTTAGTCCACCACTCGTAAAAATTGCAAATAACCGCTCTTTAGTTGATTTATAAAAAGAATAAATTTGAAAATCTCGTTCGTTAAAAGCAATTTGTTTCTTTATTTAAATATTTTTCAAAAAATATTTTTTTTTTTCAAATAAGAATGAAACAAATGATTTTTATATTGAAAAAAAAAAAACTAACATAGATTTTCGATATCAGTACATGGTTCAACAGAAATTTATTTATTAAAGAAACAGTAATGAACAGTAATTTGTAAAATTCATTCTGTATATTTATTCAAGTGTGAAAATTTAATTATTAAAAACATTTTGAAGATTACAATGCCTTCGTATTTAGTTCTCACAATTGAAATATGAAATGACACAATCGATTAGAAATTATCACTGTGCTTTAGAGGGTGAATATAATGAAGGGCAATTACCTCCTTAGCATAGAGCACGGGTGTTTGAAATACACATCGATGTATCTGAGCAGTTAATTTGATTTCATTAACTGTATCCACATAGAAGATACAATACATCAATGCATGGTTCAACAGAAATTTATTTATTAAATAAACAGCAACGAACAGTAATTTGTAAAATTCATTCTGTATATTTATTCAAGTGTGAAAATTTAATTATAAACGTTTTGAAGATTACATAGCCGTCGTATTTAGTTCTCACAATCGAAATATGAAATGACGCAATCGATTAGAAATTATCACTGTGCTTTAGAGGGTGAATATAATGAAGGGCAATTATCTCCTTAGCATTGAGTACGGGTGTTTGAAATAGACATCGATGTATCTGAGCAGTTAATTTGATTTGCATTAACTGTAGCCACATAGAAGATACAATACATCAATACAAGGTTCAACAAAAATTTATTTATTAAAGAAACAGCAACGAACAGTAATTTGTAAAATTCATTCTGTATATTTATTCAAGTGTGAAGATTTAATTATTAAAAACGTTTTGAAGATTACACAGCCTTCATATTTAGTTCTCACAATTGAAATATGAAACGACACAATCGATTAGAAATTATCACTGTGCTTTAGAGGGTGAATATAATGAAGGGCAATTATCTCCTTAGCATTGAAGACGGGTGTTTGAAATAGACATCGATGTATCTGAGCAGTTAATTTGATTTCATTAACTGTATCCACATAGAAGATACAATACATCAATACATGGTTCAACAAAAATTTATTTATTAAAGAAACAGCAACAAACAGTAATTTGTAAAATTCATTCTGTATATTTATTCAAGTGTGAAGATTTAATTATTAAAAACGTTTTGAAGATTACACAGCCTTCATATTTAGTTCTCACAATTGAAATATGAAATGACACAGTCGATTAGAAATTATCACTGTGCTTTAGAGGGCGAATATAATGAAGGGCAATTATCTCCTTAGCATTGAAGACGGGTGTTTGAAATAGACATCGATGTATCTGAGCAGTTAATTTGATTTCATTAACTGTATCCACATAGAAGATACAATACATCAATACATGGTTCACCAGAAATTTATTTTATTAAAGAAACAGCAACGAACAGTAATTTGTAAAATTCATTCTGTATATTTATTCAAGTGTGAAGATTTAATTATTAAAAACGTTTTGAAGATTACACAGCCTTCATATTTAGTTCTCATAATCGAAATATGAAATGACACAATCGATTAGAAATTATCACTGTGCTTTAGAGGGTGAATATAATGAAGGGCAATTATCTCCTTAGCATTGAGCACGGGTGTTTGAAATAGACATCGATGTATCTGAACAGTTAATTTGATTTGCATTAACTGTATCCACATAGAAGAAAAATGTATTTACTATTAACTGAAAACGAATTGAAAAATTTGTGAAACTGAATTATTAGCAGATTATGTTACATACTATTTAGAAAAAAATTGCGAATGCTCGCCAGAATATTCGAAATCATGTGTAAAATCGGTATTTTGTGTTTTTTTTTATTAACAGAAAAATTCCGTTTTAATTAAATCTTTATCTTAGGAGAAATTTTTTACAGTAAATTTGGATGGGCTAAAAAGTTATTATTATGAACTAGTTTAATGTAATATTTTCCTAGTTAGAGTACAAACAAAAGAAGCCTTCCTCAAGTTATGGGGGAAAAGGTCACGAGGAAAAAAATATCTAGTCCAAGGAATATCTTCAGAAAGTTTAAAATGCCGCAGCACTCATATTAATAATTGAGAGCTTTATAGAGATTTCAATCGAATCGATGAATCTATTTCGAATTTTCTTCATTCGAATCAGGGATTCAAATAGGTTTGAATTAAAAAAAAATAATAAAAAGTCACTGTATGGTAACTTAATTTCAAAAATTTAATTATTAACTATGCCACATGAATTACTATACCAAAACACATTTATGTTTTTCAATCGAAATCGGAAACACTGTACATTTAAAACTATCACTGTCTTTTCAAGTAGCAAATGTAATGAAGGGCAGCTACCCCCCCCCCCCTTAATATTTACCGGCTGTTAACGGTTACACAAACTGTTACTCTTTTTAGTTTTAAAAGTTTAACGACAGATATTAATCAAATTTGGTTCCGTTTTGAGCATCAGTACCATCGCTAGAGATTTCTGAATATGTGAATTTTGATTATAAAAATTCCTCACGTAAGGTTTAGTACAGAAACAGTATCCCATGTCTGCCACCTTTTACGCTTTTATCATCCCAGTATTTTTTACGAGAAATATTTTTTTGCACAATCACAGAAAATTTAGTATTAAGTAAGATGTATAATTTTTGTTAAAAATAGTGGTAGGAAAAAAGAGTAAATGTTGGCAGCTATGTAGTATCCTATGAGTAAATCTACCTTTTAACCGACTGCGAAGAAGGGTTATGTGTTTCACGCGTATCTGGATATGTGGATTTATTTATACCCTCGAAACGTCCCAACGTTTGAATGGATTTTAATGAATGAGGTCTCTAGCAATTCGTCTTAACTGCCCGATGGTTATAGGCTAGATTTTATTTTTATAAATTCAAAATGGCTGCCGTAAAATACAAAACGGTGGTAGAGAAGGGGAAAAAATTACGCACCCTATTGAGTGGCATATCTTTGGATAGGTCTTTCAAAATGAAGACGATGTTTCATTGACAATTTTACAGTCAGAAGCTCCGTTTAAATATTACACAACCTGAAAGTTGTAGGTAGGATCTCTTCTTTACTGCAACTCTAACCTTCATAGACATCTCTAGGCTTCATCGAAACAGTGTGTTTATAGATAGGAACTAACAATTAAATACAACTTAAAAGTCATCAATAAAAGTAAATAACAAAATAGGTAAGTAATATAAAAAATAGTTTCACATTGATGAGAAATAATTAGTTCGGTTTTTACGCAGTCGGCTTTTTTGATTTTTTAAATTTAATTTTTACTTGTTATTCATCTTTCGATCAAGCGTTCACAAAGACAGTAAGTATGCAACAATTTCTGTGATCGTAGTTATGGATTAACAAACGCTAGAATGAATGTATGAAATCCATATTGATCTAATTGAGGGGTTCATAAGTATTTAATTGGGATAAATTGCATCCACATAAAAAATGTTTATTATAAGGGCGTTCAAATGAAAAGAAGGCTTTTACTGTAGCGCCGTTGCCTCTAACCGCACCGGGTTAATGTGTCTGCTGATAGATGACGTGGAATTTCTCGAGTTCCGCATGGGTCGTGAACGGTTTTGCCTCAGTTTGTTCATTCTCGAAAAGTTGTTTTTTGCGATTGGATTAATGATGAAATCTTTCATATCAGCACAAAGAGAGCTGAAGCTTATTCAATTCATTTTATGGGGCTTAAACAGACCATAAAAGTAAGTGCAGAGGCAAGCTCACTAAAGGAATAATGTTACTGCAGGATAATGCTAGGCCACACGTGGCCATTAAGATCCTCGCACTTACCTGCAAAGATCTACCTGCAAAATTTCGGTGGGAGGTCTTTAAACTTCCTCTATACAGCCCGATATATCCCCATGTGACTCCCATATTTTCGGACTCTTACAAAAATAGCTGAAAGGTCAATAGTTCACATGTGACAGGGAAGTGAAAGACATTGTGCAAAACTGGATCTATCAGCAATCCCAGAGATTTTACACAGAAGCCACCATTCCTTTCCTACGCACTAGGATCAATGCATCAATGGCCATTATATTTAGTTGGAATTGTTACACATGAACAGTAATTACAATATTCTGAAATTAAATTATTCCGAAATTAAACATGCTTTAAATGTAACCGTCGTCTACTTTTCATATGAACGTCCTTTATATAAATAGAAAGATTTTGAAAATTTGCGAAATTAATACCTTGACACCCAGACTGTTTTTTTCAAGTACGGACGTATATGAGGCATACTCACATAATTTTTACTTTTAAGTCCCTGAATAATAATTTTTATTTTAGTGCATATTCTTGGGGGGGAGGGGGATATTTATTATACTGGAAAACATCCCATTGCATGACTGTATAACAATATTAACTAGATAAATAAGTTTTAGACGATGTTGAGGGCCCAAGTACACCACGAAATTCGTTACAGTCCCTTGTCCCTGATGCTGATTTTTAAGTTTGGAGCAGTCTGTATAAAATTGTTTCAATAAAAGTAATTCGATGTAATTTTTTCTGAAACTGGGACTTCTGTTTTACATAAATATGCAGAAAAAAGGAACCTGCCCACATTTTTTACGGTTGTTATTATTGTTTGAACTCTGTCCCTGGATTTTAGATTCCTTACCGCCCCCCTCTTGCTAACATTATACAGAAAATAACTTCAGATGCAGCCACAGAATTTTTTCAACTTTTTCTTTACGCTGAAGTATGCTAGAGAAAGAATGTCTAAAATTCTTTGACCGGAAATTTACTGCAGAATATAAATCAGCATTTAAATATCAATTTCAAGCATCTCGGCTTTATTGGTAGTCTTACCATCCCCAAGATTTATTCCTGCCCTTTTCGAGATAAATATATATTTTTTAATTTAATCCAATGTAAATATCTGTTGCTAAAAATTAATGAACATTGTGGCTATCACTCAGTCTTAACATGATTTCTTTAAAAATAGTTGGTAACTTTCCTTACCGTCCCTTTTTTCCCTTACTGCCCCCTTTTTTATCCTTACCGTCCCTTGTTTAACAACCCTTTAAGAATATGTTATACCAAACTTTTCTACTAAAAATACTCAAATGTTATTATTTCTTATTTGAATATTCTGTTGGTACTATGCAAATTCATTATAAGTAAATATTTAGAAGAAAATAACAAGTCAGAGAGGTGAAACGCCAAGGGAAAAATTCTTGCTAGTACCAGCATAAAAATTATGCTAGTAATTGCTATGTATTGCTTTGTCTGCTAGATTTCCATGCTAGTATATGCTTTACAATGCTAGACAGCATCACATGCTATATAGCTAGGTTACACAGCAATAGCATGAGAAGCTATATACAAGCATTTCATGTTTGTTTGCTGTTTAAGTTTCTTCCAAAGCATGGAGAGGTAGGTACCTTAACGTGCTATTATATGCTTTTTTATGCTCTTCAGCATAATAAGCTATGCAGCCAGCCTAGGGAGAAATAGCATGGCAAGCTATGTACAAGCATTTTATGCTTGTTTGTTGTTTAAGCTTCTTCCAAAGCATGAAGAGGTAGGTACCTTAACGTGCTATTATATGCTTTTTTATGCTTGGCAGTATATTATGCTATGCAGCCAACTTATTGTGAAATAGCATGGCAACCTATGTACATGTATGCCCGCATAATATGCTATGCAGCCAGCTCAGGGAGAAATAGCATGACAAGCTATGTACAAGCATTTTATGTGCTTATTTGCTGTTAAAGCTTGTGCCAAAGCATGGAGAGGTAGGTACTTTTACATGCTATTATATGCTTTTTTATACTTTCCAGCATAATATGCTATGCAACCAGCTTTGATAGAAAACAGCATGACGTACTATGTGCTAGTAACATATGCTAATTTGTTACACAAGTTTCTTCTCAGTAATGATGAGGTAGGTACTTAAATTAAGAATTGTGTGCCTGTTAATGCTTGGCAGCATCAGATGTTTATTTATTTTATTTTATTTTTTTAGTTACTCGAAAAATATACATTTGACAATGTTTTTTGAAAATAAAAGAAAAGGAAATTTTAATTATAAATTAAATTAATTTTTCAAATCCGGGGAGAGTCAATAGCTCTCTTACACCTCCCCCCCCCCCCCAACAGAAAATTCTTACTTTCTCTTTTATTTTAAGCTAAGAGAAAAGATTAATTTTCAATTTGTTTCTCAAAATCGGAGAAAAAAAATTGTTAAATTTACAACTCGAGGGAGGCTTAATGGATCACCTAAGCCCTCTTCCCTTAACGGAATATTCAGGAGTTTGCGTTACGAGGTTTAACTGTACATTTCAATTTTGCAAGATGTAAAATATAACCTCTATTTTTTTAATTAACTTCTATGGGGTTTGTTAAATTCTGTGAGGGATTTAACTTCTATGAGAGTTTTCTAGGGGAGCCCCCCCTCTCCCCCTCCCCCCACTGCCTATAACGGAATTTTTTCTACTTCTGTTTCTTAGAATTTAAATATTCTAACTTACTCGAAAAAAAATCAGTATGTCTTTAAAAAACGGAGAAAAAAATTTTGTTCATTAAAATCTAAAATCCGGGCTGGTCCTCTACTGAATTCAATACTGTCTTAAACCACCCATTTGAGATTAGTTTTTAACATCT
Source organism: Maratus speciosus (assembly GCA_963932465.1). Classification (NCBI taxonomy): domain Eukaryota; kingdom Metazoa; phylum Arthropoda; class Arachnida; order Araneae; family Salticidae; genus Maratus; species Maratus speciosus. Next base: position 160,255,208 of record OZ010798.1, on the reverse strand, counting down.
AAATATCAAAGGAAATAGAACTAATAATTTATTTCCAAAGCGGATATAGAAGATTAATCACCCCATCCCCTCGCCAATGGAAAATTTTAAGCTGATCTTCCTCTTACTGTTAAATTATTTTAGGTTACCTGTAAATTATAAATTTTCTATATCTTTAAAAATGAGAGAAAAATAAAATTTTGTTCATTAAATTTCAAAAGCTGGGAGGGGGGGGGGGGGGAGGGCTGTGTCACCACCACCTGAATTAAACACTGCCCTTGAACACGTTTGAGATCATTTTTTAACATATAAACTTAAAAAAAAATTAACAAATAATTTCCATGGTAGACTTAAAGGGAAAAAGCCCCCCCCCCCCCGACCCCGAATTGGAAGATAATTCATAGCTGCACTTTCTCTTAGTATTTAATTCTTTTAAGTTTCTCGAAAAGATTAAATTTACTGTGTTTATTAAAATCAGAGAAAAAAAATATTAGTTTGTTAAATTTCAAAATCCAGGGCGGTAGATTTCCTTTTCAAACCAATACAACGTAAATTCAATACTGCCTTCGTCCACCCGGTTTAGATAAAATCTAAACACATAAATCTAAAAAAAAACTGAAAATTAATTTCTATAAAGGATTTATTGGGAAAAAGCACCCCTCCCCCCCGGTTTAGATAAAATTTTAACACATAAACATAAAAAAATAACTGAAAATTAATTTCCATGAAGGATTTTTGGGAAAAAGCGCCTTCCCTCCACTTTCCCATCGTAAAATTCTTAGCTGTTTATTCTCTTAGTGTTTAATTATTTTAATTATACAAAAAAAAATCCGTTCTTTTTAAAAAGAGAATTTAGTCAGTTAAATTTCAAAATTCAAGGACCACTGTTTCATTTAAGAAATAAGTTCATAACAATCGAATTGAAAATATGTACAATTGACCCCCCCCCCCCCCCAATAAGGACTAAGATTTTAAAATCTTAACCCCCACCTGAAATTGATAAATTCTATCCTAAATACACTTCAAAATCTTTTATTTTTCTGCAACAAATATTCAAACCATTCATTAAGCAAAGAAAATTCCACTAATGAATTATAATAATCAAGCTATATTCTAATTATCCATTAAACATAGAAAAAACCCTAGTAATAAATTAACCTTATTCATTGAAACTTGGAGAATAACAGCATTGATAAATTCACCCTTATCTTATAAAAATATCAACATACAGCAGAATCAGCTCTACAACCATTACCCGCATTTAAAATCGTTTGCAAACACGACCCCAGTAGCGAAGTTAGTAGAGCATCAAGTTCCCAAACCGGAGATAATGAGTTCTGCCCTTGACAGAGGAAAAGAAAACCCGATAAAATATCCCCTTCTAAAAAATGTAGGTACTTCAGAAATTTTCCAAAGATGGCGCCACCAGCGTCATTTTTTTCTAACTGGGAGAATAGAAAAAAATAAAAGCAAGTGATGCTAGAAAATTAATGCTAGCATTACAAAAATTAAAAAGAAAGTGATGCTAGAAATGTAATGCCAGCCTAGCAAAAATTAATAGCAAATGATGCTAGAAAAGCAAAAATTAAAAGCAACTGATGGTAGAAATGTAATGAAAGAATAGCAACAAAAAAAGTATCTATTGCTTGTGAATTACTGCTAGAATAGCAGAAATTACAAGCAAGCGGTGATCTTGATTGCTGCTAGGCCAGCAACATATTCAAGCAACACAAGCTGGAATATGTATGCTGGCCAAGCAGTAAAGTGTTCCAATACGCACCATGACTTGCTGTAATTATGGTGGAACCAGCAAATGTGATACGGTAATTTATGCTAGTTTACTTTGCTGGGATACAGCATTTAATGCTTGTCTAGCAAACAAATACCAGCATGAATTTCGACTTGGGCGGTAAGGAACATTAAACTCGCAAGTTTAACTTAAACTTCAGTTAAATAAAAAAAAATCGTCACTGCTGACCATTTTTTCCTTATTTTGAATTATTAAGGCATTCGTCTAAAAGTTTAAAAGGTTATTTTATTAAGTTTAATTTCACCAGATTTATATTCCTGAAAGTTAAAATTTTGTGGTAATACCTCATATACCAGCGTTTAGCGTAAATTTGTATTTTCATATTCCACATAAACATACGCGCTGTACGTCTGGTAGTCGTCTACGATAAAATCAGGACGTACACATCATACGTCCTGGATGTCAAGGTGTTAATTTACTAATGGACAGCGTGTAGTGTATATTAATATTGAAATGTGACTATACATCGGAATATTTAATAATATTAGTTTTTGTTGCATTAAAATATTTCAATTTGTTGATTTTCTATAAGCAAGTAGGTTTACAATGGAAGTCTATGGGAATTTGGCGAAATATTAGAGATATCGCCAATTTGGTACACATTTGGCGCCTCATTTTGGTCGCCAAATTTGGCGATATATTGCCAAGATGGCAGCAAACTTGGCGGTATTTGGCGACATAACAGGGTCCCCCTTATGGTAGCCCCCCTTATAGATATGAAGATGCATTAAATGCTTCAATAACCAATGGCCGCCATTTTGTCTCCCATGTAGAACTAAAATTAATTAATTAAAATTTAATTAATGAATTAATATTTGAAAAAACTGTATTAACATCGATTGTCATCCAGTACAAGTTTAAAAAAGTTTATTTCAACTTGATAGGATGAATAATAAGTATTTTATTAACGATCGAACATTTGAACAAGATGTATATGTAAATAAATAAATAAATATAGGGAGAGTGTGAACTAATAGTAGGAATTGAACAATTGTTATTAAAGGCAGCATTTTGAGTCTTTTTTAAAGCAACAATATTTCAGTTTATTGTTGATTTTTTTCTGTCGTAGAAAATTTTAACATTTAAATTAGGAAGAGCAAGAAAATGATTACAAATTTTTTTATTGTTACATCATCCATTGTCGCATCTAGAAAAGTTTTGGAAGTTATGTAACCATGTATTTCGTATTGGTCAAAACAGATATTTAAAAATTGAAAACGTCACTGCTATCCACATTCGAACAAGAAAAATTGTAAGATTAAAATTTATTCGAATCGAAGCATCTTTGAAAAAGAATCGAATTTTGGTGATACTTCAAACTCAAACAGTTCTTTTGAACTATTTTAAAAGGAAGAATGAAAAAAAAATAGTATTGAAGGGTATTGTGTAAAAAAAATCACAAATTTTAATCAAAAGTAAAGATTAAATTAACAAAACTAGATGTTTATGATACTAATATAGTATTTATTTTTCAAATTCCAAATTTAAAATGACAGAGTAAATTGGACATTATCACAGGATTTAACGGACAAATATAACGAAAGACTTGACATTGAGAACATACGTCTGAAATGTGTATTAATGTATCTCATGGGCTATTTTAATTGGAATAATTGGCATTAGAAAAGAAGAAAATACATTTAGAGTAAATAAAAAAAAAAGCTGAAAATTCTCCAGAGTTAGTTATCAACGGATTACGTCCGTTACTTTAATAGAGAAATAGAAACAAACTTCAGAATATTGAAAAAGAAGATTAAAACAGCCGTTTACGATGTTTTAAAGCATGCAATATTCTGTTTACAGTCGATTTCTTTTAATAGAAAGGTTTAACATTTAAATTTTCGAAATGTTATAAAGGGATTCGAGAAATACTATTTATTTGTTGTTACATTTCAATAACATAAACGAGTTCAAACGAATATTTTTATATGTTATTTGGTAGGTATTTATAGCTTCCGTATAAGATAAATTTTTAGATATTAAAATAGTCACTTCTCTCCCACATTCAACCTCGAATAGTGGTAACATTCGAAGATATTCGAATTCAATCATTCGTAAGAAGAAATCGAATTCAGGTAGCTTATTCGAATTCCAACAACTCTTTTAAACTACATCAAATGAAAGAATTCATTTAAAAACGCATTGAAGAATCGAGATTTAATCATTTTCAACATTATAAAGATCGCAGTCCTTGTGGTATTTACTTTTCATAATCCAACTATAAAACGACACCGTAAATTGGAACTTATCACTGTCTTTTAGAGGGTGAATATAACGAAGGGCAATTATCTCCTTGACAATGAGAACGAGTGTCTGAAACGGATATCGATGTATCTGAGAAGTTAATTCGATTTGGATTAATTGCATCATGCAGAGAGAGAAATTATATTTACTGTAATAGAAACTAATCTGAATACTTGCAAGACTGAATTATTAACGAATATGTCACGAATAATTTAATACAGAATGTGTGCGTCAAACTATTTACAAATTCTTATTGAAATCAGTATTTTATATTTTGTTTAACCCGCAATAGGTTTCCTTTATTAATTTTTTTACAAAGAAATTTAACACTGAATTTGCATGAACTTGAACGTGATATTCATTCAATTCTTTTAAAATACACCAAAAGAAAGTATTTCTTTAAAACGCATTGAAAAATCAAGATTTAATTAATCACAATTTTATAAAGATTGCAGTCCTTTATTTACTTTTCATGATCCAACTATAAAATGGCACCGTAAATTGGAACTTATCACTGCCTTTTAGAGGGCGTATATAACGAAGGGCAATTATCTCCTTGACAATCAGAACGAGCGCCTGAAACGGATATTTATGTATCTGAGAAATTAATTTGATTTCGATTAATTGCATCCCGCAGAGAGGGAAATTATATTTGCTGTAATAGAACCTAATCTGAAAACTTGCAATACTGAATTTTTAACAAATTTGTCACGAATAGTTTAATATAAAATGTGTGCATCAACCTATCTAAAAATTCTTACCGAAATCAGCATTTTATATTGTATTTAACCCGTAGTAGTTTGCTTTATTAATCATTTTACTTAGAACTTTTAACTTTGAATTTGGATGAACGTGAATCTTTATCGGAGAAAATTGTCACATTACAATAGTTAAAATTATTTCAAGGGAACTTTTTTGAGGGTGTGAGTAAGTTTTTCGTTTTCTCGAAAGGATAGTTCGAAAGATACTGATACAGTCAGTGTGATACTATATTCAAATAAAGATAGTCATTAAATGCGCAAAGATACAATTCGTATAATTTATTCGAGTACATTCCAATTTGCGTATGAAATTCGAATTAACACTTTATTTGATCCACAACATATATAGGGAATATTTTTATTCCCTGACAGATGGCTGCGGGATTGCAGACCGAAAGTACTCTTTAATAAAATGTATATTTTGTAACATCTGTATTATTATTTGCATTATTATTATTATTGCCAACTTTTAAGTAAACGGTGAACTTTTTAGAGTTCATACTATGGTGGTGGAATATTGTATTTCGACTTACGATTTTATTTAAAGAACTTCTTTAAACTATATCTAGAGAAAATACGTAAAACAAAATAGAATTGAAAAGTGATTAATATGCAAAGCATTGATGCAACCATGAAAAGTGAATTATTAACAATGTTATAAGAATTACAATCCCAATCGTATTTACTTCTTACAAACGAAATATGAAATGAGACAGTAAATTGTAACTCATTAACGTCGTCGTCGTTTATAAAGCGAATGTAATGAAGGACAATTACCTTCTTGACATTAAGAACGAACATGAAACGAATATCGATTAATCTTAATAGATACTTTGATTCGGATGAATTGCATTCACAGAGAGAAAAACTACATTTATCATTTGTTCCTCAGAGGAATTTGAAGCAGTCGAAACAAAATTATTTAAGGTTATTTTACGTATAATTTTATTTTATGAAATACAAATTTGCGAAAATGTTTATTAAAAACAGAATTTTCTAACTTTTGGTTGCACACAATTACTGTTTTTATTAATAAGTTATTCATATATTATTTTAAGAAAAATAAAAATAAAATATAAGTTGTTTAGGTGCTTATGTAATTTTGCTAGGCAAATACTATCATTGCTTCATATTGATTGATATCATATATATATATATATATATATACTGGTTATCAAAAATTAAGGAAAAGTCACAAAATGCTAATTTTCAAATACGCGAACACTCAAAAGGAAGTAATATAATTCGAGTAATTACTATCTCTACAACACAGCTAGTCCATATAACACCTCATGTCACACATGGTCAAAGTGTCACAGTCACTACTGTGAAGCAAGAAAATAGGGAATTCCATGCATCTCATTATGTGTCTCAAATAATCACTATATGTGACTCCACTGGGAAGTCAATGTGACTGCTGTTTTGTGACTAGTCACCAGATGACTTTACAATGTAGTTAAATTGTGACTCTCATGTGACTGTCATTTTTAGACTCAATTTCATACTCATCATGAACGTTGCATTATGATAAGTCACCAAATAATATCATATTATAGTCACATAGAGACTTTTCCCAAAAGAGCACAATGGTGACTTCACAGTAGTCTCTCTGTCACCTGAAAGTCATCATGTGACTTTAATGTGACATTATTTGGTAACTTATCACAATGCAACGTTCCGATGACTTTGAAATTGAGTCTACAAATGACAGTCACATGAGAGTCACGATGTAACTACATTGTAAAATCACATGGTGACTCGTCACAAAGCAGCTGTCTCAGTGACGTCTCAGTGGAGTCACATATAGTGATCATTTGAGACACATAATGAGATGTATGGAATTCCCTATTTTTTTTGCTTCACTGTAGTGACTGTGACACTTGTGACTATGTGTGACATGAATGAGATGTTATATGGACTAGCTGTGCTGTAGAGATAGTAATTACTCGAATTATATTATTTCTTTTTGAGTGTTTGCGCATTTGAAAATTAGCATTTTGTGACTTTTCCTTAATTTTTGATAACCAGTGTATATTTAATTATTGCTTACCAGAATTAATCAGTCTCTGGGAGTTTTCTAGTCAGTGAATCATAGAGAAGCCCGAGATCTCCTTTACAATACGGTCAACATTTAAAATTTTAGAGTGCCTAATAAAGAACGACGAATAAGGAAAACTGACAGACAGCTACTTAGTCGATGTGATGGATGTGAAATAAAGCAATTTACTTTTCGTCGCCATTTAGGCAAACTGTGACTATGTGACTATAGGTGCATAGTCCACGTTGGCTAACGCAACCAAATGTAGACCGAGAAATAAATGCTGAAAGAAGAGATTAGAAAATTCTTCATTAATCTGTACTGCAGATTATGCACTTAACCCTTAAATGCTTGATTTTTCAAAAATTATTGTAATAATATTTTTCGGCTTTCATTTTTTTAAATAAATCGTGGGAAACATACTTAAAAAAATCATATTTTGTTGTAAGTATGGTATACGACTAAAAAATAGTTGTTACAAATCGGAAATACTGGTCTTTAATTAAAAAAATAACTTTCCTTGATAAAATTCTATAATATTAAACACACAAGAATTTTAGGAACTATAATAAGAAATAAATTTTACTTGCTCACTGCAGAACAAAATAGGGTATTTCGCAAGCTTCCAAACAAAACAAAAAGAGCAAGTAGCAACAATTGAAAAAATAAATCTATCTTTATTCCTAAACAGCACAAGTGTTGCCATCTACATGTTGAAAACCAATTTAATAATATTTTTCAGAATGTATTTTATTGGCAACATTAGGCATTATAGCTTCAATATTATTCTAATAGTATTTTAGAGCCTAAATTGGGTATGTTGCCGAAAAGCAACACCCGGCATTTACGGGATAATCTGTTGTCTAATCTCAAATCTACCAAGACGACAGCACGAGTTAAAATTCAACCGTGGGATAAGCGTTTAACCTGCTGGTCAGGCTAATGGAATTATTTAAACAGATGTTTCGTTACTCAATAATCAGTTTTCGTCATGTCTTCAGACAGTTGAATTTTACACAAAAGCGGTCCAATGTTTCTTTTCCTGCAAGAAGCATCTAAAAATCCCGAACAGCAACTTAACCACTTACGAGTTTTGTTGTACCTCATACGGGCAGCGTATTTTCGCCTAACGTGAGTTGACCGTGCTAACTACGGGCATCGCATTTTCTAGGCTAACATTTTTGTTAATCCGGAATATTTCAATCTAGTTGACTATTTTGCTCATAAATAAATTAATTGGCATAACTTTGACCATAAATTTGTATTTGTATGTATCTTTTTTAGCATGTGTTTTGAAGGATTTTTCAAAAATATTGAACTGGTAAGTGGTAACCGCAGAGGCGTCGAAGTTGTAAACTTCTAATTTTATTTTCAACTCGCGAACTACAGGACTGAGTGCGCCCCAAGTTTATTGCACGAATTCCATGGATAATAAGGCAACCCTTAATTTTGTGTAATTTAAGGCAATCCTTAATTTAATAAACCCTTGTGAACGCTTAATTTTATGGTCAACACGCTAATTACACTTTTGAGAGCGCCTTAAAACTGCGATAAAAATCTATGGATAATGAGGGTATTTTTTTACTTACCATCTTTTCCGATGTCTGATTTCGGTCTTGTCCTCACCGTCTCGTAGCATTTCCAATAAGCTCGAATCTGATGTGAGATTATGCCAGGAGAGGCGTCACCACCGCTACCTCCTTCAGGTACACCAATCCTCAGCACACCCTGAAAAAAAAAAAGAAACGTATTTAAATACGCTGATTGCATAATGTTGTTATTCTATATAAACATTTTTTGGGTAAGCATATCATATAAAAAACATGTTTATTAAAACCATTAAAGTTGTAACTATTCTTTCTGTAAAACCTTGTGTAAGTATAATAAAGTTAACACATTCCCTACACAGTAACAAATAAAAATTGATCGGATGCAACAGTGCTGGAAAAAAGTTTTAGATAACGAGCTTATTTTTGTTGTTTAGAATAAGCTATATTTTTGTTGTTTAGACAAGATATATTTTTGTTGTTTAGACAGCTATATATCTTCGATATAGACACATTTGTCTGATATAATGTACGAAATTAATTCAATTTAGTCCAGGCATTTTGTGATTGAACATGGGCAAAATTGCAATAGAAGCTTTTTACAGAATTTTTTAATCAGGAACTACTGCTTAATAGCATACTAAAAATCAGACAAAATCTGAGCATGGGAACACCCCTATATACGGATTTCAAAATGGCGGAGGGGATTTTCTGGAACTAAGGCAGAGAATATATCGCTTACGGAAATATATCGCTTTATTTTCACAATTTAACTTTGAAGTATAGTCAAAAATGATAAACAGTACACAAAAGTCTACTATTTCTGACAAATTACTGCTTAAGTTCATTTTTACAGAAATGTTCCAGTGAAGAAAAAAACGTATCAATAGTTTTCATCATATTTTGAATTAGAAGTTAGGTAGTTCTTGTTACATCCATTGACTTGGCACACCCCAGAAGCTGTAGAACAGGGCAATCAATTACGCTTGCATCAGCATCGTAAAGTAGCACAGTTTGTCTTTCAAGAACATGGAATCATATTAAGTAAATAATCTGTAGCTGGTAGTTACTCGCAGAGTATTGGGTAGCACGAGTGTTTTTTTACATACCAGCCCCATTCTGCTGGCTTGGTTCTTTCTTCCGATATTTATTTGTAAGTAAGTGTGATAGCTATGATATTTTGTAGAAGAATCGGTCGGAGGCAAACGTTCGGGTGTAATAAATGATTTTACTGTAGTTACTTTCCTTACCAACATTTGGGGACATAGTTTGTCTATAGAATCCAGTGCCTTGCAGTCATAAAACAGAAGCATTGCTTTTCTTCCAGCCTCAGCCATATCTGACTGTAGGCTTGAATTTGAACAAAATATTTTTGCAATAGAACGGAGCTCTGTCTTGTTTATCTGTTTGAGAAACGATGAGGATTTCCCAAGCGAAAAAATTCTGGATGTTGTATCGCAGCCCGTGAAAGCATGAAGAAACAGAAGGAAGTTGCAATTTTCACGACCTAACAGAGATTGCATGTTGAGGATATGATAGACTGGTTTGGAACATGATCCTCGTCTTATGTCACTGCGATAGTATAGCTTGAAGCCATTATCCTTTGCCTGTTAAAGAAGGAGAATGAGCAAGTCGGTATCTCCACCTATTACAGTGGTATGTGCATGTGCATTTTCTGAAGATGAGACTGGAGCACGAACAATGTCTATATTGGCATCCCCATCTGTGTTGGGAACAGTACAGCCTTGTTTCTTAAGCAATTCGCCTATGAGGGAAGTCATTGCTTGCATGTTTTTTCATTGTCCAGAAACTCTTCCTTTTTTCCAATAAATTTCACGTATGGGCTGAAATTAATATCTCTACTGTTTTTTTTTTTTTTTTTTTTTTTTTTTTGTAGCGTCATCTGTGAGTCACATCATTGATTGTTGGATACCCAATGTAATTATCAAAAACTATGATAGGTTTTCCATATTGTTTAACAATAAAATCAGCGTAAGACGTAGCAATGTTTTCATATGTATCATTTTTTACACCAGGAAATGCGACGCAAGAAAGATCCTCCATCCAATATGTACCTTTCTGTACTTTCCACGTTATCATATTTTTCATTGTGTAAATTTTTAATGTGTTTGACTAGCGCTTGAGCTAACTGAGATTTGTCTGAATTCCTCATCATACTTGGTGATTCAAATAATGCTGCAGGGTACGCACACGGTTCATAATGCATGACATCTCCGAGATTCATTTCACCACAAGTGCCAGTAATCATCATTCTTTGGAAGAGGAGCGCTGGATCTATTTGTATATCTAAGTCATCTTTATAACTACAAATGGCGGCAGCAGATCCTAGAGTTTTCACTTTCTTTGACCTTTTAGCCGAATACCTAAATATATCCTTCCCTATCATTTTGGAGATGATGATCATACCAAATAAGTGCAACTCATCAACATTAACTTCTTTTTTAGTTGTTACGCCTGTAACAATTTTGCGTAGAGTAGAATCAGAATGAAATGGCGATATGTGTTCCAGTACATCGCCCACTTTTTAAATGTCATTGCTGCTCCTCTTCTGTCTGCTGTCTCTTATAGGTATTTTTGATAATTTTATAAAAGTTACACACTCCCAATGTTATTCCTATGGGAGTTTGAAGCTAAAAGTTAGCATAGAACACAATTTTTAACTATTTTCAAAACATCATTTAGTACACTTAAAATTGATATTTTGAATTGAAACTGGCAACAGAGCAAAGTATATACACTTACGTTAATAAAAAGCACAGTATGGAGCTGTTTATAGCATTTATTATGTACGTTAGAGGTTAGAGATTAATTAAAAAAGGTTAACATTACAATAATCTCCACAGAGATGCATTATTAAATGGCCGCCAATGGTAAAGCATGTACTTTTCAGAGGCTCACTAAAATACTAAAATTTATAAAAAGAATCTAAAACTCACTCACTAGCGTTGTATAAGCTTCAAATTACACAAATAATGTAGTAATCCGCTGTTAAATAATCATTTAACACCATAAATATAATCTTGAAAAACACTGACATGACAAACTACTCTGGTCAGATCACAGCACAGCATGTATAAAAAATATCGATATCTTTGCTTAAAGTCCCCTTAACAAAGTAAATTGGTGATGAAATGTCAATAAATGCAGGGGTCGTGCGTGTCCTGAAATTTTATAGCCAGGAAATTTTTCGGTACCAGTATTTTCTTATAGAAAATTACCTCTTAAATAAGGCGAAATTTCGCGCGTTTAAGCTAGATTTATTCTTCTATTAAAAAATACTGATATTTGCCCTGAAAAATTCCCTAAAGCATATTATTAAAAATGTTCCGATGCCTGGGAAAGTTATGCACAACTAGCATTTATAAGCACTGGAATCGATTCGGAGCCAGTTGCAATTGCGGATACATGAAATAGAGGAACGGGATTAACAGAAAGTAGAGAAATTTAAAAGAACTGTATCTCGCGAACCACTGGACCGATTTTGATGCGGTAGGGCTTAAAATTAAAATGTTCAGGAAGACTTAATATGTAGAAAGAAAATATAGTATAGGGCTTGCTTGAGGCCGGAGATATATCTCCCCATCGCCGGAGCTTGAAAAACTCACCGCATACCGGATGACTGTTAGGAGATCGGTCTAGTAGTAATACAGTTTAGAATGAGTTATAGATACTTTACTTTATCTGTTCCAAAAACATTATTGGTTGTCAGTTGTTCGATAAAAAATGAATATTTGCAGTCCAAATTGTTTAGTGCTGCCCTCTGTCGTCTTCCGTCTCAACTAAAAGCTATACAACAGCACAACAACGCAAAACGGCATATGATTCAGTCCGTTTTGAAATCCGTTTTTAAGGGTGTTCCCGTGATCGAATTTTGTATGATTTTGGTTATATTTCTCAGTAATGGTTACGGATTAAAAATCAGTTAACAGAGCTTCTATTGCAATTTTGCTCGGGTTGAAGGTGTATTTACTTTAATTTGCCTGGACTAATTGTAAATGAAAAAAAGTATTTCTATCCACATGTGCCCACATGTGTTCTATCCACATGAGTTATTCTAATATTAACAAATGGAGCTAAGTTTAGGACCCCACTCTCAGAAAAAACTGTAAATTTAGGACCGTTTACTCTTCAATTTTCACGGGCAACAGCCTTATTTGATCAAAAACGGTCTGATCCATTAAATAAGCGGCCATAACCCTTAGATACTTAGTAAATTAAGGGCAATCCACATATTCTTACAGTTCTAGATCATCTGTTAGCAAAAATACTGTACGGCGCCATACATTTTAATCCGCTAAGGTGTAACCCTTCATTTTAGTCATGTTTCGAAAAATAATGTCACTTAACCGGGACCGTAACATATTTTTAACCCAAAAAAGTGATTCTGTGATGATTATCTAACGTGCTACGTGCTACGGAACAGTAAGTAAAGTGCTATAGTGTTTTAAAGTCATTATATACCTAAAGTTATGGGCTGCACAAAATAATGGGTATGGATTTTTTTTTTTTTTTTTTTTTTTTACTGTATATGACTGGAATCTCCGCTGTTGGCCTCTGTCTGTAATTTTACAGGAATATTTTTAACAGTGCGTCAGGTTCTTTTAAATCTGGCATAATGAGATGACGTTATGAATGCAGTATTTTATGCGGGACTGATCTGTGATGATACCTCCAGTTTAGTAATCGCCAGATTTGAAGTTCTGGGATATGCAGCTGCAGCTTTGAGCATAGGTCGTGAGAAATCAATGACAAAACAAGAAAAGAGTAAAATCATGGATTTTTCGGATTGTGGGCTAAGTGAAAGGTAAATTGCCCCAAAAATAAATAAATTTAAATCTGTTGTGCGCAATTTTCTTTCTGATCCAGTGAACTATAGAAAAAATAAAAGAAAGGGCCATCAAAACGTTCATTCCGGTGTAAACGGATCATTATAAGAATGTCTGTTCAAGATTGTGCCTATTCTTCTACTTTAAAATCTGTTTTTGAACTATCAGTAACGTCCATTAACTATCAGAAATGTGTTAAAAAGTTCCGTATGCTTGAAATACAGGGTGTTTATAAAGTCCCGGACCCAATTTGATGTTTAATAACTCATAAAATAATAAAGATAGATAAATTAATAACATAAATGGTTAGATAGATTGCGCCCATATAAATAATTGAGGTTAAAATAGCAGAAATTGCGTATTTTTCATCAAAACTACGAATTATACGAAATTTGAGCTTGTGAAAGTCATATAAATGCAAAAAAACTATTGTTAAAATCGTACAATATATACCTTCTAATATTAAAAAGTGAAATAATTAAGTCAGTATAACATAATCGAATTTTAGTCTATTTCATGGACCAAAAACGCGGTTAGGTCCTTTGAACGCATTGAAAAGCAAACTGAAAAAAAAACCTCAGCTAAAAATTTCCAATGTCTATGAATTGAAGTTAGTAAATATATATATATATATGTAGATAAATATAAAAATAAATATTCTAAAGACTGATATTTTTTTAAAGGTGCGTCGGAACGGAAATTTTTTTATAAGGAATTTCAGCTTTTTAATAATTGTTTAAGCTCTAATATATCATAAGTGTTTATATGTATAATATATGAATTCCATATTAACAATATTTCAGATATTAGAGGATTATATATGAAACACTTTGTAAAAAAATGACAGATATTTTAGCCTAAATGATACATCGTGTTTCATAAGACTGTTTATTACAAGTATACAACGTACAAAGACGAATAGAATATGAAACGAAAGAATTTCGAATTTCGCAACTTACATAATATTAGAGTCCCCTTATAGCCATTTGCTTTCGTTATTTATTCTTTGCTATGACATGATTTAAAATTACATTCCTATAACGACATGCCTAGTTAGTTCTCAGTTAAATCAGATGATTGCAGAAACCAAAATACTTCTTCAAGAGATATGAAACAACGTTTCTGAACTTAGCAAGTATACAAAATAGTATACTAGTTTCAAAAGGCTGTTTATTTACAAGTATACAACGTACAAAGACGAGTAGAATATGAAACGAAAGAATTCCGAATTGCACAACTTACATAATATTAGCGTCCCCTTATAGTCATTGCCATTAGCTTGAGTTATTTATTCTTTGCTTAGACATGATTTAAAATTACATTCCTTTAACAACATACCTAGTTCTCAGTTAAATCAGATAATTGCAGTAAACAAAATGCTTCTTCAAGAGATATGAAACAACGTTTCTGAATTTAGCAATTATACAAAGTAGTATACTAGTTTCAAAAGACTGTTTATTTACATGTATACAACGTACAAAGACGAGTAGAATATGAAACGAAAGAATTCCGAATTTCGCAATTTACATAATATTAGAGTCCCCTTATAACCATTAGCTTTCGTCATTTATTCTTCGCTTAGACATGATTTAAAATTACATTCCTATAACGACATGCCTAGTTCTCAGTTAAATCAGATGATTACAGAAAACAAAAGCTTTTTCGAGCGATATGAAACAACGTTTGTAAACATAACAATTATACTCCCTCATAGGAGTAACTGAAACAAAAGTCCTTTCATTTGAATCCTGGAGTTTACATAATAAATCATACTATTACAGCCCTACTCTTAGCTTTTGGGATTCATTATTTGCTTAGAAATAATTTAGAATTGCATACATATGTAATGACATGCGTAGGTAAAGGTTAAATCAGCGAAATACTTGAAAAAAGGTATTATACATGATTTTTGAAAGAGAGTTTCTCAATGAAGCAATTATAATTGCATATATCAACAACTGAAAGAAAACGTTTCTATTTCAATTTCGAAATTTAAATAATCTATCATAATATTAGAATTTCAATTCTTAAAATAATTAGGTTACGGGATTTATTCGTTACTAAGAAATATCATTAAAATTAAATATTAATTTAATTTAAACATTATTAAAATCACACATACAAGTGATCACAATGGTGTGATTATCAATCTATGTATGAACGTTAATCGTTCTGTATATACCTATATGTCATATCTATATATCTGTATATTTCTAATGTTATGCATACATGTGCAATTCCTTCAAAGTCCAAGTGGAATAATCAGTTTGGACAAATAAGATATCACTAGAATTGTACGAACCTAGGTACATATCGGACGGAAAAAACTTAAAAAAAACTATCTGACAAAAAAAAAACCTTTTGTGGGTAAAAATTGAGAATTTTATTTATTTTTTAATTTAAAGAATTTTAAAGTTTGTTGTTTTTTGATACATTACTGCATTTAAAACGCTAAAACTTCTACAAACATTTGTCAAATCACCGATTATTGAAAATCCATCTTTTGTATTTACACCTGATAGAAAGCGCAAAGTAATGAATTTATTTTAAAAAAATTATAAATTTTTCTCTGTTTTAAGATGTGTGAGTAGTATATGCACTGCCGGCCAAAAGTTTGAGACCATACAAAGGAAGATCAGAAAATAAAATAAAACTCAAAAACTTGTTGGTATTTTCAGAAAAAAGTTTAATGATCACAAGATTTACAACCATAGAAATAAAACTAATCTAAATATAGGCAGGTAATCAATTACTGCTTTTAACGTACTTTGTTTAAGGGTAAAAACAGCTTAAACTGATTTTTCATCGAAAATTCCTCAATTGCACTTTATAACTATTTTCATCAATCAGCATTCGAGCAATAAATTTATTGATTCTGTCTTGTCGTATATTGTTTCATATTTCATTTCAAAGCTTCCACGTGTCTTCCTGTGATGAGAGCCACCGATCACATGTATTTCTAACGAGTTTTTCCTATAATATTTCGATCGGAATGAGATAGGGGCTCTGAGGAGGCCACACTGTGTTTTTTAATGCATCTTCCACTTCTTTTTGTTTCTAAATAGCCTCTGCATAATTTCGAATTATGTTTAGATGCGTTATATTCTTTGAAAAAATACTTATCGCTATATGTCTCAACGCAAAGAGAATGGCGTTTGTTTCGAGAATCGTTTTATATTGTTATTTTTTCACAATTCTTTAGATCTGTTCCAAATATCCAGTTCCATACCCAGAAAATCAAACCCAGACCATACCAAACTCACCTCCGTGCTTCACAGATGGTACCACAGAATCTGGCAGCATCTTTTCTCTGGCACAACGTCGGACAAAAATTCTCGTTTTTCTTCAAAAAGTTCGAACTTGGATTCAACAGTCCAAAGAACATTTTTAAAATCGTCTGTCCGATCTCGATGGATAAGGTCTCAGTATATTCTTTTTTTTGTTGTTGTTGTTGTGGGTTTTAATAACCGTTTTTGGACGGCAACGCGGCCAAACAAATTGGTGTTTCTCAGCCATCTTTTTACAGTAGTAAGTGACACAGATTTGGGTAGAGATCTGTTTACTTCAGCGCGACTTTCGGGCACTGTTAGGCATTTATTACGCTTGCTAGTAACAAAAATGAAATTATGGTTGGTTGGTTGATTGATTGGTTGGTTGATTTTTGACGGCCAATTATTTGCTCGAGGGATATGTTCCCAGGGGTGGGGAGTGCCCTTCGTGGGGGTCTTTCTAAGGGAGCCTAACCCGTATTAACGCTTGGAAATACAAGGTTCGAAGAAAACCACGAAAACTCCGAACGATTAGGCCGACGGGCGCGATTGGGATCGAACCCAGCACGTCCCGTCTACCAGCTTCGAGAGCAGAACCTCTCGGCCACTGGTGGGGCGAAATTATGGTTGATAGAAGTAATTGATCTAGGCCTTTCTGACCGTGTACGATTCTGATTACTGCCGGTTTCTCTGTATCGAACGTTTGGGTGATGAACACATGTCTTCGATAACTTTAACTGAGCGGCAACCACATGTTCAGATTTACCTTCATTATGTAGAATAATGATTCCAGACCGTGTTTCGATGCTGATTGCCTGCTTTTTCCTCATTTTTAAGATCTCTTGACAGAAGTAACCACAAAATCAGACTAAACAAGAAATTGGGTAAAAAACTTTCACAAAATAGTGTATCTTTATATGAAACACCTAAAACAATATATAACAATAGTTAAATACAGTGAAACCTCCCTGTGCGGCCACCTCCATTAAGCGACCACCTCCCTGAACGACCATATTTTTCATGGAACGAAATTTATACCCATAGGCTCAATACTAATTTTACCTTTATTCACCGACCATCCCAGTTGAACTCCCTCCATGAGCGACCAATTTTTTTCAAGAAAATTAAACAAATCCTGTTTTTTAGTGTTCGCTTGAAGAAGGTTTTATTAGAAAAATAATTCCGGAGAGCGCATTATTAATCAAACTTCTAAACTAAGTTTAGATTTCTTTTTATATTTTATTCCGTTAACTTTTAAGTGTTTAAACCCCTTTGTGCCTTTTTCGGTAATGAATTTAACTCTGATGACAAATTAAGAATGACGGTCAATAAACTCCCTTGCCCTATTCTGTCAGGAAACTCTCAAAGAAATACATAAATTAATGAAATCGTCATTATTTGTTCCTGTCCCCCCCCCCCCAAAAAAAAAGGGATTTATTTACTGAACTTCGAAAGGGTTTGGAAATAAAAGTTTTAAAAGATAAAACCGTAAAATCACAACAAACGTCAATGTATTCATTTTTTAAACTCTGCAGTAATTAACTTATGTAATTAACTTGTGTTTTGATAGTTAAACTTTCATATGTTTTCCTGATGTGAAATATAAATTTTAGTATAATTAATTGTTACCTTTATTCAACAATTAAAATCTCGATTTAAACATGACCTCCATTAAGAGACCACCTCTCGGAGAGACTAATTTTTATTGGAACGGAAGTGGTCGCTTTAGGGAGGTTTTAGTGTAATTGAGCAGTAAAAATAAAACAACTGTTTAAGTGACCACCTGGGAGTCATAAAAAAAAAATACAATGATTCTACCTGACTTGCTCATAACCGGCATTCGTTGATGTTTGGAAACAATGCCTTTATTGCACCCTTTCTTCATAATCGAACAAAAGAATTTGATTTTTGGCTATTTCGCGAGGACTGTAGAAGATGTACAGATGCAGTTTGCAATTTAATTTCAAATATTTTTTGAGTATTTATAGATAATAAAAGATTTTCCATTGTGGTCTCAAACTTTTATTTAGCAGTGTATATATAAAAGCATTATTTAAAGTATCTATTCAGGATTTCGAAATTGTTTTCTCAACGTGTAACAAAATTTAATTAATGTTAAACTATTAAATGGTAAAAAAGTTGTTTTTTAAAGAATTATTAAACTATTTATTTTTTATTTCCATTTCTTACTTTCTACTTTTTTGTGTTTAAAATATTTCGGTGTTGCATTTTCTTAGCCAGTTGGTTTGTTTTATTGATTGCGATTTGGTGCTTAATTAACAAAATTTTTGTAACTCGCAAGCAGTTGTAACCTTAAAGAATATTTGGCGATTTATCACCTGCAGCCGGCTAACGGAAAAGTGCCTACAAATTGATTTATTAATTTATAATTAAATTCTAAAAATATTAAAACATTGTATTGCCAACGGAAACACACCCGTAAGCATACATTTAATAATTCTAGTACAGCAGGAAGTGAGTAAAAAATTGATTACATCCTATAGTAGCACAAAACGTTTTAAAAACGTTGAAAATCTAAAAATTTCACTTTGATTTCGTTTATAAAACGTTTTATCTACGTTGTGAGCTACTAGGGTCGAATACGAAATTCGATATTTACATACATCTATCAAGTTAAAGCGAAACAAAAGAATGTACAAAAGTATTATTCAAGGATTTTGAAACAAAGTTTTTCAAACTAAAGATTTTACTCACAAATGATTAAAACAAAAGCTTTTTATTCGGATTCTGCAGATTACATAATTAATCACAATATTAGAGTCTCGCGAATTTTTTTAAGTAGTCATTTACTGAGATTCATTCTCTGCGAAGAAATAATGTAAATCTGCCTTTCCATTGTTTCAGTGAACAAGAAACATTCACACGAAATCAAATCATTCGAATTATCTAAATTGAAGTCAAACTTCCTTTATCTTCGCAGACGATTTTATCTTACGTTTATACACGCAATCACGTCTAAAATGTAATAAATAATGATTTTTTATGCTTTCATGAACGTATTTGACAAAGAAATTTATCAATTATTCATAGTAGAAATTTATTTAAGTGTGTTTTGTGAAAAACAGAAAGGTAAAATATTCATAATTCCGAAGTCATGCTTTTAGGTGAGTTCGCAATTATATAAATACGTAGCACCTACAGTCATTATCTGGTCCGTCCGTCGGTTTGCATGTCTGTCCGGATATAATAGCCCAAAAACTACCCAACCGAATGGTTTGGAATTTAATATAAATAATCGTTGCAGAATTTTGTCGAGAAGTTTCAAATGTTATGAAAATCGAATCAAAACTTAAAAAGTTAATAAAAGTTTTCTTCATTCTATTAAATACTATCATACGTAATTCAGTCGTATCATACGTTCAGTGACACCCCACGATAGGTAATGATTCTAAGTTGCTATGATGGAGCAACTACTACTTCAGATGGAGTCCTATTATTTCAGTATTATTGCATTTAATATATATAATTATAATAAATTTTGTATTCATGCATTCTTGCATGAGAGTGCAACGGCTATTGCACCAAGATCTAAATATTTATAAAATTAGTTATAGTTCGAACGCACCTCAGTTGCTACGTTCGACGTAGTTTTCGACTTCTTTCTTTTATTTTCTTCTTTTTCCTATTTCGTTAAGGGAACTACTACAGTTAGAAACTTTTATTAAAATTATTCATATACTATTCATAAAATATATTAATTTGTAGTTTATTTACTATATACATTAAAAAAGTTCATTATATTTTCGTTTTACTAAAAAAGTAAGGAAATTTGTATTTTTTAACAGACAATCTGAGCTTAATTTGTGCCGGAACTCACAGGAGCTCAGCTCCGGTACTTCTTTTACTTTAGTGATTATTTATGTATTGTTCATAATTCACTGGAGCTCATAAATATATCGCTCCGGAGCCTTGGAGAACAGTGCTTCCGAAATACCGAAGCCTATATTGAATATTCCTGTAACTTTCATCTTCAATAATTTGGACTATTTTCTACCAAAGCGCTTACATATGTGGTGTAGTGTGCCGCACACATAGAAAAATATTTTTATCAAGCGCTCGCAAATGTAGATTCAACGGTTTTTAAACGGCGACGAGGAATTTCAGAATTCGGGAATGCTCGAGAAATGCAAGTGTTTCTGCCGTTTTTACTCTTGGTCGTTTTATGTTTACTCGCTGCTTGTTCGTGTTTCTAAAATATTCTTACTGATCAACTTATTAACTCCACGCGGCACTTAATTTGCACTGAAGCTGTCAAGGATGCATCTCGAGTACTTTCTTATTTTTAGGGAATGTTTAAGGGGTCGCATACCTTTTAAAATCTCCGCCACCAGTGCAAAAGTGGTGTAATTTCAAATTCTCATAACTTCCTAGATACTTAATGAAATTACATAAAATAAACGGCCAAGTGTGAGTATTACACGCGCACAAAGTGTTCCGTAGAATAAATACATTAATTTATAATTGTATTATTAAAAAAAACTTTGCTAAAAGAGTACTAAGACTTTGTAAAAAACTATACAACGTAGGTTTGGGTATAAATGGTATATACTAGAAAAGTGTAAATGGATATACCATGAAAGTTCAAAGAGATATGGAACCTAAATAATATCAAGTATAGCTGTTCTGTATAACTAATTTTTTAATATTATCCTAATCTGTTTATGATGAAATTAATTTGGTACTGACAATAAAAGCAGTTCAAAACTTCATTTGGCATTTCATAAAACTAAATTCAGCGTAGTAATAACCTTTCTTTCGACAGTGTAGCTAAAACAAAACCTTTGTTCAAAGTTTAAATTTGGCATTGTGCTAAGTGTGCTTCGAAAGGAGGTCGCAAAGATGCAACGGCCCCTTGGTCAGTGCAACGTTTTTCCAGATAGGTTTTTAATTAACTTTTAAAGTCACTCGAGGCGCATTGAGAGTTCCACCCAATGCAAACTAGCGGCGAATCCCACAGTACTTATGTGATTCATTCTAATTACGGTGTCTCTAGATTCCTAAAGCTTCAAAATTTTAGAAATTTTTATTTTTGTAGATATTATACTCCAATCATTTCTGAACATTTTAATATAATTGTTTCCTTGAAATTCCCATTAAAACAGAAGTTATGCCTTTTAGAATTATACCCGCACAATAGCTGAAGCGGCGTTTCCGAAAATTTTAAGTTATTTTTCTCCAAATGACGTTTTTGTGCGTAACGCGCAGGATACCTCAAAAACTTCTGAATATTTTTTCATGAAATTTTCTAAACATATATTTTATGTTTGTATAAATTGAACCTAAAATTTCATTTTTATTGTTCAAAGTAATATTTTTTTTAGATTATACTGTTGAAAGTGGACCACAAGTGGAACATAAGCTATGTGATGCTATATCTTTTTAAGTGTTTGTTTAATCTGTTTGAAATTTTGAATATATCTTTTTAAAAGATGTGTTTTAATGGATTAAAAGGAATTATTTAATAATTTTTTGGGGTTCACATCTTGGAGCTATTTGAAATGTAACAAAAAACGTAAATGTAGTAGGTTGTGCTTTTTACTCGATCTATAACTTTAGAGTTCAAATGTGAGTACTGTGATGATTATTAATGTAATGCTTAGTGTTGTTTATTAAGTTTTCTACATAAATGAATGTTTTATCTTATTTTATTTTTGTTTTATGATCATTTGAATGCCAATGTTTCGCATATGGAACGTTGCCGGTTCAGAGTACAAAATTATCTTATTTTTACTTTTTTTAGGATCTTGATCATTTTTACTCGGCTCCCTCGGGTGAGTATTATTTTTTTTTTCGTACAAGTAATATTAAAAATAAATTTTATGATATATGTCTCTTGCACCCGTCGCCAAAGTGTGAATTATTTTTGAACCAATATGCCAATAAAATATACAAAAGAATTGCAAAAACAAAGAGGAGATTTTGATTATTATAGTGATGGCAAAGTTGTTTGTGTACCATGGAGTGCCAACAGTGTTGTTACTGCTACATCAAATTGGGAAGGAGCATTGCTTACTCAAAGTGTAACATGATATACTCGAAAATTGAAGCGAGAAGTTTCAATTCAAATAACCTCGATTGATTAGATTGTAGAATTAGAATGTGGTTGGTGTAGATGTTTTAGATCATTTGCTTGGAACATATCGTCCAGTATTTCGATGATAAGAATGGTGATGAAATCTGTTTGTAAATGAACTAAATATGGCAGTTCTTTATTGTCATGCAGTAGGCTCAAAAGAAAACCTAAGCCATTTGGAGTTTCATCGTGAAATTACGACTCTTGCCATAAAAGTTGGACTGCATGCTCGAGAAAGGGAATAAGAGATTCTACTGCTCCAGTAAGTATGGACATTATCACCTTATCCAGTAGCTATTGCTTTTCGTCTACTACTCAAGGGACATTCTCAAATCGACAGAAAAACATGAAGAAATGGTGTGAATATTATGAAAAGCGTATGCATGAAAAATGTTTTCAGGCCTTTCATAAACATTTTACTGTTAGTGACTAGTTAACATGTTCCTAAAATAGAAAACATTTTTTTACTTTACCTTGTTTTCTTTATTTTGTTATGTGTGCAGTGCTGGTATGATTTCGAAAAGAAATTCGCCAGAAGTACAAATGTTATTCGTACAGCCAACGTTCCACAAGTGGAACATACCTGTAACTCCACTTCTATTTTACATAACATTCCAAAATTTGGCAAGCAACCTTATAATTAATCTAAATCATCTAAAAAAAATTCAAATTAATTTGAGAAGCAGTTCGTGGTGCAGTGGGTAAAAGGTTAAAGAAAATTGAAGTATATTTAGAAAAGTTAAATGTGTAATATTTAGTAATAAAAAGATAATTTAATATAAAATGTCTAATATTTAGTAATAGAAAATTAATCTAATATAAAATGCCTAATATTATACAAGGTTGCCATAACTAAAACACCCCTACTTCGACCTCTCTATATATTCAACTACTCACTGTATGACCTTCAAATTTTGTGCACATGCTATAGATCAGTTTCAACTGACGTCACACCCTAGCAACCAGATGACAACCTCGTGAATGTTTTTTTGTTTGCCTCCCAAATTTCCCGGCTTTCTGCACTTTCATTGGTTGAGCACTAAAAGATCGTTGATTTTGATTGGTTGGTGAAAAATTGGTTGGCATGTGGTCACGTGGCTGAAACTGATCTATTCAAGACATGGGGGAAAGAATTACGAGAAAAAAAATAGTTTCAGCAACTACCGATAGTTAGCGCTGTACAAACAGTCATACGCTAAAAAAATGCAGCTCTAAAAACTTTATTTGAACATGCCAAATGCATAGATGCCAACCTCTCTTAACCCCTTAGCGCTCGAATTAAATTACGGTTGAATAATTCAAATTGCTTATTGGCACCATTTTTATGAAAAAGAAATATTCACCCTATTTAATGACATGTAAAACGATACTAAAATATAGGCAATTTCACTATTTTATAAAACTGGTGGGAATCAAACAATTTGAGTAAAAGACACAGCCCGAGAATATCTCGGGAGCGAGAATTAAGGGGTTAATTATTCCGGAGTCTAATCTAAGGTGAAAATGTTTTCAACCGGAAATTTTATTTTAACAAAAATTGCAAAATGAAATCTAAAATGTATCTTATTGAAAGAGAACACATTTCCTTACATATATTTTCCGGTTAAAAGCAGGTAAAAAAAGGTACGGAATAATTAACAAATGTTGGCATCTATGCAATTGTTTACGCAATAAGGATCTTATCTACGCACGGAATACTGCTCAATATAGTTTCCTTCATGAAGATGTAAAATCTACTGTCTGTAGATCGCTTGTTCAACTGCAGAACTTCTCTGAGATGCTTCTCACAAGTAGAGTGATGTCTTCTTTCAGGTATGTCAAGGTTAATAAAAATCCTCTATAAGCAAGCTTTTTATAAGTGTCCCTACAGAAAAAAAATCATACGGATTAAGATCCGGAGAACAAAATGGCTAAGTTGTCAGAAACGCATGACTGTTTGCTTTGTCATTATCGAAATGTTGCAAAAGAAATAATATTCGACCTAGTTTTTATCCTCTTTTATACCCATGGCTGCAAACCATGGATTTGTGGAAAAGTTTGTGATTATAAAGTGAAATTGTCGTTAGAATGGGGGTTTAAGCCTTACAACCCCTCATTAGGGCAATAGAAATTAAAACGGAAAAAGTTTATTTCTTATGTGTTTCCTTTTTATTATTATTATTATTATTAGCCACCGGTATGCTAATTCTTTCTCCCAGCTTATTTTGTCTCCAATAAATAACGTTACCTTGTATAAGCCAGCCGTAAAACAGAAGCCGATGTTTCATTGTGCGATTAGATACCCTACAGCATTTTTAAAAACTTCTAAGCATCGCACATTTTCAATGTTTATACCGCCGTATTAAGGAAAAAAGTACTTTTTAATGCAATTTGTTTGAAAACTGCATCTCCATTTATTTTTGAAATATTAAATTTTTTGTAGTTTTTAGCGACATTTGTTTCATTTTGGCAACTCAAGTACACCATTTCTGTAAAAAGTAAAGAAAAAATAGTTGAAAAATAGCAATTATATCTTTTATATATATTTTTTTTTCTCGTAAAAATTAAAAAAAAAAAATAATTAAATTGTGTGCTATTTTGAGAAAAATATAAATGAATGATTTATGATGAAACATGGAGTTTTTATAAATTATATTTAATTTTAAGTATCTATATTAATGCAAATGACGTCATTTTACATAAAATAAAAGCGTGTGCTTTAAGTCTTAAAATTGAAATATATTTTGCACTACAGTAGAGTCCGGATTATCCGAGTCCCGGTTAACCGAGTTATTTTCTTCTGTTGGACTGCTGGTTTCTATTATTATGAAACAGCCATTATAAATGAAGCGTTAGGTGAAGATGAAAGAGCAGCCGTAAAATGTTAGAACTCTGATTTTCTGGTCAGAATGGAAAAAAAAAATAGCCATATTTTTTTTCGTTCATAATAATAGAAGCCACCAGTCCACCAGAAGAAAATGAAATAATGAAAATGTCGGGGCGACACTAAATTCTGAAAAAGCAGAATTCCTGTTCTCTAGTTATTATTATTGTCTTTTTTCCTATTTTCTGCTGTACATCGCCATCTATCGGTTTTCGTGCAACTCAATTTTTTAGCGTAATCCGTTTCCGCATGTCTTGAATAATATATTCACAAAATTTCAGGTATTCACACTGAGTAGTTCGATATATAGGGAGGTCAGAGTAGGGGTGTTTTTATTGCGGCCATCCGGTACAATGAAAAATTACGTAACTTCTGTTCGAAACTACAATTTTTTTTAATTTATGTAAAATAAAAACGCAATGATACCTATTTTTATAATTTTACACATGCTAAAAAAAGGAATAATTTAGGTCAGTTATTACTTCAAAAAGACACTAACACAGATCCAGCTTTGATGTGACAAAATTAAATCACAGTTAAAAGAATAAGATGTGTGAAACAATTCTTTGAATTCTTCAGTGTATAAATAAACATGCAACTTAGATGGATAATAGTAGTTATTATCAGTTGTAATTCATTAATGAAACACATTCGAATTTTAACAGAACTTTTTCCGATTTTTTCTCCACATTTGTACCATATGTTTGTAAGCCTATCAATACATGGGGCATTCTCATAATCTTTTGAATTTTGGGAATAAAAATCTGGTGAAATTAAACTTGCTAAAATAACATTTTAATCTGATAGACGAATGCCTTAATGATTCAAAATAAAGAAAGAAATGGTCAGCAGCGAACATTTTTTTTATTTAACTGTGGTTTAAGTTAAACTTACGAGTTTAATTTTCCTTACCATTTTTACCACTACAACTTTTTATTTTCTTCTAAATTTTTACTTATAATGAATTTTCATAGTACCCACAGGACATTCAAGTAAGAAATAATGAAAATGTAGTACTTTTAATACAGAATTTTTGTATAACATTGTCTTAAAGGGGTGTTAAAGAAGGGACAGTAGGGTAAAAAGGAGACGGTATAGGAAAAAAAGGGACGAAATGGGAAAGAAAGTGACGGGAAGGATGGAACGGTAAGGAAAATTACCACCTATTTTTAGGAAACTCATGTTAAGACTAAGTGATAGGCACAATGTTCATTGATTTTTAGAAACAGTTGTTAACATTAGATTAAATTATTATTATTTTTTTTAATTTACCTCGAAAAGTGCAGGAAAAAACCTTGGGGACGGTAAGAATACCAATAAAGCCACGATCTTGAAATTGATATTTAAATGCTGATTTAAATTCTGCAGTAAATTTCCTTTCAAAGAATTTTAGCCATTCTTTCTCCAGCATACTTTTTCATGAGAAAAAACTTGAAAAAAAAATCTGTGGCTGCATCTGAAATGATTTTCTGTATAATTTTAGAAGAGGGATAGTAAGGAATCTAAAATCCAGAGACAGCGTTTAAAAAATAATAACAACCCTAAAAATGTATGCAGGTTAATTTTTAGCTACATATTTATATAGAACAATTGTCCCAGTTTCGGAAAAAAATTACATCGAATTACTTTTATTGAAATTTTATACAAACAGCTCAAACTTAAAAATGAGCATCAGGGACACGGGACGATATAGGAGTTTTCCTGTTATTTGGACCCCCCAACATCGTCCAAAACTTAGTTATCTCGTTAATATTGTTATGCAATCATGCAATGGGGTGTTCCCAGTATATGAAATACAAAAAAAAAAAACCAAAAAAGCGTATTAAAATAAAAATTATTATTCAGGGACATAAAAGTCAAAAGATTGTGAGAATGCCCCATATGTATATTTAACCAAACTTTACGCCCTTGAACTTTAATAGAATATTTGATTTCGACACATCAAGCATCGTTTGAGATATGTAAATCTTTCGTGTGTAGGTAATTGAAGTCACAATAAATACATTATGGTGGATTTTTTTCTAAGATTTCAAACGAGATATATATTAAATAAAATGGAACATAGGAATGACAACTGAAATGTGTATCTCCAGTAAAAGCAAGTTAAAAAGAAACAAAATGCAGTGCAATTTCCTAATTTCTGCGCGTTTTAGACCGTGTTTCTATTTTGAATTACAAAAGGTATTCTGGGAGAATATTTTAGTAAAATAATGAAACAGAAATAAATGCTATAATTTTGAAATAAAATAAAACAAAAATCTATTATTAAATCTTCTTTCTCATATTTTATCATAATAAATATTAATTTTAATTTTTCTAATGTTTAAAGTAGTTTTAATAAGCGGCAATCTTTAGAGAGCATTGTTAGAAGAACAAAAGGATCAAATTAAAAGTTTGGAAATTTTTATTTAATCATTTAATAACATTCCTTTAAAGAACACTACTATATAATAAAAAAAAATAAAGAATTAATTTGAAATCGAGGAAACATAATTTAAAAGAAATTCTTGAGCTAAAAGGATTTCATTTAAAAAAAAATCGCTATCAAGCCGATTTACTTCAATGAATTAAATTAAAAATCGGATTACTTAGTCTTTGACATTTTAAACAACCTGCAACCCTCCAAATTCTTAATTTACATTAAAATTCTAAATATAGAATTCAATGCATATCAAGGGATTTGATTTAAAAAATAATTTTCAGGCCGAGATCAAAGATTTCAATGCAAAAATAAAACATTTAAATAAGTAAAAATCATAATGGATTTATAACTTGAATTACTTAATCTTTCTTACTTGAAACAAACTGTAAAACTCCATTTTTTTTAATACTGAATTAAAATTTACATTAAAAATATTTATACAGAATTTAGTTAATTATATTTAGTGATTTAAAATTAATAAATGGAATATAGTATTTAATGAATTAAGAATATTAAAGATAATCTCTATACAAAAGAAATGTTAATTAATTACTAATAAAAAAATGTTCGCTATTATATCCATGAAAAATTAAATAAATAGTGAAATAATTTAAATCCTGTTCATTTGATAAAGGTAAAAAGACAAAGTATAGTGAATTAATGCAAATATTTTAAAAACATTCACATAAAAATAATTTCTATTTTACTATGCCGATGCACACTTGCTTTAATGCATTTAAATTGCTTAATAATGATTTAATTTTTCTCTTGCTTTGCTCTGCTCTGACGACATTAATATGTCTCAATATGGCGGCCCTGTGGTTAAACAATGTTGAGACTAAAGGTATATACAGGGTGCAATATGTTATCTATCGCCGACCGTTAATTTCTCAACCGTTCGTTGTAGATATATAGTTCCAATTAGAAAAACGTTTCAAATGAGATAAATATTCATTTTGTGGCATTATTTCATGTAAAAAATCTATTTTATAAAAATTACGAAATCTAACTTTTTATACGATCCCTCAGTCCCTATAGTCATATTTAGTAAAAGTTTACACATATTATAACAGATATAACACAAAAAGTTTAAAATCTGTACTACAAAATTTGACACAGTTATTAAATTTCAAATTTTGAGATTTTTGCACACGATTTTGTCTTTTATTGAGGAATCAGTTAAAAGATGAATTAAAGTAATTCGAGATCAAAATCAGGGTGCACTGTCTTTTTTATGGTGAAACTACCTTTAGTCGGTATCACCAAATCGGGGTATCACCAAAGAGGTTTATTTCATCTAAAATTTTGAGCTGACTTTTAGGGGTCATATACAAAGCGAAGGATGAAATATTGAAATTAAGCAGAAAAATAAATATCAGTTTATCGTAATATCAGAAAACGGTCTACTATAAAAAAAAAAAAAAAAAAAGAGAGAATACATCAAACCGCGGAATCTGCTAGAGTTACTGCTCGAAGTGTCCTCCATTGGTGGCAATGAACAATTGAAAGCGTGACAGTACTGAGTCCTGAACACACCTGCTATATTTTAACGTGTCCAGGACTCAGTACTGTCACGTATTCGATTGTGCATTGCCACCAATGAAGAACAGTTTGAGCAGTATCTCTAATAGATTCCGGCGTTTGATGTATTAATTTTTTATAGTAGACCGTTTTCTGATATTAACATAAATTGATATTTGGCTAATTCCATGAAAACTTGTTATGTCTATCACACA
Organism: Maratus speciosus; assembly: GCA_963932465.1. NCBI lineage: Eukaryota > Metazoa > Arthropoda > Arachnida > Araneae > Salticidae > Maratus > Maratus speciosus. The sequence goes on along the minus strand of OZ010798.1, from coordinate 160,225,598 downwards.
GCTGAAAATCGCTATGCTTATTGGCTACCATTATTTTAGAACGGAAAAGGTGACTTATTTTATCGGCGATATCTCATCAATTAAATAAGGCGAAGCAAACTTTTCGAAAATAACGGTGGCCAACAAGCATAGCGATTTTCAGCTGTGCGGCAGACATGACAAGTTTTCATGGAATTAGCCATTTATTTTTCTGTTTAATTTTAATATTTCATCCTTCGCTTTGTATACGACCCATGAAAGTCAGCCCAAAATTTTAGATGAAATAACCCTCTCTGGTGATACTCCAATTTGGCGATACCGGCTAAAAGTGGTTTCGTCGTAAAAAGGACATTGCATCATGATTTTGATCTGGAATTACTTTAATTCATCTTTTAACTGATCCCTCAATGAAAGACAAAACCATGTGCAAAAATCTCAAACTTTGAAATTTAATAACTGTGTCAATTTTTGTAGTACAGATTTCAAACTTTTTGTGTTATATCTGATATGATATGTGTAAACCTTTACTAAATATAACTATAGGGACTGGGGGACCGTATAAAAAATTAGATTTCGTAATTTTTATAAAATTAATTTTTTACTTTAAATAAGGCCACAACATGAATATTTACCTCATTTGAAACGTTTTTGTAATTGGAACTGTTTGTCTACTACCAACGGTTGAGAAATTAAAGGTCGGCGATAGATAACATATTGCACCCTGTGTGTTAAAACACACGTACACACCTAAATAACGCCTGTATTCAATATATGTGTGTTTTAATATATATTGTAGTATGTGTATTTTATTATAAATGTTGAGACTACATAAGCAATCCTCCTGCCAATATCAGTAAATTTGATGAACGCCGGTGCAAAATTTCATCAGTAAACTTGAATAGAAATGTTCGCATTATTTAAATATTTTTATCATGTAAAATTTCTGTCATGAATGACGCAAAAAATTTCTATTCGTTTTTGCTGGTAAATGTTTGCCCTTACGTTGACCTTTTATATACTTACTAAATTATGAATTCATGAAAATTTTAACTTCTAAAGCATTCTTCGTGAATTGTTTAGACTACATTAGACGATTTACATAATCATTTAATAGATTTTAGAAGGATTGAAAGATTAAGAAGGATTAATTAAATTTATTGCGATTTTGTGTAATATTTTTAATGTCACTCAAATATTTTATTTTAAATATTTTTCTTAGTATTTTGTAGAATTAAGAAATGTACAAATATAATGGTCTTACAATAGAAATATAGACAGATTTCCGAATTGAAAAATCCCCCCCCCTCTCCAAACGCCAAGAAAGCTGAAAAGATGCAAAGGTAAAAGAAATCACCCTTTATAAAATATTTTTGTTTTGTGTAAGCAATACTGCTTTTGGAACAAGATAAAGTAATGTATGTATAACTCATTCTAAACTGTATTACAACTAATCGATGCATTAAATGAATTTTATAAGAAGTTATTTTAATGGTACTTATAAATACCTTAGTAGATAAAGGGTTAAACAGACCCTGAACCGACGTAAACAAACAAAAGCCGCCATCTTGTGACTACATGTTAAGTTACTTCACTCGCAACCGTTAGCCACAACTCTATTTCTCCCCTCCCCTTTATTCATAGCTCTATTGTCGTCAAAAATTTCAAAGCAAAATTAAAATATTTATATAAATTATAATGAAATAAAATTGATTACTTATCTTTGATACTTTGACAAACACAGCAACTTTGTTTTTTACACGGATTTCAATTATTACGTTTGATATCCCAATTTCGAATTCGGTAATTTGTACTTCAAAGGTAGCAGAAGAAACAAATGAAGTGAATAAATTAACAAAGGAAATGTAAGTTTTACATCAATGAAATAGTGAATACTTATAAAAACACCCACTTTAAAACTCGCTCTTTTGATAAGGGTAAAAGATAAAAGTATGCTTAATTATTACAAATATTTACTTAACACAATGAAATAAAATAGATTACTTAATCTTTTATACCTTGACAAACACAAAACCTTTGTTTTTGCCAGAGATTTCAACTATTAAATTTAAAATCCCAATTTTGAATTTGGTAATTTATACTTCAAAGATAGTGCAGAAGAAACAAATGAAATGAATAAAGTACAAGGGAAATGTAAGTTTTAGATCAATGAAATATTGAATGCTTACAAAGCAGACACTTTAAAACTCAGTCTTTTGATACACGTAAAAGATAAAAGTATGTTTAATTATTACAAATATTTACTTAACATAATGAAATAAAATAGATTACTTAATCGTTGATACTTTGACAAACACGAAAAAAAATTGTTTTTCACACAGATTTCAATTATTAATTTTAAAATCCCAATTTTGAATTCGGTAATTTATACATAAAATATAGTGCAGAAAACACAAATAAAGTGAATAAATTAACAAAATAATTGCAAGTTTTACATCAATGAAATATTGAATGCTTAGAAAAAGTTACCCTTTTCATAAGGTTAAAACACAAAACTATGTTTAATCATCACAAATATTTATTTAGCACATCTATAAATGCAGTTTCTATTGCAATTTACTTGTGATTTCATTTATTTCTACACATTTATATATTTCACTGTTTTAGTTTTTCAAAAAAATGATTAAAAAATGTTCGATTTTGTACACGATAAATTCCATTAAATTAAAACTTTATAAAAGCGGCACTGCTTTTTTCTTTAAATGAAACACAAACTGTAAAATAAACATAAGTGAATGTACACATGACTTGTTATACTTTAGCTTCTAACAGTAAATATATTTTTTACAGCATTCTATTATATCTTAACTCTGTTTAAACATGACATTTACAGTTTAATTTTATACTGAAAGCTTTAGAAAATTACAGTGCTGAAGTTAAAAAGAAGGAAATTAAAGCACTAAGGGTAAAATCAGTTTTGTACCTATAAAATATTTAATGTAAAACCAAATGGTTATTTTTAAATCGGGGTCTTTGATAAGATAAAAGGATCAAAGCATGTTAAAGTTACGTAAATATTTGCAGAACAGAGAGGTAAATTCTATTTGATCATACTTTCCTACAAAGGTTGTGCCATAGAAAAAATAAAATGAATTAATTAACAAGGTTAAAGAACATTCTTGTGTATAAATCGTTAGCGGATTAGATAAATGGTAGTTTACATATTATTAGATGTTAGATAAATCGTTATTTTAACACTTGGCCTTTAAATAAGAGTAAAAGATCAAAGTACATTTAAGTTATGCAAATATATTTAATGAACATAAAAGCTGATTTTTTTTTTTTTTTTTTTTTTTTTTTTTTTTTTTTTGTGCTATAAGTGCACTTGCTATAATTGATTAATTAAAATTTCTATCCACTAGGTAAATTTTTGGAAAAGATCCTCAAAAATTCTTTTAAAATTTTTAAATTTTTATATGGATTTTATTTTAAAATATTCTTTCCGCTAGATACTTATTTCGCTAGTTAAAAAATATATATATATATAATTTTTCATTTTAAAGATGTCTAAAATATTTTTCAGGGCTACTTCAACGATTTCAACGTAAATATTTAAATTAATATAAAGCATGACGAAATAAAACAAAACGTAACATACAAAGTAAGCATAGCTTTGCCATATGATTATTTGATATATATGTATTTTTAAAAATCCAAAACAGTCCATTTTTAAACACAGAAATAAAATTTACTTTTGAAATCCGGATTTGGAATTCAGTGAATTAAATATAAAAGAGGATGCCGCAGAGCAACTTAGCAAACTTTCTGAATAAAAATAAAATTTTCTGACAAAAAAAAAAAAAAAAAAAAAAAAAAAAAAAAAAAAAAAAGATAAAATTATGTATGAAAATTACATAAGGTGATGATGGATGTTAAAAAACTTTTTTTTTAACTTTCATCATAGATGTATGAAATTTAGTGGTAACATAAATTTCACTATAAGTAACCTTAAATGAAATTTCCCATCATATTACAATTTTGATTTTTTTGAAAAATTTAAAATTTTAAAATACTCCATGCGTTTTAATTTCAGAGATACTTCCTTGATTTTACATGTTAATAACTTAAATCTCTATTATAAACAAATCTGTGTATCAATTTGTTAATTTCTTGAATACTTATTTTTTTTTTTTTTTTAGATTTTTTTTTTCAAATTCCATATCGATTTTCGTCAAAATTTTGCCTTTTAATAAGTTAAAAATCAAATTTAATTGTCTTAATGAAATCGAATTTTAAAATGCAAACACAGTTTCTTTGTAAGCAATATCAGGATTCTTCCTTATGAATTTCATGAATTTTGATAAAAAATTAAGACACATGAAACATTTCAAAAATCTAAAAACGTTGAAAAATCAGATTTGATGAAAACAGATTTAAAGGACAGAGTGTCCATAATTAAACGACCCTAATTTAGAGTTGTCTAATACGAAACTATTGGTCAAATTGTTGTGAAATTTTGTGTAGGATATAATAAAGGAATGGGGATTTGTTTGAGCGAAAAAAAATTAGTTCAAAATTTCGCCACCAGATGGCGTTTTTTTTTTATAAATTACACAATTAGTCACCGTCTACTAAATACTAGGCCTGAGCTCTGTGAAAAAAATGGCGCCTGCCATAGGCGGATTTTATTTTTTCGGAATTTGTACGGTCCGTTCAATTCGAACACCAATAATTTTTAAAAGTTTTTACGCTTTATTTTTTTCAGGGGGCGGTCTGTATATTTGTCTTATTTAATCGGAGAAAAATAAAGCGTAAAAACTTTTTAAAATGTGTAATTCATTAAAAAAGCCCCTGGTGGCGAAATTTTGAACTAAAAACTTTTTTTATCTCAAACAAATTCCCATTCCTTCATTATGTCCGTCACATAATTTCCCAATTTTCGGACGAAAAGCTTCGTCTGTAGACAACTTTAATGTAGGGTCGTTTAATTATGGACACCCTGTATATTAAAGATCAGAAAAATTGTTTGTGCACAAAATTCAAACGCTTGTTGCTTTGCAAGAAAAATAATCGCATCTGCATGCAGTTTTTCAAATGACTCAGAACAAACCGGAGAATAATAAAATCCACAAAAATATTTTTCGGTTTTTGAGGCGATTTTTGCTCAAATAAAAGTCCATGATCCCCTTAAAATCATAAAAACTAAAAAGGAAGCTCTCCATACGGGCATACTCTCAAAAATCTAAAAATATTGTAGAATGTTCTACCAATGAGGATAAATATTAGGTTTATAAAAAAAATTTCAGCGGAAACTCGATAGAGCGTCAGTAAAAAAAATAATGAAAATTTCGATATTTGGCGATTTATCACCGGTTGGCAATGGAATAAAATTTCAAAAAATACCTTTTTTTTTGTAAATGAAAAATACTATTTAAGATAAAAATGTTTCATGTTGAACTTGTTTAAATAAATTTAATGTAAATAACTTTAGTTTTGTGAATTTTAGTTTCATTTAACTGTAGTTTTGTCATATATATTTCATTTCAAAATTAATGAAAAATTACCGCATGAATGGCGCTACAGCAGCACATATCAAATGCAATAAAACATACTTCACCATTTCAAAATGCCAAAACACCATAACTCCATAACATATATATATATATATATATATATATATATTTATAATGAAAGTTAACTATCAAATTTTATTAGTTAAAATAAAATTTAAATAAACTAAAATTGTTTCAATCTCAAAATGAAGTCCAAAAGAGCACTGTCGATTAAATTTTGTTGCTATGGAAACGACTTCTTTAATATCGAAATGAATAACTGCAGCATTCTTCATATTGCCTTTGTTTTGGAATACGCTTAAATATATGAAAATATTTTTTTACATATGAAATTATTTTTAAAATAATAAAATTAAATAACAAGTAACATAAATATGTAATTAAAAAAATATATTTATTAAACTCTCTCACTGTTTAAGTTTAAATTGATTAAATACTATTTACACGCATTCTAAAATCAATTAATAAGCAATTTTCTGGTGCATTAAAATTGTTTGCTTTTGCCGAGGAAAAATACTGCTCGCTAAATCGCGTGGCGCTTTGTCTTTTCGCGTCAAATACTCGAAAGATTTTATTATTTTACAGGCGTTCTACTGTAATTCAGCCGCTAAATTTGACTTATACTTTATTACAAACATAAGTATTTTAATTAGTATTTTTTTAAAAATATCATCAGTATGCCCGGTAAGGAGCCTTATAAGCTAATAATTGCTAAAAGGGATAAAAAAATCCACTTAAAAGGCATATAAACACCTTCATCCAGATCGACATATATTTCATCGCTCAGACGGCGATAATCTCAAAATCTTTGATATATAAATATTTTCTCAAAATCCGGTACGTTAATGGAATGTATCCGGAAGTTCCGAAGGATGGAACAATGCAATTTTATATAGGTAGGGGAGAATGGGGATGAAAGGGACTTTTCGTCTTTATAAGCTTATAAAATAATGACATCAAAAGATATCACTTTCAAATTTGCGCCCAATTCTCGTCTAAAACCTTTGCTTTGATACTACTAAAACCTCTTATCTTCAAGTACAGTAATTTAAAACGTATACGCATTTGTATAAATTGGGAGAAATGTCCCTTTTAACCCCATTGTAGGGGATGAAAGGGACACTGTGCGGGGTTGAAAGGGACACACATAAATAAAACACTTTTGTAAAAAATTTTTCTTTTTATTTTGCGATTACATTATTCAAAAATAAATAAATAATTATACGAAATAAAAATAAAATATATTGCAACATACAATAAAATATAAACAAGAAAAATAACATGTTTAGGCCTACTTGACTAAGAAAGAATTAGCTCTAGCTGTCTCACCACCAGTTACGGGTTAATTAACTTCACCACAATATCATTAATATTCACGTCATTCATGTCAATAGTATCAGTATATACAAAATGATTTTATTCTGCTTTTTTTTTCTGAAAAAATGTACTTTGAATTCATTACGAGTGTTTTTCTGGAGTTTTTGGCTACAGTGCGACAGCAATATCACCATAATTATTCCATTACCTTTGGCAATATTTATTGTTTTCATATTTATATATTATCGAATAAGAGAAGCGCAGGATCTGTTTTGGAACAACTAGAATACTTAGTTAATTCACAATTGCTTTAAAAAACTTCTGCGGTCATTAACCAACTGTGATGAGCAGGTCCAAGTTTTTGGGATTGGACACCTCCGACCATGAACTCCTTGAAATTCTTTCTTGGGAAAACGAATACTGTTGAACAGAGTTACCTGATGTAGAAACAAAACACAAAAGTGTGACAAGTTTGCCACGTTCAGCTGATGTTACGTGAGAAAATTGTTTTTTACTACGTTTTGCTACTATATTAGGTGATTCGTGCTCTGTCATTAAGCCTGTTTTATCACAGTTACATAGTATGTTCTGTGTAAATTTAAAGCGATCCATAAATAACTGAAGGTTTAAAAAATATATCATCATTAGCTTTGTTGAAGCTTGTACTTCTTGTTAAACTAATGGCTATAGGTTTCTTAAGAGAAAGTAGTGAATTTTGTTGAATAAAATCTTGGAACCAAAAAATTCCAGATTGCTTCTTTGTTTCTAAGATAGAGACATATTTGGAGAGTGAGTTCAAAGCAATTGAATACTTATATACAGAGTTGTCAAACCACAGTTGATATTAGATGCTTGGAGCAAATATGAAGCTAACTGTTTTTATTGAGCTTCGCTAAAGGAAGCTTGGTAGGAACTACCTGAGAGTCAACCTCTCAGTTTCTGTCCCTTTCAGCCCCATACCCACCTAGCAAAATGAAAAATGTCTTCATGTATGAGAGTATTTTACCTAAGAAAATATACTGATATTCACATAAAGTGTACACTTTACAGTGCTAAATAACATAAATATTATAATGCTAAACACAATATTACTTTGTTAGAGAAAAAAAGAAAAGCAATATCAAAATTTACTTTTTTATATCAAAAACAGGTTTTGCTTTCATCACTTACAACCCTGCAAATGCTGATGTTAGTTATAAGGATTATTAAGTCAGAACAAGCATCGTCATCGATTGAGGCAAAATTGAAACTTCGTTCATTTTATTTTCTTCCTAAAATTTTGAGTGTTCCTTTCATCCCTTGTCCCTTTTATCCCCAGTCTCCCCTATAGCAAACAGAAAACTTAATCAAATGACACGTAGAAGACATCAAATGCAACAAGATAACTACAGCTTTCACCAGATTATTTAGAAAAGCTTTCTTTGCTACATAATGTGTATTACAGATTGATTTAAAAAAATAGTAGAATAATTCATTCATCAAGATTTTATTTACCATCCATTATCCTAGAATAAATAGAGATCTTTTTACGCGGTGAGAATATTTGCAATGATTCAGCCTCCATTGAGTTGCATAAAACTTGCAAAGATATGCTGTGCATGATAAAAAACAATATTAGAAATTAATTTGCTTTCACAAATATCCATTTATATTTTATTTTACTAGCCGCCCTTGGCAACCAGTTTGGTCTCCCTTAAATGCATGCTAAGCATTGTATCATGTTACTTTTATCAAAAATTCGTTTTACTTGCTCAATCCTCCGCCAAATCGGTAGTTTCTGGTACAGAAATCATGAACTTGGTATTTTTATGTTAGGCGTGCGCAGGTGATAACTAGCAAAACATTGTTCCCGTCGTATTTTTTCGTATTTCATTAATTTCATTTTAAATATAATACTTTCACTCATTTTATTTAAAATACATAACTTTAATTTAAAAACTGAAATATTTAAAATTTACGACTCTCAGTTATTTTTTTAAAACAAAGAAAAGAAAAGAAAAAAGAAATGTAATAAATAATATCATAAACCATGATATTTAATTTAAACATCAAAGCTTTGTTTTAATTTACCACGCGAAAAATCGTTTATGACAGTCACATGAAATAGACTATTATAATACTAATGACATGATGGCGATGAAACAATATTTGGCGATTTATCACTTGCGCCCAGCTAACAATAAACTACCGAATAGGTCGACTGGCATGTAAAAAAGCGAAGCGGTCAACCCGGAACTGTTGATGACAGTCACATGACTTAGGCTATTATTATATAGATGTTTTCACTCGTGTTTTCATTATACATGTTATCTTGTGATTTTATTTACCAATTTCTTGTTTTTTTGTTTGTTTTTTTTAAAGCAAAAATATTTGTTTCAACAAAGCTCTTGAGTATGTCACCGCTTAAGCGATGAAACACTTGTCGGTCTGAATAAACATATTTATATGCCTTTTAAGTGGATTTTTTTAATCAATTTTAGCAATTATTAAATTATTTTGGGTGAAAAACAGAGATGTTTTAAAAATTGTAAATTTATTAAAAGACTGAAAAAGAAAGAAACCAAAATTACTTTCAGTACGAACGATACCTAAGATTAATCATAAAAAATCTGAGGTTAAAAGATGGATTTAATTAAAAGAAATTTCGCATGTTTTAGCCATTTCACGGGATTTTTTTGAATTTTGATAAATATTAACATCCTTTTTTGGCGACATCTAGTGAGTGTTTGAAAAGTGAAAGAATTAATGTGGAGCTTTTCGGAATTATTTCAGCATTAAAAAAAAAAAAAATTCATATTTTACTTATACACCCGCTACATTTTTGAAATTGCAGAATTTAAAAATATTCGGATTTTTTAATTTTATATAAATAATTTTACTTGAATATTCTTAATTTCGTCAAAAAATATTTTTTTAATTGTTTTAAAATTAAACAAAATGGTGCTGCCATCTATGTAACGGTTTAATAATTATAAATTAGCAATTTTGATTTATTAATTAAGGATAAAGTGTTTTAAAAGAGATATTAAACGAAAGCCTATGCGCGATTTGCGATCACACTTACTCACTTTTTAGCTCACAGGCTATCAAAGCCTGAGAGCTAATGTGCACGCAGGGTCTCTATGTACGTATGTATGTACGTACGTACGTACGTAACGCGATAACTCTTGATAGAAATATCCGATTTTCTTCAATTTTTTATAGGTTCATTCTGATAAGGCGCTTCCCTGATTAGTTTTGGGGGTACATTGTTTACGTATAAAGGGGGAGAACGGGGCCTACCACACCCCCTTAGTTTAGATAAATGGGTTTTTCAGGCAGAATTTTCCGATTTACATCAAATTTTGTAAATAGATTCATTCTGGTTGGTTGTTGGTTGGTTGTATTTATGACGGCCAATTATCTGCACGAGGGATTCATTCTGATAAGGTGCTTCTCCGATTACTTTTGGGGGTTCATTGGATACGTATAAAAGGGGGGGAAAGGGGGCAACCCCCCTTAATATAGATAAATGGGTTTTTCTGACAGAATTTTCCGATTTGCATCAAATTTTATAAATAGGCTCATTCTGATAAGGTGTTTCTCCGATTACTGTTGTGGGTTTACTTGCTAAGTATAAAGGGGGAAGGGGGGCTAACGCCCCCTTAATTTAGATAAGTGGGTTTTTCAGGCAGAATTTTCCGATTTGCATAAAAATTTTTAAATAGGTTAATTCTGATAATGCTGATTACTTATGGGGGTTCATTGGTTAAGCATAAAGGAAGGGGGGGGGGCGCTCGGTGGCTAATCCCCCCTTAATTTAGATAAATGGGATTTTCGGTAGAATTATCCGATTTGCCTCAAATTTTGTAATTAGGTTCATTCTGATAAGGTACTTTTACTGGTTTGGTGGTTCATTGGTTAAGTAAAAAGGGGGCCGGGGGCTAATCCGTCCCCTTAATTTAGATAAATGGGTTTTTCTGTCCGATTTGCTTGAAATTTTGTATACCGGTTTATTCTGATAAGGCGCTTCCCTGATGAGATTTCGAGGCTCATTGGCTAAGTATAAAGATGGGAAACAGAGGGGTGGGGCTATGCTCCTTTAATTTATTTTTTTAGGTATTGTTCTTTCAAATAAGATTATAATATACAATAGTGTGAATAGCCTGTAAGCTTAATGCCATCAGTTTAACTGGGCACTTTTCTTTATTTTATTTCATTTTGTATCTGGTTGATTTTGGATATTTCAGGTTTGGTTAGTTTTTGACTTTTACAAATCGGGTTCAGGTTGATCTAAATTTTTCAAAAGGGTGTCCTGAATATTTTTTAAATGAAAAAAATTATATATTTGAAAATTAATTAATGCATATATCTTCATTTTAATGCAATATGACATTGATATTACAGCTATAATTGTATACTACTTTAAAAATATATATATACATATATTACAATATGTAATAAACTTTCCTTAATTGTGTGTCCAGGTTTGAATATCTCGGATTTGGCTCTGTTTGGGGTTGAAGTGTGCGAGGATCCGATCAGGTTTCGGGTTGCCAGATTTTTAGGTGCGATCGTAATTATATAAATACGTAGCACCTAGAGTCGCCATCTGGTCCGTCCATCTGTCCGCATATATCAGCGCAAAAACTACACAACAGATTGATTTGAAATGTGATATATATAATCGTTGCAGAATTTTGTGAAGTCATTTCAAATTTTATGAAAGTCGAATCAAAACTTAAAAATACATTAACCCTTTAGTGCGCAGCTTTGCATATATGCAAACAACAGTATTTTGAATTTAATAGATTTTTTTTTTAATTCGTATATACGTAATTCACGCCATAAAATTAAAATAGCAAAATTTGCTATTTTAATTTTTAACAGACATTCCATATTTAAATAAAGCGAAATTAACCATTGAAACTTTCGGTTGTAAAGTCGGAATCATTGAACAGCGTAATTTTTAGATCGTATGGGTTAAGGGGATAAAAGGGGTAAAGGTTAAATTTTATAAAATAAATAATATATGAAATAAGATATTTGTAGACATACTTATTATTTACTAATTTGCATTATTTTAGCGTAAAACAGCGACACGACTGTAGTTTTTACTTGTATTGCAGATGTGCAACAGGAGAAAAGATTGAATAAATAGATAATATGAAAAATGTATCTCTGATTTTTTTTCATCATTTTTCCGGTGTTATAAACCTTTAAGAGTACCATATATAATTTTTTCGAAACAAAAGAAAAAAATCGCGCATTTAAGGGTTAATAAAAGTTTTCTGCATTCTATTAAATCCTGTCATACGTAATTAATTCCGTTGTATCCCATGATAGGTAATGATTCAATGTTGCCATGGTGATTACGTCATATATAAGATGGAGTCTTATTATTTCCCTATTACTGAATTAAATACATATAATCGTAATAAATTTTGCAATCATGCATTCTTACATAACAGTGCAACAGCCATAGCACCAAGATCTGAATATTTATAAACACTAGTTATAGTACGAACGCACCTCATTCGCCACGTTTAACGTATAATTTCAGACATTATATTTTTATTTTATAGGGTTAGAATCGGATTTCGAATTGATCTTCAGCAGAATTTTAAAATTAGGGTAATGTACAATCTGACCGTACAGAACTGGAATTCCAATATGTATAACAATTTTAATACTTTTTATGTACAAATTGAGTTTCAGGTTTATTATATAATAAATTCAATGGTTACGCCTTAGAAATAAATGTATATGGTAAATAAAGACTTTATATAGCATGTTAATCATTAAACAGTAAAAAATTAAATGCTCTTTGGTGACAAAGAACAGGAATAAAAGTATACGTGAGAAACATAAATATATGACGACAATCACACAGTGATAATATCAGTATTAGCTTTGTATTATCATTCTGTGATTTTATTGCGTTTTAGACCAGTTTTTCCTTTGATACAACATATGTACCCCTATTTTATCTTCTACAACTTTGAGTTTACCGAACCAATTTAAAATTTCATATAAATAAAAGAATAGACGGTATATATTAGTTATAAAGGGTTATGTTCCTTCTTCAAAGCGATCTTTTTCTTTTAAAAGAAAATCAAACTTCAAAGCTTAAAATTTTTAAAACGTAATAATTCCAACAAACATTGAGTTTAATGTTAAAAAAATCAGAATTGAATGTATTCGGGATGACATTGGTTAGAATATATAAATTAACTATACTTGTTTTATGTGCAAAATCCTATTATTTGAAGTTCCGACTTTTTATTATATAAAGAATAAAAATGTTACGACTCCGAAAGAAAAAAAAAAAATAAGCTTATTATGTTGAAATTACGTAACATGATATTTGTGAACAGGGAAGAAAGAAAGAACGTCAAATTAAAAAAATTACAAAAGCTTATAAGTTCAACAAATACTGAGCAAAATGTAAAAAGATAATAAAAGAATATTGTCTTCGGTAGGTATATTGGTAAGGACATGTACATTAACTGTATTTTTTCTTATGTGTAAAAAATATTTTTATTTGAAATTCTGACATTTTATGTAATAAATAAAAATGCCACGCAAAAGATGTTAAGCATTACAAAACTGAAAATATTGTTGAAATTACAGTATGCATATCTTTATATACAAGCAAGCTGCAAGAAAATATTTAAAATTGGTGTTAATTGATAAAATGCTGGTATTACAGTATATTTAATATCTCTATATAATAAAACACAGTGTAACGAATCCGAGTGCGAACCCATTCTTGAAAAAAACAATTATCGCGGCCATGTTAGGCATAGATATTCAAGAAACCGTAAGTTTGCCGACTGTTCAACGTATGGAAATATACACATAATCTGCTTTGTATCACATCTATTCTTCGTTATTTTCTCTAAAGCGTTCAAAAACTATCAAATTGTAATGTTTTAAATTCTAAATTAAAAATAATGGATAATCAGCTAAACAAAGGATAACAAGATTGCAATATATAAACAAACGAAGACTGTTGCCATTGAGAACTACAAATTCGAAATCTAAAAACAAATGAACCACTCTTACAGTGTATCATTAAAAAAACTACAGGTTAACATTTGATTCTGTTATTAAAATATTTGTAAAAGCACATTAAAGCCTTTAAATATTTTGAAATGCGTTTTTCACATTTTCATATCAACTCATGATTTTGTTAAAAATGGAGTTAATTAACTGGAGTTTCAAGCTGTATTCGGTACACTAGCGCCCTCAGCCTGAGCTTTACAGAAAATCCGGTCTATTTTGAAACTTTGCTTTGGCGCCATCTTTCGACAATAAATACAAATGAAAGACCTTTCGATTGAAATCAGAGTTTCTTATAAGAAAAAAAAGTGTATACGTAATGATGCAATTCGAGATCCATTTTTAAAAGCTTCATTTATATAATTTTGAAATTTCATTCAATATAAATAAAATGAATATTATTATTATGATGATGATGATGACATTGATGGAATTTTAATTTAGTTTTATTTAGCTTAACATTTATCTGCTTAATTTTTTTTTTTGTTCCATTATAAATGTTTTTTTTTTCAGATGTAACTGAAATATAAGATGTAAGTTTTATTGCATATTTGTTAAATTTTTGTTGTATTAAAAAATCTTAATTTTGTTATGGTATATTAGCCGAAAAGTTTGGTTTATCCAGCAGTATTGTAAATGCTAATAGTGTGTTTATTAGAACATAAACTAACCAAACTTTACTCATCTAAACGCTTCCATATTGTCAGTTTTTCAAATTTTAAGTGAAAAACACAATTTTTACCCCTTGTCCTAGGACCGGCATTTACACTAGTTTATATATATATTGAAGAATAATTATACTGTAATACAATAAGATTTTTTTTATATATATAACAACCCATTCTCCAAATATTCTCTTTGCAGCGATTTCTTGTCCTTCTTTTTTCTTGCAAATTTGTAACTTTCATATATTTGGGGGGCAGAATTTAATTTAAGTAACCTTTTTGAAATGTCATATGCTGAACTTCCAAAATATTACAAGTTACTAAAAAGCAGGAAATAAGGAGGGAATAAATATATGGGAATTTAAAGTAAAGAAAACGTCCGAAAACTAGTATTAAATAAAAAGACACAAAGGAAAAACTCGTTGAAAAGCTCATTATGAAAACACGGAACTCCTTCTTATTCTACGAAAATATAACATAATAATGTAATTACTAGAATAATATAATATAAGTGAAAGTATAACAACGAACAACAAGTTGGAAATTGCTCGTCAAACGTGGCAAATGAGGTGCGTTCGTACTATAACTAGTTTTATAATTATTTTTTGCACCCCATATAGTACTGAATGTATATTTTTTTGCACTTCATAAGTGCATAGTCTGTAACATCATTAAAATGAACTTGCAATATTTTTTCCCCCATTCCCAGTAATGTAACGAAAAACTTTTGACTCTCCCTGTAATTAAACTATACATCCAACTTTCATAAAATTTGAAACGGCTCGACAAAATTTTGCAGAAATTATATATTTAAAATTTCAGACCATTCGGAAGGCTGTAGCATCATTAAAATGCACTTGCAATAATTTTTCCCATTGGCCGTAATGTAAAGAAAAACTTTTGACAGTCCCTGTCATTAAACTATACATGCGATTTTCATAAAATTTGAAATGGCTTGACAAAATTCTGCAACAATTATACATTTAAAATTTCAGACCATTCTGTTAGGTAGTCTTTGCTCTGTTATATGCGGACGGACAGACGGACTGAACGACGACTATAGGTGCTACGTATTTATATAATTACGAACGCACCTAAAAATATACAGTTACCTCTTGCGAGTTATCCATAATTCCGATTAAGAGATCATTGTCAATAGAAATATCAGAAATTAATATATTTCCGATATTTAATGCGTCTCAGGGCTGTTAAAATTGAAAGAAGTGAAATAAAAAAGATCATTTTCAACATTTAATATCTTAAAATGTATATGATTTTAAAACACAAATTTTATTGGGATGAAAGCTATAAGTATGTTCTTCCATTTTGTGTTTTTAAAAAATTGCAAGATGCAGAATTAGTATTTATAGGGCGTTCCAAACTGTCAGACATTTGTTGAGCAAAAAACTGGTATAACAGCTTACAAAATAAATTTTACAACTAGAATGACATTTTTCGTGCCTAATTATACTTTACACTATATTAATTATCCTGAACCTAAATAAATTTGTATTTAAATCATTTTATATTTTTAATGCAAAATTTTGAAAATTTAAACAGTATAATCACTTAAAAAATATTTTTTTTTGAAAAAAAAAATGAAATTTTAGGTTTAATTTATACAGACTAACAGGAAATATATGTTTTGAAAAGTTCATGAAGAAATATGCAGAAGTTTTTGAGATATCCTGCGTGTCATGCCCGAAAACGTCATTTCTAGGAAAAAAGACTTGAAAATTTCGGAAATGCCGCTTCAGTTATTAAACGGATATAATTCTAAAAGCCATAACTTCTGTTCTAATAGAATTTCAAGGAAATAATTATATGAAAATGTTCCGAAAAAATAGGAGTTTAACATCTAAAAAAATTAAAATTTCGAATTTTTTTTTAATTTAAGAGTCCTGAGACCCCTTAAAGAATAATTTATACAACTAAATTTTCTTTTGCTGCCACTGATTTTAGGGCACCTTTTTCAGAAGTACTTTTTTAGGATAGTTTTTACGAAAACCGTAATATCGATTTTTAGAATGCAATTAGTTCTCAATTAACAATTTTTAGCTGCATACCTGAATAAAAAAATGGAAGAGTAGAAAAGAATATTAATTTTAATGTTAATGCTGTTAATGCGTCATGTTTGTCTGTAAAACATATGTGATGAACATGAAATCGTTTACAAGTGAATTGAAAGCATCCAAAAACTGATATTCAAGAGTAAAGAAACTGATTAACATGCTATAAAAAGTACTTGGAACCGTTTTCAAAAATTAGTACCAGCAAAATAAACAGTTTTTGCAAATGCTTTTTTAAATCTAAAAAATACACTACACTGTTAAAAATTTGCAGCATTCTGACAGGTCATTTGACCGTTTTTTTTTTCGAAAACGGTTACACAACAGTAATTTAACACTATTCTGACCATATTATTGGCCATTTTATGGTAAGAATATAGTTAAATTATGGTTATGAAACCGTTTTTTTCAAAAAACGGTCGAATGACCTGCCAGAATGCAGCAAAATTTTTAACAGTGTAGTTTTTGGGATTTTTAAAATAAAGAACGGTTTTATTTTCTTCTATCTATAATAAAAGAAAATGTTATAAAAAAATTTTCGACTTCCGGTTTTCGATGGATTTACACAATTAAAAGGTCAGAGACCCCGATAAACATGTTTATACAAAATGTCTGTCTGTCAATATGCGCGTCACCATTGTACCTTCCAAAAATGTATGACGTTATGCATGGAATTGAACCAAATTTCTTGCATATGATTTTAGTTATAGCAAGCAGGTCCTCCTTGAATTTGGAAATATTCCGCCAGAAGAGGAGGCTGTAAAAGTGATTTTTGTGCCATTTTTATTATTGTATCATTGAAAAGTGCATGAAGTTATGCATAAAACTGAGCCAAATTTCCTATAAGGTGTCCTGAGGTAATAACGACACGTTAAGATTCTACCAATTTTCACGGCTTAGTTTTAGATTTTTTTAAAAAAAGAAATATAGGATTTGATAAAGCAACTTATTGACTATGTGCACATAAAAGAACATTTTAGCAGATATGTATTCATAAAATGTAATAGCGTGATTTCTTGAAAAATGCTATTTGCCGTTATTACCCACCTATGTGGGTAATAACGCCTTGCAAATAAAACTATAAAATAAGATGGAACAATATCATGTAAATTGTCCAGTTCTAAAGATACAAACTGTACAGCCCTAGAAATTGACAAATTTCTCTTACTTACCAGTAATTGCGATATCAGGATGCAGTAATAATTATTTGATATTTTATTCTTCTGACATGAAAAAATTAACAGCACTTAGGACATACAAATTTCACTTTATCCTTTTTGGTTTTCAACAACGACAATAACGCTCTGTCGTGCATAATATAAAATAATTAACCCTCTTCGTATATAGTTCCAGCACTGAAAAGTATCAACCAGAGTAATAACTCCAGTCGATGGCGTTATTAGCCAGGTATACTTATTGCGCAGTATATTTTAAACTACAAAACTACCTCGAGAACACATTCGAAATCTTCCATAACATTTTGAAAGTACATGAAAGACACTACAAATTTACGTAATAAACAAATTATTTCCTAATAAATATATAGTCTTCAGATCACAGAACTTACCTCGTAAATTTTTGATCGGGCATTGACTCTTACGTGCTTCTTCCATCGATAAGGGATGCAAATGGAACAAATTAACTTTTAGCGTTTGTTTGTGATTCAGACGACTCAGAGCCCTTATGCGCTGAACCCGTAGGTGCCATCTCCCGGATTCCTTCATAATTAGGCTTAATATAACACCTAGCTTTATTACCCATTCTGGCGTTGTTACCCAAGGAGAGCTTATATGTTTTTAGCAATGGCAAGCATATCTTCCTTTTATTTGGAAATATTCCGCTTGAAGAGGAACTGTAATAGCGATTTTTGTGTAATTTTCTAGATTTTTCGTAGCCCTCTTGTACGTTTTCGGCTTGTGAAGCGACGGGGACTTCGCATCTTGCTATTCGCAAAAAGCTGACGTACAACAAATATACAAACGAATAATATTGATTTTATTTAATATCGTGATCGAGATTAATTCGTTTTCACTCCGGTTGATTGACTGAAGCAGAAATTTAAGATGGAAGTCAAAGTTGGTACAGTATTTAACTAATAATATTGAAGTATTAACATTTGTAACTACTTTTTGAAATATTAAGGTGTATGAGACAGAAGAAAGTTTTGGATTGACGTATCCAACTAGTTTAGGATCGTTAGCAAATCGGAAAATGTTATTGTATATTTTCGTTCGTGGTTAAAATATATTTTACTAAAATAAGAAACATGTATTATGTTTTACAGTGCATATATTAGTTTTTGCAAAGATATATACTATTTAATACGTGATTTATCACATTTTTTAACTAAGCGTAGAACCAACAGAGTGAAAAATGTCCAAACCGGGTGATCGAACCCCGAACCCTTGGAATAGCGCTCCAAGTGCTCTACCATTTAACCTACGAGGATGATACCCAGCTTAGCATCTTGGTTCTACGTTTATTTAGCAATGTGATAAATCACGTACTAAATATTCAATAATTTCAAGCGTAATTTCAGTGCTGTTAATTAATTAAAAGATTCATTAAAATTATATTTGTGTTCACAGACGCTGGGTTTATTTGTGTTTCGTGTTTCGCCGCAGGATTGTGTGCTCATGAAGATTGTTCCATCTTGTGCTGCAGATGCAGCCTTACCAACATATATGAGTGAGAGATACTAAGCTGGGTATCGTCCTCGTAGCTTAAATGGTAGAGCACTTGGAGCGCTGTTCTAAGGGTTACGGGTTCGATTCCCGGCTTGGAGATTTTTCACTCTGTTGGTTGTACGCTTATTTAGCAATGTGATAAATCAGATATTAAATATTCAATAATTTCAAGCGTAATTTCACTGCTGTTAATTTATTCAAAAACCAATTAAAATTATATACAGTATAATATTAAAAGTCTAACATCAAAGACTCTAAATCATAAAAGCTAATTATCACACCAAACTTTAAACATAATTGTAATAAATCAGCAAAGCCTTAGAAAATACGTTTGTTGTGACATGGTTATATTGTTGTTGGACGTTGGTATATTCCACTGGATTTTAACCACTTGAGGGGCAAGCAAAAATGTCTCTAAATATTGAATTCTCAGC
This sequence comes from Maratus speciosus, assembly GCA_963932465.1. NCBI lineage: Eukaryota > Metazoa > Arthropoda > Arachnida > Araneae > Salticidae > Maratus > Maratus speciosus. Next base: position 160,205,872 of record OZ010798.1, on the reverse strand, counting down.
GGAATAATCGAAAAATTTTATTTTTAAATAAGGAAAAACAATTATTCAATGATTATCCTCCAAAGTTAAAAATATAAAATTTAGTTAAAATTTTCTGTTGAAAGTCTTGTTTAAATTAGGTGGGATATATTTTATCCCACCGCCCCTCAAGGGGTTAAAACATTATTTATTTGAAGATCTGACCTATTGTTATAACAAATATAAAACGTTTGGTGGAAAAAAGTATAATAATAGCAAAGTAAATGTAGAAATTAAATAAAAATATATTTATAATTGTATAAAAATATATAAAAAAAATATTTTATTCAGTTCAGAAATTATTTTTGAAAAAATAGCGATATAAAAGTTTAAGTAATGTAAATATTTGACACTTGTCAGACAATGCTAGAATTATTATCAAATTTTATTATTCCTCTAGGATTTCTTTTCTTTGTTTTTTCCTGTACTCCCCTTTAATGAAAAAATTATACTCTATTTGTTTCAATAGTTTTCAGTTTACTCAACATTTTTCAAATTACATATAAATGAAAGAATACAGAGCACACACTCTTCTTGACGTTAAATTTACTTTGACTTCATGAACCAAATTTGAAAAGCTATATTATCTTTTTCAACGTTATAAATATATATATTTAAAAAATGTCTCCATGTCAAATTTTTTGAATTGTAAAAGCAATCATCATATTCCAACAAACGTTAAGCATAAGATAATAAAACGAAAGAATCGGTACGCGCGATGATTCTGTTATGTACTTTAACTATAATGCATTTTTATATTAAAAACTTTTTTATTTGAAATTCTCGCTAGTTATCCAATAAATAAAAAATTATTTTAATGTAAAAAACAAAAAGTAATAAAAAATATAAAAATTAAACAGCAGTGTATCTCCTGCACAGACAAATAACTACATACTAATAAGACTGCGTTCAGTTTTTTTTTTTTTTTTAATATATATATATAAATGACTGAAATAAAAGTATTATTATGTTTATGCTGCTCGATTAGTTTTAAAAAAGGTGATTAAATACATTTTTATAGAAGGCTTTTTTCTTTAAAATGCTTTAGTAAAAAATAAATTAATAAACTAATAAAAATAAAACGCGAAATATGCTTCGCTAGATTAACGATACATAGACCGGGAAGCTGCTACACAAATCACCATCACATCAAGTAGCCGACTGAAATTCTAGAATTACAGAGAACTCGATTAGCATATTAAAATGCAAATGGTCTGCCAAGTCATATCTTGGTGTAAACCAGCTACAGACCCTATTTTAGTGGTTGATCGGTTGATTTATCATTGTGTTTTCCTGTACCCAAATGTATGAAAACATAGAGGAGGGGAGCAGGAAAACACTGCAACCTACCAGTCAACCACTAATATCGGGTTTCCAGGTGTTTTCCATCAAGATGTGACATGGCACACCAGTTACATTTTAATATGCTAATAGAGTTCTGTCTAATCCTGGAATTTCAGCCGTCAACTTGATAAGGTGATGGTTTGTTTAGACGCTTCTCGGTCTAATAATTTAGGAAAATCTGAATCATGGTTCAGAACTGCACATCAATATGTTTAATTAAAAACCAGAATTTTGATCGAAATTTTCACCATAAAATAGCTTTTAAAAAATTGAAATTTAAACTTTAACTATAATATTGATTTAGATAAAAACCCGAAAATTGGTTCAACATTTCACCATTAGAGTGGTATAAGTTTAAAGCACCACGTTTCTCAGTATATTGGTTGCAGATAAATTTGTTGCTGGAACGTTGATCCTTACTTTTAACAGCGTAGGTTGCTTAACTATCTTACATAATTAATGATAATTATTTCCATTTTTATGAAAAAAGTATAATTTAAAATTAATGATACATAATTTTTTATGAGAAAATTTAAAATTTAAATATTTCTGTTAAATATCTTAGCAAAGATACAAAATTAAATAAATAAACAACGCCAGTTGTCAGTAAAAATGTACACTGTTGGCCATAAAAATTGCAACACCAGGAAGGAATGATCTGACGAATGTCAAAATTACATGAATGGAAGAAGAGGTTGGAATATGCAAATGATTAGTATTTCAGCGCATTTAAATGATGCAGGCGGGAGAAACGACATCTGAAGCACTGCATAAAAGAAAAGTTGCATAGTGGATATCTCATTCGAGAAGCACTTTGAAAAGTCGGCGTTTGCTTAGAATATCGTGAAATGCCTCGAATGATAAGAAGAAATGCTTACCAGCAGGTGTCGGAATTCGATAGAAGCAGGATCGTTGTCTATTGAGAGTGTGGATATCGTTCCGAGATATCGCACGTCGCACTGGTCGAAATCCAACTACTGTCATGCAAATATGGAATCAATAGGTTGCTGAGGGTCATACTGAGCAGCATGCAGGATCTTAACGCTCTCCCATGACTAAAACCCGAGAGTACAGACATATTGTGAGGTCGACCCTGCAAAACCGTACAATCACATCACAGATCATTAGTCAGGAAATGGGCATGTTTTCAGCGCGCTCAGTATCCGCCCGTACCGTGCAACGACGTTTGCAGCAGCGTGGACTTTCAGCACGGTGACCACTATTGCGGCTTCCCTTGACAATGCAGCATAGAGAGACTGGTGTGCCGAACGACAGAGCTGGATACAGGAGTTGCAAAATGTCGTCTTTTCAGACGAGTCCCAGTTCTGCGTAACAGTATTCTGATGGCCGTATACATGTCTGGAGGCTCCGAGAAGAACGCTCATCGCCTGCTTGCATACGATACCGGCATAGGAGTCCTGCACCTGGTGTGATGATTTGGGCAGCCATTGGGTACACGAAACGCACATCTCTATTTCGGATCGACGGTAATTTGAACGCAGATCGGTACATTTCTGACATCTTACGTCCAGTGGTTGTGCCCTGTCTTCGATTCCTGACAAACGCCATCTTCAAACAAGATTACGCAAAACCACATATTGTACGGCGTGTTCTGACCTTTCTCGATACACAGGGCATTCGTTTGCTGCCCTGGGCTGCACGGTCTCCAGATCTCTCCCCCATTGAAAACGTCTGGTCATGGATTGCTGAGTCATGGCCCGCCACCCCTTTCCAGCTAATACGGTTGATGAAGTGTGGCATAGACTTGAAACAGCATGGAATGAGTTTCCCGTTTCTGTCATCCAAGCCCAGTTCGACTCTATGCCTAACCAGGTAAGGGCCGTTTTAGCTGCCAGAGGGGGCTGCTGTTTATACTAATTTCACACCTCTGTAAACGCCCAAAATGCTTACAAATTTAATCATTTTGTTTTCATATCATACTGTTTACGTACAATAAATATCTTTTTTGTATTTTCTTTCTTTCATGGTGTTGCAATTTTAATGGCCAGCAATGTATATTCGTTATTTTTCACGCTAACAAAAAACTTTAATTTATCACAAAAAAAGGTACATGTTTCAATAACAATGAAACATTGTTTATTTTTCAATAACAGTAAAAAACTTACCTGTGATACAAAATATAACTTTATAATAAAACACTCATACTACAATATATATTAAAACACACATACACATGTATGTCTGTATAATATTTATATATACCTTTAACTGTTGGATGCAGGCGTTATTTATGTGTGTATGTGTGTTTTAATATATATTGTAGTATGAGAGTTTTATTATATATACCTTTAAAATATAACTTTTTTTGCTACTTCTTTATTACATAAAAGGTGTTCATTTGAAATTTTTATCTGCTGTTTACAACATTAAAATATGTAATTATTCACAAAAGGGTGTGTTCTTGTTTCTAACGTTAAAAGAAAAGCTTAAATTTAACTAAGAATTAAATGTTATTTTAAATGTTATTTTAAGTTATTTCAAAGTATATTTATTCAAGCAGTACTAAGGATTCCTTTATTTTTCAATACTAGGTAAGTAACTTTGTTTATGATATAATCGTGAGTTGAGTTTCTTTATATTTCATGAATGCATTTTCTTTTGACATGTTTATTTGTTATTCACTACACTAAAAAAAGTAATAATTTATAAAAATGCGTATTCGTATTTCTAGCGCTAGAAAGAATTAAGTAACTTTAAATTATTTTAAACTAAGTCTATATATATAAAAGTTAAAACATGCATATAATTTCTTAAAAAGTGTTAAAAACATATAAATATATTAGTCATATTTTCAAGAACTCTTGAAATACTCAGACTATTAAACAAAATCTGGGGAGAAATTATAAGAAAGTGCATCGTTTATATTACTAACAAGGAGAAAATTCCTTCACGACACCAGTTTTAGTGCAGTGTTTTGTCTATAATGAAGTGTATTTATTCTAAAAAATATAAAACTAGGCCTATTAAAAAAAAAAAAAAAAAAAAAAAAGAGGTATAGTAACCTTATGATACGACGGTTCATTGTCATGCATTGTTTTACGTACAGGCATATCATTTGAAATATTTATTTATGTTATACTAAAAGAAGATTTTCCATAAAATACTTAAATAAATTTTAAAATATAAAGGTATTTATTCCGAAAAATATAACGCTTTGCTTATTTGTAAAGAAGAGGAGAAATAGTTTCTCTGATACGACAGTATATTGTTTTGCTTGTAGAGGACTAGAAACTCTCTCATAAAATGAGACTAGTTTCTGGGGTGACAACGTTTGGTCGGTATTAACTGTGAGCGTAAAAGCGATATCTATCTTTTGTTTTACTTAATAACAAGGTGAAAATTCCTTCCCGACACCAGTTTTAGTGCAGTGTTTTGATTCTATTGATGTCTATTTATTCTAAAAAATGTAAAGCTAGGCCTATTAAAAAAAAAAAGAGGTATAGTAACCTTATGATACGACGGTTCAAGGTGCATTGTTTTACGTACAGGCATATCATTTGAAATATTTATTTATGTTATACTAAAAGAAGATTTTCCATAAAATACTTAAATTAATTAAAAAATATAAAGGTATTTATTCCGAAAAATATAAAGCTTTGCTTATTTGTAAAGAAGAGAAGAAATAGTTTCTCTGATACGACAGTATAATGTTTTGCTTGTAGAGGACTAGAAACTCTCTCATAAAATGAGACTAGTTTCTGGGGTGACAACGTTTGGTCGGTATTAACTGTGAGCGTAAAAGCGATATCTATCTTTTGTTTTACTTAATAACAAGGTGAAAATTCCTTCCCGACACCAGTTTTAGTGCAGTGTTTTGATTCTAATGATGTCTATTTATTCTAAAAAATGTAAAGCTAGGCCTATTAAAAAAAAAAAGAGGTATAGTAACCTTATGATACGACGGTTCAAGGTGCATTGTTTTACGTACAGGCATATCATTTGAAATATTTATTTATGTTATACTAAAAGAAGATTTTCCATAAAATACTTAAATTAATTAAAAAATATAAAGGTATTTATTCCGAAAAATATAAAGATTTGCTTATTTGTAAAGAAGAGGAGAAATAGTTTCTCTGATACGACAGTATATTGTTTTGCTTGTAGAGGACTAGAAACTCTCTCATAAAATGAGACTAGTTTCTGGAGTGACAACGTTTGGTCGGTATTAACTGTGAGCGTAAAAGCGATATCTATCTTTTGTTTTACTTAATAACAAGGTGAAAATTCCTTCCCGACACCAGTTTTAGTGCAGTGTTTTGATTCTATTGACGTCTATTTATTCTGAAAAATATAAAGCTAGGCCTATAAAGAGAGAGAAACGAGTAACAGTAACTTTATGACATGACGGTTCATTGTCAAGCTTTGTTTTACATGCAGGCATATAATTTGAAATATTTATTTATGTTATATTAAAAGGCGATTTTCCATAAAATACTTGAATTAATTATAAAATATAAAGGTATTTATTCTGAAAAATATAAAGCTTTGCTTATTTGTAAAGAAGAGGAGAAATAGTTTCTCTGATATGACAGTATATTGTTTTGCTTGTAGAGGACTAGAAACTCTCTTATAAAGGCAGACTAGTTTTTGGAGCGAGAACGTTTGGTCGGTATTAACTATGAGCGTAAAAGCGACCTCTAACTTTCGTTTTACATAATAACAAGGTGAAAATTCCTTCATGACACCAGTTTTAGTGCAGTGTTTTGACTCTTGTTATTGAAGTCCACTTTCTGAAAAATATAAAGCTAAGCCTATTATTTTTAAAACGAGGAACAGTAACTTTATGATACGGCGGTTCATTTCCATGCTTTGTTTTACTTACAGGCATATCATTTGAAATATTTATGTTATATTAAAAGGCAATATTCCATAAAATAATTGAATTAATTAAAAAATATAAAGATATTTATTCTCAAAAACATAAAGCTTTGCTTATTTTTGAAGAAGAGGAGAAACAGTTTATCTGATACAACAGTATATTGTTTTGCTTCTAGAGAACTAATAACTGTCTTATAAAGGGAATCTAGTTTTTTTGAGTGAAAACGTTCTGTCGATATTCATGTGTGAGTGTAAAAGCTATCTCTATCCTTCGTTTTATTTTAATTTTCTGAAGTGCTTTTGTGACTCGCGGAATCTGCGGATCGGGGATTTCGATGTAGTTTTATGCAAATTAGGTTACGCTGATCAATCTGCAGAATGTTAAAGTAAGATTGAGAGTTTGTATCGGCGGATTTTGGGTCGAGTCCTGCCTTCGAGAAGACTGATAGACCCTGATTTGTAATTAATATGTGGCACGTATTGTGAGGTTATAGAAATTAACTAAATAGTAGCCATTTTGGGAAAGAGTAAATATTAGTTTTAATTCATTATTCAAGGTCATTCTGCTAAATTCTTTTTTAAATTAAGGGATCGGGAAAGCAAAATTCAGCCAAAAAATCGATTTTTACTTTTTTATATCATTAAATAGTTTAAACTTTTATCTTTCCAATGATGTGTCACACATGTTTATATATTAAAAAAATAAGTGTTGAAATTATTCATGCTTTCTAAGAGTACTTCACAGCTTAATGGCCATTTAAACCTTTAATTGACTTTTTCTCAAAACTTTGATTTTTCATGTTTATATTCCTTTTTGACAATATCTATTAAACTTAAGAAGTCAGAATTTTTTAAATACTTATATTGTATACTTTAACACATGGATTTAATGATTTGTTGAGAATTACTTATTTTAGGCCGTGATATCTTACCAAAAAGGCTAATTTAAAAACGACTTTCAATAAATAATTTTTAATTAATTTTGAGTTTCACTTAGAAATAAAATGGTCTGTTGAAATACGTGAATCATGTTATTCTAACTACTCTATAAAATCTAGACCTCTATCTTTCACCATTTCTGAGAAAAAGGTACATAAAGTTGGCGAATTTAACATGGCGGAGATAGGTCTTTCCCGATCCCCTTAAAGGTAATATAATTATTGGATCTTGGACCACTTTCAGCCATTTATTTAAAAAATAATCATTTCTAGAAGCACACCAAAGTGCGAAAAAACAGAACTAGATCTTATTTTCACATATCTGTCAGTTTAATGATTCTCAACTTTTTGGCCTGAAAGTGCTTGATGCGCAAGACAATACGTATTATCTACTTTCATAATCCTTAACGGAAACTGGTTGCAGACGTCTCAGGCGGTCTATCGGATCCCGCCCAATTGGAAGTGCACCGCCCGCATGCTAGGACATCCACCCACGTAAGTCGAGACAAATCATCAATTTTTAATTAAAAATGTTTTGAAATGTTCTTCAAATTATAATAAATGCAAATTATAATAAACATGCAAAAAAACTCGGCGCTAAAATCTTCATTCCTATCCTTGGAGGAAAAGGGTAAAAAAAACAGGCTTTTTTCGGTCTTGTACACATTGCATCTTGCCCAAGGCGCCGCCAAGAGTGACTGTTGATCGCAACCCTGCCATCTAAAGATATTCTAGCGATTGCTGACGGCGGCAACGCATGCGCGCTGGAGCTGAACTTCGGAACGACAGACGCCCATGCGAGCAGGAACTGAACTGAGTTGAAAGAACATTAGAATATGTTTTGGCGGAATGAGGAGGTATGCTGCAGAATGTGGAATGCATAAAAAAGTGAGATAGATGTGTGCACAAAGACAAAATTAAGATGTATTAATAATTATGTAAATAGTATCCCCTTGTATATATCGTGTGAATAAGTATTATTCAATATAATATTTTGTAAGAGAAAGTGTATCTTATTTCTGGTGTCAAAGGAGCATGTTATTGTTTCAGCAAAGAGATTATTCCATATTACAGTTAAGCGTAAAGTAGTATCAATGCAAAAACCCTTGACGGGTTAAAAGTTTCTGACGCAGCACTTTATCTTATGCTCTAAGAATTTTAAATATGGAACTTAAAAATAGTGATATCAAATTTTGAGTGACGTTATGCTATTTCTTAAAAAATATATTTGTATTTATTTCATCATTTTATTTTTGTTTTATTTATAATCGCATGTGCAAAAGTTATGTTCAACATGAAAAGCTGCATAAAATTTTATTCGCTGTTGCTTTATCATTTACATCTTTCATAAATTCAAAATGTGAGTTTTGAAAGATATGATATAAAATTTAAGTGACGCCTTGATGTGACTTTAAAAGGTTTGTTTTAAAATTCAATTTAAATTATTTTTGACTTGGTTAAAATATTTTTTTACATCTACATAATACTTTTAATTTTCCAATTCACTGTTAAATATATCACTTTCATTGAATCTGTACTATTCATTGAAATGTATTTATTTCAATAAATTGATTTATCTTTTAATTTGACCATTTATCCATTAATTTGATCTGCTTTAAAAAGATTACGGAAGATTGAATTATAGTAGAACCTGGATTAACCGAGCTCCGATTAATCGAGGTTTCTGTTAACCGAGCCGATAACAAAGTCTGATTTTTTTTCCTTTTGAATGAGCCTTAAAAATAACCACACTCTTTAGCTCACTGTCCGTGCTATACAGGCCCTTCTGCCCCCAAAAGCACTCAACTCCTAAGAAACATTGGACCTGATAAGTCAATAGCGAACAATGCTTTGTTTCCAGGGGCTGTGTGAACTTTCGTAAATTTTTCAATTTGCATTTTAAAATTTACTACTGGTAGTTGATTTTCTTTTTAAATTTGTTAAGCTGTGAAACAGAACTTTACATATATTTCTTTTTATTATTTAAAAAACGTTCTATATATATTTTTTTAAAAGAGATGTTAAATTCGCAAGCACGGCGAGTTTTTACACACAGTTTCTATTAACCGAGATTTCCGATTCCGATTTACTAACAGTCCCAATTAGCTCGGATAATCGAGGCTGCACTGTATAATTAAAAAATCAATGTCGATCTTACTGTAAACGGGTTTCCCTTTTACTGAGGGATTTCAAGGCCGAATCAGCTGATGTTAGTTGCTGTTTCCGTGCTTGATTAAATAAGATTAATTAAACATTTGAAAATTACCAAATATAAAAGGAACTAAGTCAACAGAGTCTTTGCTTTATGGTATTTTTTAACAACGCTATAAGAAAATGATTTTAAATAAGAGATTTTAAATGTAACGTTTTAAATTTGACATAATTTTCACCAAACTTTCCTTTCTCTTTGTAACATTCAACTGAAAATATTTTTATTATTAGAAAGATAATATTATTATTTGCGCTACCTTAAAATTGGCAACTATAGTTAAAAATATCATCTCGAAATTTGAAATAAATCTCTCATATAAATATATTTTTTAATTTAAACTGTTTTGCAATATTATTATTTGGCCACTTTGGCCAATATGACGTAATTTCCTCCATTTACGACTTTTAACACATATCAATGAATTTATTATTTAAAAATTTTCTTTTTATTTTAATATTCACGTGTAAATATAATTTTTATGACGTAATTTTCAATGTTTTCCTGCTTTTATTGCGTAATCATTTAATTCTAATTTGAAAATAATTGATTATTTTATAATTTTCTTTCATTTTAAGTAAGCATGTGTAAAAACAATTTTTATGACGTAATGTTTAATATTTTCCTGCTTTTAACACGTTATCGTTTAATTCTAATTTAAAAGGATTTTTTTCTGTTTATAATAGTCACGTGTGAATAAATTTTTAATTTAAAGGATATATTATTCTTTGCGCTGTTTTAACAATTGGCAACAATTTAAAATAACCTTTTCTAAAATATGTAAAAAATATCTCTAGAAATTCTGAAAATTTTAATTTAAAATTGAAATAAACCGTCAAAAAATTAGGCAAGTTAAAAATAATAAATTCACTCTGCAAACTTCGAGTTTCTATTGAATGATTAAATTGAATGAAAATGATTAAATTCCCATGTATAGTTTTTTTTTTCCTATAAGACTTTTTTAATGAGACAATTTTATCCAGATTTAACATTAAATATCTCTTAAAATAATTCTTCGATTTAAAAACCGTCTACTTCAACGTTTTTATCAAACATTTCTCTATAATACTACCCATTTTAATATTTTTGTATGCAGTAATTTTCTTAATATTTGCGAAATAGACCTCTAGTCACAAAAGATTCTTTCAAAGCGGCGATGAGAGCGTTAGATTTTTTTTCCCCGAATAAGAGACAAAATGTAGTACGCAATTGCGTCAAAAGTTGGCGACACCAGAATTCTGATATGCTTATTATGTAAACTGTAAATATTGCAAAGTTAAATAAAAACAATTGTCTCGGGGTTATCAAACTTCATTGTTATTTATAAATAAAACATTTCAATTAAATTATTTATTATAAAAGAATTATTACATCACAATAGTTTTTATGCAAGGAAAATAATAATAATAATAATAATAATAATAATAATAATATGGATGTCAGTGATTATATATTGATTGACCGTCATAATAATAAAAAATGATATTATAAAGAGAAGAGCTGAAATGAATTATTTTTTTACGTTTCTGATCGTGTGATTTATATTCAAATAATAATTATTAATGTATATTTTTTGTAAAGTGATTGAAATTAAATATATTTATAAAATTTATGGTAATATTTTTATTGTTGAAAAATTGCCAAGAAATAATCATCATCAAATTGGCGTCATTATAATTGTAATTTTATTTAACTTAATAACAATTAAAAAATTACAAAGGAACTGAGAATAATGGTCAACTAACAGACTTTAAAAGAAAAAAAAAAGCACATTCACATGTGAAAAAAAGTATCAGAGAGTATCGAACTGCCTATCTTAAGATCAGTAGACGATGGCCCTTAACCACTCAGCCAGTGGGAAGACAAAATTTTTCTCCCCAAAAGTGGTTAAAAAGAAAGCATGTGTATGAATACAGTGTCATGCATTTTCGGTGAAATTTCCATAGAATGGCGAAGAAATATAGTCCGATTTTTCATGCGCATTATAAAACGAACAAGAGTCTTTCTGGAAACAAGTAAATTGTTATTTGGTTCATCTGAAACATATTTATTTGATTTTTAAAAAATCGCCCGTGTCATTTTCGAGAGAAAAAAAAATGGAATTATTTAACGAACGAGAGTTTTCTCAGAAAAAAGAAAAGTGTTATTCACCTCGCCTTAATCACATTTATATTATGTATCAATTTAAAGAAAATCGTTAGTACCGTTTTCGATATTTTGAAATTAGGAACTTCTTACATACCATACAAACGCTTTCGCTTTAAAAATGGGTATTTAGATCTCAAAATATACTGCACGTAGAAATGTAAAAATTTCAGTATACGATTAGACTTTAGATGTAAGACTGTTCTAGAAAAATCAGAACAATAGGACCTATATCTGCTGAGTTATTAAAAGGCGGCTTTTCGCGTTTTCTTTGATGTCGAGTTAGCCGTACATATGAGTTCCGCCATCTACGAGTTCTACAATACGATTTTAAGCTTAAGGCTGCGTCACTCGGAATACTACGGTCTTCCATGATAGGTCAATTCATCGTAACTGACGTAATATTTGATGACTGATTATTGTTTTCTAAACTATATAGAAAATTTACTAATAAAGGTAGAACAAATTTTTATAATTTGAAATACTCCTTATCAAGAATTTAATATCCAAATACCTGCAAATTATTTCAGTCTCTATTTTAGTCCTAAATATTGCATTTCAAAATTCTGTAACTGATGTAACATAAAATAGATAAACATATTTTCTGCCTTCATTGAAGTGTAAAAATTATCGAGCTATTGAGTTAAAAAATGTAATTTTATGTTTTTAATAACACTAGTAATGACAAATTATAATAGTTATTTTAATTAATTTTTGAACAATAAAAAAGAAAAAATGGCGTTTACATATGTAACTGACGTAACATTATAACCCCACAAAGACAATAATGGTACTTATCTTAGTTGGTGATCAGCAATTTACAATGCTTTCTTACTAGAAATTTTTTATAGAGCATAAAAATATTAGGTTGAGCAAAAAGTTCTGGGAAATTTTTAATCTAATAGTTATCAGAATTTGTATCGTATATAGGAGTACTAGTGGTATATTTATAAGAGTTTAGGAACTTTGGATCTAAAATGCCTATTGAACAGTATGATTTGCATGTGTTGAAGCGGCATTATTAGGGAAAAGGCCTTACGATTCTGAAAGCCGTCTATGAGATTAATGAGGATGAAGGTGCTGGTAACGGCGACAAACGTAGCCACCAAAACCGGCAGAAAGTCGTGTACTACACTGTAAAAAAAAAAATCTGTAAAGTTACTAAAGTTTTTCTAGGAAACTGGGATTCCTAGAACTTTTTATGTAACGACAACAACAAAAATTCATGCAACAGACACACTTTTGTGCCGAAAATTAAAAAATCTGTAAGGTTACTAAGAATTGTTTAGGAAACTGGGATGCCTAGAACTATTCATGTAACTGCAACCCGGGTTACAGATAAAATTTTAGCAAGATTACTGTAATTTTAAAAGATTCATTTGTAAAGTTACAGATTTCTGTAGCTTTACAAAAACTAGTTTTGTAGATTTGCAGCTTTTTTTGTACAGTTACAGATGAAAGTTTAGTAAGCATGTAACTTTACATCTGTAGAACTACAGATTTTTTTTTTTTTTTTTTTTTTTTTTTTTTTTTTTTTTTTTTTTTTTTTTTTTACAGTGTATGATTGTTTCTACTTTAAAGAATAGTCCTTGTTGCTTTTGTTGTTAATTTGCGCATAACAACGCAACTTCCACAAATTTTCCAGAACTTTTTGCTCAACCTAGTATCATGTTTTCCAATCATACCCTTAAATTAACTATATCATTAATTTTACCCCCATCCCAAATGATAATTTTCTATGAAACTGCCCTATAAGCTAAATTAAAAAATTCCATCGCAAACAATTCCTATTTGATTTAAATAAGCGGTATTTTAAATCCAAAAATCTTACTATGTCTCAATTTCAATGGAGCGGCTCTGATGGGTAAGCTACATACTTTGTTTTATTACGATGAGCTAAGCGAATCCTCTACTAGACTACACAAATTACATTTTGTCGTACACTTTACAAAAAAGCTATTCAGTATTTTGACTTGAAATTAAGCATAAAAATAAATTATGATCTGTATATTTGCACAATATTATTATTATTATTATTATTTTTTTTTTTTTACAGAATAATCTTTAAAAATTTATTATTTTAATTAATTTGTTTTACAAGTTTTCCATTACGGACGCATTTTTGCAAATAAAAAATGAAACATGTATATTTTCAAAAGAAAAAATATATCATGGAGTTAGTCATTATAAATAGAATCATGATTAGTTAAATAGTTTCCAGATTCCTTTGATTGAAATTTTTAAAATACCTTTTTTCATGAAAAATATAGCATATTTTTAATGAATTAAAATTTGTGAAAATTCAATTATTTTCATTCAATTATAAAAGTATTTTTCAGTGTTAAGAATTCCAATACATAATTTATTCTTATTACGTGAAATCATCTACGCAGGCAATACTTTCGGTTATATTATGATTTTTTCTTTGTAAAGTGACAACAAAAGAATTGTAAACAAATAAAATTAATTGTTAAATTCGTTATATCATAAATAAAAAAAATCTGAGGAAATTATTAGTTATTTGCTGAATTTACATTTCTAAAACTAAAATGCGCCAAAACATAAAATAACGTTTTTGCTTAATGAAGATGCAAAAATAATATAAAAAATATTGTTACTTTCAAATATTTATCTTATTAAATAATGCTTCGCAAATCCAAACAAAGCATGGCTTTTGCTAGTATAAATATATTTCATTTGAAATGTTTATTTCTGTTAAAAGACACCTATCCAGAGAATACTTGAATTAATTACAAAATAAAATACATTTATTCCGAATAATATAAAGTTTGGCTTATCTTTAAAAAAAGAGAAGAAATAGCTTCTCTATAATTCGACGGTTCATTGTTATGCTTTGTATTACATAAAGATATTTCATTTCAATATTTTATATTAAAAGGTGGCTATCCATAAAATGTTAAAGTTAATTAGAAAATAGAAGTTACTGTTATACGACAAAATACTTAATGAATAATCCAACAATTATTTAATAGTTTGCTTTTTATACAGACTATATTTACATAAAGTCTGTAAGCGGCGTAACTATTTAAAAATAATTGTATGATCACGATAACATAAATCTAACGCATCAAAGAATAAAAAATACAATCTCGTCATAAAAATGCATACATGTTATTTCTAATTTAAATTCGAGTAGAAAATTATTACTTAAGGCTAAATCACTTAACTTCTGGATATATAATGCAAATTACCGAAGCAAACATGAAGCATAATGACGAAAAAAAAAAAAAAAAGCGTAGAAATTCTTTTACGATGATAAATTAATTAAGAGGAGTATTTTGTTTTATTTTACAAAATTATTTTATCTTTATGTAGATTATACTTTTTGATTAAGACATTTCAAAGGCAATGTCTCAAAAATTAATTAAAATTAATTACAAGCGAATTCGCTATTATAAGATTTTTAAAGGATTGGGAAATAATTATGTAAAAGAATTATCATTTATTATAGGATTTACATTATTAATATTGAATTGTTTGTTAACATGCATGCTTTCTGCAATTTTCGTTCATAAATTTATTCTTATTTTAAATTAAATATCACTTATGTTTGAAAGTTTAGAGAATAAGAGAGGGCAATTAAAATTTCATTTTTAAAGCTGCGAGACGAATTTATTTGCAGTTAGATAGTTAACAATAGTGTATAAATGCAAGCATAACAATGAAACTAGTAATTTTTTTTCCTTTTGATATAGAATTTTAAAGGAAGTACATTTGAAAATGTAAATGTTTGTTAAAAAACAGTACGAATTAGATACATTTTAATACTTTTCTTCACTATAGTTTCGAATCTTTATTGTAACTGTTTTTCACAGTATTTTACCAAATATCTTATCTATTCTGAGTTAAACAGATTGTAAATCTTTGAAATTTAATTTAGATACAGCCAAAATAAAATACACATATATATGCTTAAAATGATCGATTACAGTACACATAAGAAGTCTAAAACCTTTTATAAATCAAATTGACCAGTTTTGTACACTACAACGGTGGCATTCTAAACTTCTGTAAAATGGTTAAAAAGGGCATTTTTAAATATTTAATATTTTTTTCATCTATTTTTTCTACTTTTCCTATGTATTTTTCTTAGGCTACTGAAATTCAATCCAAGAAACTGCTACTTATACTTTCAACTTTACCAATTATTGCCTCGCTCGTTTTCAAATCGAAGTGACGTATTTGTATAAATAAACAACATTTAGTTATCAAAATATTCCCTGATTAAGGGCTTGGGAAAGTCCAAAAGTACCAAGAAGTTTTTAAATAAACTGTATATTTTAAGCTTGTAACATCTTATTTTAGACGCGTCTTAAGTAAACCGGTAAGCTTTTTAAAGTTCATGTTGTATATTTTATGTTTTAAATTTGCAATATTTCCTTTGTAATCACAATAACTATCACTAACAAATAAATAACATTGTCGTCATAAAAATACTTTTCTTATAATTTTATTTCGACTTGATTTAGAACAATAACTTAAAGTTAACTTACTAAATAACATGCAATGTATAAACATTATAGTTTTTTGTTATATTAAAATTAAAATAATAGTACACTAAATTGTTTAAAGCTTTCATTAGGATCATTTAAAAATTGAAATATAATTTATGAAATTTTCACACATTGTTAATAATACTGCTAATAAGCTAAAATCATTTATTAAAACATTCTTCACGATAATTTTATTTTTTCATGAATGGAAAAACATCATGGATACGCGTTTAAAAATCTATAAAAAATTATATTTATTTACAACGATCACCATAAGTTTAAATCAAATTTTCTACTTTTTAAAACAAAATAGCAAATATATTTAGGTATGGTATTAAATCATATCAAAATTACATGATTTAAAAAAAAATTATCTGGACAATGCCATCCATCTTGATTAAAAAAGTTTCGGAGAAATTTTTCTTCAAAAATTTTCTATCATTTATCTGTGTGATTTCTAATTATTTGTGCTTTTGGTAGATAAATGATTAAAAATATGTTTTTGGGAGGTTCTTTTAAATTAAATTAAACGCAGTAAAGAAATTCTATAAATATATGCCTTTGATCAATGAAGCCAGTAAGGAAAGAATTAAGAGACAATTTTAAATTAAAAATATTTAATTGAAATCTCAGTAAAATGTATTTTGTCTCATTTGAATGCAAAGATACAGTACAGTCCCGATTATCCGCGGAATTGGGTGGCAAGAGCACCGCGGATAATAAAAATCGCGGATAGCTCGAAAAAGAGTGAAAATGGAGTGCAAACACGAAAAAAAGAAAATTCAACATAAAAGCTATGTTTTAGTGTACGAAAAACATAATAAAACGTTTAAAATACATACATATGCACAGCACATCAGAAACCTTTGCTTTACATCTAAATCACTGAAATAAAGAACAGTAAACAAGAAACAATGCCATACATACTGTACAAAAAAGAGCCGAGTTACACCTTTTAAAATAAAATCAGTAACTTGACTTTGCTTCTTACTTTGGAACCACCTTTTCTTTATTCTAAATTGTAAACTATTGTTTTTCTTTTAGTATGGAATAATTTGTATCTCGAAAATGAAGTTATTCTTAATATGCTCTCCTGGAATTTATCATAATAGTCTGATTTAATTGTTAAATATTTTAATTGCTGTGTTTACGCTTAGTTAATAAAATCAAGAAAAGACATCAAGACTTTATATCTAATATTTCAAACATGGCAATCGAATCTAGAAATATTCTTCTATTATTTTCAAATACACGAATTTTTCTTTTTATATTTATTTGTAGGATTTATTGTATTTTCCTTGCTGTTGGATTGAATTGAAAGAAAAAAAAATCGCTTTGCGGATAAACCGCACCGCGGATCACCCGCTCGCGGATAATCGAAGCTTTACTGTATTTAGAAAATATCTAAAAATTGTCTTTAAAATTACTGATACATGAAGCATAATTATTACAATAATAATGAGAAAAATGCATTCAAAGCAAGAAATGAGAAGATATATTTTCTACATGATAAGTAAACAAGGTATTAATTTAATTTTTTTCAGTAGTTAATAGAAAATAACTAACTTTTTCTGAAGTCAATTAAAAATGTTTTATTTTTATAAAAGCATATTTAAAATTATAACTGATTGGAAAATGAAGTTTAACTGAAGAATCCATTAAATGTAAGACTAATTAAAACAGAGCATATCTCATTGTAGGAAAGGATATTTTATGCATAGTGAGATAATGATCTAAAAGCTTGGGCATTTCGTACTATCGAACAAACATTAAAACATATTTACGAATGTTTATGTTTAAAAACTAAGATTCAATTAAATACGTATTAAACTCGTGAGCAGAAGATATCGGAAGATATGATTCAGAAAATATCTTTCTCTGATGTCATTGATTTTAATCTTCTTGGCTTTTGTGATATTTCCTTCTACTTAAATTCAAATTGTTCATTTTAAAATTCTGAATAAAAGAAAAGTTTTGTGAATCCAATTCAAACGTTTATAACTAACACGGATAATATATTTTTTAAGAACATTAACAATCCATTATTTAAATTTCCTGATGCAGATAGAGACTGCAGTACGTCGATATTTTACTATAGATCATAATTTATTTTTTTAAAGGAGATTTTTGCATTTAAAAGCATTTTCAATGGACATTTTTCAAATGTTAACATTATTTTAATAACGTTTGCTATTTTTAAAGTTGCATGATTTACCAAACATTACTTACTGCTAAATATATAGTATAACAAATAAAAGATTTTAAAAGACAAACGTTTATAGTTCAAGAAATAATGGTTTATTGACTGAAAATAAGTAAAAATTGAAACATATAATATTCAAGATTTTCATGAAAAAACTCCAGAATTAAAAGATTTTTAAAACAAATCAACCGACAATATTAGATAAAGGAATACACAACATGCATGCAATCAAAGTATAAATTTATTATTTTAAATATCAAAAGGTTTTGAAAATGTTACTTTCACTTCAAAGCTTTCCAGAGAAAGCAGATAACCATATGAGGAAGTATGAAATATTACATATGAAAACTGAGAGGAAGATTATCTGTAATATATTTCACGATTCAAATAATTCTTAGGCAGTGGGACACTTAAGACATAGACAAATTACTAGTTAAAATCTATGTCTTTGTAATGCGGAATTTACATTAACACATGATGAAGGAATACAAATATTTTAAAGCAAACATGTAAAGATAAGTAGTTAAAATTTATTTACAACGTTAATAATTAAATTGAAGTGTTTCTTTTCAACTTTTGAGTGAATATCGTTTAAAAGAACATTCTTCCAATTAATTTCAGTTTATTTGTTTTATCACAACGAATATCTTTACAACTGTGTGTGGCAAATCTTTTATGATTATGTTTTGGCGGAAAATTGAAAAATACACAGAAATAGCAAGAGAGATGAGAGTGATTACGCTATAAGAGAATATAGTTAAAAATAATTACTTAAAATCCCTTAGTATTATTTAAAATAATTTAATATGGAAAAATAGAAATAACATCAAAATGAAAAAAAAAAGAAAAAAAAACGTCCACTTGAAAACAACCAGGTGAAGAAATATTCAACACTATTAACCCTTTATCTACCGACAGTACTTATAAGTACCATTAAAATAAATTGTTATAAAATTCATTTAATACAATTAGTAGTAATACAGTTTAGAATGAGCTATAGATACATTACTTTATCTCACTGAGAAAAATGACGCTTTCAAATCTGAGTAAATCGATGTTTTCATTTTATTTTGAAACTTTTTGTTTCAAATATGAAAACCCAATGCTTTCAATTTTGAAATACCAGCCATACTCAGTTTCAAACAAAATTACTTTTTATTCGTTAAATGGGGTAAATTTCACCAAGGTAGTTCAATTTATTAACATTAATCACTATTTCTTATGATTTCGAATGAAGCGCTCCTGTCAGTAATATTTTATTACATGAAACGTGGCGAACTACATTTTTATTGTGTCCGCGGAAGAACATTTAAAAACCGTCGTAAGGTGAGATCGCAGAAGCGGAAGCGTAGAGGTTTTTTTGTTGTTGTTGTTGCTGCTCTACTCAAGGTTGCAAATGGACGATCACGTTAACGAAAGACTTCGGCAGTGGAATTTGGAAGAATTCGTCGACAATTTTGAAAGTAAGTTCATTCATTTTGTTGTTGTCGAAATTTTTTCCCATATTTTTATTGTTTTCACAATTTCTGTAAGTTGTCTTAAGATTAGGGTTAGCTATACACGATGTTTCACATTCGGCATTTTGATGATTGTAACATTAATGTTTTTGTCTTCATTTGTTCTTTCTGTTATTTTGACTACTAATTTTGATATATAATGCTTTATTTTTCATATAAAAATGATAATTTCAATCGTTAGACTATGAAACCCACGTAATCAACTTAATGTTTATTTGGCGCTTAAATTTTCACTTCGTTTATGAAATCCAATTTTTATTTAGATTCCCCGCCCCCTTCCCTCTTAAAGTTAGTTGCAACATTTGTTAAAAGCAGTAAATGAAACAAACAAGATTTTCCCTTTATGATTTGAAATTCAGTATTCTGTTTTTATATTGATAGCATATTATGAAGTTTAAAATAATGTGCATTACGATTTTTATATAAATACGTTTAATAGAATGAAAATAAGAGAATTTTTTTCTCATATTTAGTTATTCTCCGAAAATAACCGTACCCATAGAGTTTAATCTCACAAATATTCTGTATTCTTTTGTATTTATCTCAGCCAAATAATGAATTATTCTAGTTCTTAATCTTCCTTATTAATGAATTAAAATAAATATTAATGTTATAAATAGAGATGCACCGAATATTCGGTATCTATTCGGTATTCGGCCATGTTACCGAATATTCGGTTTGGCCGATTATCAAGCTATTCGGTATGCCGAATATCGAAGTATTCGGCTAAAAAAACTTTTTAAACATTTTATTAAAAACCGTATACAACTTCTAAGTTTAAGAGTCAACTTAAAAAGATATTCAGAATAATTAGAAACAGAATCATATTTAAATAAAAGAGAATGATTTTACATTATTTATTTGCTGTTTGTTAAGTATTATTTAAGAAAATTAACCAATCACAAGGATTTTCATAGGAATTAATTATGTACAGATGCAAGTTTCTGAATATTTTCCCGTAAATAATCTGTTTCTTTCTAAGATTTTCAGAACAACGTTTACAATCTCTGAAAAGGATTTCCCACTCCAGACACTGATGTAGAATGCATTAAAAAACTTCCTTGCTTAATCAAAGGGAGTAGAACAGTTATTCTTGTTAAGTTGCCACCATATAAAATTTGAATACATTGTATTATTTATTTACTTTTACTTTAGTCTCTTCCTGACCAACAAATAATATATGATCCTGCACAATATTTTCACAATTTCTCTTTGATTTTAAAATGTTTCTTTTAGAATTTAAGAAAATTTTATTCATCTGTTTTAATTCTCAGAAGAAGCCGTGAAATTTAAAATTTTACTAATTAAAAAAGGTTTATAACTATCCTCTTCTTGAATAACTCAAAACAGATTTTTTTCAGCATAAAGTTTACGGTACTTTTCGGTTAGCTGGGCGCCAGTGTTATATATATATATATATATATATACATACATACATGTATATATACATTATATATCTATGCATATGTTTTATATATACACACACATAGTATATATGTATATAAATATGTATGTATACATATTTATGTATACATAATACTGCCGGCCAGCTAACCGAAAAGTACCAAGTTTACTTGAAAAAAGCTCTTTATTAAAATAAAAGTTTCTGTTTTAAATATTATCTAAAATTGTTTTAAAATTTAACATTTTAATGGCTATAAACTTTGAAATATAAAAGTATTCGATGAGCCAAATATTCGGTATTCACTTCACATGTAGGCCGAATATTCGGTGCATCCCTAGGCACCAAAAAAAAAATTGCTGATAAAAAGCTTCGAAATTGATTTGATTCTGTACTGTTGCACATGTTTTCATACGTACTGGAAATTATTAAGTGTATAAATGTATGCATGTTGTTTCTGTAAGATATTTTAATACCATATAACATTTGACTTTAGCATTTGTCATGTATTTAATTTCTTCCTGATTGAATAATATGTAGGGTAGATGTGCCAGTAGTAGACACGCTTTAATGTTTTTGGTTTATAAAAAAAATAACCAATAAACTTTTAGCATTATTTTGTTTTTTCAAAACTCCCTCTTGCATGTTTTATAATCTGGATTATTATTGACACCCTTAATCAAATCAATCATTAAACAGAAAATAATGTTTCAAAGTTTATGCAGTTTTTCAGTGAAAATCTTAATGAAGATTCTATGAGCCGGCTTCATTTAATAAATTTATATATTCTTCAATTTTTTTGAAATATTTGAATATTTTTAATGGAGTAGTAATAGAAAATAGATAAGCTAAAACCTTTTAAAATCTCCAAATGCACAAACACAGCGGTAGAAATGATTAAAAAAAGTCACTGGTCCCAAGGACCAGTAAACATCAGAGTTTACTGGTCCGCAGACATCATCACTGGCCCTCTACATAAAATTATATTAAGTACCTTTAACACTTTGAGTGACCCCCCCCCCCTCTCCTCCTCCGAGAATATAAACCAAACTTCCTTTCAGTTACCCAAAATTTTCGGCATAATAAATTGTAAAATTATAATTTGCTAAAATTTAAATAAGTAGTACATTAACAAAAACTGAAATTATTAATTATGTATTTTATTTCCGTTTATTTATTTTAACTGGCTAAGTTTTTATGCTTATTGTAATGTTTGGTTGCGGTTTTTGTCAGGGATGGGAAAATTTAAGTTTACCTGTCAGAGAGGGAAAAAAGTTACTTGCTTCATCGGAATGTTAAAAGACATATTGAATAGATTTTTTTTTTTTTTTTAACCGAAATTTTTCTAATTTACCAATGTTTTTGAAGACAAAATAATATTTTGTATTTATCGCTAATGCTGCTTGGGGACAAGCATTAACAAATGTTATTAAATACAAGAATATTGTTTTGAATTTTTGCTTTATGGGCATGCAGTGCTCATACATGCAGTATTTTTTACTTACTGCCACATGCATGCACAATTTTTTTTTATTTTTTTCAGGGTCAAAATTGATTTTGACCAGGACACTGGATAAAAGTGGTTTTAACCGTCCAAAATTGGTCAAAAGTGGTCAGAAATGGTCAAAACTGTTAAAAATGGTCTTAATTTTAATAATTATTTTTTCTTTGCAATTAAAAGTAACTTAATAAGTAATAAAAGTAATAGGCAGTTAAAAAAATAATACACTGATAAGTTAAGGAGGCTCATTAGTAAAATATGCTTATGCAATACAATAAGAAAGCTAGATCCATAATTGCCCTATCATTGTTAATAGTGTATCAACAGGGAAAAAAAATCGTTCTTCCTTTCAGCTGTTGATACAGGAGCATCTAAGAAATCTGCCCAGTATTGTTTAAAACTAGCAGCTGATGCTAAAGAAGAGGTAGAAACAGGGTTGGCACGGTTTAAACCAAGTGGTTTTAACCATGGTTTAAACCACGGTTTAAACCAATTGGTTTTTTTGTCAAAAAAACCATTTGGTTTTTTTAGAAAAAGTCTAATATAATATTTTCTCTTGTTTGTAATTTAATTGTTTTAAATTATAGATAGAAGTAATTTCTACTTTTAACACTTCATCTCAGCAGTCAACATGAGACATAATGAGCCTAGGTCATGTTTCTATGCATGTAGAAGGAAAATTAGCATGTGCTGATGAACATATCTGGTACTCTAAAGATTTTCCTTAAAACATGTGAAATTAGAAAAGATAAAATAGATAAATATTATTCAATATTTAGCATAAAATATTTTCATTTTAAAAATGCAGATTATTTACAGCAGTTAATAACAAAATACAATGATCTTTAAGATTTTGGTTAAGGCTGTTCTTAACTGCTCTGCTCAACAAGCGCAAAACGTTTTGACATATTTACAAATTCATTTTTTAACGGAAAGGTATAAAATTGGAAAGCCTGGCCACAGAAGCGATTTGGAATTGAACTGTTTTTTCCATCTTTTGATCAATCGATTACCTATTGAGTTATCAGCAAATTCGATCACGTGACAAACCCGTTTTTCGCCTGCTCTTGAGAGCTTTTTCTCCCTTTGCGAAGAAATTCAGTTCAAAACGCCCACTTTGACTATTTTTTGAAAGATCTATTGAGTTAGCAAAAAAATGGAAAAACAGCTCAATTACATAGTTTCTGAACAACAACACCAGCTAGTTTTGATCATTTTCGCACAAAAATAAATTAAAACTTATGTCAGGAAGTTGCCTTTTTGGATTTGAGAACAGCCTTGTAAAAGAAAATTTTCTGGATTGGGATTGGGGAAGATTATCCTTAAAGAATTTAAAAGAGTAGCTTAAGATATCAAATTGAACAACACAGCTTGCAAAAATTGAATGCTATTTATAGCATTTCAGTAATACCAATCAATCTTTTCTGTTAGTTGCTGAATCTAATGGCCAAAAATGTTGACTTGGACACTGGGAGTTATCACTCAGAAAACAAAATAACCAGAAGTATTTGGATATTAAAAAAAAATAATAATAATAACAACCACAGAATAATATATTATATTCATGAAATTGCATCAAATGTTTATTGATTGATTATTATATTATTAATCAAAGGATTCTTCATACGATTTGCAAGGTATCAATGTTTCACTGCGTAGAGCAGTTTACTTTGAACATAAGACATAGGTGTTACTAATAATGTTTAAATTAGAAATGATTTCAATTTTCTATATAATTGATTGTAATTATTTAATTTAAATATTTTCTGAAGTTATATTACTTACATAATAGCCAAAAATGTTTATTTTATCAACAGATATGCATCTGTATACAATAGGAAATTATATTTAAAAAAACAGACAGTTTTGCATTTTATCTAAGTCTGGTGCTGCACATTACTTGAATCTTGTAGGACAAGATATTACAAACACAAACAAAGTTAATTCAATAATGAAGCATGTTATTGAAATGAAAAATTGCAGATGAGCATGAAGATAATATTGATAACATTGTTAAAATCATTAACAACGTATACAAAGAAGTAAAACATTTATAAAATCAACTTAAGCCTATTTCCCTTGCTTTAGATAAACTTAAAAAAGAAGATGCTACTATATCTGATGCATGCGACGAATGGTTAAGATTGCTAAAAGAAAAAGATCTTGAAACTTATTCTAAAATGATACAGTCTCGATAAAAGAGCTTGTGTATAAAAAATAATTAAAACATTTGTGTTGTATCTTGGTGTTGTAATTTATGTTATGGCTTTTTTAAATTTGGTATTTGCTGGTGTTATGTTACTTATATTATGACATTTTTAACAAATGTTAACTTTGTTTTTAACATATGCTAGTAAAATATATTTGATTAGTAGTAAATAAATTGAATAGTCAATTTCAGTGGTCAAAATGGTCAAAATTGATTTTGACCAGGACGGTTAAAACCGGTTTAAACCGCTGGTTAAAACCACCATGGTTAAAACCGAGACAACCCTGATTTTTTTACTATTTGCTTTTTACAAATTCCCTTTCCCCTCTCTTTTTTTAGAAATAACGTTTGGAAAATGTTGGTATTTTGTTTTGAAAATATCATTGTTTTTGATTGGACTTAGATCAATTTTAATATTTATATGAATCTCAGAATCATTATCATTACAAAATTTTATACTATTTGCTTTTTACAAATTTCTCTTCCCCCTCCCCCATCTCTCTCGCTCTCTCTTTTTTCATAAAATAACATTTGGAGAACTTTGGTATTTTGTTTGTAAAAGCATGTTAAAAGATAGATTGAATAGATCTTTATTTTTTTATTTTATTTTTTTTTTTTAACCAAAATTTTTCTAATTTACCGATGCTTTTGAAGACAAAATAATATTTTGTATTTATCGCTAATGCTGCTTGGGGACAAGTATTATAACAAATGTTATTAAATACAAGAATATTGTTTTGAATTTTTAATATTATCTGTTAACCTTATATTAATTTTTATAATGAAATTGAATGAGTTTTTGAATATCCCTTGCATATTCTCCCTTGATCGTCTGTCATCTTTTTTGTTATGACCGACATTTTTTTTAGCGATTTTGCAACCCTGACTATTTTCAGCGGTAGAATTGATTTAAAAAAATCACTGATCCCAAGGACCAGTAAACATCAGAGTTTACTGGTCTGCAGACATCGTTACTGGACTGCTACATAAAATTATATAAGTACCTTAACCCTTTGAGTGACACCCCCCACCCCTCTCCTCCGCCGAGAATATAAACCAAACTTCCTTTCAGTTACCCAAAATTTTCGGCATAATAAAATGTAAAATTATAATTTGCTAAAAATTAAATAAATAGTACATAAACAAAAACTGAAATTATTATGTTTTTTATTTCCGTCTATTTATTTTAACTGACTAAGTATTTATGCAAATTTTATGCTTATTGTAATGTTTGGTTGCAGTTTTCTCAGGGATGGGAAAATTTACGTTTACCTGTCAAAGAGGGGGAAAAGTTACTGTTAGTTACTGGTCCTTCGGACCACTAAATTTTTTAAATTAGTGGTCCGATTGAATTTTTAGTGATCTCGGACCAGCGGACCACCAAGGATTTCGAACGCTGAAACACATACAGTACCATGACACAAAAAACTACATACGGCCGTTCCAAGGATTCTTGGATCTCCTTCTTCAGTGCGAGGGGCGCGGGGGTGAATCACAAAAATAGCCAGGGTCTATAACCGAGGGATTCTTTGACCTCATTTTAATCTTTTAATATTTTTTTTTATCACACTGAGAAAGGGGATTCAAGAATACTCTTTGAAACGGCCGTATGTGGTTTTTTGTGTCATGGTATTGTACGTATTTGTGCATTTGAACATTGTAAAAGGTTTTAGCTTATGCATTAAAACTCGCACAAGATGGTTGATTTATAGTAATAGATAACTTATAGTAATAGAAAACTTTAAATTTTATGAATATACTAATGGCCATTTACAAAATTTCATTTATTTTTTAGGTTTATTATCATTTATTTTTTAGGTCCATTACTGGAACACTTAATTAGTCAATTTCCAGTAATGGACACCCCATGTAGACATTGCTAAAAAATGCAATTTCAGTAATGTTCATACAGTATCTGTTATCTTATTAACTTAAACATATAAACGGATCATTGTATATACCCTGTATTATAAGATGCAAACATTACACGACACTTTATTGTACAGTAAGTAAATTAGTAGTGATAGGGATGCACCGAATATTCGGTATTCGGACATCTCACCGAATATTGGCGCACCGAATACTGAAAAAAACCTTGCACAACTTCTAATTTTAACTGTCGACTTATAATGATATCCAGAACAATTAAATAAATAGAATTATATTTAAATAAAAAAAATAATAATTTTACATTATTTGCTGTTTGTAAAATTAAAGTTAAGAAAATTAGTAAATTAATGTTTAAAAAAAAAAGATTTTCTTGACCACATTATCTTTATTAAAAGTTTGTTGAAAGATTTTAGGATCGCAAATTTCAGAGACTAATCTAGGATGCCATTTAAAATTTTCCTTGCTGAGTTGCCATCATTTGTATAGATTGTATTATTTATTTTTACTTTAGTCGCTTCCGGACAAATAAAGAGTATATATGACCCTGTGAAGTTTTTCTTCCAATTTTTTTCACAATTTCTCTTTGATTTTAAAATGTTTGTTTCAGAATTTAAGAAAATATTCATTTGCTTTAATTCACAGATGAAGTCATGAAATTTAAAATTTTATTAATTAAAAAAGTTTATAACTATCCTATTCTTAAGTAACTCAAAGTAGATTTTTGTTTCAGTATAAAGTTTACTTATAAAAAGCTCCTGTTTATCCAAATGTTATTTTCTGTATTAAGTATTATGTATTTTTTTAAATTAATATTTTAATGCCTTTGAAATAAAAAATTATTTGTCCAGCCGAATATTCGGTAATTCGGTTCGCCTGTAGGCCGAATATTCGACATTCGGCCAAAATCACTATTCGGTGCATCCCTATAAATTAGCAAAATAAAATAAATAAATAAAAATAAAAACATACAATCACGGGTGATTCTGTTCTAAATTTTTCGAAAATTTAAATCTTCGGTTATGAAAGTTTTAAAATATCGGCCATCCGTCTGAAAATTCAGACATAAAAAAATCCTAAATTTTGACAAATGGGAACCAAAAAAATCCATTTTATCAATACATCATGGGGAAAGTGCGAATTTTGTCAAAGCATTGCAGTGAAAAATGAAAATTCCGTCAAAGGATCACAGGGGAAAACGTGAATTTCGTCAAAGTATCGCGTGGAAAAAACGTGCTTTTCATCAAGAGATCGCTGAAAAAGAACTCAAATTTTGTAAAAGGATCACACAAAAATGCTAATATCATCAAAGGATTACAAAAAAACACTAATTTTGTCAAAGGACTGTATAAAATACCTGAATTTCATCAGAGGATGATGGATAAAAGCCTGAAGTTCATCAAATGATGATGGAAAAAAGCTTGAATTTCATCAATGGATGATGGAAGAAAGCCTGAATTTCATCAAAGCGTGACAAAAAAAAGCCTGAATTTAGTCAAAGGATTGCAAAAAAAATCGAATTTAAGCAAAAGATTGCCGGAGAAAATACGAATTTTATCAAAAAATCGCATGTAAAATGCAAATTTTGTCAAAGAATTGCATATAACATGCGATTTTCGTCAATGGATCGCATAATTAGCCCCAGAGTAGGATCCCCCGCCCTCTATTGTAACCATTGAGATAATTTGCTGTGAATTTCAAAAGATTTATTTTTACTCAGAATCACCCCTGCATACAAGTTACAGTTTACCTAGATCTCTCAAGGTTAACATCAGTTTTGCACAAGTTAGCAATTCATAAAGGTAGGATGCTTTTTAAGTTCCTAACATTTTGAAAATGCTTTGAAATTCAGGAGATTTGGTTTATCCTTACATGTAGTGTGACAATCATAATGAAAAGCTTAAAATTTTTGCTTTATCTTTTTATTGTCATAGCTATTAATATAATTGTATTTAATATTATAATTCCATCTCTTATTGTATATTAATTTTTTTATAGATTGATTCTGAATTCAAATTAATTTTTGATGAAAGGAAAGGCGACAGCTTTTGTTCAGAATTTGGAATAGTTTCAAATTCCATTATCTTACAAGGTAGGCATTGCGGAAGGTCCGCAGCTAAGGAATTTGCAAATTGGCTTGAATTAGATATGAGTACAGCTGAACCCTGCAATGAAAGTATGCAGTAAATATTTATGTGCATGTATAGTAAATTTCTAAATGTATATTCTATAGTAAATTCATTACTTTTACTAAAATAAATTTAACTGTTCTATTAACATTTTTGACAGGGTGTTTTTGTGAAATTTTGCGATTTTTTGTCCCCTAATACTTGTGAAAATAAAAGTAGCATAATAAAAAAATGATCCTTTTTTGGGGGGGTGGGGGGAGGGGGTGCATTTTCTACCTACAGACTCATTTACATTTCTATATATGAATCTTCCACAAAAAGTATGAATGTCTTGTTCAACATACACAGTTAAAAATTTAAATACATGTGAAAGGGCCGTTTTAATAGAATAGAAAATAAAGCAAATTTTATGATGTTGTCCTTGTGTAAAAAATACAATTCTGTGAATGGTTCTTTTTGTGAAATATAATTCTGTGAAGGATTCATTTTAGGAAATGGAATTCTGTGAAGGGTCCTAAAATCAGGGGTGGCAAAAAACTGTTTTGTAAAAAACCCAGATTTATATATAATTTGCTATTGCATACAACTACATATCTGTTGATAAAATAAACATTGTTGGATATTGTATCTATAAGAAATATAACTTCACTTGAAAATATTAAAAGTAAATAGTAGTCAATTAAGTAGAAAATTGAAATAAATTTCTAATTTAAACATTATCTATTAGTAACGCTATGTTGTATATTCAAAGAGTAAACTGTTCTACATAGTGAAACATTGATACCTTGAAAATCGCATGAAGAATCTTTTGATTAATAATATAATAATCCATAAATATTTGATGCTTTTTCATGAAAATATAATGTTCTGTAGTTATTATTATTTGTTTTAAATATACAAATACTTCTGGTTATTTTGTTTTCTGATGATACTCCAAGTGTCCAAGTTAAAAAATTTTACCGTTAGATTCAGCAAGTAACAAAAAAGATTGGTTGGCATTATTGAAATACTGTAACTAGCACTCAATTTTTGCAATCTGTATTATTCAACTTCATATCTTAAGTTAGTTTTTAAAATTCTTTAAGAATAATCTCCCCCAATCAAGAAAATGTTCTTTCACAACTTGACAAAATCTTAAAGATCATTGTATTTTGTTATTAACAGCTCTTAATAATCTGCATTTTTTAAATGAAAATATTTTATGCTAAATATTGAAAATTATTTATCTATTTTATCTTTTCTAATTTTGTATGTTTTAAGATACTAGGGGGCTCTGCCCCCTATGAGCTACGCCCGGCAACCCCCCCTTCCCAAATTTTGGTAAAATGCCCCTCAAAAAAGGTTTTTATTAAAAAAATTGTTTTAGGGAAAAAGTATCTAGAAATTCAGAAAGTAGACAAAATTTGCAACAAATTAGATATATGACATTATGACTTAGGATGAAGGGGAAGGGGGGATCTGCCTCGGAACATACGCGCGGTGTTGCGTGGACTATGTTGCGCAATTCCACTTAACCACTCACACGTTTACATTTGCCCTCCCATCTCCCCTCCGAACTTTCTCTAAAAGGTTTACTTAAAAATAAGTTTTTTGGGTTGTTGAATCCGAATTTTTAACTTCCACCCCAAATAGTTGTTTTTAACTTAAATTTCTTATTGTTTTAGGTGAAAAGCATAACGAAATTCAGAAACTAGACAAAATTTGCAACAAAAAGGATATATGACATTATGACGTAGGATGAACGGGGAGAAGGAGTGCTGCCTCTGAACATGCACTGCGGCGCTACATGCACTAAGTTATTACGTCCAGGCAATAGGGATTTTACCTGGCAAAATTAATACTAGTTATGGATTTCGACTCAACTTATGGTTTTTGGGTCGCTGAATCCGAATTTGTAACTTTCCACCAAAATTTCACCCGGCAACCTCCCAAAAAATTGTTTTTTTTGAAAAAATTTGGTTTTTGAGAAAAGCGCGCGGGGAATGTTCCGAGGCAGCCCCCTCTCTCCCTGTTTATCCTACGTCATAATGTCATATATCCTATTTGTTGCAAATTTTGTCTAGTTTCTGAATTTCGTAATGCTTTTCCACTAAAAAAATAAGAAATTAAAGTTAAAAACAACTATTTTGGGGGGTTTTCGGTGGGGGATTTTGGGGGTAAGTTAAAAATTCGGATTCAGCGACCCAACAAACTTAAAGTAAACCTTATAGAGAAAGTTCGTAGGGGACATGGGAGGGCGAATGTAAACGTGTGAGTGGTTAAGTGGAATTGTGCAACTTAGTCCACGCAGCACCGCAGCGCATGTTCCGAGGTAGATCCCCCCTTCCCCTTCATCCTAAGTCATAATGTCATATATCTAATTTGTTGCAAATTTTGTCTACTTTCTGAATTTCTAGATACTTTTTCCCTAAAACAATAAAAAAATTGATTTTTTAATAAACTTTTTTGGGGGGCTTTTTACCAAAATTTGGGGGTGTTGCCGGGGGAAATTTTGGTGGGTAGTTACAAATTCGGATTCAGCGACCCAAAAAACATAAGTAAGCCTATTTCCAGAACTACCATTAGTTTTGCTAGGTAAAATTCCCTATTGCCTGGACTATTATCTATTTTATCTTTTCTAATTTTGTATGTTTTAAGATAAACTTTTAGAGTACCAGACAAGACATGTTCATCAGCACATGCTATTTTTCCTTTCACATGCATGGAAACATGATCTAGACTCGTTATGTCTCATGTTGTCTGCTGAAATGAAGTGTTAAAAGTAGAAATTACTTCTATTAATAATTAAAAGCACTTAAATTACAAAAAAGAAAAAATGTTATATTAAATTTGTTCTAAAAATACCAAATGATTTTTTTGACCAAAAAAAAAAAAAAAAAAAAAAAAAAAAAAAGAAACGGTTTCAACCGTGCCAACCCCTCCTAAAATGAACCATTTTTTTTCTTATTGACCCATATCTTATTCTAATGAAACAAAGTTTTGCTCTGTGCGCTATGACTAGAAAAAAATTACGAACTGTACATCAAGGCTGAAAATTTGAGTGAGGGTAGTCCAAGGCTCATGGGTGCAAGTCTTCCGTGGGCTGTCACCAGGACATGACATATTTGTCTTTTAAAAATTCCCTAGAGCAGTATCAAGATGAATTTTTTTTAATATTACGTATTTGCACACATTCTTAAATTTTATATACTTTAGCCTTTCAACTTCAGCTGGGGGAAAGGGGGAATCAAAAATATTTTCAGTCCTGGCACATTTTGTAACTTGGAACCATGCCAAGACCTTTTCTGATGCACCAGAGAATTTTCAATTTTTTGTTAATTAGTCAAGATATTAATTAAAAATGATAATGAACTCTCATCAAAACCTCATCTCTTATTCTGCGTCAACCAGTAATGCATGCCTAGTATCAGATTGTGCATTAGGATGAAAGGAAGATCCAAACATGCATTTTACTTTGTGTTTTTTCACAGTTTTGTACGGATGGAGCTGATGTGAAAAAAAAACACACATTTCTTTATCAACTAGATATCAGTATTTTTGTTTTCGAATTTTTGTTATGGGATCTATAACTCTCATATTTATATTATAACTACAGAATATCTTAAACAATTCAGACAAGAACTAGTGAAATAAACCAAGTGAAAAAATGTCTTCTTAAAAGTAGTTTTATCACTAAAAATAAATATTTTTTCAAGAATTTTTTCATTTAAAAATATAAATTCAGACAAAATAGAGTCAAATATATAAAATCATAATTTTGAGGTTTATTTAATGTTATCATATGCCTGGGCAATGGCAGTTCAGCTAGTAGGTGTTATTTTTAAGATTATGATTTCAGAGAAATCTAAAGTTTGGTATTTACAAAGTTTTTTCCTCTTTCAGAAATTTTTTGTGCATTAATTTTACTCCCAATGTTACTTTACCAAGGAGTATTTAGAAAATCTGGTTCCAAAAATTCTAAGCACATAATAATAAAACCCACTGGGACCCAGTCTCTTGATCATTTCATCCAATTTCTGTCTGTATGTATCCTTCTATTGTATAATTTACATAATCACATAGCCAGAGAGATGGCTGAAGCACCCCCGAAAGTTTAAAAAATCTTTCTCTAATTATGATAGATATAATGATGATAGATCTCTATTGATAATAAAATATCCGCTGGTAACTAATTTTTAATTCTGTCTTGCACCACTTTCTCAAACCAAAATATTTTCACATATACACTACCTGACATTGAAAATGCAACACCAGGAAAGAGTGGCCAGAAAATGATGAAACTCGACAAACAGAGAGAGACAGCAACGGACAGTAGTTGAATTGAACAATATTTCGAAAATATAGCCATAATACAAAGCGAGAATAGCATCAGCTCAGTAGGATGTAGGACCACCGTGGATAACGATACACGAAGCAACACGTCTAGGTACAGAGTCAATGAGAGTACTACAATGGTTCTGGTCGATATGGGAACATTCAGGGTGTCTTGAACACACTGCAAAGTGGAGGTAGAGGTGGCTTGCGGGTTCACTACTGCTTTTCGGGGGAAGCGTCTATCCACATGTGCTGACGTCACTCTGGCTGCACTAGCACCCTTCAAACTTTCCACATTTCCTCGTTCCAACCACCTTCGCCACAGCGGTGCACTGTGGATGCATACAGATGTGTCTCAGCTGCGAATATGACATATGGACCAACCTGTCCGTCTCAGTCCAATCACCATGCCCTTCGTAAAATCGTCTGTCTGCTGTAAATGTCTCCGTTGACAGTGGCCTGGCATTCTCTGCTAATACACGCGTCCTGGGAGACAAGAACAAAATTTCTACGATGCTTTCCCTAGCAGAAGTAAAGCTACGAATACTGCCCATTTTGCAGGTTCCTTCCGTTATATCTTATTCAACATGCACTGGAGAGCTGCGCATTTCATATCGTTTAAATAACTCTATCACATGCATCTATCCTGAAATTTGAATAAATATCTGTCCTCTCCTACTTCTTGGTGTTGCATGTTCAATGTCACATAGTGTACTTTGACAATGTGTGCAAGTGAAATGTACTAAAAAGTTTTATCTTTTAAAATAGTGATACGAATAGAATATAAAAATAGTCACCAGTACGTTTTCTGTCTTTTTGATCATAAAATAAAATTTCACTTAAAAAAAAAAAAAAAAATAGAATTTTTGACATGGGTATCAAGTATACTATAAGGAGGAATACACCTTAGTTTAAGCCTTGTTTATTTTTTTATTCACACTTTAAAGTGTGCAAATTATTGCTATCATATCAGAAAAAATTCCAAGATTGAGCCCCCTCCGAAGGAAAATCCTGGTTATGGGTCTGCCAATAACTCTTGTGATTGTTGATTTACATTAAAATATTAGTTGTATTATTATAAATATCAAGTATTGTATTTTTGTGAGGTTTATATGATAACAACAGTAGGATAATTATCACGTTTTTGTTTTTAAAACTATTCAATTAAAAAAATATTTTGTAATGAATTCTAAAATTACTACATAAATGTTACCCCACAAAAATGTAACACTTCTCATTATTTATTTATTTTTGAATTTAGTTTGTAAGTGCTGATAATTCTGTATTTACATCCAAATCTTGTGAAAGATATATGCTATTGGATTATTGCAGCAAGATTGCTATTGAAAATTAAGTGTGTAGTATTTATGCATGGGATACAGTACTTACAGGAGCTCACAAAAAGAGTTCATTACACGACACAAAGTTCTTACAATCTGTATATATTTCTGAAGTGCCCTAAATCATGCTGCTTTTGTAAATTGTTCACAGGGTGACAACAATCAAGAAATTATTGCACTTATTTTTAAAATGTTTTTCTTTTGTTTATAGGTAGTGCCAAGGCATCGAAAAGTTTATGAAAGAAGACAGACTATTGGGTGGAGACTGTAAACAACCGCTTGTATTAGCTATTGGGAAGTTAAACCCTGTACAAACATTAATTTTTGAAAACCATTGTATAAAAACAAGTAGTATGTTAAAAGCAGTTGATTTATGCTTTAAGATAACATATTTTAAACTTGGAATTTTCTCCTTACTGTAGTAATGTATGGAATTTTCTAAATGTCTGTTTTTATAAATGTGATGCACAAAATGAAATGGCATCTTGTATCAGGGAACTGAAAGAACGGATTTTTTTAAGTGTGTAAATATCATATTTTTACTTTGCATTGTACCAGTATGAAACTTTTCATCCTAGTTATCCTTTTTTTATTATTATAGATATCAACTGAATGTCATAATATTTTAATCTAATGTAAATTTTATTTCATTTGAGATAGTCATTTGTTTGGGGCTGGTGTAGGAAAGCCTTTCATCTCCTTACTGTAGTAATGTATGAAACTTTCTCAATGCCTGTTTTATACTAAATGTGATGCACAAAAAACAAAATGAAGTGACATCCTATATCAGTGAACTAAAAAGGACTATTAATATAATATTTTAATCTTAATGTAAATTGTCATTTGAGAAATAAATATTCTCATAGGGAGTTGGGAGAGGGACTTTAATATTTCTGCACTTGTTTTTAGACTGAATTAAAAGAACATTTAAATTCTGTTTTTTTCTTATATTTTATCAGCTACAATTTGTATTTAAAAATTTGCAGCCATGTTTTGCTCACTTTGCAAAAAAAAATTTCAAAATCCACATGATCTTTGCCGTCACATTCGAAATTATCATAAGACATGTATACTTAAGCGGTATGTGTGTTATGATGAAAGCTGTAGACAAGCATTTATGAAGTTGTTTAACTATGAGAGACATCTGAAAAGATTTCATGCTAGTGACGTAGAAATAGACATTTCAGAAAGTCGTAATTTTTCAAATCAGCCGATAAATAGTAAAGATGGTGATTTGTCTTCTGATGATTTACCCTCAAATTGATATTTTCAAATCAATTTTTTGGGTGATTCAGAAATATGTAAACATGAACAATTTCAAAAGGATATTTTGCAATATTGCAGTGAAACATGTAGCAAAAGCAGTGTACTACTGTTCTAGTATTATCTCATCTATCAATAGTACTTCATCTTTTCTGTACAATACTGTAAATTATTTAAAATCAGAAACAGTGAATTTTTTAACTGAAAATGGAATGAAATGTGAAAAAAACACAAAATCACTGATGGCAACATTTGATTTTGCTGCTTCTTC
This sequence comes from Maratus speciosus, assembly GCA_963932465.1. Taxonomy (NCBI): domain Eukaryota; kingdom Metazoa; phylum Arthropoda; class Arachnida; order Araneae; family Salticidae; genus Maratus; species Maratus speciosus. The sequence continues at coordinate 160,169,829 of OZ010798.1, read as the reverse complement.
ATTGTCTACATTTTATTCAAAACATAAAATAGTCAATGCCATTAAAGCAAGTGGTCGCTATGTTGAGCCAAAGGAGATTGCTTTAGGTACACGATATGAACAAAAGTTTATAGATGGCTACCTCACCAAATTCTTAAAAATGACACATGCCAATACATAAGTATAGTAGACACAATGAAAAAAATTATTTCTATTGATGGATTTTTGCATATTTTCAAAACATACAAACAAAACAAAAGTCTTAGAAATGCAACCCTTTGTAGTATCCAAGATGGATTTTATTATTATTCCAATGCAATTTTAAGCTCTGTGGATACAATAGTAATCGAGTTGTATATAGATGATGTGGAGCTTACAAAATCCATTGGGGTCACATACCGGTGTACATAAATTGGGATTCGTATATTTTAAAATTAAAGATTTGCCTGTGCACCTTCAATCTTTGTTAGATTCAATATTTATAACTAACATACACTATTCTCTTGATGTCGAAAAATATGGTTATCGGACAATACTAGATAGACTTGTTCATGATTTGAAAAAGCTTTCAGATGAAGGTATAGAATTTCAGGGAAATATATACAAAGTTGTAATTTGGCAAGTGGTAGGTGATAATTTAGGGTTGAATAAACTGCTGGGGTTTGTTGAGAGCTTTACTGCTATTTTTTGTTGTAGATTTTGTCTAGCAAAAAAATATATTTTGTATAAAAATATAAAGGAAGATATTAGTTTACTACGTAATAAAACTGAGCATGACATGCATGTTAATAAAGTGTCTTCTGGTGACATAACAGTATCAGAATGTGGTGTTAAAACTCCTTGCTGCCTAAATGATTTAAGTTATTGGCATGTGACAAATAATTTGATTGTAGATGTAATGCACGATCTTTTTGAAGGTTGGTGTGCTAGTGAAACCTTCTTAATAGTACATCAGTTTGTTTTTAAAGCCAAAATTTTCACTTAGTCTTTTAAATGATAGGATAATAAATTTTAATTATGGTAAATATGAATCAAGTTCTAAACCAGTGTCAATAAACAGAGAAAAACTTTTAAATCTTGATGGTTCTAATGGGCAAAGTGCATCTCAAATGTGGACCTTGATTCGAAACATACCCTTATTAATTGGTGACAAAATTTCTGAAGATAACGAATTTTGGCAGTTATTTAATCTTATGTTGAAATTAATTGATACTATTATGGCTCCAGACATTACCTGAAACTTTTAAATTAGCAGAAAATATAGCAGATCATCACAAACTTTTTTTAGAGCTTTTTCCAGATAAACATTTATCACCAAAAATGCATTTTGCAGTACACTATCCTAGGATCATAAGGCAGCTAGGGCCTCCAGTTATGTATTGGAGCATGCGATATGTAAGCAAACATTATCCTTCAAAAAGATGTGCATCAGCTAGCAAAAATTTTGTAAATGTTGCTAAAACAGTAGCCATACGCCATCAGTTATAAATTGCACATACTTTACATGAGAAATATTTTAAATGCAATGCAATATCAAATGTGTTGGAAACAACATATGGAAAAATGCATAGTTAAAAGGAACATAATTTGAAACTTGAAGTAAACGGTTTGAGTGACAATTCGGAAGTAATGCAGTGTAATGGTTTTCGTTATAATGGCACAACATATTAAAAAAATATGGTTGTGTTTGTTTCTTGCATTGATGAGTTACCTATTTTTGGTAAAATAAAAAAAAAATGTTTGTCCTTAATAATAATGCATTTTTAATTTGTGATTTGTTTGAGTTTTTAGGTTTTGACAGCCATTTTCACTGATATGTTGTAAGTTCTACTGGTGCTGTTAATCTAATAAACATAAAAGATTTATTTAACTATGTTCCATTGCATATAAGAAACTCATATGATTTAAATGACAAATCAGTGTATGTTACACTGCGGTATAATCCATGCTGTACAAATGAAAAATTTGAAATAATTTAAAAGATTGCTTGTTTTTTAAATAAATTTATATTTAGTTTTCTTTTGTTTTGTTCTTTTTGTTAAAATTATGAATATCAGGAAACTATTGTTGTAAATCTTCAGTATTTAATTGAAATAGTTTTATGGATCAGTGGTGAGGTAAAATTTAGTACTAATTGTTTTCTTTATATTTGTAGTACAGTCAGTTTTATGTTTCTAGTTGGCCAAAAATTTGTTAATTTGTATGGGGTTGTATCATATGTTTTGTGGTAAGGGATTTTTTATATTGTACAATACAAAGCAGCAGTAAAACACCTATTTTAATAGCTGATTGGCTTTCATTATTTTTCATAATTTGAAATAATAACCATAGAATGTATTGTCCAAAGTTGTTAAATTTGGCAAAAAAATCTAACTTAAACTGTTGTGTAATTAAAATATAACATTTAAAAGGAAAATTTTGAAAAGACTTTTGCATTTTATGTAAATATTATTATGGTTGCATCCAGCTGTTTTTTCTATGGGCAGCAAACTCTAATCTTGTCCATTTTATTTATCTATTTGCCATACTTCATATACTTTTCTTAATGTCTCTGCTTTCACAGTCTTTTCTCAACTCTCTTGCATCAATGCACTTTTTTAGGTAAAGGAATCAACAAAGAAAGTTTTACATTGTTGAAAGGTTCAACAATAGCAATAACATTATAATAAAATTCCAGCATCTTTTCGTTTCAATGACCATCTTGGTCTATTTGAAAATTTTCTGGTTTAGACATAAATTTTGACACCATTTCAAATCCCAAAAGCGTTCTTTCCGGTTTGGAAATAGAAACATGTGATGTTTTACCATAGCTAATAATGTATCTGATATTATACCTGCCCAGATAATGCTGAATGTGTCTGCTCTTTTACTGCAAATACATCTGAACCACTTCCTTCACTTAGGTGTTCTGCTTATCTCTCTACGTATAACTTTATAAAAAAGATTTATATTAAGGAGATTAGGTTAAGAAGTTAGCAGGCATTTATCTAAAACTAATTGAAGGGGATCCAGCTATATATTAGGTAAATACAAAGTTTTGGCAGCTTTGTAACAGTTTCGTATTCAAAAGTATGATTGTATGGCAATGTGCATGTATATTTGTCTGAATTTTTACCTGCATCTGTGTTTTAATAGGTTATTATTGAACAAAAGATCCATATAAAAAAGGACTAGCTGGCTTCGCTGGCTAGTGGGGCCCCAGAACCTCTAGCGAAAAACTAACCTCAAACCAAACAAAACTGTCTCGTCTCCCTGCTGTGGTAAGCCCCTCATTACATAAAAAAATTTCCTAAAATCTGACCTGGGGCCGAATGAATCTCTGACTCGTTTCCCTTTTGCCGATGGAACCATATTTAATCATAAATTGTTTATGATAATTAACGGTTTTAATTTCCACACGAGTTTATGCATATATAATCATATTACATTGCCTGTAAGCCAGATTTTTATGTTGATGGATCTCCCTCCCAACTCCAAAGTCAAGTTTAATGTTTTTTTAATTAAGATTCTTTAATTTACTTTCAAAATTTTGAATGTTATCTTGCAACTTTTATCTCCTGAAACAATTTAGTAGCTTTTTGCTAGAATCCACATTAGTCAGAGATAATGGTAGCATATGAGACTAATACAAAACTACTCTGCAATAAATTGTTTACTTTTTATGTTTATCATTTTATTTAAACTTGAATTGTTATTCAGCCTCAAACTTTCAATCACTATTCCCACTCTTCTTGAGGGCTGATATATCTCTCACCGGGATGAATGTATCTTCTTTCCCTCATTTCTGGCTTATGTGCTTCTCTCTCTAGTGGACATACAGTACCGCCTTCCGTTCCACTGTAATTTTGGAAATACAGTAAATGAAACCGAACATTACAGATTGGACGGAAGGTGGTACTGCATGCTTACCGGACAGAGAAGCCCACAAACGAGAAAGGGGGGAAAGCAGACATACGCCACGCCTGCAAGGAATATAACAGCCCCCAAGAAGACAGGGAATAGCCATCGAAAGCACCTGACTGAATAAGAACAAAAGTAAAAAATCAAATAATAATAGATTTGAATTTGACCTGTAATGAATAAATGTCATAACAAATAATTTGGTTTCAATACTTTCTGCTATATTTTGAGTTTTGTAGTATTTAAAGCACTTGGCAATTTTGTACTAACTGTTTTACATATATATAGAGAGAGAGATTAAGTTTCTATTTTTGTACTGATGCTTTGTGTTTTATCGATTGTAAAAATACTTGTTAGATTTAAAATAAACAATTTTGATATTACTTTAGTTTTATTTTTATGTTTATTAATTATAATGGGCATAATGAGTTTCTAGTAACTTTAAGGTATAGCAGAAGAACGTGTAGTAATCTTTTTGAAAAAAGAAAGGCTCTTTTCATGTATAAAAGTTAGAGCCTCGTGTAATTTTAAGTTTACAATTGAGTGATTTTTAAGCAAATATCATAAACTGCTCAATTAGAAAATTTATAAAAAATATGTATAGTCAGTAGCAGAAGCTTTGCTTAAAAATTATTTAAGACTGTTCTCAAATCCAAAGGGCCAACTTTCTGACATAAGTTTTAATTCATTTTTGTTCGCAAACGCATGAAACTAGCAGGTGTTGTTATTCAGAAACTATGTGATCAAACTGTTTTTTTCCGTTTTCTTGTAAACGCAATAGATCTTTCAGAAAATACTGTCAAAGTTGGCATTTAGAACTGAACTTCCGAACGAAAGAAGAAAATCCAGTCAGTAAATGGAGAAAAATGCCGTATCACGTGATCAAAATCTCTTATAACTCAATAGGTAACTGGTTGATCAAAAAATGGAAAACACAGTTCGATTCCAAATCGCTTCCATGGTGAGGCTTTCCAATTTTATATCTTTCCGTTAAAAAATGAATTTGTAAATGTGTCAAAACGTTTTGTGCTCGTTGAGCAGAGCAGTTGAGAATAGCCTTAACTTCCCATTGCTTTTAGCTGTGACTATTTATTAAAAAAACACAGAAGCAATAAACAAGAATTGGCTTTGGCACATACCATAAAAATGTTTGAAATCAAACATATTACAAAAGAAAGCAATGATTTCATAGTACAGTAGACTCATTCAAATTCGCACATAATCGCAGATGTACACAATAAAACTTTTTCAGATGGAGGGTCAAAATGACAAAAAATTTTAGTTTTATATCATTCCGTATGTATTTTAATATGTAATTCTCGATATGACTGAACTCATGGTTTTTCATGAAGGAAGCATAAATTTATTTCTGAAAAAAAAAATCAAGATTTTGCTTATATCAATGGTAATCACAATCTTTTTAGCAAATATGTTTATGTAATAATCGAGCTTTTCTGTTATTAAGTCTGGCTAAACCTGAAGCAAAACTTCCTTTTTTCATGATTTTGATATAAATTAATTGGGTACCTTTAAGAGGAAAGTTTCTTTGAATAATTCAAGGAAAATGTACCTCATCTTGATTATGGATATTTAATTGTACATCATTTACTTGACCTTTACTTTTAATCATTTTAAAAATTATCTTGATTTTTATTATTTTAGTTTATTACTTTGCTTAATTATTTTACTATATTGCAAGCATTCATTATAATTTTGATTGCATTATTACATTCAAATTACATTTTAAAAAAAGTAAACAAATCAATGACCAGAAATCCACACAACCTCTGGTGCCAAGCTGTGCGGATTTGAGAGAGTCTACTGTATTTGGTTTCTTTTTTTTTCAGTTTAGTAATTTAGAAGTGTCAATTCAAAAGGATTGATGATTGTATTTGAGGAAATATTCACTTTGAATTTTTCTGACAAGTTATAATAATGGGTGCTGGTCCATTTTCAGTCAATATATGTAAAATGCAGAAGTGCATTTTCAAATTAATCTCTAGGGTGAAAGTGATATTAAAGACAATTATGATATAATTTAATGAGTACATTTTTTCTGAAATATAAAATTTTGAACATGTTACATGAAATCATTAGCGGATTTGGATAAATCCTACATTATATGAAAGACTGTCAAAATGAATAGACTGCAAGGACAGTGATGTGAATGGACTCTTTGAATGTCCCAGGGACCCAACCATTTTTTAAATGTGGGTGTAATTTCAAATAAAAACTAAATATTTATTTATATAAATATAATAAACATTTCTAAAATTAAGATTCAGACTTCTTTGACTTCAGGACTTCTTTGAAACTTAAATGATTTGAATTTACAACTGGTTTTTAAATTATTTTTCAAAAGCATTTTTGTTATGCAAATCAGTCATTCACATCATATGTATACAAAAAAAAAAAAAAAAAAAAAAAAAAATTCAACATTAGATTTTAGAAATCTGCAAAATAAATATATTTTAATAAAAATTTTCAGAGCATATTTTTTTTTTTTGGAGAAAAAAGATGAGATTGCTCTTATGAAAACTTTTAAAATTAACACATCCCGTCAGATGCGTTTTTGTGTTCTGTTTGTGCTCCATCATCAACTTATAAGTGTTTGATTTAGTGTAGTGTATTTCTGACATCTGCACTGATGAAGTAAACCACAAATGAAAGAAACCATAGTACTAAAGATTTACATAATTGATAAAACTCATTACTAAATTATTCTTGCTGGACCAATAAAACTGTATCACACATCACATTTTTTTCAACTTTCACATATAAACTGATGGACGACCAATGTGTATGCTGAGGTATAGAGAAATTGCTAATTTTCTAAACAACTTGCTATAGAAAAACTGGCGCTTTTATTAAAACAAGCATGCATTTGAAGCTTTATGTACAGTTGGTCAAAAAAAAAAAAAAAATCTAATTTGAATAAAAAATATCATAGAGAAATGAAACTGGTATCAATCAACATGGATTGTCTATTTCAATTTAACCTATTAAAACTTTCCTTAGGGTTTCATCTACATGATAAGGTGAACACAAATTTTTAATTTTTTCAATGTAAACCTCCAAATTTGACCACAAATTTTTAATTTTTTCAATGTAAACCTCCAAATTTGACAATGCAGTTAGAAAGAACACACTCAACTACCCGAAGTACTATTTTAAGAGACGTTTCTACAATTGAAGATTTATTAGAGGTAGGAATTATAAGTAACACGAATTTTATAAACACTTTTTTAAGAGAAAAATCTTTCACTCTGAGAACTCATTAGTCCTATGTCTACTAACTCTTGGACTAATTGTGAAATGTCTTAAAAATTTGTAATTGGGCTAAATTGAGTTGTTTTCTTTCCGATTGTTATCAAATTGGGGGGGGGTTATATTAAAAATATAAAGTTACTGTTCATTTTAATATGTAGATGACCCCTTGATTAAAAATTTTAAAGTCTTAAAATTGAAGTAGACAGCAATTTTATTTCACTTCTATAATTTGTATTAGAGTTAATACGGTTTATTTATTTATTTTTTTTGACCGACTGATACATTTTTTATAAAATAGTTTCAATATATTTACAGGCTTCAAATATATGCTCATTTTATTAAGTGAACCAGTTTTCTCTTAGGAGGCGTGCAGGATTGGTAATTATTTTATATCTCGCCAATGCACCTTAAACCTAAAAATACATGTAAATTTTGAGTATTTTCATGCTCAAAAATGAGCATATAGAGGTCAGTTCATACTCATTTTTGAAACATAGACATGCTCAAAAATGAGCACATAGAGGTCAGTTCGTACTCATTTTTGAAACATGGGCGTGCTCAAAAATGAGCACATACAGATCAGTTCATACTCATTTTTGAAACATGGACGTACTCAAAAATGAGCACATGGAGGTCAGTTCATACTCATTTTTGAAACATAGACATGCTCAAAAATGAGCACATACAGATCAGTTCATACTCATTTTTGAAACATGGACGTACTCAAAAATGAGCACATGGAGGTCAGTTCATACTCATTTTTGAAACATGGACGTACTCAAAAATGAGCACATGGAGGTCAGTTCATACTCATTTTTGAAACATGGACGTACTCAAAAATGAGCACATACAGATCAGTTCATACTCATTTTTGAAACATGGACATACTCAAAAATGAGCACATACAGATCAGTTCATACTCATTTTTGAAACATGGACATACTCAAAAATGAGCACATAGAGGTCAGTTCATACTCATTTTTGAAACATGGACATACTCAAAAATGAGCACATAGAGGTCAGTTCATACTCATTTTTGAAACATGGACATACTCAAAAATGAGCACATAGTGGTCAGTTCATACTCATTTTTGAAACATTGGCATACTCAAAAATGAGCACATGATGTTTCATTATTAAGTGTGTGCATGTTTTCAGAAATGAGTATATACATGTTTCAAACTTGAGTAATTTTGTTTCGGAGCCATTTTGACGATGCGGCATACTCAGATTTGAGTATTTTTTACTCATTTTTGAAAACGTCGTTTTTAGAGTGTAGTTGGGTATTAGCGTCCGAAAATAATTCGCTAAGCCCAATAAAGATCTGACCCCCTTTTTCGATTTTGGTCTGACTAAATTTTTCACTTTTTCAATATTCTTTTGTGATGGAGAATATCCCATTTGATTCACCCTAAATCCTAGGAATTCTATTTCTGCTTTGCAAATTTGCATTTTTGAAGGTTCGATTGTCATGTTGTGATTTATTAATACCTGTAGAACTTCTTCTAAGGTTTTCGTCATCTCTGCTATTGTGTTTGCAGATATCAACACATCATCAATGTACACTGAGAAAAATGACGCTTTCAAATCTGAGTAAATCGATGTTTTCATTTTATTTTGAAACTTTTTGTTTCAAATATGAAAACCCAATGCTTTCATAAAAATTAGTAAAATTTCGCCCTACCCATCAATTTTTTCAAAACTTGCATTATTTTTAAATTTCCATTGTTCTACAAATAAAATTTTCAATTTATTATGTTTAAAGAATTGTCAATTTCTAGGCAATAAAAATAAATGACGTTTGAAAAAGAACCTGCATGGGACGAAATCCTGTCTTAAACGAAAAAAATGTGTTGATCCATACAAAATGAATATAATAATATGTGTGAAAAGAATATAATTCATTTAAAACAGACGGTGTACCTACTAAGAAGGGAACTTGTCTATAACGAACATTTCTGTTCTCCTATGCGATCCTGTCTAGAAAATTG